>JAWRVZ010000218.1:0-600000 GCA_037043235.1 Rhodeus uyekii | reverse complement strand
CTGATTAGAATGTCAATGTGTTCCTTCAATGCAATGTAAAAAAATTGTTTTGTTAACAGTTGACGCTGATATGTGTCCGATTAAATATTTTAGTCCAAGAAAATTGCATGATTTGCTGATCAATTCACAATATTATCTAATACAGTAATGTTCAAACATTTGGGATCATTACGGTATACGAAAAAATAAATTATTTTTTTAATCAGCCAGGATATATTAAATTAATCAAAAGTAAAGACCATTTGTTTTATTTAATTGATATCATATGATCCTGAAAAAAGGCATCATGGCTTCCACAAAAATATAAAATAACTCTGTTTTCAACGTTGATAATAAGAAGATGATTCTCCTCATTTTTCCTTTTTTTTTTTTTTTTGAATGAAATGATTGTTTTTGTGAATCACTGGATATAGTTCTCCCATGATGCAACTGGCTCTGGCTCATGAATTACAGCTGCAGGAAACAGAAAAAGAATGAACGTCCCCAGTGCAGTAGATCAAGGACCAGCCGCTCTCTGTCTCCTGTTGCACCCCCCGGGGAGCTGAACAGACAGGCAGAACGAATGTGAAATATCCCCCACTTTGCCTACAGACACAACCAGCTTCCTAAATAGGTCAGGTCCTCGGGAGGGGCGGCGTTTGGGCCCAGGTAGTTGATCATTGGCGTTACCAGCAGAAGGTGATACAGTAGAGGAAGGTGTTGGTGAACGCTTTGATGAATGGAGCCACTTCAAGCCCGGCCCGCTTCCAAATGAACACAGGAATTTATCTCACACAAAGTGTTTCGGGGAGATCACTGGGGACCTGCAAATATGGCAGCCAAATTGCGCAGCAAGCACTGTTGCTGCCGATCAGCAGGTTCTTTAAATGCTTCATCTCAGCAACAACTTCCCACCTTTGCGTCTAGATTCTTCTAAACAACAGCCATCAGCAATTACTCATCTGTTATCACTTTTCAACTAACAGAGCCAAAACTATTTTATCACTATATTGTTTTAAGCAAAACAAAATCATTACGTATAAGGGAGTTCATTTTCAGTTTGTCTCCACAACTTCCCACTTGTGCATTCTGATGTTTCCAGTTAGCACAGCCAAAAACTTTATCTCAATATTTTTTAGGTTTCAGTAGCTTGGTAGATGGTTTCAAATCATTATGCAAATTCCTTCTGAATAATTACATATGTATTCAATAATATATGGATATATACATTAATATATGGGCTTGGATCATTTGGTTGATGCTGTTTGGACTTTTTTCACTCAGGAATGGCTGACAGAGAGCGCTAGGCTAATAGCTCGGTCTGGGAGAACGGTGGAGTGGGTGACACCGCTTGGACTTCCTATCGTTCAACCCTACCACCGAATTAAAAGCCAAACGGTAAGAGTTTTAAAAATAACTTTGCTAACTTACACCTTTACGATCCTCCTTTGAGTCCATATACAGTGATCCCTTGTTTAATGTTGTTAATGTGGACCGGAACCCCCCGTGATAGGTGAAAATCCGGATCAGCCAATCAGCTCACGGGATACATCCACTCATGCTCTCATTGGTCGATCTCGCGCCGGGACCAATCACGTGTCTTGTCTGAGCCCCCGTGAGTGTGTACAAAGCCTCTGAGAGAGCTTATCTCTTTGTCTGGCATCCTTGGAAACCGTTTCTCTCGCATCTCAATGAAACAACGCTGCTCTCCGCAATATGGCTGCCGATATGGCGGTATTTTTGAAATTTTATTTTTCGCGATGCACTGAGGCTGCGAAACTTGAACCGCAAAGGATTACTGTATTAGTGCTGTAATTAGGACCCTGTTTCCCGAAGTGATTAGTTTTTGTACGAAAGAAAAATCTATATTTATAACTTTCTAAGCTGCAAGCTTAGCTGTAGCTTTCAGTTACAGCCGTACCTCTGACCTGATGCTTGACCTATTGGCAAACACAGAAGCACAGAGGATCAAAACATTGGTTGTGAGTCTACTTTCCCCTAAGCTTACGCTACTCCTACGTCTTGGAAACTAGACTCGCGTACGGGTGTTGCTGGAAGCCAGTGATTATTGTTTATAACGTTATAGATATGGATATTTTTCGTACAAAAATGCATGTACTAATACTTTAACAGAAACTAGATTCATTTTCTTCTTTCTGAAAGACACTAAGTTATTTCATTATCTTTTTCTTTGCCATCATCATCTAACCTCTCTCTGCCCAGTAGACGCACTCGACCTCGTCCTCGATCTCCATCACAACCTAGATCTTAGTAGCACTGCTTGTCAAAAAGGTCTTGTGCAGCTGGGAGTAAAACAATGAAGTAACACGGCAGCGGTTTTGCATGCAGACGGCCTGCGCGGCTGTCAGATAGCATCAGCAACAGAGCTGAGGCGGCACAGCGGTGGCCTGTAGTGCTTGGCGAGATCCAGCAGAGAGCATCTGGCATCCCGTCTGTGGCGCAGCCGCTGAGCATTTGCTGCTGTTTCTGGGTGTGTCCTAACGCTCAATACTAGATTCTATGGAAGCTCGTTTCCGCCACAAAATGTAAAAAAAAATGTAATTGTAATTTTGACTTTTTCTTGCAATTGCCAGTTTACATCCTGTAATTCTGACTTAAAATTGCGTGATATAAACTCGCATTTGCATAATATGCAAGAGGGAAAAAAATACAGAATTGTGAGATTGTCACAATTAACTTTTTTTATTTTTTGTTCAGTAGAAGAAACAAATTGCCATAAGATTCAGCATTTAAACCACAAGATGAAAACTAAAATATATAAAACAAAATATATATAGAAGCAGGGTTATATATCAAATATAGTGTGTCAGTTTTATTAGTACAATGCAGATTGTTCCTAAGCTAACTTAAGTTCACTTTTATAAATAAAATAAAAGATTTATAAAAGGGTGTTTCTTAAATTTGGGCAATTTAGTTTGGAGAAATATATTTTGATTCAAATTATTATTAAAACTAATAATTTTCAAACTAAATTTTTTATTATTTATTTATTTATTGTCATATGAAGGTTATTGTCACATTAGTTTTGGCAACTTTTATTATGCTTGCATAAAAAAATCAGATACCTTTTATGTATAGCTAATATATTATGATATATTATATAGATACCTTATATATTATGGTTTAATTGTCCCACTTTCAGAATTTCTTACTATGAAAATATTTGTTATAAATCTATGAATTACTAAAATTATGATAATCTAAAATAAAAATGAATTAAGTATTCTTTGTATGACAAATATCTAAAGCATATTTTTCAAAGTCACCCAAAATTACAAAGTTGCTTACCCTAAAATAAAAATTATTTTCTTTTATTTCTCTTATTCCAAAGACCATTATCTAAAGCTTTTTTTTTTTCCTGAAGTTTAGAAAGATCAAGTTAAATATCACTTGTGAGTCATTTAAATGGCAAATCATGTCAAAGTGTGAAATCATTGGTTTATGTATTTATGAAATTAAAATGTTACAAATATAATTTCCATCACAGAATGCTATCAAACACAATCTAAGATGTAGTGCACAGGGTAAAAATTGCTTTTAGTGGAGCAACCAAATTAATATAATTCATAATGTGCTGGCATGTTTTCCCGCAGTGTTTAAATGAATATATAAATACTGGCTAATATTTCCCTGACTTTGGAAGTCTGATGACTGATGTCATTTGGACCTGAATGACATGGGTTTGCCTGTAAGTCTAATTCATTTCTATAGAGGTTTTTCAGAACCAAACCCATTCATTCCTCTATCCGATGTCATGTGCCTGTCGTTTTCACATCTCTCCCTCTGGCAATGGCAATGGAATATCTAGGCAATGGAAATAATGTTTAATAGTGCCCTAATAATAATAATAATACATTTTATTGTTTAGGCGCCTTTCAGATCACCCAAGGTCACCATACATATGTGGCCTGTGTTGTCCTCAGTGGGGTTCTGCTGTTGTAAAGATGCTATTGTTGGTTCTTGCATTGTAAACGTGTCACTTGCACTTTTTCAAATGCAGCAAGATGTTGACATTTAAGGCCAGAGCCTTAAACAAAATTGATGACTACACAGTTCTGCCATTAATAATAATTAACTACTTGTAAATAACTACAATAATCTATATATATATATATATATATATATATATATATATATATAATATTATTATTATTATATATATATATATATTTTTTTTTTTACAATAACACACAATTTAAAATATTTTTAAATGGATGTTTTATTGAATATTTTAGTCATTTTAAAATGTCTTGACATTTGTTATTGTAAATTCTAGTAGTAATTTAATTAATAATTGTATTATTATTCTTTTATCTTGTCTGTTATAGTTCCAGCTTCTGTTTATAATTATATTACAGATTTTCAGACTTTTATTTTCATTTTTTTCCCACGCCAAAATAAGAGTGTGTGTGATTTTCGTTTGAAAATTGTTAGCGGCCTGTCTGGTCCTAAATATCATAACCCACTTTTCACGAATGTAGGTCATGAGATTTTATTGGACTTTTATGGAATATCTGATGAAGGTCGTCATTAATCAGGGACCCATAAATTATTTTTCTTTTAGCCCTTTTCTTTTACTGAACAAAGGGTGTGAAGGCCAGGTTAAAAAACTTCTCATGTGAACGCTGACTGTTTCATGACATTATAACTATAATAATTATGATAATATTACAAATATTGTAATGGGCCACTTACTAGTAAGCATGAAAGCTTTAGCCTAACTGAAAATGAACAGTTCTTATCTCTAGGACTGGAACAAATTATAATATTTTTCAATTGATTAATCAATTGATTAACCCCCCCCCCCCCTTCCCCCCTTTTTTATTTTCTTTTTCTCTCGATTAATCAAATAATCTAACAATTATAAATCAATAATCTAAATTTCATTTAATCTTTTGGGTAATTTACCAATAGATAATAACTGTAACCAATCTATCTATGAACCTTTTGCCTAAAGATATTATTTATAATAAAAAATAAAAGTTTTATGCAGTGTCGGCCTGATTAGGAAAGGTGTTTACCATGGCTGTGTAACCTGTCTAACATGGCAGTGTCCATAAAACCGTGATGTTTTACCGTAATTGACAGCACATAATTAAATAAATGATAGTTCATCCACTAGATATTTTAAATAACCAACAACAGCGTTAAATGCTTTGTAACCATTTGCAGAGAGTACGTTTGAGCCGCGTGCCTTGCAGCCATGGCAGCTCGTAAAAAATCTAATGCTTTATGAATGCAGCCGCATTAAGCACAGAATATTTTCTTTTCTTTTTTTCAGATGCTTCTGCATATTTGCGCTGCTGTGGTTTGCCAATTCGGTTTTATAGAGTGTGCGGAGCACCATTTTATTTGGCTTGTTTAAAAATTTCCCACACTGTACATCATACTCGATATTTTTGTAATGACAGCTGATTTTCGCCATGCCCGGGAGCCGCCGTCATTGGGGAGCATAACATTTCACGCAAATCAGCTAATTTACATAATCGGGATAATCAATTACGTTGATTCGCTGTTCCAGCGCTACTTATGTCCCTTCTTCTTTGAGTTGTCTCAAAGACTGTTCTGCTTTTTTCTCCACAATTCTGTACATCCACCTTGCATGTTTTACTTTAATGAAGGGATAGTGTCGTGCCAGCATTTGAAAGTGGTCCATGTTGTGATGTATTACATGGGCTGCTAGGGCCATTAATACGCACATTTTTCATGAATCATGCACCCTTTTATCCTCAACAGACAGTTGAGTCAAGGTCCAAGGTCGATCATGTCCAACACCCATTTAGACCATCAACCACATTATAACGAGTCTATATTTATTTCACCTAGAACTGGAGACACGTTAGGCGCTCACACCAGGGGTTTGCAATCGCCTTGTAAATGTCACACAGACCAGATTAATGTAGCACCATCAAGACCCCTATTAATCACCACTGAGCCCCAGCTCTACCTCCACCTGTTCGCCGTACTACTCCCTACATGTATAAGCCGTCTTGATGGATCTTAATGACCCTTAATGGTGTTGTGTAAAGAATGAGTTTTACAGCCCCTTTTTATGGTCATCTCTTTTATTATAGTTTTCATTTCATTATCATATTGGGTTATTTATGTCTGAGGGAAACCCGTAGTGGTCTTGCCAGGCTTGGCAGATCATCAGCTTTGTGGTTTTAAAGTATCTGGGTCTTCCACGCACAGTGCAGTTTGCTAATGAGGATTTTTACTGTTATTGAGTCAAGTGCTTGACAGGGTCTAAGAGCCTGGTATGTGAAGTGCATTAAATATGATGCCATTTTCAAAGACCTTTATTTTGTGTATTGGGTGTGATAGAATGTTAACATGCTTTAATGTTCAAAAAATACATTATTTTTTTACACACCGTACATTATTATAGCTCCTCTGAAAAAATGCCTACACAGCTCCTCCTTCCAAAACGCTGTGTGCTCTGATTGGCCAGCTGACACCCAGTGTTATGATTGGCTGAACACCTCAAGTGTGTGTTGGAAATGTAATGCTCCTTAGTAATTATAAGACGGTTTATAATAGTTTTAACTTTATCATTTCTAGTCTGATGATGAAATGAAAAAGCAGATTAAAGTCAATCAGAGTGTTTCACTGTGGTAAGTTGTACGCTCTGCTTGAATGGCCAGTGTGAAACAGACCACGTAGTGCATTGGTGTTCGTCATCTTTTCACCACAAGTTCTAAGCAAATTATTTGCAAACATAAATCCATTTATCGTAAGAATGACAAAAAATATACGTTACTCTACACTCCACAAAACTCAGCATTTGAACAGTCAGTAGTGAATACTTAAACAAAAAATAAAACGTACTTACAGGCTCTGACTCTGAAGTGCCAGATTGCCCTAGCAACGTTTTTTTAGCAATTCCCTTTGTGTACAGCCGGCCTTGCACTCTCCCAAGTTCAAGAAACTGTCCTCCATAAAATATGCTGCACACACATAAGCATTTGGCCGTACTGATGTAAATAAGTCTTAATCACTGATTCCTAAATGCTTCCACTTTCGGAAGGCCAAATAAATTGCTTTTACATAGAGACGCATAGCGTCTCCAACATGGCGACAACAACACTACTACAATATCTGAAGACACAGAGAGAATATACAGTGGAGTTCACTTATCTCGAGTCACGGTTAACTCGGCAATACTATTATGTCGACGTTTTTGAAGTGGAACCGCCAAACTCCCTATTTGTCGTTGTATTTTCGATTCTTTAATGCCGATTCCTTAATGTCGCCGAACACAAATATCTCGGACAAATTCGCCATTTCACATGGTTATCTTGTGAATCATGAGTAGGGATGGGTGTATCGATATATCGATACTCACAAGCTACTTACTTGGTATCGATATCTCCAAAAAAATATCGAAATTAAAATTAAATGAATAATTTCTGCATCAATTTCTGCAAAAAGTGTTTTCGGTACTTCTGTTTAATGTTTGTGCTAAAACTGAAATCCCCCTCTGACATTTAGCTCACCCGTGTCACGTGATGACTGTGAGAAACGCGAGCAACGTGCCCTTCCCACACGTACACGTCACTTTCACGACACGCGTCGCGCATATTGTCCGCATATTGTTTGCAATGTTGGAGAATATAATTAAAGGTTTGTATCAAAAATCAAAAGTGTTTTTATTGTATACTGTTAAATCTCTGCTTTTAGTTGGTGCACATATGCCTTTTGTTGTTACCAAACATATACATTGTATGTACATCTTTATAGCATGCCGATTGCTTCATCTAATGAATAGATATATTGGGTGTTGGTTATCTCGCTAAACTGTTATCTTGATGCTTTTTTGCAACCCCCGAGGCCTTCGACATAACCAAACTCACCTAAGAGCCTTTTCATTTTTCTCAAATGTCAACATTTTCTCAAAAATCAGCCGTGCGCCTAATAATCCAGTGCGTCTTATCTGTGGACTGAGTTCCAAAATCTGTAAAATTGTAAACTAGTTTTTGTCTTTGGAAATCAATTGGATTGCGAAAAGTGGGTGATCCATTCCAAAGAAGTACTTAGTAAATTAGTTATTTGGAATAGATCACAAACTTTTCGCAATCCAGTTGATTTCCAAAGACAAAAACTAGTCACGTGCCAGTTTTCTTTCCATTTGAATATTGTATTCCTCTTGGAAATGTCATGTTGTGAAAGTAAAGTGGGTTGTGAAATCCATTTTAAGTTGACCTTTGGATTCACCATAAAAAAGGTATTTAGTGTTCCAAAAAAAACGTTTTGACATTGTTATATAAAACCTCTTCCACATAACCTGTCAGGGTGTTTTTCTTCTATGGTATGAATCTTAAAGCCAAAAGAAAATCCAAATCAGTATTAATCTCAGCCCCCTACTTCAAATGTAATCAAGGAAACATTTTCTCCTGCTGCAGTTATGAGACACTTCAACCCGGGGTCACCTCTCTGTGATTCAATCTCTTGCGAGCCACCCTTGATCTTTCTTTACTTGGGAAATGGTGTATTAATTAGATGCCGGGGAAATGAGAGTGTAATGCCGTCGTAACAAAGTAAACAAATAAGCCAGGGTGAAATCAGCAGTATTTATTCAGTCACTATGCACTGTTGATAGGGGAAAGTAGAATGCTCTTGGGAGGGAACCAGATATGGGATGTGCATCAGTAAAGCTCGCTAATGTGATTGTTTGCTGTTAATCAGTTTAGGGGTCACTTTTGGAGGCTGAAATGTTTCTTTCACAGGCTATATGTCAAGTTGAGGAAAAACAGTCTGGTAATTCTGTAAGGAAGACGTCCAGCGGGAATTAAAGCCATGGGGAATCATTTGTCGCCTTTGCTTTAGTGGCCAAACACTGGCGCTGCCCTTGGAAAAAGATGAAATGTGATTTTCCCTTGGGGTTGTTGCAGTGTTCCTTGTCTACAGTCTGATCCCAAAAGGATGTCAAGACCCGCTGCAACTTCTATGACCCAAAATGCTAATTTTTCACCTTCTACATCCTGCTAATTGGCCAAAGCCAAAGTTTTGCCTGTTCTGAAAGTCAGATCAAAAGTAATGTGCTTTAATATTTGCTCCACAGGATTTTTTTTTTTTTAATCAGACTGATCAGGGCTGTGCAGGGCAGCAGAGCATGAATCATCCATTTTAATTGATCTTTCGCAAAAACACAGTTGTTTTTGTAGAAGCGTTGATGAATACAGCAGATATTTCAAGAATATTCCCAGAGGACTTAACCAGGCAAGAGGTCACCGATTGTATAAAGCCTCTCTCTTGGGAACTCTGAATGATTAGAGAGTGTTACTCTGAGGCTCAGATGGATGCATTCAATAAAAGACTTGACAACTTTTTGGATTATAGCTGGAAGCTAGGAATCTAGATGCTACCCTTTTGGCTTTCAATGCGGGATGCACATGCAGGAGACTGGTCAAATCCCATCCATAACTTGTCCCGTTCCCATCCCATTCCCCCTTGCTTTCTCCATTTTCTGTCCTCCCTCTACTTTTATTTCCAATCGATATCCTCTTTTTTTTAGATTCATTTAAGGTCTTTCGTACGTGACCATTTTGTTCGATTTTGTAATAAAGTACACTAGAGAACAAGTGAAACACAGGCAGCTGTCCAGTCCAGGAGTCGTCACACTGTAGATAGGAATCTCTTTTCCACTGGCCAAGCATCAGGCCAGCTTCCTTTGGTCTTGTCTCCATTCATCATGAGTTTTAGTTATGCCACCCGAACCAGTGGAAGAGGAGTATATTACAATTGGAGTTGGAGTTACAATTGACCATTGGAAGTAAGGTTTTCTCCAAGAGCTTTTGAGGAAGTACATTGACTCTACATCAATGTCAGAAGACCTGGTTCACTCCAATCTCAACTCTCAATGTTGTCTCCTTGATTTTCTTGTTCCTGTTAATGACCCTTAATGAACTCATAAATCATTGGAACTGAAAGACCTTGTGACTCAGAAATCCAAAATGGACACATTAAACCTTTCTACTTTCTTCCCCCAATATGCCCGCTTCACATCCCAGTGAACTTGCAGTCTGGTGTAACCCTGATTTCGCAGCAAAACCTTTTACCTTGCCATCCCCGTCAGCACTTTCTATAGATTTTTCTTTTGTTTATGTGCATCCGTCACTGTTCGAGTCTTCACTCCCTGTCATCCTGCTCTTCTCCGTTGAATTGAGCCACATCGGGATGGGCTCCTGGGGCACCAGAGAGACTAATCAAAGTAGTAATGTGATGGAAGTATCTCTGACGCTGACCATTCCTATACTGAGAGCAGTCACTCACTCATGGTTATTGGCCCACCTTCAGTGCCTATGTGATGGATGCTTACCTTTAGAAAGGTGAAGCTCTTGTTCTCTAATGGCGTTGCTTCAATATTAGTGGTTTGCGCGGGTCACCCTTGTTTGGTCAGTCTCAGATTAAGAGACTCACTCACTGAAGGAAGAATAGAAAACTGAAAGAGAATACAGAATATTGAGAAAGAGAATATTAATTGCAGTATTCATGTGTCGTTTTATATTAAAGGTCAAAGTGGTAAGTTGGATAAAGGTCAACTTACTGGAACGTCTTATTTATCCCAGCTAATGCACATTTTTACATGAAGATTTCCCCTGTTAACAATGCAGTAATTGTGTTTAAAAGTATTGACATTGCTACACAATATTTTCTTTTCATAATAGTTGCAAACACTCATTTTCTCTTGCTTTCCGCAGCTCAAGAGCACCATACAGAATCTGAGTATCAATATAAGCCATGATGCTAGTGAGTAAGTACTTTCCCTTTTCTTTATCCCCTGTATTGATGTTGACCTCTGACCTCTCTTCACATTACTTGTTTTATTTACATGAATAGCACTTCATTTGGGGATTTGAATTATGTTTCTGACAATTCGGCCACTATATCTTCGTAAATTAATTGTATTGAATTTTTTTTTATTAAAATGGGAAAGGGGTCATAAAAGTCTAATAAAAAGTAATTAATTTACTCAGATTGAGAAGATCTATTTCCCCTTTGTGACAATTTATTGTTGTCTAATCATCAAAAATCCAGGTTTTCCACATCAATAATTAGTTTTTATTTCAGTTAAAACAACTGTTTTGATTTAATTTTAGTTTTTGTACTTCACAATAACACTGCCTCCTTGTGGTCAAAAGCATTTCTATTGCAATGTGGCTTAATGTGTTTGTGTTGGAATTTAATTTAATTTCTTAATTTGGTGGTGCTCTAACTTAACCCTATTTTGCATTGAACTTTTATTTGCATTGGAAATGTAATGTAATAGCCAATGTAGTAATACACGAAAACCGGTGCTGTACATTTAATCGTTTTTTTTTTTTGTTCCTTTGGTACAGTATCATTGCACCGTATCTTACCCCACAGAGCACATTAAACAATTAAATGGAAGCGCTTAACAGCAAGTTGTTTGAGTAACAAGCAAAAAAACCTTTGACTTCGTTCTGGGCCCATCAGTGGATGGATAGAATTCATTATCATACACAGAAACCCCTGGAGGATATGAAAGAAGCAGAAAGTCCCTCAGATGAGAAGAGTGGCATTTCGTGTTGAAATGTCACTGCTGCACATCCTGTATGTCATTTACTGAATGGAGGGCTACCCAGAATGAACAATGAATTAACATTATCGCTCGTTTTATCATCTGTTGACATGCATTTGCATCGGAAGCAAAAGTATATTTTTGCCTATTTGGAGTTAGGATTGTGTTTTTCTAAATGTAACAGTGTTTTGAAGGGATGGTTCACTCGCTGAAAATTGTCATTTATTCACCCGCAAACTTTCAAGTATTTCTGTCTGTGGAACAGAAAAACTAGATATTCTGAAATGTGTGCTAGTTTGTCTTTTAAGTTACAATGATTCAAGATTCAAAAAGGAAACAAAAGCACCATAAAAGTCATATAAATCATATAAGCTGTTCATATATTCCTCTCAAATCATATGAAAGTCTTCATTCCTTCTAAGTAAATATTGCTTAATTTGCATTAAACATAAGAATAATGGTCATCTAATTGGTTATAAACAACATGAGGATAAGTATGTTGTGAAAACAACTACAATTAATTGTTGGCTTTTTCATTTTAGTTAGTTTTGTAGTTCTAAAATTGCATGTTAGTTTATTTTCAGTGTGTCTTAGCTTCTAAAAGCTTCAACAAGAACACAAAAGCACCATAAAAGTGTCATAAAATTGGTCCATATGGCTATGTGAAGTTTTCTGGAGTCAGAGTCCCCATTTATTTTAATGGAAAAACAAAGGTCATATTGGTTTTTAACAACACAAAGGTGAGTATATGATGACTTAGTTATATTTTTTGTGAAATATCCCTTTAAGCTTCACTGGTAAAATTTTGTGTATGTGTCAGCAATCTCCAACATTTCCATGCATAAACAAATGCACCATCAACACAACTTTACCATATGGTCTCAAGTCAACATCGTTTTTATTAAACAAACACTTCTGTGCTTCAAACATTAATTCCGAATGCAATCGTCTGCTGTTTTAGTATGATCACCTCATTTTACAGTTTAAATCCTTACAGTGCTTTACCCAGGCTTGGTTCACACCACTTGGGGAAGCCTCAGATGGGAGTTATCTTGCTGACCTTCCCCCAAAAGCTGCAAGGACATGATTAAAAACCACTTACAATGGGCCTCACTTGTACTTCTTTATCACTGCCTGTGATAGACCACCAAACCAGTCCTGACTATCACAGGAATTACATTAGCAGAAGCCGGGGTGACGAAAAGGGATCTCCCGTTTCTCATAGATGGCCAAAACCACTCACAGCTAGACTGACAGCCGCCACTGCGATTGTACATCCCTCTCAGGCTTTGAGAAATGGCTTTGGGTGTCCATGCATACCAAGCTGAAGGGCTGATCTTCAGATATGTACCCTCTGATGACGGCGTACTAGATGTCAGCCACACGTCTAGGTATTGAAAGAAATCTCAAGCTGATATAATACACGGTCTGATTTCCCAGAGGACAGTCTCTAGGTAGGATGCCGATAAAGAAGCTTGTTTGAACAAGCTTGAAGTGAAGACCCGACTGGAGTTTCACACACATGTGGAACAGTCCACGAACCAATTCAAAGATCCTTCATGCGCTCTAACCGAAGGCTGAATAGACCCTCATTGAAGAGGAAATCTGAATAAATTATGAAATAACGTGGGAGACAGCAGCTCTTTTGTGGCCAGAGACCTAAAGCCCTCTCTGAATTCCAAGAAGTTATGATACATAGTTGATTTGTGTAGTGAAAAACAAAATCACCTTGCTCATAGTTTAAGCCGAGGAAACCTCTTCAGTCCAGTGTACAGGGTCTTTAAAGGGACCTAAAAATGTATCCGGTCGCCCAACAGAATATTTCATCACTTATTTTCACCCTCTGTTTTTCCAAACCTGTGGGAGTTTTAGGAAGAAAATAATACATGTACTATATGGCACCTCATAATGGTTCTTTGTAGCACCATTTGGCGCTATATAGCACTAAAAATGGTTCCCCTATGATTACTAGCCAAAGAACCACTTTTAGTGCTATATAGCACCTTTTTTTTTTTTTGAGTGTACTGTAGACTTGTAAAACAAGCTTTTGTCCCCGTTATTGTTTAAATCACAGGACCGGACACCAGCAATTTTGCCAAGAGATCTCTTATTTATTTTTATATATATATCAAGACATAGGAGAGAAAGAGTATGCTGGAGAGGTGGTCTTCTTCCGTCTTTCTCCGTCTTTCTCTGCCCTCCAAAGCAGAATTAGATTTTTATACATTCCTTGAGGGACAGCTGGCTTCTATTTAAAAGTAGAAGGTATATATAATCCTATGGGTCCCCAACATACCCATACATGTGAGTCTCCTTATGCTGTAAAAACTCAAACTACACATTCCTATGCTTGTATATCACTCACACTTCTGTTCATGCAACTACAATCTAGCTTATACACTAAAACATAATACAACAAACTCTGAATAAAACAATACAGATACATAATAAACTAATTATGAATACTAAAAGAAAAAATAATACTAAGTTTAGAGCTCTAATAACAATACTAATAAAAATTTAATCTTCATCTCCCCCCAATGGAACTTTGGCCAAAAGTTCCACACCGTCACTCCCAGGTGGCCACCTGTTACAGCGATAGTGAGGAGAGAAATAGCAGACCAAGAAACACTAAAGACAGACTTACAAAAGACAGAAATAGAAATGGAAAAGGAACAAAAACAACACAAAAGAAACAAATCCCAACCCATGATGTGTCCCCGAAACTATGTGTCATATCGGCTATGTGTATGCATTTAAAATGTACCCCAATCAGCTAAGAAAATAAAAACTAATAAGTCTTCACCAGTGCCTGGACTCGTTCAGTACCTGAAGTCCTCCAGTTCCTGGCCCAAAATAACAAACTAAAACAAACATTGGTATTAAAGAATCCTATCCCTTGGGGTTGTAAATCAGTAAGCAGATGTTGAATGTTTGTGTTCTTGTGTATCAACATTAACTTGTAACCATCTCTACTCAAATGTCAATGGAAATGAATCCTGAAATGGAAGCAGAGAAATAATTAAACATCAATCCTTAGTTTCCAATCTTTAAAACTAACGGATGCACATTGCTCAAGTTCAGGCCATAAGACATCATTATCATTTTGTTCAGTCACCAAACATGGTTTAACTTGCGACCAATGATACCATCTGTCTGTTCCTACACCCTTTCCTTTAAGGCAAACACTCGTATTTGTTGTTAAGATGATCTCATATGGTCCCTCCCATCTAGGCTCTAAACCCTTCCTAGCAATGCGTTTGACCATAACGAAACTGCCTAACTCGGGAATGTGTGGAATGTCAGTAGTGGTGTATTTTTCATCCCATTGCTGCTGAGCATCTCGAACCTTCTTGTTATTGTCTTTGGTAGCTTTGTCTAGCATTGTGAGATAGCGTCGCAGTTTTTCTTGGAACAAAGTAGAATCTCCTCCTGCTCCTGCAGGTGGTGGAGCATCAGGAGGTAGAATCATTGCTCTTCCAGTCATCAGTTCAAAAGGGGTCAGTCCTGTTACTCTGTTTGGTGTTGCTCTTAAGTTCGACAAAATGGCAGGCAATAACTTATGCCAACCTTGGCCAGTTTGCAGAATGGCTTTGGTAAGAGCTGTTTCAATGATCTGTTCATTCGCTCTACCATTCCTGAACTTTGTGGATGATACGGAATGTGGAACTTCTGTTTGATCCCCATCAGTTTCATTGCTTCTTTCATCAGTTTTCCAGTGAAGTGAGTTCCATTGTCAGAATCAATTTCATATGGAAGACCCCAGCGAGGAAAAACTTCTTCCACCATTACTCGTGCTGCAGCTTCAGCAGTGCAAGTTTTCGTGGGGAACGCTTCCACCCATCTAGTGAATCGGTCCATGATTACTAGAATGTATTGATACCCTCCACTGGGTGACAAAGGTCCTGTGAAATCGATTTGGAGATTTGTCCATGGTCCTGTGGGTCTGGGTGCATGTGACATTCGCACCTTTACAGGTTTTCCCACATTGGCTTTCATGCAAATCAAGCATCTCCTACAGAAATCATCAATGTCTCTCATCATTCGTGGCCACCACCACGTTTCACTGATTTGAGCTTTCATTGCTTTTGCTCCAGCATGGACTTTTCCATGATACAGTTGCATTAGTTCTCTTCTTGTTCCGATAGGCATCACCACTTGTCCTGTTGGAATTCTCCATATACCTTGATCATCTTCTTTCGCTCCCACTTTTATCCATTGTTCTTTCTCTTGATCTGTCTCTGTTTGATATGACAGAAGGTGGAGCTCAGGATTTTCTGTCCTGTTTTCCTTAACCAAGGTAACAGGAGTAGGGGAGAGTAGAGCTGCTTCTCTGGCTGCTACATCTGCTGCAGCGTTTCCTTGACTTTCTTTGGACTTGTCAGATTGATGTGATTTTACTTTGACAACGGCTGCTTCTCTCGGCAAGTGGCATGCTGCAATCAAGCGACGAATTATGGAAGCATGTTGAATTTCACTCCCATTGCTAGTGATAAGTCCACGTCTTTTCCATAAGGCAAGGTAGTCATGAACCACGCCGAACGCATAGCGACTATCTGTGTAGATGTTGACTCGATCTCCTTCCGATAGTTCAAGAGCTTCCGTAAGCGCTATGAGCTCAGCTACTTGTGCTGAAAATTGTCCAGCAAGAGCTCCTTTCTTCACAACAGTTCCATCAACCTCCACTACAGCCCATCCAGTATGGCGCTTTCCATCAATGTAGTAACTGGATCCATCAACGTATAACTCTTTGTCTGGATTTTCAAGAGGGATTGGATTAACTGGACCAAGACTTTCTTTTTCCACTTGTTTCTCACACTCGTGTGGTATTCCCTCATGTGGTTCCAGCATCATTGTCGCAGGGTTAAGTGAGGTGTCTCTGATGATTTCCACTCTCAAATCTTTGTTCAGCAATGTCGCTTCCCATTTTGCTCTCCTCGCATCAGTGATAGTCTTGATGTTTGTGTTGTTCAACAGCGTTACTATACTGTGCGGAGTGTGCAATATGACAGTTTGTGCTCCTATCAGATTTTCCACTGCATCCACTGCCCATGTGGCACCATCGAGGGCTTGTATACATCGTGGTTGACCTATCATGGTGACAGGAATCTTTGTGGAAAAGTATCCAACTGGTTTGTAGCGATCACCTGGTTTTTGACACAACACTGCTGAATAGGTCTCGTCTCCCATCCTGGTCCACAAGTGAAATGGCAACCGACCATCAGGAAGTCCCAAAGCTGGTGCTGAAATCAGTTTCTCTTTCATAGAGGTAAATGCTTCCTCAGCTTCTGGTGTCCAGTCTATCTGTTCCACTCCAGGTCTCCCTCCTTTGTACAGGTCAATGAGGGGGCTAGTGATGCTGGCAAAATCAGGTATATACTGACGACAATAGTTGAAAAGTCCCATCACCTTCCTCATTCCTGTAACTGTCAGAGGTTTTGGTAATTGTCGTAATGCTTCTACACGCTCTGTTGTCATTCTTCTTCCTTCGACGGATATTTCTTGGCCTAGATAGATCACTTCGGTTTTGGCCAGCTGTGCTTTGTTAGGGTTGACTTTGAATCCACCCTTCCTAAGAGCTTGTAGAACAACATTTAGAGCTGATACATGGCTATTTTCATCTGGGCTTGCAATCAACAAGTCATCAACATATTGGAGGCAAACACTTCCTGAGCTTTCAATTTCAGCTTTTCGCTCAGTTAAGAACTGGTCCAAAGCTCTATGAAATACAACAGGAGAGATGTTAAGACCTTGTGGTAGTCTGTTCCAGGCATATTGTTTTGCACCCACCGTAAATGCCAATTTCTCTTGAGATCTTTCATCAATCGGTACAGACCAGAAAGCTGATAGGACATCAAGTACTGTGAAAATTCTTGCATTTCCTGGGATGTCATTCAGAATGGTCGCTGGATTGGCCACAATAGGGTGTAGTTTTGGTGTTACACTGTTCAGTCTTGTGTAATCAATGGTCAATCGCCATGAGTTATCAGATTTCCTGACAGGCCAGACAGGACTGTTTGTTGTAGAAGAAGTTTGTCTGACAATCCCTTCGGCTTCCAAATCTGCTACTATTTCTTCCACAGCTTTTCTTGCTTCAGGTCGAATGGGATATTGTTTATGAGGGGGATGTATTGGTCCCTCAATCACAATGGGATCAATGTTGGCTTTTCCACAGTCCAATTTATGTTTAGCCCAAACATCTGGATATAAACTGCACAGAAGTCCCCACACACCTTCTTTTCCCCAGTCTCTGGTGATTGGTGTTGCTGCGCCAACAGAACTTAAATTACATGTGTGATCTTCATGTGGGATTATTCCAGCTGTTGTAGCGATTTGACGACTGTCGGTGAATATGATCATATTCAACAATGGTAGAATGTCCATGCCAATAATGCTTCCTTGTGAATTTGGTCCCACCCAGAAAGATGTCCATAAGACTTCATCTTCATGTATTTGCAGAGGAACTGGTATACTTTTGTGAAATGTTGTAATTCCCCCTCCAACTCCTTCAACTTCCATGGTTTCACGTGTTGTTGGTAGTTTCAGATCCGTTATCGAAATAGCTGCTCCCGTGTCAACTAGACAGTCACATGGGTGGCCCCCTATTAATGCCTGAATGAAAAGTCGATTGTCACTCTTCTTGCTCATACAGGGGGCCGCTAATTCCTATTGCGGACGCATAATTCCCTCAATGAGCTGACGGACTTGTGCCTCCGTCCACACCTTCCCTTGAGGGGTCTCACTGTTGCTTTTCGCTTTGTCCTGCTGAAATGAAGGACCTTTACCTTCTGCTCCTCCACCTTTAGCCCAGCAGTCTCTTCTGAAGTGGCCAGACTTTCCACAATTGCGACAAACCACGTTATGTTGAGCTGATGCCACTCCTCTTCGATTCAGCTTATTTCCTTCATCCTTGTTTGATCTCATAGCCATCTCTAGACGGCCAGCCCATTGCATAATTTGATCAAACGTTTCTCCTGGATTGACTCCAAGTGATAAAGCTTGTTGGTATTTTGTGCTAAATCCATCAACAAATGTGTCAGTGAATTGTACATCGTCTCTGTCTGGATCTTTCTTAGCACAGAGAGCCCATCGTTCATAAGCATTCCATTTACGCAGTGCGTATTCGTCTGGAGATTCATCGTCTTTTTGCTTGATCAGTGTCACTGATGTGAAAGGAATTTTTCCACTGCCCAAGATCATTTGAATTTCTTTTCGGAACTCATCTAATGCTTGCCAAAGACCCAGGGGTCGTCCCTGGCCATCTACCCACAAGTCTGTCCATTGGGCTGTTGTTATCGGTGCTGGCAAGCGTTCCCATCGGTCTCTTGGAGTTTTAGCTTTCACAATAGTGTGTATGTCTCTTAGAGTCATTTGATGTGCTTCAACCAAGGAATCTAATTCTCTCCAAAACTCTGTGTTTGGATCTTGTCTCTTCAGAGGAGGCAAGGCTGAGAGAATAGCTTGACGTTCTCCTGGTGTGAATGGTCTCTCTTCTGTCATTATTTCAGATTTTAAATCATCCTTTTTGAGAGCTATTGGGGAACATTCAGGACCGACTTTATCAATTGTGATCATGCCGTCATCTCTGATCTCATCATCCCAGTCAGATCCATAATTACGCCTTGGTGAACTATGTAGCATGTCTCTATTTGGCTGGTTTGATTTTGATCTGGTAATTATTGGAGCTGCTTGTGCAGAAGCTATATATATTTTGTCAACCGGCACTCCATTTGAGCTTGAACTTGTACTTTGTTTAGGTACAGTTGGATAAATTGGTTTGTAAGGAGGAGGCATTACTGTTTCTGCCGACTTTTCTGGTGTTTGCGAATACTTCCTTTCAGCTTCGGCAATTATATTCGTCCAATCGGGATCAAACAAATCATCACTGGTGATGTTTTCTTTTTCTGAACATGTGATAGACATGATTTTACTCAACTTGTTGTATGCTTCAACTTGAGGCTTCATTGCTTCAGCAAGTGGAACTGGACAATCATCAATGTTGCAACAAATTCCACCTTGTTTCACAATCCAATTAGCTGCCATTTTTGGAAATACTTTTAGCTTGACAGAGTCTTTTTGGGTCTCAAACCATTTGAACTGTTCATCCATAGATGCATTAACATCAAGTCCTTTTTTCAAAAACTTAGTTTGTTTCTTGTTCTTCTTTCCCAAGTACCACAGAGAAATTGTTTTGCTGGTACAGCCACTTTCTGCCATGTTGCAAATTTTCTTTGGTCACTCTGTCTGTGTACTCAGAAACAGCAGGGATATGTGTATGTGTGTGCGTATGAGTGAGTGAAGAGGGGATATGTGTGTGTGTGTGTGTGTGTGTGTGTGTGTGTGTGTGTGTGTGTGTGTGTGTGTGTGTGTGTGTGTGTGTGTGTGTGTGTGTGTGTGTGTGTGTGTGTGTGTGTGTGTGTGTGTGTGTGTGTGTGTGTGTGTGTGTGTGTGTGTGTGTGTGTGTGTGTGTGTGTAAATTCTGAAGGGAGGGGCTACCCTGACTTTCTCACTCTCCCTCCTCTGACCACTCGATGGACAAAGGAAACGGAAAAAACTCTAAAGAAATCTTAATGTTTATCTTTCCAATTTGCTTTCTTTTTTGCTGTTTTTGACTCGGATCAATTTATTATTTTCTTTTTCCCTTTTCTTTTTCTCAATCAACTTTTTACTTTTTTTTTTTTTGTTCTTTTAGTGTTTTATTCAGTTAACTCAGATCAGTCTCTCCCATTAAAATATTGAATAGCTTAATGTCAACTTCAGAATGCCCGCGATTTCAGCTACTTCAGCGTATTTAAACCTTTAAATCGCTTCTTCATCAACACCGCAAGCCACACCCGTGACAAGCTAATTGCCAAATCGCCTTATGGCTCATTCTCCCGAAAATTTGACTAAGTGGTCTTCTTTCTAAAAAAGATCCACCTTCAACCCAGCTTCATTCAACTTCTTTGAGGCCAAATTGTAGACTTGTAAAACAAGCTTTTGTCCCCGTTATTGTTTAAATCACAGGACCGGACACCAGCAATTTTGCCAAGAGATCTCTTATTTATTTTTATATATATATATCAAGACATAGGAGAGAAAGAGTATGCTGGAGAGGTGGTCTTCTTCCGTCTTTCTCCGTCTTTCTCTGCCCTCCAAAGCAGAATTTGATTTTTATACATTCCTTGAGGGACAGCTGGCTTCTATTTAAAAGTAGAAGGTATATATAATCCTATGGGTCCCCAACATACCCATACATGTGAGTCTCCTTATGCTGTAAAAACTCAAACTACACATTCCTATGCTTGTATATCACTCACACTTCTGTTCATGCAACTACAATCTAGCTTATACACTAGAACATAATACAACAAACTCTGAATAAAACAATACAGATACATAATAAACTAATTATGAATACTAAAAGAAAAAATAATACTAAGTTTAGAGCTCTAATAACAATACTAATAAAAATTTAATCTTCAGTACGGTCAACTGGCTGGTTAAAAACATTCTTTCTAATATCTTCTTTAGTCTTCAACAGAATGAAGAAATTCATACCAGTTTTAAATAAGGATAAGGGATGGTCATTTTCATTTTTGGGTGAACTATGCCTTTAAGATCCAAAACACAAACCACAGTAATGTAATTTAACACCACAGGCTAAAGGGCCAGTCACACAGCCGATCACGCATGAATCACTCACAAATCACGCACAGATTGGGTTTGTGCGTGCTTGTGCGTCGAGAAATTGACCAAAGTATTCCACAAACATTCGACGCACACCCGACGCATGAATCACTGACGGAGCGCATCCAAACACGCACGCCTCGCGAACGTTCCACGTACAAACACTTTCAGAATCCACATTGTCAGTGAAATGAACGTGATACGTGAGTGGTTCATGCGTGATTTGAAGGTGGGGGGTCAGTGGACGTGCGCGGTTTCGAACCAGTTCCGACGCATAAGCACTGACGGCCGACGCGTGTCCCGCGCATAGTCAAAATCACGCACAAACCGCCTTCGACGCACATCCACTTACAATCACTGATGGTCCACGTTCGTTCCACCGACAAATTACACATAATTCGCGTAATTCGTGCGTGATTCATGCGTTTTCACTGTGTGCCTGGCCTTTAAGAACAGGAGCTTACTTAAATTAATTAAATTAAATTAAATTCATTACATTTATATAGCGCTTTTTATAAAGTATCTCAAAGCGCTTACATGGACGGGGGAATCTCCTCAACCGCCACTACTTCACAATACTCATGATGAATGTTGAGAAGATCTGACCTAAAGTATCACTATTTTTATTTAGCATTTTTTATCTGATATAAAGCAGTGTAATAAAAATATCTTCAGTCCTAATAAGCACACACATTATTCTTTGCTGGTCTAGCGGATGCTCTATGTTCATTGTGTGTCGAGGATGATAATCAACGCTGACCTACCTGTTCAATGATGTATGTCTCCTGACGCCACAGGTGTATGTATGGCCCAGCGTGAAGTTGGTGATGTTGGCCTTAATTGTGAGTGTTCCCTACATAGCATGACTGAGCTTTTTTTTTGTTCTTTATTTAGGAAACCAGACAGCATGAAGCAGAAAAATGCTTTCCCTCCTAATTTCATCCACTCTCTGGACTCCACGCACATGATGCTGACATCACTACATTGTTACAGGTGAGCCGTCTGTTGTTTTACATCCCACACTTAAAAGGTCTTCAAATCCTATTTTTAGACCCTAGGCTAAGGCCATTTTAAAAGCACTGCTCCAGAACGTTACAACAAGCTGCTTTGCAACAAACAACCAATTAAATAATTATCGCTGATTACCTAATTAAATATTAAAGGGGACCTATAATGCTTTTCCAACTTTAGTTAGTTTGCAATGTTGCTGTTTGAGCAAAAAAAAAAGATCTGCGAGGTTATAAAGCTCAAAGGGATATATTTTATTGAACAGAATCCACTTTATCTACAACAAATTACAATGCTTTTTTTCCGGATCTTTTAAAGTTACAATGTTCCTCATTTAAATAATCTCCGTCCATGGAATTCACTGCCCCCTTGGAAAATGAGGGCCATAAAAGCCCATAAAAACTGAGGCAGACTTTTTGAAAAATAATATTTGTGTTATTTTCAACTTTTGGTTATGGCTATTACTTCTACTAATAATAATAATAATATGATGCTGAATAATATTAACAGAACAATATCCCATGTTGTTGTTATATAATATGTATTATTATTTTTGTTATTACTCCTGCATCTAATAAAACTGAATAAATAATATTAACAACAGTATTTATTATTAATGATAATATTAATATTGATATGTTATTTAAATTACTTTTATTTAACAGAGATTATAAAATAATTTATATTATAAATAATAAAAGCAAACAGTATTCATTATTCTTATGTTTTTTATTATTCATTGTTGTTTTAAATAGTGTATGTACAAGTACATTTTCTTGTTTTCTTCAAACTTGCAGGGCTGGTCTCACGTTTGTGTCCGTTCATGACTGTTACTGGACCCATGCTCTGACGGTGGACACCATGAACCGGGTGTGTAAGGAACAGAGCGTTCACTGCAGAATATTCTTTCAACAGGAATGACTGAGCGGCCCCACCATGTCAGCTTAATGGCCAGATGTTTGCATGCTGAGTTCACCATATGTTCAATAACCAACCCAGTCAGCATTGGTTATTTCCATATTGAATGGCCGTACCTCTCATCCTCTCAACTGCTCCATTTTTTGGAAAGTTGCCATTAGCTAGACTTCTCTAAAAAAATACACAATTTTATTTAGTTTAGCTTCTTATATGATTTACTTTTGAAAGGAGTAATCCACCCCAAAATGAAAGTTACATCATCATTTACTGAAACTTACTTTACAATCACCTTCATTTTTTAAGTTCACCTCCATGTGACACTTTACAATTAATTTCTGAAGCTTAATGGCTCCATAGCTTCCCTTAAACCATATTCAGCTGTCTGAATTGAGACTCCTTTTTTATCTTTTCTCATCCTTCTCTCCTTCTGTGAGTGGTCTATTGTCTGCGAGTCTTTCCCTGACATGCTTTGTGACCACAGATTCCTCTTAAAATGGGAAAGTTCAAATAGGAGAGGTGAAACGTCTGAGAAAAGCATAAAAAGGGAAGCAGAGGTAGATAGCATTGAAGCTGGTGCATTAGTGTGCATAATGATCGACTGAGTGCTCTTTGTCGCTCCTCAGGTGTGTCGTGAGCAGTTTGTGGCTCTGCATAGTCAGCCC
Organism: Rhodeus uyekii; assembly: GCA_037043235.1. NCBI lineage: Eukaryota > Metazoa > Chordata > Actinopteri > Cypriniformes > Acheilognathidae > Rhodeus > Rhodeus uyekii. The sequence goes on along the minus strand of JAWRVZ010000218.1, from coordinate 576,201 downwards.
ATTCTAGAAAAGCTGTCTGGGTTTCTTGTGCAGAAATATTGCAGCCGGCCTCCGTAAGTCCCATTCCACATTGCTTGTTTTTAACTACTAAATGGTATTTAACTATTATAAATATCGGTTAGCCTTGATAATTAAAAATTCTTATTTTGAAATTTCAGAAATGACAGTATTTTCCTTTTTATGGCCAATAACTGATAAACTGTCAATATTATAAATCTATAAGTTGATGAAATAAAAATACAACTATTTTTTTAATTTATATTGATATTTTAAAAAAAAAGGCAGAATAAATATTCTTCACATTAAGGCTAACCAGTAAATGTCTGATATTATCTATCTATGCTACTTTATTTAGAAACAGAAAGAAAATTAATAAACCCTAAATATGTTAGGGGAATTCAATGCTAGTTAAAGAAAATTGATAAACCCTAAAAAAATATGTGTATTAATAGTTCATATTTAGAATTAATTATTAAGTATTGACAGGTAAATGATAAATGGCTGATGTTATAAAACTCTTTCCTTGCCATTGACAAGTTATCTCGTCTTTTTTTTTTTTTTTAAATGCTTCCCCGCCAAAGATGGGTTTTTACGGCTTTCCGTATTTTCACTGTCATGTGCTAGGGAGCGCTACCATGAGTCTAAAAGAGAGCAGATTCTCCTGATCATAATAGTCAAAGAAAATGCAGAAATAAGACAAAATATAATAAAATAAATATATAAAATACTGCGTAACATTTAAAGCGCATATAAATCTTATAAATAAAACTATCTAATGTTACTGAAATGTCGAAATAGGATGAGCGAGTGAGTATGAGTTTTTGTCTCATAATTTGATTATAGTTAAACTATATCACCTGAGTAACAAGCACCATATCACACAAGTTATATTTTTGTCCCGAATAACATGAGTGCAAATAATATATTGATTTTAGGCAACCGTTCATTAAATAAGAAGTTAATTTTGTGTTATATTCTAGACTCAATATTGTCTGTTTTTGCTCAGTTTTGACAATCAAAAGTTACCTATATTAAGCATGCCAGACAAGTAAATAGCATTGTCTCTTTATAAAGGAAGACTCTGCGTCTGCGCACATACACATTCAAACCTGCATACCTATAGATGACACCAATATCATCTAATAACGGATGTTGCTGATATGAATGAATGAAGGTTTGGTTCAATTGAGTCTATTTTTTTTACTCTCACAGGATTGGATCCAAGCCAAAGAAGATTCAAGAATACTATAAGATGCTGCAGCTTTTGTCCAGCGTTCCTCAAACAGGTGAGTTAAACCCTGACGGTTTCTGAAGCACAGACCAGCGGCTCTACATCATCTGATTGACAGCTTGTCAGGTTTAGTACAGCGTCTTACTGTTGCATAATGACGCACCGTCCTGCAGAACCACTCATGTGATTTTATGTTCATCAGCGAGATAGATTTCATTAAACTGATGACAATTAATTCTGTCAACTGGTTAATCTGTTTATGTAACACTGGCCGGAAGGAAACACACTGGACAGCGTGAGCGCATTGTCTCAAAATCACACATCTGGCTCATCAAAACCCTGATTCAGCATAGACAATATTGAGGAGAGCTTTTACAACATGCTTAAAATACCAGTAAAAGCAAGAAAAACGGTGATTCATTCACTGCATAACTGTAGACCAACACACAAAATGTATTAAAGGCGAGTTATCGAAGTCCTGCTCAGTATTCAAGGACTCCTCCTCCTCTATATGAATAAAATCATGTCCCTGAGGAGTGTGTCCCATAGGCCTGATTTCCTCTGTTCTTCAGAACAAGGCTGCGTCTTGTGCCGCTGTACACAAGCAAGTAGCTCACCCACAGTTGTTTGCACAAGTCAGTCGATGATGACATGCTTAAGTGTTTTGTCTATATTTATATGTCCTGTGAGATTCATTTCCTGTTTTCAAATGAAAATTGCTTTTATGATGAATGGATTTATGAATTAATGGCATGGTATTGTATACCGTAACATGAATTGAAATGTATGATTTAGAAATGGTTGTGCGCGCAACAGCACTATTTCTTGGTCTCTCTCGGTCATAGTTTTGGTCACACAAAAAAAACTGCAAGATAATTCTCACATTTTTCATGAGGAAAAGAAGTGTAATTTGTTCATTTTCAACATTGAGGACTGGCTCATCAAGATTAGACTTAATTTTTTGAAAATACGTCTTTATCATTACAGGATTAAGTCAAATGTTTAAATACATTAGAACCCCGACTTAAAAAATTAATCCGTTCCGAGGTTGGCTTCGTAAGTCGATCTTTTCGTATGTCGGTCAAGCTTTTACATGTTAATTGCCTAATACGTTCCAAGCCTTACAAAAACACCACATTTAGCATGGGATGAAGCGCATCCCAGCTCCATACTTCTCAATTATCTCCCTTTTCAACGCAATGTAAAGCATCCTCTTCTTCCTTTTCACTTCAGCAACAATCTTCACATCCATGGTGAGTGATTAGAAAAAAGTTTAACTAGGCACAATTCTGCACCTTTAATAAATACCAGTTTTGGATTATTCCCTGAGTGAGACATCATTGTTCTGACCGGACAAACTGTAGCCTTCATCCAACCCGAACCAAAATCAGCGCGAATTTCAAAACAAAACTCGGAAATGTTTTTTCATATCTCGATCATTTTGTCGTTACTCGGGCGAAAAAAACCCCGAAATCTTTTATCGTATGTTGAATTTTTCGTACGTAGAGCGTTTCGTAAGTCGGGGTTCTACTGTATATGAAAGTGTCTAGGTACAATCTATGACAAGTACAGTTGTTCTTTGTTCCCCGATTGAGGGAGCGGAGACTGTACATCAGAACTGAAGTGACGAATTGGGATCTCCAGAGTTCAGGCAGTTCAGGTTGACTGAGTCCATCTCCATACAGAAAAAAGAGATCCTCTGCACTGGGAGACTTTGCTCTTTGCTTGACCCCAAGTCCCAGATGGCTGAGGTGCTGAAGTGCCTGTGTTCGCAGAACTACTCTCGTGAGTGGGCCAGTATGAGACAGTCATCTAAATCATTGAGGATGTGAATACCACATTCCCTCATGGACCTCGACCACACCGTCAGGGACAGCCTGAAGGGGAAGTCTTTGTACTGATATGCCCGTCCCATGGACTGTAGGACCCTGACTTCATATAGGCTGGAGAGACTGGCTCTATTGCACCCTTCACAAGTTGGCCTGCGATGTCTTCTTGAGTAGCAAATGACCATATTAGAATAATTTCTGAAGGATCATGTGACACTGAAGACTGGCGTAATAATGCTGAAAATTCACAAGAATGAATTCCATTTTAAAATATATTAAACCAAATTGTTTTAAACCAAATGTTATGATTACAAAATCAAAAATATACTTGGTGTTATATTTAATGCCTGTTTAAGTGACATAATGAGTGCTAAACCTAATTGTTCCTATTTCATTGTCGCATATTTCATGCTTTAAGCCTTTAATCTTGTCATTTCTCTCTCATAGGTGATTTCGACCTGGAAAAAGTGAAAGAATCAGTCTATTTCTTCAGCTGAGGAGCGTATCGTTAGCTGACGGACAGCTTTCATCAGGAGGCTATGAGCCCTCCACAGACCTCATCAAAACAGACTGCTGCTTTTTATTTTATCGAAAAAGTGCATGACTGAGGCCGGATTGGACGATCTGGTTGATAAGTGAGTGTGCTTGACATGAGTGAGTGAATGAGTGTGTGCGTGCGTCTGTCGTGTCATATTATCATAAAGACATCACTTAAGCACTGAAGCAGAGTTCTGACGGAGGTAAACAGCAGGAGTCGCCCTTCTGTGCCGATGCGAGAGCATGGAAGCGTATATGAGATCTCCTCTTGGTATGGAGTGAGAACGCTCTCTCGGCAGGGCTCTGATCCGCTCCTTCACTGCTGAGTGCTAACACTGGGCTGATTAACCACATGATTCTGGCTCTCATTGATTTCAAGGCAACCCCGTCTGAAAGGCCCTCTCTGACATTTCCACTTGGACATGATTTACTCCCAGCATCCCCACACAGCTGGCGGCACTCGCATTCAAAGCCAGTGGAAAAAAACGACAGGATATTTATGACAATAGATCAGAGCACCTTTAGGACAGCTTTGGGTGGCGCTTGACCTTGTGTTGTCCTTTATTTTAAAGACTTGAGAGCACTTGATTTGTTGGGCGCCTGTCCGAGAATTTAAACATTGCATTCGGCGAGAAATAAAGTCAATATTTTTGCACTCTGGGTCTGTGAAAGGTTAATTGTTATTGAAATTCCAAGACCCAATAGCTTGCTTCAGCGTTTCTGTTCGTTTTTGGGGGATTTTGACTGCGTTTTATTACAAAGGGCGAAGTCAAACAAAACCAATCCAATGCAAGGCTACACTTGATTACACACGACCTTGCTCATTTCCTGACGTCTCAAACAACGCCTGCGTAGGAAGTTACCCTTACAATAACAATAGCTTATGGGCTTAGAGCTATTTGCCGCCACATATTGGTTTTAAGACACTTAACGCCTGCGTTTTCTGAAGCTACAGGCGAAACTAATTCAATTTGACCTAAGCTGAGTTTACAGTATGATCAGATAAACACATCATTCTACAGCAACCAACAATGTAATGCAACTTACTCTGATTCAAACACTATATTTGAATCATTTGAACTAAACCAAGAGCATTGCTGAATTATCCGATTGGCTGATTCATTGAACTGCCAAGTCATGTATTGATTCCCTTGAAGCAAGAAAGGTTTTGCTAACTTTCCCAAGTTTACAATGTGATCGGATAATCACGTCTATTTGATTCAAAACCACAATCATCTTTGTAATGTGATTCACAAACTCTTATGAACTGTTTCTTGTTATGAATCACTCAAACTCACTGAATCCATCAGTGCATTAATGAATCGTAAGATTCTCTAAACCGCAAGTCATTTCTTGTTTGACTTGTAAATAAGAAAGCAAGCAATTAATGTATTATGAACTTAAAAAACATTAATAAGGACTATTATGTTTGTGACGTTTAGTTAGAAATGCATTTGAAAGATGGCTCAGCCAAAGGTTCTCGTCACCATCCGTGTTTCAGTGTGAAAGAATAATAGTTCTCAAATCAAGTGATTGGATGAAACTCTCCATTTAATTATTCATGACATCAAGAGAAGTCAAGAGAAGAGGAACTACGGTTTCTTAAAGACACGGCACTTTCACAATCATGTAAATTATTTTGCTAAACCATGATTGTGGACTGCTGCATGTAAATTAAACGAATGCATAAACGATTTTAATGGCAGGTATTTACACTGTTTGGAAGAATCAGGAACTGAAGGGTGAACTAAACGCCGTCTTTTTCTACTTGCTGTCATGCCCAGCAACACCTTACAATAAAATCAAAGCTTTGTGCTTTATTAGGTAACTGTAATGAGACCGAAATAGGCAGCTTTCCATTATAAGACGCTCATGGACATCTTGTAGAGCAATGATTGAAGTGGCCATCTTAGCAGTTATGACTAGAATAGAGATAAAAGCCAGCTGGCCTTAGATGCTGTCATTTATATGAATTCATTATTATTTCCCAGTTGATGTGTTTACTTCTGCTGCTCCTTATGTCCCAAATATTACTAATGAAACTGAGAGATGACAGCATACCAGAAAAGATTCTAATGTACAAAAGTCTTATTATTAGAGTTATTATAATTTCTTTTCTTTGGAAGATTGATTGAAGTCGTCACATCGATGTCTTCTGAAAGAAAGACGGCTCTGAAGGGTCTTCTATGTACCATCTTGAGTAGACTATCCACAGTTTGAACCTGCTGACACAGTCAACTCAAGACAGAAACTTACTTAAAGTGCACTTCGCAAAAGTCTAAAGTTTAAAAAAAGGTCTGTTTATTTAATGCTGGCTTATCTGGCAATCGCAGTTGCGTTGAAACCGTAAAATCTGTCAGCTTAGATATGCGCTGGTGTGAAGGTTAACCAGACAGCAGAAAACATTTTTTTTATGTAAAACATATTTCCTCAACCATAATGCATAGTAAAACTTGATATTTGTAGAACCTGAATATATTGTTAATGATCATTACAACTGAGACAAATATTCCTTTCTCATGGGCAAACTTTAAACTTTATTGCTACAAATATTACTTAGAAATTGGCACACAAAAAAAACACTTGGCATAACATCTGTTTTCGGTGTAACATAAACTGTGGAAATGTGCATCATGAAAAGCAGCTATAAGATCTTTTTTAATCAACTTATGGGACGACACTGGTTTATGCACAGCGGAGTCTGTAGGGAATAATTTAAATGACATTATGATTTTATTCAAAGTAATAAGGTATGAACTTTATACCCTATGTATGAACAGTCGGATGCTATTTTCAACCATCTGCCCGTTTTGTTCTTTTTTAGAAATGAGCAATTCGCGCTTGACTTTGTCTTCAGGATGCAAAGAACAAATAGGAGCCGCTACAACTGAGCTTATAGTTTCTTTAAAGCTGTGAAATAGTAAGTAACAGCAGAATATAAATAGGTTTTCAAAGACAGAGGACATCAGACCTCATTAGGTAGCCATGGCTAGTGAGTTATTTAGTGCTCCAAAACAACAGATAGTGGAGAGACTCATTGTCGCCTGATGGATCTCGTCTCATTGCAGAGGAGGGGGTAATCACCACCAATGGGCTTACTCTCATAACTTCGTCTCTAAGATGTGCAATCCCCCTCAAAACTGCTCAAGCTTTGAGCATTAAGTCATATACAGACACTTGCTGGTTTATTTGTGAGGGAGAAGAATTTTTACAAACAGGACAGAGCCATGATTTTTTAAATAAATAGTTAATTGATAATGAAAAGCTGACCTTTGTGAAGAAAGCTACATAAGTACTTTGTAATTAAGACTTGCGTGCATTTGAATGCACCAGATAAGGTCAAATTAGTCACCAAGTCCTTAAACTTTGTACTTTAGCAGCACAATTAGGTGGAAGATTTTGTGGTATTCACTTCCATGAACCCTAATTGGAAAACTGTCGATTCATTTAATTGTCCCAATGCTAAATTGAGATGATGAAATGTGCTCTGTTGTGGGATAACTAAGAAACAAACACATTTATAGTCTCTCTCACACACACACACACACACAACGTTTTTAGTCAAAATCAAGGCGTTGAAACTATATTCTTTTTTTTATCCTTTCATTTCATTTGACACATCTTTACATGTCATCTTATGGTAACATTGTCCTTTTGCCCAACTTTGGTCTGAAGGAATAAGACAAAAGACAGAAGTTCCAGTAAGAATACATCTTGTTTTGAAACCAGTTTGGGACTCTTAAACCTTCAAATACACCTTAATTTTTCTATAACAATTCTAATATTGCGTATTATAGGTTAAATATCTAATGTCTAGCCGGTTCATGTTGAGAAGAGGGAGTAAGCTCCTACATTGTAATCAGAAGCAGAACTGCTAAGTCCCGGTATTCAGACAGAAATCCGTTTGCATTGTGTGTACTACAGTATATAAAAGGGAGTAGGTACATCTTTGTGAGCAGCTACAATAAAGAAAACTATTTCAAAGATGCAAATTGTGAGGGTGGAAGCTACATTGATGTTTATATCATAGGTACAATGGAAATGTCCCAGTCATGGTAAGAATGATACAGACATGTTCATTTTATGCTATGAAGTCTCAAGGGTTTGTTTGCCCTTGTGACCAGTCGCACCACATACATTCTGAGTAAAATCCAAAGGTGTGACAAGGGTTCGGGAAGCGTTCTTGGTGAAGGAGAGTCCACACATTCCTGACCCAGACAGAGCCTACCAACACTATTGTGGTCACAAATTTGATGATAATCTAGATCTGATCTGTTGATGTTCAGTTTCTGGTAGACTGATTATTGAATCCTTCTTGGGCAGTCCTGAATCCAAACTGGGTCTCATCTGGGGGAGGGAGGCAGGAGGAAATGCACCCACAGACATTTGGTGGGGTAGTGCCATTCTTGGTGGGATACTTCCTCTAATACCAGCAGGGCCTGGGAGGTTCTGAGGGGGGCCGATGGAAGTGGAAGAGACTCTGGTGGACTGGGTAGGGCTCGGGGCAACTGGCTGCACCATGTCATGGGGTAAGGATGGCTGGGAGGCAGATAGGGCGCGAGCATCCTGGCTTAAAGTGCTCCTGGGAACCAGTGGTCGATGTGTGGGACTGGGGACGTGTTGCTGTACGAGAGATAACTGGGAGCCTGAGGGTGCACCTGGGGGACTGGAACCATACTGGAATGTTCGACCGGGAGTTGCCAGAGGGGTATGGACAGGTGTGCCTGCAAGGGCAGAGGCAAGGGCTAAGGTGGAGTACTGGGAGCCTGGGGGCGTCTGGCTTTGGACCACCTGGAAGCGGCGCACCATGCGGGGTGACTGGACAGCACCAGAACCCACTAGAGTGTTGCCCATCTGGGGACAGAAACTCATGGCAACAGCCTGCTGGAGGCTAGCAATGGCAGAACTTGTAGAGGGTTGACCAGAAGGTGCAAACATGCTCCCATGAGTTGAATGAGTCATGGACATTGCCCTGGGCCTCTGCATGTCTCCTTGTTTAACTAGTTTAACCATTTCCCGATCGTACTTCACAATCTCCTGGATCATCTCATTCTCACGGTTGTTAAAGACACCAGAGTTAAGATCGTGCTGTACTTTGTGCATCAGGATAGAATTCTTCTTGCCTGAAAGATACAGATTAAGGTCAGTTATAGCTTTGTCTACACATCTTATAATTCCTTTAACTATATCTGTAACAACAAAAATTACTGCAGTTATGTATGTCTAATGATAGTATCAACAACCTGAATGTTTCATTCATATTAGAGTGAACCCATTACGGTCTACTCCAATCGTCATACACAAGTAACATAGGCTTAATCTGAAACCGCATACTACACTTAATCTTTGTCTCGTTTTCCAGACGTAGTGATTATATGGTGCTGAAGAGTAACTGAAATCACATTTGGTAGGATTACACAATGGGGAAAAGGGAGGAAAAGTGGATGGGACACCCCTGAACTAGTCGATTTTTGTCCTGCAGGATGATACGGTGTCAAGATAAAAATTCTAAAGTCTACGTTTTAAGAGCATGTCTCAAGATCACTATATTCTGTTCCAATCCATTGTACTCCATCTAGCTGAAAAACAAGTTCATGTGCATGACCTTTAAAGAAACGTGTCCCTTCGGGGTGAGGTGAAGTCCATACTAGCCTAATTGTATTTTATTTTGAAAACATCCAGTTTTGCACACCTTTAGTATTGTCTTTTGATTTGATTGTGTTGACAGAACTTGTTTAGATGAATGTTTGCAGTTTGCTCAGTGGATTCCTGCTGTTTTTTTTCCCTGATAACTGCTTTTTCAGACTGTTCCCTGTGAACAGCAAGCCACAGAGTGATTTCTAGTGAGAGGGAAGCTATAATGTCTAGCACTGGTGTCTGTGTGCTGAGTCACGGCACCGCTAAGACTAACTCACGACATGGCGTGTGCCTATCACCTGCACCCTGCTGCTAGCAAGACAATTTGCTAAAATGACATCCTTTGCACAGGGCCCCAACATCGACTTCAATTTCACACACCTCCCTCTCCAATAGAGCATACAAATAACACTTAGAACTATTTGAGCATGTAATTTCACCAAGCTGTCTTCCACATCCATTGCATATGTTTATGGCATTCATCGTGTTAACCTTGTTTTAGATGATTAAAGCTGTTCAGTATGTGATTAGCATTTACATGTTGTAATTTGAAAATCGAAATAATTCGAAAACTTGAAATTCGAAATGTTGCGAACAAGCTGTATTGCTATTGTAGCTACTTGTATTTTTAAAGCAAACTATGGTTTTAAAAGTACATGTGAGATATGAACGTTTTTTCATTTTATGCGTTAAGAAAAAAAGTACTCCTCAAGTAATGTCAACCACAAACCTTATTTCACTCATAAATCAAAAATGCCACTTAACTCTTAGACAATGACTTTAGGGAGTCCATGGCGAATTAGCCTACAAACTGACAACATGACTGATTCACTCTTTTCCCATAGTAAATAAACATTTTGACGTTCATAAATATAACCGCCAACACTGACGGTAAGCATCTGCAGTAGGTCACTTATCGTGAAACCGGTAGCAGATGTTCTTCTGCAAAGTGTCTGTGGTCTAAACTCCCCCGCGTGAGCTGAACTGATCATTTATGGAATCTGGCTGCCATGGCAACAGCAGTGAGTGTGGTGGTTGCATGGCCCATGTGTATACAACTGAGGTGGTCATGTGACCAGGAGTGACATCAGTAGCACACTGACCTTGGGAGATAAGGAACGAGGATGCTGAGATGGGTGAGGAGGGCAGGTGGCCTGCCTCTCTTGGCAAATTACGTGTTTATGTGCTGAGGATGCAAGCCAACAATGGCAACACATTTGTGCTGAAGACAAACAAATTTTGGAGCTGACTCGAATCTGTATGTCCAAACAAATGGAATTCTGGATTGTGTACTAGTAACGCCTCTACAAAATGAGCTGGGTATGTACTGTAGTATTACCACGGTTCTTTATTATAAACCCAATGCTATGTATTAATGCAGTCAACTTTAATTTCTAGACAATTTACCTATTCGATCAAGGCGGTCGATGGCCACTGTCTCGAACGCTCTCCTCATCATGGGGTACTCCTCCAGTACTTCATTGAAGTTGTCTACGGAGAGCGAGTACAGTCGGCAGTAGGTGTCTGACCGAACGCTGGCAGTTCGTCTTCCACGGGTTAACAGGCAAATCTCTGAGAAGGAACAGAACGTATCATGGTTGTGGTATCACCTAAGATCTTCTGAATCTTAGTCATTCTTAATTGGTTTTAGATGAGTCTTTAGGTCTTAAGTTTGGAGATCAGCTATAATGGTTTGCTGGTCTTAGTTGTTTTTTTCAAGATGGCAGACTAAGAACAGCGCAACCACTAAAGGCTGGCTGTGCCTAATGAAAAAAAAAACAGCCTAAGATGGTTTGTTCGCTGTAACCATGTCAGGCTGGTCACAATGGCTGGTTTTAAAGTGGTTTCTGTCACTTTTTTTATCCTTTCATTTGACACATCTTTACATGTCATTTTATGGTAACATTTTCCTTTTACCCAACTTTGGTCTGAAGGAAGAAGACAAAAGACAGAAGTTCCAGTAAGAATACATCTTGTTTTGAAACCAGTTTGGGACTCTTAAACCTTCTAATGCACCTTATTTATTTGTTGCATTTGTGCTTGGCTGATTTGGCTGGTCGATCAGCTGTTCTCTTAGTCTAACTAGTGGATAAGAGCTAAAAACCCTCTAAAGCCAACAAAAGAGACCGACTTGATCCACTTGGTCTGTTTGGGAGACCAGGTAATCTATTTTCTCTTTATTCTTGATAGAACACAATGAAATGTCACCACAACTGGAGTTGAAGCCTGAAAAGGTAACAGTTAGAGAACCGGTCAGTTTGCTTTGCCTCCTAACTACACATCTTCTCTGTGAGAAGAAGGTCAAACTCAGCATTATAGAGAGGTAAGATCCTGTCACTGACTGAAGAGGCTCTATCTACACACACACACACACACACACACACACACACACACACACACACACACACACACACACACACACACACACACACACACAAAGATGCTCAGCATTTGGGATCTACCAAGTTGAAAATGTGGCCCCACTTCAAAGTGAATGTTGGCAAAGCTCGCTCTAATTGAAGTTGCTGTGCCTCTCATCCCTGTGGAGTGGATAAACTCAAATGAGGGATTCAAGTGGAAGTTGCCTGTCATAAAAAAATCAATAAAGCTTTAATTTGTGTTGACATCTGATTCTTAATAAAGGCCTTTGAGATAAAGAGACTTAAGCCTTCTGTTTAATTGATTAAAAAACACAGTTGCTCAATTGATAATATTGAATATTTAGTATTTCAGAACTATGAACTTAACTTTTCCAACAGTATTAACAGTTTTGTGTTTCTTTTATACACGCATACACACATACATATGTGTGTGTGTATTTTATTTTTCTTATTCATTCTTATTTATCTTTTATTTTCAATTGGGGGGGGGCAGTTTCAACCGATTGTAGTATTTTTGTGGACTGGGCATTTTCCTCTAGTTCTCTGGCTGTTTCTAGTGCAGATTATTTTATCTTTGAAGAAAAAAAGCTTTGAAGCTTTTTGGCTACGTCCCTTATTGACAAGCCTTGACATTGCAGCCTCTTGTTAAATACTGCATGTGATATGTTTTTAAATTCTATGGCTCAAAAACTGTGCACTGATTGGCCAATAACTCTGCTTCTTTTACAGCCAGATCTGATTATTAAATATTTTTTATGATTCATTATCCTACTTACGAGGACACTGGCATAAAAGCTGAGAATGACAGGCACTAATAAGTAAGAAAAAAAGGCATAGATTGAACTATGAAACTAATGAAACAGAACTATGTGTGTGTCTTTTTTTTTATTCGTACATTGATTCATTGTATAGACAAAAACGCTATTCAAAATATCCTTATTTTAAGATGTTTTTTCTATTTTAACATAGAAAAAAATGCATTCAAATACTGGACTTGGAAAAACAATTGCAAAGAAACCTCAAGCAAAACACTGAATTAAAGTAGTTTTTTCTATTAAAATGTATTTGTTATCTTTGTTTTATTTTAGAGCTTTCGAGGTAATGTTTTTTTGTTTTTTATTATGTGAAGCATGCAAGCAGAAACACTGTTGATCAGTATAGAGTAGCATGACAAATCAGTCTGGCATCTCGAATAAGCCCCTCTCATTCATGCATTGTAAAAGGTAGAGTGTAATTGTTTTTGGTCAGGAAATCTCTGAAGTTGACGTTACAAATTGCTCTGCCATTGCTGTTCTGCTCTACTAATTAGGTGTTATTAATTAGCCACAGTTGTTCTTTCTCTGCAGCCCTTCTTCAGCGCCCCTGGCTCCTGGTATATTGCAGCCTCAGTGAACTCTGCTCCTTGCCCCTCCCAGACCTTGCCCTAAAGACTCTGAAAAAAACACTGCTTTTTTCTGGATCACCAACGCAAACCCTTGAAGAAGGCAGCATCTTAAATGGGACAAAGCTTGCTTGAGGGAGAAACTAAGGAGTCATGTTCAAATGTCAGTGGTATTTATCACTGTATTCGCAGTGCAAGTGAACTGTTAGGGCCTCAGATGGAGCAATGATAAGGTGCTATAATGTACGACTGTAAACATTTTTAGCATGCTTTCAATTTTGTCCTATTGTCTTGTTAATCTATAATCTGATTTCTACACAAACCATCTTTTCTTTTAACTCCCTTTTAAAAACTTATATCTGTTCAGTTTGAACTAAAAACAGGATTTTAATTTTTTTTATCCTACGGGAATGTGAACAGGAGGATTCCTTTTTTTATCTTTTATTATTATTTAGCCTTAGAAAACATTTGGTTTTAGAGTAATTTACAACTTATTACAATATGATTGAGTTTTATATGATTATTCTAATATGTGTAATTTTACTGCCTTATTTTTTTTTTTATTAAGGAATGTAAAAGTGCAGTATTTTATGGATAGAATATAATTATGAGTGATTTATTTTACTTAGTTATTATTTATTTTAGGAGTTTTTTGATTATGGAATATCAAACTATTTTTAATTATATTAATAATTATATAAGTAGAATAGTAAAAAGTTATATTCAAATAGGATCCTTGTGGGGTAGGTAAACTGATATTCCTAGAGTTTTGTTTTTATTTATTTGTTTGAAAAATTAGATTTTTCTTTTTTTTTTTACATTTATCTGGTATTTTAATTTCCAAAGGGAGTATAACTTACTTTCCTATGACTTTTTTATTTTGAAATTGTAATATTTCATATATTTTTAACAGGTTGTCACAACACAACAATTTGGAAATGTAACCTTACATCAGTTTAGCCTTGCAAAATAAATACAGTGGAGTTCACTTATCTCGACTCTCGGTTAACTCGCCAATCCTATTATGTCGACGTTTTTGAAGTGGAACCGCCAAACTCCCTATTTGTCTTAGTATTTTCTTTTCAGTAATGTCGATTTTTTAATGTCGCCGAACACTAATATCTCGAGCACAAAAGAGGGACAAACTCGCCACTTCACTTCTCGTGTCTCATGAGCGTACCTAGTTCACTGCGCATGCGCTGAGTTTGCGTTGCACGTCGCTCTGTCAGTGACGCTTCTCTCTCAGCGCCGAGCAGTACTCTCTGAAGTGAAGGCACATATCGTTCTTACGCGATGAGCAGAGCGCGCGTCAGAACAAAAGCAGGTGTGTGTGTTGATCTGACGCGCACTCTGCTCATCGCTGCAATCTAGTACAGCGTGATGACCTCACGAATATGTTATGAGCGAATGTGTTTACACGTGTGTGACTGTTTACGCTGTGAGCGATCATTGTGTTTGTAAGGTTGGAGAATATAATTAAAGGTTTGTATGGAGAATGGAAGGTGTTTTTATTGTATTCTGGTAAATCTCTGCTGTTAGTTGGTGCACAAATGCCTTTTGTTGTTGGCAAACATATACAGTGTATGTACATTTTTATAGCATGCCGATCGCTTCATCAAATAAATCGCCATATTGGCTGTTGGTTATCTCGAGAAACGGTTATCTCGTCACTTTTTCGCAATCCCCGAGGCCGTCGACATAACCGTATTCCACTGTAATGAATGAGTATAATGTTCAAACTGAATCAAAAATCTTTCTGCGTGCCCCTTACCCCCAAAGTAGGAGCCATCAGAAAGCTTCATGCCTATAGTTCCTTTGGTCAGGATGCTGACAACACCATGCTGAATGAAGTACATCTTCTTGCCGATAGTTCCCTCTCGAACAATGTAATCCCCTGGTTGGAAGACCTCGAAGCGGAGCTTAGTTAGCATCGCTGTCACAAAGTTGGGATCTGCGTTGGCAAAGAGCGGCATGGACGCCACCAGCTTCCGGCAGTTGAAGTTGACTATTTCCTGGAGGTGTGGAAGTTACTTTACTGTGAGTTTGAAGACAAGTTATCAATTGTGTACCTTTTTTCTGTTGGTAACTGGTACCTCTCGTAATGGCTCGTTCAGTTCTTCCAAAATGCTTTCCTCATCGAACATCTTGCCCTGGTATCTGTGCTCATAGTAGTCGTGGATCTTCTGCCGGAAGTCGGCCGGAAGTTTGTGGAAAGACATGTACTGTTCAACTTGCTTGTACTGAGAAGAGAAAATGGACACAGGATAAGTACGTTAGCTGACATCTCAGCACACGCTTTTGACTCAAAATTTCCAACCACCAACATTTGGGTAGCAGATCTTAATCCCAAACGGCCTCTTTTAGGAGATATACTGACAGGGATCACTATATACAAGAAGTAAAACATCCAGGCTTGCTTTCCTGTATGGGTGTTTCTGCTATTTTAGGAAACATCAAGGGAAGTTATTTATGGTGGATGTGATAAACTAAAGAGCATATGATAATATGATGTTCTCAAACCAGGAAGAGTATGATGAAACCGATGATAAGCTCTATTCATAGAGCAGCATATGTAGCTAATGATGGCTTTCTGGTTTATGTAACAGGAATATGCAGTACATTTATTGTGTTAGATGGTTTAGGGCTATTTATGTTGTGTAGAAATCAGATTAGAGATTAACAAATTATACATTTATGGATATTTCAAAAAGCACATTACTGGTTTTTATAACAGACGTACTACACAACTTTACCCGCTAATAACTACATCCTTGCCAAAATGAAGAGGTTCATTAAAAAAATATATACCGGTATATATATTTAGTAAGGTTTCATAGCTGTGCCCTTATTTTCTGTCAACATCGTCAGTTATTGATGAAAAAAACCCATCTTTTCTTCATCTTGGAGGTTCTTTTCGCATATTTTACCTGCTACAAGTTCAACAATATAATCAGTGTGTGTAGTGGCATACAGTTTGCCTGTAGCATAGTTGATAAACACACTATAGCTATCAAAAATGTGTTACAGAAATTCAATTCTAAAGAAATTATATACAGTAATACCTCGAGACACGAGCGTCTCTACATACGAGTTTTCCAAGATACGAGCAAGCCTTCCGGCAGATTTTTGCTTCTAGATATGAGTAAATATTCGAGATACGAGCACGCGTACTGTCGCCGATGCCGACACTCGTTCACTTCACGTTTGCGCTGACTTCTGTACGTGTCGCCCGCGAGAAGCTGATTTCCTCTCTATTTTGTGCATTATTCTTCATAATAGCAATGATTTCTAAGAAATTGAGTGGTAAGGATGGTAGTGAGAAGAAGAAACGCTTGATGACCATGGAAATGAAGCATGAAATTGTGAATAAATATGAACGCAGTGCCCGCTTGAGTCATCTAGCACGCACTTATGATCGCAGTACATCCACGATATGTACCATCCTAAAGCAGAAGGATGTTATCAAAAATGTAAATCCTTCCAAGGGCGTGACGATTATATCGAAGTTATGTTCAAATGTAAATGATGAGATGGAGAGGCTTCTGTTGGTGTGGATAAAGGAGAAGCAGATCTCCCTCCATAGATATTTCTTTAAAAGGTCTGCGCAAAGTGAAAGTGAAGGTGAGGGTAGTCAGGCGAAAAAAGGTACGAAAAGTGATCGAAAGTAAAGAATATAAAATTTAAAAAATCAAAACAAAAATAGAAAAGTTTTTTAAAAAATACAAAAGCTACGTTTATGCTAAGTAATGCTTAGTTCCTGTTATTCAATAAAATTACAGTTTTTACTAAACGAAAAAGGTACAAAAAGTGATCAAAAATAAAGAATACGAATCGAAAAAAATCAAAACAATAATAGAAAATAGAAAAGTTTAAAAAAAACGCAAGTTATGTTAATTTAAGTTATGTAGTGTTCGTATAACGGAATCAAGTGCTCCCTCCTCCACACCTGCCACTACTGTCTGTAAAAACGTATAATTAAAACCACATTTTATTTGATATCACACATGTATCACACTGTATACATGTACTTTAATTGTGTGTGTGTGCCTATACCAATACAAAAATTTTCCATTGTTACGGATTTGTTTTCTATTATTTCTTGTGGGAAAACATGATTCGAGATACGAACAATTCGAGTTACGAGCTCCGCCCTGGAACGGATTATGCTCGTATCTAGAGGTATTACTATAGTCTGATTTGTCCAAGTATTCAAGAATCAGTGATATAGAATGGGTGCTACATTTCACAGGTTAACAAAACTAATGAAACGTCAAATGAAAGCCTTGTGACTTTATGAATGTCAAAGTACAGAGGTTAGAGAGAGTGTTAATAACACCAGCTCTTGACATCACAGTATCATATCTCTCACACACACAAATCCTGATGGCAATTCCATCAATGACAAGCCTGTCTCCATTTAATAATCCACTGCATTTTTTTACGTAAATGGGGATGATAGAGATGAAAGTCCATATATGATACTAAGAGTATTGGGCGCAGGTTAAGTAACTAAGAACATATTTTGCAAAAGTATCATGAATAGATAGACAGGCAGGTGATGAAGATGAAGGTTAGGTTAAGGTTATTTTGAACTGAAGCAGTCAAGATCTCATATTCCATCAAACACTTATTACCAAGGAGGGAGGCTATTTACAGTATAGGGGTGAGCTAAATTTGAACCTTGTGTCACAATATTCTGAAGCAGTGTTAAATGTGAGACAGTCTACTGTGGCCTCTCACACCTCATATTCCAACATAACTCAACTATATTGGGTCATGTGCACACCAGGATAATGGGGTGGGGAAAGGGTGATGCTCCTTAGTGACCTCCCAGCTGAATGGATGGTGTTGGTTGGAAAAGGCGTGTGGATAATGACTATCGGTATGTGTGCGGTGACATATGTTCGGCTTGACAAGCCTCGGGTCGATTCTTGAGCTACTAACAGGGATGCAGTCTGTTGCACTTGTTAGTGAAAGGTGCTGTCTGCTATTGTATGGAGGGATTTTTATTCATTACTGGTGTTTGCCAAAACAAGTATCGCTGTAACTATTGCACCTATTTACAGCTAGGGATTTTCAAAACCTGGCAAAAAACAGTTATTCATCATATTTGTGTGTGTGTGTTCCACAGAAAAAAGAATGTCAAACAACATGAGAGTAGGTAAATGAGTAGAATATACATTTTTAAGCAAACTATCCCTTTAACTTTAAAAATTAAACCTTAAGTACATGTCCCGCAATGTACATGCTAAATACCATAATAATGCCCAAACAAACATTTATCCTTATGGCAGCAAGTTTTCCTAGCATGCTAGTATTGAAATGCTAGCATGACACCCATTTTCCCCGATAAGCACGGTTAAGCATTTGCCAGACCAAAGAAATTAGCTGTTGAGAAGAAGAGAAGACATGTAGCAAGAGAGAAAGCGTATAGCTCCTGTCAGAAGCAGATATATGCTATATACAACAGACATGGCATGTGAGTGTTAGCATGCACACTATTACTCATCATCCCTTTGGCAGTGGGAGGGGAATCATGAGAAGTGCAGTGACTGACTTTAATTAGCTCAGAGTGGAAACCCAATCATAAATCCATTTCACGAAAACCCTTTGTTTCAGTAATCCGGCCCAAATTCTAATCTAATTCAATCTTAATTAATTACAATTGGATGAGAGATTTATACAATCGCTCATAACCAGAAAAAAAAACAGCCAGGGAGTCCCAGCATGCCATTTTACCTTTTCACCTTTTTGCATATCTTTCTGCGTGGGGTAATAGCATAATGCTAATTGTGACAGGCAAATAATGCTGAGTTTTTTTAATAAGACACATCTTTAATGAGCCACATTTATATTAGTTTAAAATGCCATAGTGCTGCAAATCTTTAGTAATAGAATTTACTGTAAAGACTGTCTGTTTAACATGGACAAAAACATGATTAAAGAAAGTACCAAAAACATGTTTGCTTGCACATCAATGTTTAGCCACCTCAAAATAACAGTGCCCACTTGTATCGTCAAGCTCGACAAACTCTGTAATTTACGCTTTGTCCCTTTCAATCAAGCAAGTCTATTTTCTCCTCTCTTTGGTTCATTCAGCCAGCCTTAAAATAAGACAAGGTGTTAAGCTGAAACATGAAGACAATTACTTGAACCGTTTTGCAATCACTGTAGTCTCCTATTACATAGAGACAAGGTCGGCTCCTTAGCAAAAAATCCAGGAAACTTTCAATTGCACCTGTAATTTCAATCAGGAAGGATGATAGATAAATAAACAGACAGACTTAGCTTAGCTTAGCACAAATGAGATAAGCTACACATCTGGTGGCATACAGGTAGATTATCAGATTAACCTGTGTAAGCTTCCGAGCAGAAGTCATCAAAGAATATTAGAGATAATCATTTTAGTCTGAAGTGACATTCTGATCTCAGACATTTGAACTAATTTGTCCTTGTTAAATATTAGCTCAGTCGTTGTTCTTTGCTTGTTTCTCTCCATAAAGCACCAGGACTTTAATTTTCAAACTGTTCGTTTTTATTGCCGTAAAACAAACATAAAATATTTAATTAGGAACTATGATTGTGCATGTGCTAAACGTCTAAAATTCAATCACATTTTCAGCCAGTCCACTGGGGTTTTTTTTTTCTTTTTAATGGGACATGCAGTTCATCTTCAGTCAGTGGCATAAAGGGATGATATATTCCCCATGACCATCTGCCAAAGCATCAAGGTCATCATAGTCACCAAGGAGGGGGGATAAAAGCCTGAGTCCTATGAACCGTATATCAAGCTTTCATTCCATATGGACAAACAGTCCGTCAGCAGATACATTTAAAGCATAGGCATCCTACGCCAACTAGGATTATGTTATTACATTTAGGTAATAACCAATCTGATATGAGACCCATAAAGCTCTATTGTCCACAACCCTAAACAAAGATTAGAACCACTTACAATGACAAGGCTGTAATTCTTGCTGTATACTACCATCAAAAAGACTAAGAACAGTAATATATAGTGTTCTGTAAAATCAAATGGTTTCCATAAATGATGTAGTCGGCATATTATCTTTTGTACAGTACATGTTGGAGACAATGTTGCGATCAATATTGTAACATACTAATCTAAGCGGCGACTACAGTGCCCAATGATTGATTAATACAGCTCGATCTGTACATCTCAGCAGGCCTGTACGTACAACCACAATTCCCTGGGGAGCAGTAATGTTGACAGAAACTGATCTGAGACTAGTGTCGTTCTACTCCATATGAGCATTTGTTAGGCTAGACCCAAGCAGGCACTTGAAAGTCAAAGTTAAGCAATGTAATGCTTGTTATGTAATGGCAAATGTCCTGTTCATCTGTCGTTGTCTCGCAATCCATTGGTTTCCACAAAGCAGGGGAGATGGACATGTGAGGGGACGACTGGGGATCTACACAGGAACATTGTGCTGTTTGTTCATCAGGGCGCAAAGGCGTGATAAATATTTTTTTTATAGAATGGAATTTAAAGTACACTAAAAAAAAAAGTACCCTGTGCTTCTTGCAGTGGCTTTTGAACAAATATTATACATGTATGTATGCATTTACTATATATTTACTAGAAAGCATATTCTGGGTCAATATGTTGTATGTATATCCCTGCTATTTCAGAAATGCATGCACTTTAAAGACCACCGTCACAGCAATCCACTTCTTCGTCTCCACCAGTAAGATCTCCTGCATCGAAAGTATGCACAAAAATCATCAGCTTTTTAATGAATATTTTGGTACAAAGGGACATTATTACATGTTTATTCTGGATCATAAGGTCAAAAACAGCCTCCTATTCAGGCCCTTTATCTCATGCAAAGAATGGCTTTTGTTGGCATCTTTAGCACGTTCTACTCCCTTGCTGCCTCAGTGGCTCTGTTATCTGACGGCGAGCAGCTCTCTTGCAAGTGATTAATGAACAGGAAAGACTGCCGCCTGAGGCGAGATTTGATGAGCTCCACAGAAAGTCCCTTTGGGATTCTCTGCATTACATCATTCCTTCAACAGAGTAAAAATTGAAGGCATGCTCTTAATACTGATGAGCAGGAATTCCTTTACATTTTAACACCTTTAAATGTGCTTGATGTTAAAATAATTTTCCCTGAGCCAGTTTGATGTGCAGAGGAAACTATGAGTAAGCCAACCAAAGTAAGCCATTTTTTTCAAACTGTGAGTTTGAAGCAGAACTATCTGTTTGAGAAATCAAGAACAATGTGGGATGTGGTGGAATGAGTAAAAATTTGTTGTTGTTTTTTTACCATAAGCTTTCCTGTAGCCCAAACAGTAAAGTGTGTCCCTTGCATTGCCAAGGACATGGGTTCGATTCCCAGGCAAAGGTAAAACTGATTAGTATGTTCATGTACACCTTGAATGCAATGTAAGTTGTTTTAGATAAAAGCTTTTAGGGGTCTTCAATCTTCCTCCTGGTGACCCAGTGGCCCATAGAGTTTCGATCTAAACAATAATCAAACATTCCTTAACCCACACATTTATTTCTTCAGAATTATTAGAAAATCAGAGGAAAGTGTGCTGGATGGAAATAAACTTTCCAAGAAGTGGGTCTCTAGGACCAAGGACTTGAGGACTTCTGGTCTATTTGAAACTAAATTTGATTACTGATGAACTTAATTCAGTTTTGTCCATCTGACTGCTGTAAACGATTTCCTGTTAGAAAAGAATGTCTATGTCACTGTCAGATATCTAATGTAAACTGACTGCTGCCCCTGGGGATTCTCCAATAATGTAAGAGCACACAAGCCTTTTTACTCAGGTGGCCACAGGGTTGGCACCATTGTGGGTGGGAATTTCAATCTTTCTTGTGGGACAGCGGCGGAAATTGCGGACGGAGGGTGAGGGTTTTATGGAGTAGAGGTGAGGAGCACAATGAAAGGCTTTGGCACAGGCGCCAACTCTGGGTAAGCTCCCAAAAAATCTTTTCTTTTAAAGCGCATGGCAATAACAAAGTGATTATCTATTTTCATGAAAAAGGAGGTTCCAGTTAATCGCCTGCTCAATGGAAATAGTGCAAGGATAAGAACTTTGTGACTAAATTGTTTGTGACGTCAATACACGGGTTGCAAACTAGAGTTGCCGGTGTAAACAAGCACCAGATGTTGTGATTAGAATCAAAGAAGACAGAATTACAGCCGTGGGAGGGACTGACAACTGATCAGATGAGAGGGAGACCAGATTGCAGAGAATACCCAGAATCCTCAGCCGTAGGGATAGTTGGCCTGAGCAGTTTCATCCTCTCAAACAGACGATAGGTACCGACTTTGATCTGGCAAGATCAAACAAACGGTGACACATAAGAAGGTCATCTGCAGGTGTTTCTGTGTGTGTGTGTGTGTGTGTGTGTGTGTGTGTGTGTGTGTGTGTGTGTGTGTGTGTGTGTGTGTGTGTGTGTGTGTGGAGCGTAGTACCTACCTTCTCCTGGTACTGGCGCCGGGAAGAGTCCAATGACTGTATGAGAGCGGTGGCATGGCCAATGAACATTGCGTAGCAGGTGGCTCCTACGATCATACTCAGCATGGTCAACCAGATATCAGACATACTCTCTGGGGCCTGGCGTCCGTACCCTATGCACAGCATATGGCTCATGGCCTTGAACAGGGCGAAGGAGTACAGCTCACTCCAGGAGTCGTTCTGCAAATTGGAAGGCCAGAAAGTGAGAGAGAAAAAGAAAGAGAGACTTTGATTACTTCATCAGCACTTGATACACTCTCCTGAGCGATACACCCCTATAAAAAGGTAGCTTGCCAAGTACTGTGCGTTGGATGGCTACGTGTGCCATGGAGTTGTGATAGATTCATTATTTCATCAATATGTCTGTAATTTAAAGGTGGTTAATGGGACTGCATTGTTTATTGTTCAGCTGGGCTCTTGTTATAATGTCTTTCTTCCCCTCGCAAGTATCTGCATAAGACCTCAGCTGCTACACTAAGGTGTCTCGTCTCCCTTCATAAGCAACTGATTTTTCAGGATTGACCTGATGGGTCCCCATGAAATGTGCTTAACCGGATTTGCATTCACTTCGAGCAGATTTAGAAAAGGCTATAAAGATCCTGAATCAAAGTCAAGGAGGCAACGGGTGACTTTGAATAACGAAGGGTAGGGATAGTCTGAAGTGAAAATGGAAAATGGGGATGATGGGTAATCAGGGGAATTGCTTTATGGAGATGAGTTGAGATGTGGCCTAGTAGAGTTGGGAAGGAAGAAGCCTATCACCAACTGGCAGATAGATGTATAAGAAATATAAATGTGTTTACAGACTCAACTATACAGTCCTAAGGCAGAACCAAAGTGTTGCCCCAACCCCAACAATTCTGTCAAGTACAGATGCAAACAAGCCAGAGACGACATTGTCTTGAGTCTAACCTTTTATTTCAGTTACTGCAAGTTTGGCGGTGAAGAAAATATGCAGAGTGGGCAGTGTGTCAGAGAGATTTGCTTGCTTAGCCATGTCTTCTTTACATGTCTGCCTTTCAAGACTATCAATAATTTTCTTGTGGGTTAACTTGAACATTCAGTATCAGAGTCAATATTTAAACATTGAATGAACATAAACTGCTACACAACGTTGGACATTATATATCTGAACCCTTGAAAGAAATCAATTTAATTAACACATCTTTTGTTTACGTTCATTCTTAAATAGACAGGAGTCATGACTTCCGCTGTGATACTTATTTCTCAAGATTTGTACTGCTACATGAACAACAGTAAGATGTAAACACAAAGAGTCGCTTGGCAGTGGCATGCTTCTCAGTAAGGAGTATGCAAATGAACACACTGATGCTATCGCATAGCCTCGAAACATTTGCCATTCAACACCCCAACACATGCTCTACATTCTGTGGATAAACAGGCATTCACAAATTATTTCCTGTTCCCCGCATTTATGGGAAAAGAAAGAGGAAATGTTTAATGCTGCATAATCTGTTTTAGCAGACATAAATTATAATGCTGCTAGCATGATTTGGAATGAGCTAAATGAAAGATTAGACCACATTAGGATAGATCCGGTTGAGCAATTGTGCTTTGGTTACATTTGCTCAACTAATGCCCTTAGTACACATTTAACCTAGTGTTGCTCTCCCCCACTGGCACTGAAATGAAGAGACTTTGTTGCTAAGTTAATTTAGCCAAGTTCAACTAGTATAGTCATTTGTCTTTACTGTGGGGCTTTTTTTCTTGAAGAAGTAAGAACATAGGAAGTGTAGAGTCCACATTCTGCTTAGGAGAAAAAAATGACACTAATATTTACTGGCTTGCTAAGGTATTAGAATGGTGTTTATAATTGAATAAATATAGAGAGTTAATGAGCTGCAATGCAAAAGCTTTCCTGTGGCATTGCTTGTTTAATAATTCCTAAGTGAAAGAGCAAATCATCTCTATGGTAGTGAAGACAAACCACTTTTAGAAAAAAGAATGGGAGAAATTCTAGCGACTAATATGGTAGTTGAGAAGTCCTGACTTTCAGTTTAAAGAGCCAACAACCTTTTTTGTTGTTTGTTTACTCTGATATAAATGAACATTAAATAAAATAAAAAAATATATGTTCGTCATTAGGGTAAAGTCTGATATTCATTAATGAAATTTAAGTCTTTCCACATTTCAGTATATAACAACTGTGGTTACCTTGCTTCACAGTAAATAGCTTCATGGACACATTACCAAGATGGTTGCCTGTAAACTGACCTGTGCTAAAATGACTTTAAGAGCTCTTCGTTGTTATTGTGTAAAGGAAAATAGGCCATGTTGAGTCCATATGTATGGGTCTGTGTATGTCTGGGGGAAGCTTATCTCAACTTTGAAAGGCTCCATAAGCTCGCAGAGCTTGTAAGCAAGACTCTTGAAAAATGCATAACTGAGCATGTACCTGTGAATCGCACATGCTTTATTTGGGATTCTAACTGTGCACAGACGGATTTAAAGATGCTAGGTCATGGATCACAGGGCACAGCTGGATCAAAAGGGATC
Organism: Rhodeus uyekii; assembly: GCA_037043235.1. Classification (NCBI taxonomy): domain Eukaryota; kingdom Metazoa; phylum Chordata; class Actinopteri; order Cypriniformes; family Acheilognathidae; genus Rhodeus; species Rhodeus uyekii. Next base: position 551,190 of record JAWRVZ010000218.1, on the reverse strand, counting down.
AAAGGGTGTATTTCAGTGCATTGATCTATCAGAGCTGCAGGTGAATTCTGGTTGAATCATCTGTAACTCATTTATGCACGTCAACATGGAACTTTAATTCAATTTAGATGTGAGATTGATGAGATTGAGTCTAGGCTTACATTAATGGTCTTAGATGTTTTTTTCCCCAACCACCACTTAAGGCAGACATATTTTTTTCAGAATCTGATCCTGGATATCTGCAAACAGGAATGTCATCACTTTTTTCAGCATGCTGAATGGTAATACCTCTCTAAGTTTATTGTGTTCTAACAAATGAAGGAAGGTTTGTAAATTGTCAACACTTCAGCGAGTGTGACTCACAGGCTTCATTACCGCAAAAATAAGGGCCTATTGAGAGACCAGGCAGACACTTGAAATAATGAGATGGATCGTTTAACGCTGCGTCTTTCATTTCAAGCAATCTGCCTTTCGAAAGCTGCTGACCTTGATTGCTAAGCACTGGCAACGACTAGAATGACTGCAACTATTGTGGTGACAAAAGCCAATGAGAAACCTGCCCCTATGCCACATGACAGCATATAAAGAGTTTCAAAAAGGATGACCAGGCTGGGAAACCCAATATAATCTGCATTTATTAGATTTATTCAACCCTGCAAGTTTGTCAACCTTTCCAGCACATTGGTGGTGGTTGAGGAGATTCCCCCGTACTATGTACAGCGCTTGAGCTCTGGAAAAGCGCTATATAAATGTAACGATTCTTCTTCTTCTTCTTCTTCTTCCATTGGTACATTAAGTTTAAAAAAAAAAGTGTTGCATTTTTCATACCAAAGTGGTTGACGACTATACACAAACTGTCGCTAATGGTTTACACTAAGGTTTAAAACAAACCATCCTTTAGAGTGAGTCAGAGTGGTGTTCTGCCCACATGTGAATCCCCAGATAACCCAAGTATAAATTGTACTCGCAGTTGAAGATGCCTGACGACGTACACACTTTACAAAGCAAGAGTTACTGTATACATCAGTGAAGCAAATGTCTAAACAGTGTATTTTCTTCAAACTAGACTAAACAGCAGGGAGAACTTCTTGAACAGATGGATGACGGTGAGCAGTGAGGGAGGGGTGACTCGAAGTGCCTGGCAGACTTGGGAAAGTGAGAGGAGCAGGTGATCGAGTCAGCTCCTCAATGTGGCCGTGTGATTAACACTGTCAAACACTGATGATATCAGTAGAGGTGTTGACTTTATTTGCATATTGTATGGAATTGTCCAGGCATAATTTGAGGACTCTGTGACCTTTTTCCATTTGCTGAGTCTAAGATTCAGTTCCTGAATTCCTAGGTGTGTAACTGTAGAAAATGATGCTCAAACTTTGGGCTGCACAAATCACAGAGAACTTGCTGTTTAGGAGAGTTTAGGAAGATTTGTAGTGACAGAAACCAAGGTAAGTTGGAAGGTGAGACTTACCACCATCTTGTTAAGGGACACCCAACAGTCCGAAGGGAAGTCCTGCAACATGGGCACCAGGAACTGAAGACAGCCATCCCAGTGGCACAGCAGCAGCATCATCCCAATCAGATTGATAATACGCATCACCGCACTGGCCAGGTCATAGGTCATGTGAAAGATCTGTCAGTCAAGACAAGAGCTCATTACATTTGAGTAGCAGAAGGGAAGGACTCTCTAGGACAAACCAGAAGATATTAAATTATCAGGTGTCTGAAACAAAATCCCTATTTTTTTGGAGGGATTTCCTAAACAAGCTACTGTTTCAAAACCCTTTTGACTTGTAGATTATTTGTGCCCTCTAAATTTGTGAGCATATTGTATTGAGATCAGGTTTGTCAAAGCTTTACGTAATGAGAACATTACATCCTACAAACTTTATCCTGTCAGATTAGATTCAATATCGGTGACTGTCAGGTCAGAATGATACGAACCTGTCTGTAAATGATGAAAGTAATGTGCCAAACTGATACAGAGTTCTTCTTGACAAGGCTAAGGAAGACTGGATAGTTGAGGATGTGTCTCTAGGAGACAGCCATGTGTGCAGTTTGTTTGTGGTAACAAAGTGGAGAGGACAGCTATTGGAAAGCGATTTGGAGCCAGCCCAGGATGATGCCTTGTGTGGTTGTGCGAGACAGTGTCAACACTCTCTTCCCATACCAGAAACAAGGCTTGTCACACCTGAGAAAAGCCAAGTGCCCTAAATAGCAACTGGGCCAAAAACAGCGATAACAGAAGACAAGGCAGAGGCACTAACCTGGCTCATGTTGTAAAGTTCTTAGTCGGCATGGGTTGTTGTTTCTAGCTTGAGAAGCAGCAGCATCTTAAAACCGAGACAATGCAAAACATAAAACTGACTGGAGACTAATATTTGAAGAGAGGCTTCATGCTTGGAGCTATTGGGAGTTATGGCTGCTTGTTTAGCATATCGCTGTCACCGTTCTTGAAAGCCTCTTTGATCACTGATCTCTAAGCAATGAGGAAGCACTTACAGGTCTCATTGCACTGTGATTTAAATTTTATTGAATTAATGATCCATACCGAATATCAATACTCGTTTTTCTTCTGGCATGCATAATCACCTGCTGTACGGATGTTGTCAAACATCAGCTGACTAATGTCCTCGTAAAATCACTGGCTTGTGTAATCCTGTTTGCTTGTGTATGTTCAATATGATCACCAGACATGTTTTTTAAAGTAATTTTTCAGTATTTATTTATTTCATTATTGTTGGACCGAAACAATTGTCAAGCAAATTTTACAAACTGTGATGGCTTTTAGTCTCCAATTTCATTTCATTTATGCCCACTGACTGACTTGCTGACTGAAACTACAACTTATTTTAGTTTTCTTATTCATATTCATATACAACCAAATTATGGTCAATCTAAAGGCTGACACACCAAGCTAATGTAAAAAAAAAAAAAATCTAGCAGCAACAAAGGCTGACTGTGCCTCATATTAGCTGTACTTAAAAACATCAACACTGAGCTAGTAGCCTACATGCATTCTGCATCTGTGTGAAAGGAAATAACTCGTTCATTAAGCTGAACAGTCAAAGAGTTCTCTCTCTCACCGATGGGCACCAATTCAATATGATACACCCGTCAGTGCATCCTTTAAGAGCCTTAAATGTTTTGATTTCTTGGTGCTTTTACTGTAGTTAGCCTGCATTTAGCAAACTTACGGTCAGCCTGATAGCTTAGCATTTATAGCCTTTGTTCATATAAGCAGATCAACTAAACATTTAGCTTTAATTGTGGTTTTGGCAACAAATACAACTGACCAGATAGCTTAGCACATTTCATCATTAGCATGCTAACCTACCATTCACAACATAATCTGGTAAACTAAACATTTAGCTTTCTTTGTTTTTAATTACCTTGCAGTTTGCTATTAGCCTGGTAGCTTAGAATTAATACTTTTTCACAAAATTATAAATGGTCAACAACATTTTGCTTCGTGTGTGCGTGTGCATGTGTGTTTAGCAAGATAACAACTGGTTTAAAACAACTGATTAAAACATTTAACATAATGTTCACCACTTTTTAACCTATACTCTTTGTAATCCTGTTAGCAAAAGGGTTGCAAAAAAATCCTTTTTACTAGCTAGCACAAAATATGGCCATATTAGGCCTATGTGTATGGGAACTGTGGCTAATGAAATGCTTTTCTTGTTGGTTTTTCTTGTTATGGCCAAAAAAACACAGCAGGGTTTACATGCAGTGCAAAATCAGCGTATCAAGTGTGCAGTTGGGGGGGTTCGCTAACTGTTTATAACCATTCCCAAACAGAAGAATACAGTTAAGGCATTTACATTTCTACACGTAATCCAGGTTAAGGAAATGTAAGAAAAATGGGTTTCACAACTGGGTCTTTGTCCCTGCCTGAGTAATCAAGAGCTATAAGGGGGCTAAACAGTGTGGAGTGAATGTGGCACTGCTGTGCAAGGTTGATTCAGTAATTGAGGCCCATGCCTGGCTCACATTACCACTATGTAATCAGCAGCATAATTGTCCCATTTGGTGTTGAAAAGAACACGTATAACTGAATCATCAGTCAGCTCAACCCCAGGCAAATCGTCACATTGCTATCACCCTGAACAGCTGGCTTTCTGTGCAATCATCTAAAATGTTCACAAGGTGGTGCTTTGAAATGTCGGTCTTTGTTTTAATGTTAATTAACTGAACTGTTTTTACTATTGTGGTCATTCAGTTGCTGTTGTTAACTTATATAATGGTTAATTACTCCAGGCAACGTTATTTAGCCAGTGCACCTAATTAGTCACTCACGACAAACACCTCTAAGACAGCATTGGAAATCAGTGAAAAGCTCTATTGATTACATTCTGCCTCTCACAGTTACAAACAAGAGAAGTGACGTCACCAGGTCAACAAACATTTGGCTATGTTTGGAATTGCATACTAACAAATTAATCGTAATGTAGCGTATGGAAATTATCTGCTTGATCTATATTTGCCGAAAATCAGCAGTAGATACGTTTTCAATGTGAAAGACTGCATGCTATAATGTAATGTACTCGATCTTCTATCTTCAGTGTGACAAATGAACCAGAAGTTTACGTTCATTCCGCTTTATGTATTCACTGGAAATCAAGTCAACGACGAACTAGCTTTTTAGTGTTTAGCTAGCACTGTGCTTTACCGTTTAAGGTACAAGAACGCTCAACAAAATATTAATCATGATTTTAAGACGTTTCTTGACTTATTTTGTCAGACTGCCAACTGCCAGAAGCTGCATCCAAATATGCATACTTCCCAACTACGTAGTACACAAAACAGTTTGTGAAAAGAGTCGTATGTCCGAATGTATAGTACTGTATTCATAAAACAGTAGGCCAAAAGCACCTGGATGACCTACTATTACTAGGGAGATTCAGAAGTGCACATCTAATGGACAATTTACTATTCCATGAGGACGCAGGACAGGAGTAGAGAATTGACCGTGAAGCAACTCATTTCTGTTAGGTCACAGGACATTGATATGTGCTGACTGCATTCATACTACACACACCATATCGTTTTTTAAAAGCCGTGAATATATTCAACAGAAGAGAGCATGTGCTTTCGGATGCAGCTATTGTGTGCATCGAGCAAAAGCAATATTTCGAAGTAATTCAAAGTTATCGCCGTTTTTCACATCTATTTTTGATCTCAAATGGAAGCCATGTTGAGGTGACCTGTTCAACGTAGAGTCAAATCAGAAAATCTACTCAATGCTCCTTTCATCAGAGCGAAAGTTTCAATTTCTTCACATTGTTATAATTTGAAAGATCGTGTTTGACTTCAACAACGAAGCCCATCTTACCTCTTCCCATTGATGGATGTATCGGATCAGTCTGGACAGTCTAAGAAGTCGCAGTAAACTGAGAATCTTGGTGAAACGCACAATCCGCAATGCCCTGGCAGTCTTGTAAACCTCAGAGTCAATGCCTTTCTCTACGATGAGAAAGATATAATCCACCGGAATGGATGAAACAAAGTCCACCACGAACCATGTCTTCAGGTACTTCATCTTGATCTTTTCAGGGTCCAGTATTATCTCTGTGTTGTCTTCGTAAACAATGCCTGTCCGGAAGTTCAGTACCAGGTCCATGAGGAAGAATGTGTCGGACACTACGTTGAAGATAATCCAAGGAGTGGTGGTCTCCTCCTTGAAGAAGGTGATTCCCACAGGAATGATAATCAAGTTGCCCACCATAAACATTAGCATTGTGAAATCCCAGTAGAACCTATATGTAGAGTGAGGGAAGAGGGACAGGAATTAAATGACTAAAATAATTTACAGGGCATATGCTTAAATGCATGCACTTTATTAGATTATGCTTTTGTGGCAATAAAAATATGCATTTCAATGTCTGAATATTGTCGATTGTAAATTATCATAGTCCTCAAGGTAGAGTTGTGTGCATGAATTCATTATTTAGCTTGGTGCGTGGAGACCTTATTTTTTGGGAACTGGTTTCATATTTTGTTGCCATATGTCAATCTAATGTGCAATTTTTCATATATTTGGTGTAAGAGGCATACCCTTATAATAAGGAAATGAAATTCTGTCCTCACGCGATCAGTGAGACAGGGATACACCCTATAAATAACCCCAGCCTTGACAAACACGCTGCACGCACACAACAGGAGAAAGGCGGTGTAGGCGTAATAAAACAGCTTTCGTGTGATACAGTGCCTGTTGGATGCAATTGGAGATACAGGCGGGACAAAACGGGATGATTTGGCTTCCAGATTTTTTTTTTATTCAAGTGGGAAATTAAGATCTAAGTAGCTTCTTTTACGGGGGAAATCAATGGTTTATTGATTATTTATGGCAATATGACTGCTGAGCTGTCTGTGGTACTGAAACCAAAACTTTGGAAGCGAAACTGAGCTTTCTCAAGCAAACTATGCAGCTGTAGCTGCTGTGCTCTAATAATATGTGCTTCATCACATACAGATCATTTAAATGCAGTGCTCTGTTTGTCTTCGCTGTGCAAATAATAATAGATCACTGGCCTGCACTGCAACGTGTGATTATGAATAAATACGAAGAATGGCTTGAACAAATCCATTATATATTTTCTCTTTTTTTCCCAATGTATACACAGAAAAAAATGTGCATGAATAGTCATTGGCACAATGGCCAGAAAGCGTAAAAGAATGTGTAATGATGCCGATGGCTGTTAAAAATGACTGTTGTTTTTCCTGAGTTATCTTTTATCTAAAAAAAAAGATGATATACATTTTTTGATTATATAAATTATTTTACATTCATTGTCATTTTTTAATTTCAATATTTTTAAACATATGAAATATTGAAACAAATATATATACACATATATATATATATATATATATATATATATATATATATATATATATATATATATATATATATATATATATATATATATATATATGTGTGTGTGTACATACGTGTGAAAAAGAGTTTGGCCCCTTCTCGATTTCTTATTTCTTTGTTTGTCATACTTAAATGTTTCTGATCATCAAACAAATTTAAATATTAGTCAAAGATAACAGGTAAACACAAAATGCAGTTTTTAAATGGTTGAAATTATTGTGTGAGAAAACTGCTTGCCCCCTAAACCTAATAACTGGATGGGCCACCCTTAGCAGCAACAATTGATTAAAATCAAGCGTTTGCGTTTTTATTTTACAGCGCTGTGGAGGAATTTTGGCCCGCTCATTTTAGCAGAATTGTTGTAATTCAGCCACATTGGAGGTTTTCGAGCATGAACTGCCTTTTTAAGGTCATGCCACAACATCTCAACAGGATATAGTCCACTCCAAAGTCCATTTTATTTTTCTTCAGCCATTCAGAGGTGGACTTGCTGGTGTGTTTTGGATTATTGTCCTCATGCGAATCCCAGTTTGCTTAAGCTTGAGGTCATTAACAGATAGCCAGACATTTTCCTTTGGTATTTTTTGGTATTCAGCAGAATTCATGGTTCCTTTTATCACAGCAAGTCTTCCAGGTTCTGAAGCAGCAAAACAGACCCAAACCATCACACTACCACCACCATATTTTACTATTGGTATGATGTTCTTTTTCTGAAATGTGGTGTTACTTTTATGCCAGATGTAATGGGACACACACCTTCCAAAATGTTCAACTTTTGTCTCGTCAGTCCACAGAGTATTTTCCCAAAGGTTTTGGGGATCATCAAGATTTTTCTTGTCAAAAATTTGACGAGCCTTAATGTTCTTTTTGCTCAGCACTGGTTTTCATATCAGAACTCTGCCATGCAGGCCATTTTTTTGTCCAGTCTCTTTCTTATGGTTGTGACAACTGCAGTTCTTTGGATGTTGTTGTGGGATCTTCTATGACTTTGATGAGTTGTTAATGTGCTCTTGGGGTAATTTTGGTCGACCGGCAACTCCTGGGAAGGTTCACCACTGTTCCATGTTTTCGCTTTAGAACCTTTTCCAGACTGATCGATCTCAATTACTTTCTCAATTGATGTCTAGCTTTTGAAGATCTTTTGGTCTACTTCACTTTGTCAGGCAGGTTCTATTTAAATGATTTCTTGATTGAGAACAGATTTAAATTTGTTTGATGATCTGAAACATCTAAGTGTGACAAACATGCAACAAATTATAAGTCAGAAAGGGAGCAAACTCTTTTTCACACCACTGTGAAATATATTTGTATTTTTATGAATGCTCAGTTTTATTATTTTATATCTAAACACTCCATTGAAAGAGAGAATTAGGTTTTTTAATTAATATTATTACTGTTGTTGTTATTATGTTGCATTTTGTTTTAATTATTCTTTATTTAATATATATATATATATATATATAATATATTATATTAATATAGTATATTATGTTAATTTTATTTTATATATATATATATATATATATATATATATATATATATATATTATTAGAGAATGATACATTCGTAACATTGATACATTATTGTTTTTTATATTACTTGTTTTATTGTTTTTATGACCGAGTCGGGGAACCAATATGCAGAAACTCTTCTTATTCTTTTATTTTTTTAATTAGTGCTTGTTTTATTTCTGCTATGTGTTTCTCACTTCATAATGAATGGCTATTACATAAATCGTTATTGTTTACACGAAATGAGTTGTTTTCTGTTGAATGCACAGCAGTGTACTAATATTGTTGATTGTTACTCTTTGGAGACTCAGCAAATGACAATACAAAAAATATTTTACACATAATTGGTTTCAAGTCTAACATTGTTATTAATAGAGTATTAGTATTAATAGAGATTATTATTTGTCTGTCTCAAAAGTTCATTAGCTACTTCTTGAAGAGAGATAGCAAACTTTTATTGGAGGCTATCAAATTAAACCTGTATTTGAGGAACAAGTGTCCCTGTCCTGGGACATAATTAAGCACAAACCACGGAGGAGACTATATCATTCAAAGTTCTTTCTGAGAAAAACAACAAACAAACCGTTGATCTATATTGTTGAGCTGTAGTAATGAACAAGATCAGGGACAGTTTTAAGCCATTATCTCAGGGCAAGCAATATCTTGCAAATAAATTTTTAATTATGCATATGCAAAGCTTGTTTACATTTTTTGTGGCGTTAATTGCACTCTGTTTTTCAACCACAGCTAAAAATCAGTGGTCAGGCTATTTTTATTGCATTTCATTACAGACTTTATCTTGAGGAAATAATTTCCGAACTTTGAACTAAGTGTCCTGACTAAATTTTCTTTTGCAAATTTTTCAGCTTTTGCGCAAAATAATTTCCATAAATGTTGTGGTAAATTAAACACACCTGATGACATGAAACACAACAGATAATAGTGACAGTCATTTTATATTACTGTCATAAAATAACAAAAAATAGTGTTGACATAGAAATAAATACTTAAATGAATAAAAATGAAATTTGTTTAATATAATATTGATTAAAATGACTGTTTAGAAAACTGTCATAATGACATCACAATTACTTGCCACCTTGTTTGTTAATAATGTCATCTTAATATTGTCACCGATGATCTTAGTCCTAGTCCGATAGTCAAGCCTGTTACTTTTGTAATACTGAACACTAAATATTTATGAATTAATAAATAAATATCAGCACAATGGCTCTAAAACAAACCTCAAATGTCAACTCTGTTTCTTTTATAAAAAGTAACAGAGTTGACATTTGAGGTTTGTTTAGCCATTTAAGTCTAAGTCTTAAGGTGTAATAAAGAGAATTGAATCCTGATATTTATTCATTCTTTCACAATGTTCACAATCGCATCAGCTGTTCACTGTACTTGGACTATTTAAGGTTCTCGTCTAACAAATGTAACATTTTGAGATGATGTAATTATAATAAATAGTAAGTGGCATTTATGCGTATACTTTCGGAAAAAAAGTATACACATAAGTGCCTCGTTTAGTCATTGCAACTTAAAAGTGTTACATAGGTCAGAATTGATTTTGTAGTGTAGAGCTCTTTACTGAACACGGGATAATTGAAAATAAAATTGATACAAATATCAATGTATGCGTTTACCTTGAGGTGGTACAATGGTGTAGCTTTCTTTTCTTATTTCTTTTTGTCAAACAAAATGTTTAATATTTTACAGAAATGCATCTTTTTATGCCAGAAAAAAACATCTATTTTGTGGAATTTATGTGTATTTGCAACCAGGTATTGAGTCTGCATTGGTGTTACTCCATCACCCCTACCTGAAATCACTGTATGGATGAATAATCCAGTTGCCAGCGGATTTGACTCGTTCCTGCTCCTTCTCCACTGCCTTTTGGCTCCCAAACATACGCAGAGAGAATTTGTTGACCCCGGGCTGTAGCATGGCGCTAAACTGCCTCTGCATGTAAGTTTGATTGTCTCTGGCTTCCCCATCATCTGCTGTGATCTGGCCATCCTCAGACTTGGGAAAGCCCACAGAATTGGCCGGCTGGTTCGGGGTCGGTCCTTGCGCAAAGGGGGCGCTGGAGAAGGAAACTCTGGAGTCCTTCTTGTCAGCGGGAGCAGCGGCGGTCTGGGCAGGAGTGACCGAGCCGTCCATGCTGGAGGTGCTGGAGTGACATGCAGATGCTGGGAAGCCTCCACCTGTCTGCTTCTCCTGCTTGGAGGGGGTTGAGGACACGCTCTCGTCTCTTCGGCAGTCTCCGTTGATAACGCATCTCATTCCGGTGCCATCCTCACCGTCAAACCCGCTCCTGGAAACATCTCCGTGACAGAGGAGCGCGGCGGATTCCGTGTTGCGTCCGCGTGAGACCGAGGCGAAGTCCTTGTTGTTGGAGATCCTGCTCGTTGCTCCCCCTCCTGGTGTCACGTTCTTCATCTTGGAGGAAGAGTCGAGGATCCCTTTGTGGTCTTCATCACCGTCCTCCGCTTCGTCCATGACGGCGTGGCTTTGAGATGAATCCTGACGCAGCCAGATTGCGAAAGCGCAGACGAGGGCAGTTAGTAGCTTTACTCCGCGTCCCAATGTCACCAGACACAACTACACCAGGAGCGTTGCTATGGCTGCACTCCTTCACGCCCTTACCTGGCAACGCGTCGCGAGCTGTGTTCCCCGTCTCACATAATGACTGGAGTCAAGGAGAAATGAGGGGGAAATGTGCGGTTCTCGATGTTGAATAGACACATGTAGGGTCTTTGCATGTTTGAAGGGAAAAAAGAAAAGAGGATGCCTGAAATTAGCTAAAAAATTAAATGTCAGGTTAATGAATATCAGGTGTTTGACCTGGGGAGGGAAAAAAAAAAAAGTGTCGTCAAAAAGTCTGTTTTTGTTGCCCGTCTTTAATTTACAAATTCTTAAGTGTCATGAGCAAGACGACAAACTACTTTTAAGATTTTCTTAAAGATATCAGTCTTTAAAACGTCTGCAATTTCTTTAGTTACGGCACCAAGACATTTGACACCGAGTCACACACAAAGAGGCGCCTTTTATATATAAACAAGCAATCTTTAGCGATAGTTGCGAATATCATCATGGACTTTACGAATACAAATATGGGTTACTGTGAGAGCATGGTTTAAATCCTGTCAGATTTAGATCTGATTAGCTTAGTTTCCAGTACATCAATTCTGTGAGCGGTGTCACGTAGAGCCGCTCCCTACAGCCGGACAGCACGAGTGAGTAAAGGACGCCCCCTTCCGGTAGCTCAAAGAAAACGCGTACACTCCTGTCAGAGTTTCTTCAATACTGCTGCATCTTATTTTTTAAATAAAGTTAAGTAAATCACTTAAAAAGCAATAAACAAAGACAATTAAAATCAAACAACTTTATTCAGATTGTGCACGTCAGTACAGTTGACAGTGTATTAGATTTCCTATTAAGCTAAGGCAAAATAATTTATACACTTCCATAATTTTAAAATGTTAAACATCTCTTAACTTGGAAAAACGGCACACATCCAGACAGCATTACAATGAAAGTATGACCGTCTGTAGGAAAGTATAACTTAAGCAACAAAACAAGCTTTGACTATAATCCCAACGTCACAGACTTAAAAATATAATCATGTAATTGACCTCCATGTTTGAATTTGGGAAACAATTTGTAACGGATTATGCGAGGAGCACCGTACTAGCGATTGGTCCTTAAAAGGTTAGAAAAATGGCAGAAAGAATCCTAAAATTCAACAATCTAAGCAACTTGAAAATAAACTTTTGACATTAAATGGAAAAATTGTTAGCCAGACAAAATAAGTGGCATTTACCATCCTCATGGAATGGTGCACTTTAATATGCAACAAGATGCTGCGCATATGTTGTTAATTTATTTTAATAAGCATGTACAATAAAGTGGTTGAACATTAAGGCTTACAGGAAGGAAAATGACTGCCAAAAGGAAATTCAATGAGTTTTGACTGCTGCGATAGAAAAATGCTCGTTTCAGCAATCTGTATACACTGAACATCAAATTATCATGCTGCTGAACAGTAATTTGATCACACACACACACTCGTTAAAGGTTTCAGAAAACTGTGGCGAGTACACTTGTGAAGAACAGTGGAAAAAAAAAGGGGGGGTAAAAAAAAATAATTCCCACATTAAGAGATTTTCACTAAACACTTCTACAGCAAGAATACAAGTCATGCAATCCCCCCCCCCCCCCCCAAAAAAAAAACAGTTTAAAAACATCTGCTGGCAGCACAATACAGACACGAAGAAAGAGTAAAAGGAGATCAATTTATATCTCAAGACATCTACACTCAAGCAGAAGGTTAATTCGCAGAGTGCACTATAATGCGCTACTCAAACTCTGCATGTCTTCAACAGTAGTCATCAAGAAACCTGAAACAAAAAGAAAGATCAGCAACTCAACCCAATTAGCTTAGAACACACCTTAAACATGTATCTTTCAGGATGTTTAACATTTAAACTTGTTAATACGCACAAACCATAAAAATAAGCTTTATACATTTTAGTGAAGGTTTTTAAATTCTATTCCAGAAAATATAATAAACCAGAGCGATTGCATACAAAGGTTACAATAAAACATTTACCGTATTTTTCCGCATATAACCCGTGGGTTATAGCAGATTTTACAAACACCGCAGGTGGTGGGGGGGGGGGGGGGGGGGGGGGGTGCAGGTAATATAAGGGTGCAGGCTATATTTTTTTACACGCAATATTTCAATATACAGTAAAGATCAGTTATGTCGACGGCCTCGGGGATGGCAAAAAGGCGTCGAGATAACCAACACCCAATATGGTGATTTGTTTTGATGAAGCGATCAGCATGCTATAAAAGTTATACGTTTGCTAACAACAAAATGCATATGTGCACCGACTAACAGCTGATATTCACCTGAATACCTAAAAAAAAAAAAGCAAAAAAAACCACCTTCGATTCTCCATCCAAACCTTTAATTATATTCTCCAACATTGCAAACACAATGATCGATCACAGCGAAAACAGTCACAACACATTCACTCATAACAGTCATTTCGCTTGGACACAGTTCTGATAGTATTGCACACGCGGTTACTATAGTTTATTTACCAACTCTAAAATGCTTGGTTGCTTTTTGCCTTTAACGGTCTGCTTGAAAAATTCTTCTATCAGTAACAACGTTTTTGTCCTGGACAATGATGAACACACACTCACAGACGCGTTCGACTCGGCTCAACTCCTGCGCCTCCTCTTCCAAGATAGCATCTAGAAGGCTTTAGACTTCCGCGAGTTCTTCTGCGGCTGCGTGGGACTGTACGTGCAACGCGAACTCAGTGCATGCGCAGTGAACTAGGTACGCTCATGACTCACGAGATAAACACGTGAAGTGACAACTTTGTCCGAGATACTAGGGTTCGGCGACATTAAGGAACCGAAAATACTAAGACAAATAGGAAGTTTGGCGGTCCCACTTTAAAAATGGCGACAATAGGATTGGCGAGTAAACCATTACTCGAGATAAGTGAACTCCACTGTATGTTACGTCCTTAAGGACGCAAAAAAATTGGCAGTATTTGTGTCTCTGGCGCTTGCACTATCACTCTGACAGCTGGCGCTGATAGGCTGTCTGACCTGTCAATCATGCAAGACGACGTGATTGGCTGTGCTGCCATGAGGGCGGGCTCTTCTCATCTCATCTGATGATCAACACCTGTAGAATACGCTTCTTAAGGGACGAGCTGCTGCACAGCGGGAGAGACTGCTTTTTCTTTTTGCTTTGATTCTGACTTGTGTTTGTTTTCGCGCACAAGAACTGTGTACCGAGCCTGAACAGTTATGCATAATTGAAGTCATGCGAGCAACAATCGAAATGTGAACTTGCACTTAAAAAAAAAAAAAAAGTTTAATCTATGGGTGCGGGTTATACCAATGATTTTTTTACACAAAACCCACGGGCTTATATTGAGGGTGCGGATTGTCTGCGGGAAAATACGGTAAATGAGAAAATAGTAAACAATGTAAAATTGAATACCCTCATTTCTATAATTACAAAATAAACTGCAATATTTTTACTCTCCATTTTGAAGTAATGAACAAAGTCGAATACAAATTAAATGTACACATTAAATACAAGTCTTAAAAGACCACTTTATTCTAGTTTAACTTATTGGATTACATCTAATTTACATTTGAATTCATAAACATCAATAATACCTTTTCTCTCCTTTCAGTTGGAGTTTCTTTGCCGGACATTTTTGTCTTTGTGGTTGGTAGCGGAGTTGCTCTTCCTGTAAAACACGACAGCATGTCAGATCCCCGTTTGATGTGTATATGAATGTCCTGAGCTACAAGCACATCAAGGGGCTTTTGTCTAGACTTCAACATGGCCTTGATGTTCCTTTAAGAAAAACTGCACAAAAATCTCTACACTTCAAGACCACCACAAATATTACAAAACACTTACAGTGGTGCAGCTCCTGAGTCGTCATCTGCAGGAACACATAGAAAGAAAAAAAGAAACAAGTTAATCATTTTGCAGGACGCTGCATGTTGTTAAAGACTAAAATCTACTTGTACGGTTACAGTAGCTCGTCTAAACTCAAGGGTCGCACAGTTGAGGCTGTCGAACTAAAGTTTAAAAGCAGAGCGCCTAATGAGTAATGCGATTCGGGTACTGGAAAACCTGGTTTGTTTATTTTTAAATATATCTACTGCTAAATCTGTACACGTCAACAAAACACAGCTACGGATCTTTTATCTCTTACCACTACTAATGATTTCATGCAGAATAATGCATTTACATTGACCATGCAGTCTGATGTTGGATTGAAAGAATATATTGTGGTTTTCAACCCAAGAACAAACGTTTCCAATCAAGCATCATTTGTTTGTAGCACAACCTCACCTATACATGTAATGTTGAGAAAAGAAAAAAAAAGCTTTTTTGAAATCTTGGTGAAGGCTCTCAAACAGCATTATCACATTTGTAAACTACCGCACTGTAGAATCATCCCAAAAACCTTCCTACTGAAAAACGTCCTGCCTCTGGCATTCAAATTGGTGGATGTGATACTTACCACCTAATAGACACCATGTACCGCAAAAATAAAACAAAACTGTACATAAGACTTCAAAAGAGAATTAAATTAGTCAGTTACCAGTTAATTGACTAGAGTAAATTTCTAAAAATAAAGCATGAACACCAATAAACCTCTCATTCCCATTAAAGTTTTGGAATTTAAACATAAGACTGATTTAAGATAGATTGATGTATAAAAAATAAAATAAAAAAACCCAGACATTTGTGATTAAAGTAAAAAATAAAGTTTTTTTTTAAGAGTATAACTATACTACTTTGTTAGATTTTCTTTTTTAAATAGACATTTGGAACTTCAAATGGATGCATTAAATACTATAAAGGTTTTATAAAGAATTGTATGTGGTGTATATATATACATATACACACACCTGGCAATAAATAAGCTTTTTATAAACAAGCATTTTAAGAGTGTTTAAAGTCACAAAACAATTTAAATGTAAAGATGTATATTATCAAAAATAAGCAGTTTGTGGGTATAAATCACTGGTTTATATACAATATTTAAGTGCAATTTTTTTCTAGGGGGTTTTGAAGTCACTATAATCAGTAAAATATTACAGCTAGTGGCAAGGTTGTGCTTCAGACAGTCAGATCACCACAACGCAAGTTGATACCCTAAAAACATTGAATCGAAGTGTAAAAAGAGGCATCTGCCCAGGTTCATGCAGAAAACACTAACGTCAGAAACTGTCAAATTAATAAAGTTGGGATTATACATTTTGCCTCCCTTAATATTCTAGTTGCTGCTAAAATATCATGCGATGAGAAGATGCAGAGAGCATGCAAGCCTATATGACATGATCCGCCTGAAATGTCATCTTAGTTATGCAAAATACCTTAACATTAAAAACCCATTCTGAACTGCAATATGTCAGACTCAGCTAAACGCTTTCACTGGCTATGGGAGAACCAATAAAGTTGCTTTTCTTGAAGCTAGGGCTGAGGATTCTAGTTCAGTTCATAGTCTTATTTAAAACAAACTGCCAGTGAAAGAGTTGTACTTTTCAGGCTATCAGAAAGAGCATTCAAACGCCCAAAACCACTCGTTTAAGCAAATCCACTTCAGTCTGACATGCAGTTGAGCACTTACCACAACGAACGTAAAAGCAGCAGCGAACAGAGAAATAAACAATGTAAATCATAAAAATACTCAGCTAAGGCACAGCCACACACTACAGCCACATAAAATAAACATACAAAACTCAAACTGAAATAGGACCTTGCACAATTACGAAGTCATTAACAAAAATGTAAAATTACATACACTAAACATGTCCAATTATGAAGATGTAAATAACGATGAAATGGTTCCGTCACATACCGTCAGTGATGTCGTCGGGCTTTCTCCTCTTCTCGTAGATGAAGATGATGACGACGAGGATGATGACCTCAGCGACAATGCCCAGGAATGGCCACAGGGCGGCCAACTGGCTGCGCACACGCAGCTGAATCCGATCGTAGGCCGATCCCATGTCACTGGTGCCGCGGCACTCATACATGCCCATGTCGCTTTGGATGTCCAGATCTTTTATGTACAGTGTGGTCTTGTTAGGGGTGTTCTTGATCTCATACTTGTCATCAGTGCCATTGGTAATGACGATCTGTGTGTTAAAGATAAACTGTTACATTATTCGGCTGCAGGATTTGGTTGACAAGTTATAGTGATGATCTTCATAAACTGTGATTTTAAGTGCAACAATGCATGTATACAAAAGCAACCACCAAATAAATGATACAAGTCAAGTAAGGGAATAATGTAGAGCCAACTGTTTGTGATCGCAGAATAAACCGGGCACTCTCGCATCAGCCTAAAGGGTTTTATTCTATGATAACTGGCTGGATGTACATTATCCCACTTTGGTACACTGCTACTTGCCAGGTAAATAAGTCGATATGAAATCTTGATCCGAGTCAAAATACATACCATATGACAACTGTACACAAAATATTGATCCGAGTTCATATTTTATTAGCTCACCAAACGCAAACCTTCCATGAGGAAAAACAGTCCCTAGCAAGCGTAAAGAGGCGACTTCAGTCCCTGTTACCCGAATTAGCCCGTTATCAGTTCTCTCAGGTTGTTATTGGGGAATAACATACCACTGGTGCGACCAACCAATCACCTATTCCACAAAACAGTGCAATAAATTAGGCTACAATTACTTAATTCTATTAATACAACTACTAAAAATAAGGTGAATAACGCATCACTTTTATACACGTAATATGAAAACGCTTCTTAAGGGACGTGCTGCTGCACAGCGGGAAATATTTTAGCTTTTTCTTCTGAATTCTGACTTGTATTTGTTTTCTTATTGTTTGAATTGTGCACAAAATATACCAATGAATTTACACAAAATCCCAAAACCCGTGGGCTATGAGGTGCGAGTTATATGCGTATGCGGGTTATACTCGGGAAAATACGGTAAATATTTCATAATTTGGCAGCAGGTATATTACGCATTCTTTCACAACAGTTTATGTTCCATTAAAACAATGAATTTCAATTAAAGACAAAAGGTTGAAAGTCATTTCTATTAGTTGCATGTCAATTAAATAGAACCACATTTCATTATTATAACTAGCAATATTAAAGTACAATATTTACCCTGTCCTTCTCATCTTCAGAGAGCTTGGACCAAGTCCAGTCAGTAGGCAGGGGGTATCCATGACTCACACATATCAAGACAGCCTTGTCCTTCTCATTAGCATTTTCAGAGTGCTTGTAGGCCCCTACATGTGGGGGAGCTAACAGGAAGAGCTTAATTAAGAGTCATGAACCAACAAACACCTGAAAAAATACATGAAATACTCTTACCTTTAACTTCAATGGTAGCATTAACCTGAGGCTCTGACCGGAAGACACATTCATATATTCCAGCATAGTGGTAATCAATCTTATCAATGCTACCAAAGAGAAAAAACACAAAGTGAGACTTACTCAACACAAGAAATTAAGTAGCCACCCCACACCATTTTATACGCCAATGAGGAGCCGTCAATATAACAATAAAGATGGAAGAACAGTACAGAAGAGCAAATATGAACTACAGTAAACAGCTTTTCCAGTACACTGCTCAGGCATCCCCATGGATCATTTTCCGACCGAGCAGCTCTAATGGGAATTAAGGTCAGCGAGTATGGAGTGCTGGAGGGCTCTTAACAGAACAGAGACGACCAGAGCAAACAGAGATGCTGCACTTTATTTAATGGACCTGGAGGGATGGTTAAACTAAAATGTGAAAAGCTGATTACTATCAAAAGGGAAAGCGTTTCATATCACTCTTCTTTAGTCAATCATTTACGTGAGGTTCAGGAACATACATGTATTCAGTGTAAATGTCGGTACTGGGTGACTCTGATTTGTCAATGATCTTGCCATTCCTGGTCCAATAGTGGCCTTTGATAGGAGAAGGAGGGTTGGTAAGGTTGCAGCTGAGAGTTGCAGAAGTCATGTTGCTCACCACCGGTGGGTCGGTCAAGATGTTTGCAGCTGAAGAGGCATAAAAGCAAAAGTTATAAAACTATACTTTCCACCAGCTTTCATAACATTATGACTGTATAATGGAAGAAGTTTTCACTACGAGTATTCACTGTTGAACATCCTTAGAGTCTACCAACCTCTGGAGTCACTGTAAAAATTACGAAACATTGCTGTCAAGATGTTCACCACAATGAGCACCGAAAGGCACATTGTGCTCTACCAAAGGAGAAGTGAAGGTACATTTGAGCGGTGAACTATTGGGAAACACTGAGTGAGTTTGCAGAAAAACAGATGGGAGGAGGGAACAATTCAACCAACTGGTTTGGAAACCAAGAGCTTATGACAACCTGTTGTGGAAAAGCACTAGGGGGTGCAAAGCAGGATGCTAAAGTGCTCTAAAACCACCAAGAGGGTTAAGCCACACATCTAAAGAGCGTTTAAGAAGTATATTTAAAGCCACATTGAGATGAGTGCGCCTTCTCAGAAATTTGGGCCAATTAGACCTTCAGCAACGTTTAGCAGTTTCTTTAAACGGTTCAACATCTCACAAGATCTAGGCAGTGATATGCTCAGAAGGCATCAGATTACTATGAAGAACAGACGTGTTAGAGTACAAGTCGTGTGACCTAATAGACGGGTGGCGGTAAGGAGGGGTGAGGTAAGGGAGAGTCTGAATCTAAGGGACTTCCTCTACACTAGTGGAGACGCCTCGTTTCCACAACAACTCACGTTCAAATACTATAACATTCGCTTGTGAGCGAATCCACTTGACTTTGGGCGGGGTCCTGAGGTCGTTGCGGTCAGGGTCGTTTGAAGCGCGGCACTCGTAAACGCCTGTATCGTTGAGCATTAGGTTGGAGAGGAAGAGCGTGCTGGTGGCATGGTGGATATAGGTGGCGTTGATGTGTACGCGATCCTCTCTCGCACCGTCAAACAGCTGAGTGACGGTTTCATCTGGCTCCTCGCCCTCAATGAACCACCACTGAACTTCAGGAATGGGGTTCCCTATGACCTCGCAATCCAGCTCAGCACTGTCTTCTATGAGTTTCATCTTAGACATGGGTGATTTTATGAAGCCCGCTGGACATTTGACGAGTGAATGGGTGATTTGGATTGGACGGTTCATTGAGATGATATGAATATGATTAGCAGGTAGGCAGGCAAAAAAGAAGAGAAACAGCATAAGAGAAAAAGAGAGAATAGTGTTAGAATGGAAGACAAAAGGCATACATAAGAAACCAATTGGATTGAGCATCATGACGCAAGACTTCAACACTTCATGATGGCAAAACCCAACTGAAAAACATTAGAAGCAAACATTTTAAAGAGACAGTGAGTTGAAGCATGCATTAAAGAAAAAATAAACAAGAGTAAGAAATGCAGTGGAAATGAAGTGTGAAGTTCACATGAAATAAAAGTATGATGTAATGTGATGACGGAGGGTGCTTAAAGGGATAGTTCACCCAACAAAGAAAGTGATCACCATTCCAAATCTGTATGACCAACATGAATTTTAATTTATGAAATGAAAAAAAGTTTAACTTGAGTCATACATGTTTGAAATGACATTAGGGTGATTTTAATTTGAGCTTAGTGTTCCTTTAAGACTTATGACTTTAAGTCATATGATTAGTGGTTGACTGATGTTAAAAAAAATAAAGCTAAAGTTATATTGGCTGATATTCTTTCCATTTGACCATCGTGTCGAAAGGGGGTTGTTTTATTTTGATAGCATGTGGGAGCATGAGAGCTCACATTCTCCCTCTTCAAATTGGGAAATTTAAAATAGTACCGTATTTTCCGCAGCATAAGGTGCACTGGACTATAAGGCGCACAGCCGAATTGAGAAAATTTCAGTCTTTTAGGTGCGCCTTACAGTGCAGAAAATGCAGTACATAAATATGAAAATTTAACACTTGCTTCTTTTAACATCTTAGATATTCATTTTTAAACTTGTAACCAATTACTTACAATAAATCCCTGCAATTACGCGTGTTTTTTTTACCATCTTTAGAATAAATATCGTGACGTCACATCAGCTGCCATTACATATGATTATGAATAAACACAAAATTACATTAACCTAAAAACTGTATACCACTTTTGAACGACGATCCATTCAGCAGTTCATGTAGACACTCAGCATGAGAGAAATGAGGTTGTACTGCGCTAATCCCCCATGGAGAATTCCAAAAGGATTTCTTCTGATCACCTTGGAACAATACACACTCAGACCGACATGGAAATATGTGCGTAGCACCTTGAACAACAACCCTCCAGATCAATGAAAAGAACACCGAGATCAGCTTCAAGATCAAGCATGTCAAGCCTGTTGTTGCTCCCTGTGGTGTAGCACGTTTTCAGTGTGTTTGGTTTGGAAACGAGTAAGGTACTACTCCCTTTTTGTCCATTGCTGAGGGAGGAATGTTTTACAGAGTTAGCTAAGGAGGGGTAAAAAGGGTAGATGTCCACCAGCCACATTACATGCGTGACACCACACATGCTTGAGTCCTGAAATAACATGTGCCCTTTGAAAGGAGAACAGGCTTCATTCACTTGACTATCCTGAAAGGTCACCTCCAACATTAACCAAGTGGACCAGAGGAGCCACAAACTCAAATATTTAAATTCAAAACTCATAAACGAGCTCTAAAAGAGATTTAAGCAAGTGCTTGGATTTTTAATGTTACCATAAGACAGACATATTGACTCTATTTCAAGCCTAAATTGTAAATAACTCCAAACAGAGAGAACAGCAAAGTACAAAAGTACCACTTGGTACAAAGTCTGCGACTGCTACATAATTAACTTTACCTCTTCAAGCAAACAAGTCAATAAGTTCACCACCTCACAAGCAGACATGTGGATTAATTGGCAGAAGAAATACTGACCCAAGGTCACTGGCTTCATAGTTCAAGCCCTTGACTTAACACTGATAAATGTGGGGGATATCCCTCCCTATAAAAAGGATTTAAACTGCATAACCGTTTAATCACAAGGCTCTTAGGATCGCTAAATGTACAAGACATTAATGTTGATTTTAAACTATTATATTAAAAACCAAGTGCACTAAAGTTTAAAGGTGTTACCAGCCAGAAAGACCATGTATCTGATGATAGCTTCTTTTTGTTCAGTTACAAGTCACTACTTTCAAGTATGTCACTTTAAAACACGTGAAATCGTTAAAAATGCCTTCATGATACAAGAGGTTAACAGTGAACTTACATTAACTGGATCTGAATCAAACAATCATGACAAGACATCAGTACAGTAATACCTCAGTTTACGAGTGACTTGGTATACAAGCAAATCGGTGTACGAGCATTGTATCAATGTGCTGGAAAAATATTCCCTCGCCCACGCACATTTTTAATGGAAATATCCTAACGACAGCCTCTCATAAAACAGTCACGCGGTTCCAACCCCTTTCAACCCTTAACTCGTCGCTCGGTTTGGTTGCATCATTCACCACAGTGATACTTTTATAAGTGACTTACAGCAGTTTTACCTTGTGATGTTAACATTAATTGTGATCGCTGTTGTTCGCGTAGTGAAATGTATACAATGAAAGTAGGAAATTCTCCCTCTAAGCAGTAACACTCCGCCCCCTCCATCGACGCTACTCAAAGCTAAAGTGCGCGTTACAGTAAATTGTCAACTATTTTTAGAGTTTAATTGTCAATTATAAATTAGTATTTATATGAGATCTTAAGGTTAAAGTTTTAACTGTAATAGGGTAAAACCAAAAAAATACTTAAAATGGGCATTTGTGGTCAAGTGGAACAAATCGATTGATTTTTAGTGCATTCTTACGGGGAAAATTGTTTTGGTGTACAAGAATTGAGCTACGAGCTCTTGGAACGAATTAAACTCATAAACCGACGCATTACTGTACTTGTTCTATACAATGATTGTTGATTGGATTGAGACGTGTGTCGCATTCAAGAGCAACGCAAATGATAATTGTAGAAGGGTGGAACTGATTGACTGGAGATGCTTCTGTTTTCACCAGAAGATCAAGCTCTTTACCATGAATTTACAGTTAACACAAATTAACTAGAGGTTCAGGCAAAGTTTTAAAGGTATACTTTTTTTTATGCACAGATTAGGGAAAGTTGAAAGGACATTAAAAAGTTAACCTCACTAAGACTAAGCTCACCCACCATGCCGACAAACAACAACACTAGGCATTTTCCAAAGTTCAAAATGGCTGTCAATAGCAGACCAAGCACAAAACCAAGCACAAAATCCCCACCCTTTCACATCAACCCAATTTACGAAGCAGAGCTCTCTCGTTTTAATTCTGAGACGTTGTGACTTGCATCATCCAGGCAAAGGGCCTGACGTTCTGCGTACCATGAGAAAATGCAAGAACAGCATGAGCAAACCTGTTGCGCTTGCACAAATTGTCTCAACTTGAGGAAACATTAATGTTTATGTACAGAAGAGCTCAGTTTCTAACTGAGAACATTAAGCGGCTTCGGTCCAGATTTACCGACCCTGCCTTTCCTCAGCTGCTGCCACTGGGGGACTAAACAAATTACATCATCATGAACCATAAAACAAATCAGTCTCATTACTCTGCCATTTTCATTCGTCATGGAAACCAACTGATTCATCTAAAAGGATAGGAATCAGGCTTAATACATCTAAAATTACAACTAGATAAACGGCTAAACTTCCATTAACGAAAGTGAGCAATGGTTATAAGAACTGATATGAATGTCAATGTTTATTATGAATGCAATGCAAGTCGCTTTGGATAAAAGCATAAATGTAAATGAGCTTGATGTGTACAGTAGATCTGCATGGATTCCTATGCCTTTTCCAGAGATGGAACATTATAATGAGCTTCAGTTAAGCCTTTTACTGAACAAGGATGGAATATTCCTGCCCGGTGGCCTCTTGACGAAATACGTTTTGCCTCCCAAAGCTTTCCCTATGATTAAAGGGAACTCAACTAATGAGTTACCATACTTGACAGCATGCCTCAACTAGATTGCACCAGTTTATACCACTAACATCACTCACTGGAGTAACTGACCTGCCAGGGAGAAGGACAAGCATTAACATTAACAAGTAAAGTTTAGATGAGTCCTAGCAATAATTAAACGTCAAATAAGCGGGTTTCTCTATAGTTGGTAAAATATGTAACTACATAAGTTACAACCTATGATGGGATTAAAGGTTATTTTGCATGAAAGAACATCAAATCCACATAGTGAGTTAACGGCATACAATAGTACGTAATCCATTCTTTAAAAAAAAAAAATGTTTTTTCACTTAAGACGAAACAATCATTAACGACAAACAACCAAAGGACAATCAGCTGTTGCTATAGCGCGATGCGCATGCGCGACAATTCGTCGACGTTTTAAACGACTTTTAACATTTCAAACCTTTAAAAACGTTATTTACATATACATTTCGCTTTACTGCGAAGTAAAGTCAGCGTACATATCGTCGGCTTGTCGTCCAGGTCGTGTTTATGTCAACGATCGGCCTGCGGGTAGGGGGGTAAATGAGCTCGCGAGCGACATGATTAACCCAAAAACGAGACGCTTTACCTGTAGAAGCTTCAGCTCCGAACCAACCGATACAAATGGCGAGAATCGCCCCAAACAGCTTCCTTCTCATGGTGAAGAGTTGTTAAATGCGGACCGGTGTAAATGTCGGGCCTTTTTCTAGAAGAAGACAGTACTGAAGCCGCGTCGTCCTCTACTTGTTCCTGAGCTCGCTTATGAACGCGCACGTACACAGGCGAGGGTTGCGCGTCATCACGTCCGGTCCTCGACGTCACCGCGTATGCAAACAAACAAAATGATTTCGACATTATTTTACGAAATCACAGTTTTACACACAGTTCTATATTTGGTAGAGAGTTTAAAATATTTCGACTTGCCGATGATACTACAGTATTTCATAAAGACCAAAATCAAATCCCCTTGGGTATCAATATTAATAAATCCTTCGCTGAAGCCTCAAGCTTATATTTAAATTTATCATAGTGTGAACTATTTTGTCTTGATAAGTAACACCAAATAAAGATTCTGCTAAACTTCTCGCTTTATTTTCCATCGTATATGTGACAGTTACAGTCTTGGAAGGACATGGGGGTGAGCAAATAAAAAAAAAATAGGTAAAATATTCCTTATTAATTAATGTAAGACAATGACTATTGTTTTAAATGTTTTCACAGAAGAGGTTGTAAACTATAAATACATCTCAGCAGACAATGTTCTTCCTGTAAGTTTGAATCCAACCTCATCAAAGAGCATCAAACTGTGCTCATTGTTCGCTTGTTCCGTTAATTATACAGGGAATGCTCCTTTCTTGGAAAAATATACATGTTATGGTGGGAACTTATATTGATGCCTTTGTTGATTTTGTATAAGTGAGGGACTTTAAAGGCAAAAAAAATATCTGAGCTTCTTGTAGATCCTCAAAATTGTCCAGGGTGAGGATGAAAAATAAACCAAAATACAGTCAACTTAACTAAATAGCCCTATATATTCCCAATTAATATTAATCCTCCAAAACTATGGCATTCGTTTTTGCTGTAAAAATGTACATTAGTGATGGTTTGGTCTTTGAGAAATGACATATTATTTTTTAGTTGTGTGACGCCACTCTCCCCTCGTGTTGTGTAAATCGGTTCAAACCGGTGCCCTTCATTTGTCCTTGATTTGTTCCAGTTTGTGCTGTTGAAAAAAACATTGTTACTATGATCCCTTTTCAATATAACAAAAACTTTTTAAGTACAATTACGTAACTGTTCCCCCCATATGGCCCAAACTGTCCTGTGATTTGTGCCGTAACGATGAACATTGTATCTTTCCTCCTCCTTAGAAATAACACATTAAATTTGGGACAGTGTTGTCACTCTCCACCCCATGCAGTCCAAATCGCCCCAAAACAATGCCGTTTGTGTGTACCCGTATTGTGCTGTTTTGTGCCATAAAAAGAACCACTATAAATCATCCATTCTTTTGTTTGTACCAATGCTGAAGTGTGACTGATGCTTTAGTTTTGTCTAATAAATAAACACATAAAAAAGTGTAATGTCTTAAGTTTTCTGAATATTTTTAGCAGCTCATACACATTTTTTCATGCAAGTCTTTAAAAACTGATAGCTAACTGTTAACCCTAAGCACTGCACAGTGGGAAGACAAAACAGGAAAGGACATCTGGCTGTGAAAAAAGGTAAGCATGTGCTCTGAGATAATAATAAAAAAAAGAACTAAAACAGTACTAAAATCATGTGTGTAGGTCAAGACAATTTACAGGATAATTTTAACAAACACAGGAAATTGATGGACATCAAAGATGTGAAATAGTTTATTAATTTTTGGACATTCAAGTAAATGTATAATTTCCAAATGATCCTCCAATGGTCACATTAATAAAATCTTATGTCTTGCCATAAAACACAAGTTATTAGTTAGATATGTACAGCAACGTACATTTCATGGTAATAAAAAGAAAGAGGTTATGCAGAGGAAAGCCCCAAAATGACAGAAAGCATTACAGAAGTAGCACGTGTTAATCCTCTGAAGTCATATAATTCGCTTTATTTTTTTTAACAGACTAAAATATATAAGTGATTCATTCAATCTTGTCATCCATCCTGCCCTAGCCAAGATCAGTTAGTGCTACTTTTCTTATAACTTGTCTTTTCAAGCTCTTTTTGTAATAAAGTAGTTGATTTAGTTCCACAAAATGACATGTCTTAATCTGACTGTTCTTTTTTCTGATCTCATTGACTTGGTGATCCATATCGCTGGAATGAAAGATTAACAGAAAACATGGACTTCTTTATTATTTTTATTGAAATATTGAAAATTCAGTCTGTTCGTTAAAGCCATTAAATGAAGATGACAATTTAACAGAGGTGACTGCAATTGAGGAGACACTCCACACAGATGATCAAAACATGGGTCACAGAAATGTGTGAAGAAAGTAAGATGGTTGCTGCACATCATGATGACAGAGAAAATCTACTTTCCTCTGCACCAGTGAAGACAACAGAGCACATTAAGACAAGGAATCAGAGGACAAAACTGTCCATAGAGAGCAGGACACATAGTGAGCAGGACTGTCCATAGTGAGGTTTAGCTAAAATCATTCGAGGAAGACCCTGTAGAAAACTGGAAAGGCCTCTGTGTTCATCCAAAATAGCAACTCTCCTACCTGACCCATGCATGCTAACATAAACCTGAAAAGAAAAAGAAAATTAATTGGCTTAAAAAATGGCAACTACACTGTAAACCCCAATATTGTCATTAATTCAAAAAAAAAATCAAGTTATCACAACTTGACATAACTTAAAATACCACGTTTTGGCATCAAACTTAAACGGGTGTGTTTAACTTACTCATTTGGCAGCAAATATATTTCAGATTTTAAGCGCTTTAAGCTCAACATTCTAATTTACTTAAATTATTCACAATGCATCGGTTTAAAATGAATGGTGGCATTTGAAATTCTGCCTTGATAACCGCTCTGATTGATCGATATAACATAAGGCGTTCGTTATCTTTTTTTCACGCTGAATTTGCCAAAAAGCAAGTAAAGCAGGCAAGGAGAGACGTTGTGAGATTTGTGCAGAGTGTAACGCTATGCTGGTAGGTCAGTGGTAAAATATATATAGCATACCTGTATATTTTGCTTAGTAGCCTTTAAAAGGTTTTATATTCAGAGCATTTGCGAGTAACAAACACGCTTGAGTTACCAACATTCTGTTAGAACGTGAATTTCCCGCCGAAAGTCATGTTTTCCTCCCTCAGTGTCTCTAACGTGAAGCAGGAGAGAGTCCAGTCGATAAAGGCTTGTGGAATACGCTGGTAAGTTCATGTATAACATGCCTGAAATGTTTTCTTTAATATGTTTTATTTTATACGGATGTGCACGATATAAATGCGTTTAAGTTCATTTCAAATTTCTGTGAGAACTTAGGAGTGGTCGCCCAGCCTCCAAACCAAGCCTATGTTTCACAGACTATCTTTGTTAAAGGTTAGGGCTTTTATGAATTTCAAAAAATATATATATATAAACGTAAAATATCGTAAACCGACAGAAACACTGCTCACCTGCCTTGCTTCACTTTCTCTTTCAGAGAAAGCTAAAATGTTCCTGTTATTTTATCATCTGCAATATACATTTTTTAAAATAAACATTTAAAACAAACTACGCAGTAGCAGCCTAAACTTCCATTGTAAATTAAGTATCCACTAAATTTTAATAATAATAAGGAGATTAAGCGGTGTGACGTCACAATATACCGACATGCAAAGAAAAAAAATCAAAAAGCTGTGACACACAACATTAATTTTTAAACAAGTGATATGTGTCAATCAATCACAGTTTTTAGAACCTGGAGCTTAATGAAGTCACTGCCAATAAATCATTCCCATGTCTAAAGAAAGACATAATGAGCAGCAGCTCCTGTGCGAGCACACACAAACAGCATCGGTTTGGGGCGATTTGGACTGCATGGGGTGACATCACTGTCCCAAATCTAAAGTGTTGCTTCTAAGAAGTAGGAAAAGATACAATGTTCATTGTTACGGCACAAATCCACCTCTAACGAACAGCACGGTTTTGCAACAATTTGGATGTATTTGTACATAAAATGTTTTTCTTTATGTTGTTGTTATATTTAAGAAGGGATTATAGTTACATTGTTTCTTTCAACGGCACATATAAAGCACAAATGAATCCCACCGTTTTTGTCCAGTTTAGACAAAATTGGCTGGAGAGTGATGTCACAGCTCCCTGAATCATATTTTTTAATTCTGTGAAAGGAAAATAGATGCAGTGTTAGTTTTAAACCAGCACAAGTGAACGGCACCGGTTTGGAGCAATTTGAATGACGTGGGGTGGAGAGTGACATCACAGAACCAAAATATATTATGTTCAATATCTCAAACACCAAACCATCCCTAATGTTAGTTTTTACAACACAAATCAGCACAAACAAATGGCATAATTTTGGAGATTATTTAGTTTTACGGGGTGCCAACTCCCAAAAAGGGAATGATTTTGCAGATGGTGGCCATAGATAATTGTTGTCTCCTTATTCTTCCTGACTGATTAGTCTTTAGTTTTGTGGTTTGTTAGGATCGTTGTCACTGTCTGTAGAATGAGGCAGTACATGCAACCCAATCAAGATACACTGACAGTCCTACTCCTCCAGGATGGCACATCCATACGTGCCATCGCAAGGAGGTTTGGTGTGTCTCCTAGCACAGTTTCAAGAGCATGCAGGAGATGCAGGCCAACAACCTGGCAGCAGGACTAAAGGAGGAGCACTGCCAAAACCATACAAAACAGAATTTTCAGAAGTCAAACAATAGAGTGTGGTGCTTGCAATGCCAAGGTCATGGGTTCGATTCCCAGGGAAAGCAAGAGCTGATTAGAATGTCAATGTGTACTTTAAGTGCAGTGTTAGTCGCCTTGGATAAAAGCGTTTGCCAAATGCATGAATGTAAAATGTAAATGTACATGTTTCTGACCAAACTTTCAAAAACAGACTTCATGAGGGTGGCATGAGGGCCCGAAGTCCTCTAGTGGGACCTGTGCTTACTGATCAGCACCGTGGAGCTTGATTGGCATTTGAGAATACCAGAATTGGCAAGTCCGCCATTGGTGCCACATTCTCATCATGGATGAGAGCAGGTTCACACTGAGCATATGTGATAGATGTGAAAAATCTGGAGATGCTGCAGGGCATGTTATGCTGCGTGCAACATACTCCAGCATGACCGGTTTGGTGGTGGGCCAGTAATGGTCTGCGGAGGAATATCATTGGAGGGTCACACAGACTTTCACATGCTAGCCAATGGTTCCCTTAATGCTGTTAGGTTCTGGGATGAAATCCTCAGAGTCATTATCAGATCTTTTTCTGGTGCAGTGGGACCTGGGTTTCTCCTGATGCATGATAATACCTGGCCTCATGTGACTAGAGATTGTAGGCCGTTTTTAGATGATGAAGGCACTGATGCACTAATTTAGGTCTGGGAGGATATCCCTCAGGACACCATCCTTTATCTCATCAGGATCATGGCCAGATGTTGTTGTGAGTGCACACAGGAACACGGGGGCCATACACACTGACTTGCATTATGAGTTGCTGTGCTGAACGAAGTTGGATCAGCCTGTTACTTGATTGATTCTTGGTATGATTTTGAATCTAGCCAAATAAATTTGTAAAGTGCATTGTCTAATTTGATCCAGTAATCAATTCTTTATAAACAACGAGGTCCATTTTCAGTTATGGCTCAGCAAATGAGCTTTGCTTCCGTAACATTAGCACATGATGCTTATGAGGTAGGCTAATTGGTAACCACAACATCAGTTTCTGCCAACCAATCACACTCTCAACTTTCTCTCTTAATCACACAATGCAAGTCAAAAACTATATCTAGGAATGTAAACGTGGATATACTTGTACGGTAATCCCTCGCCACTTCGCCATTCAAGATTTGCGACCTCAGTGCATCAAAAATATTAATTGAAAAATACAAATTTAGAAATACCGCCATATCAACAGCCATATTGCGAAAGCAGCGTTGTTTCATCGTGATGCGAGAGAAACGGTTTCCCAGGATGCCAGACAAAGAGAGAAACTCTCTCAGAGGCTTTGTACACACCCACGGGCACTCAGACAAGACACGTGATTGGTTCCCGGCACGAGATCAACAAATGAGAGCGTGAATGGAGTGGGAGCTTCTTCGCCTCTCTCAGAATCAAATGTTGATGATCCAGCACCGATATCTGACGATGAGACGCTTCCCGAAATGATTTAAAGGTTTCATTACCAGTGCAGAAACCCCATCATCATCATCATCATCACATTCATCGAACCGCACAGGTCTGACATCGTCGTCATTACTGGAGTCTCAAGATACTACTGTGATTGATGTAGAGCACCATAATACGTATGATAAATGATAATATTAAGGTTTTATAATTAAATAGACTTCTTTAAAATATATATAAAGTATAAATATTTAAATATTTTAAACATTCTGGTACCTTCACGCACATATACGGAAATTCCTAGGGGGGCCAATCCTACTTCACGGATTTTCACCTATCGCGGGGGTTTCCGGTCCACATTAAACGCGATAAACGAGGGATCACTGTATTCCAAAAACCCAGGTGAGAATTTGCATTTTAGAATAAGCACATTTTATTTAGATAAGCAGTTTTCAGTTTATTTTGCATAAAATAAAGTCTATAATTAACATTTACATTAAAATGGACTTTACATTTTGTTCTACAACATAAATCATAGCCATTAAAGTCAGATTTGTGCACTGTAGAGTCAGAAACAGACTGTTACATAATGGCTAGGCTCTCCAGTAGCTTAAACATCGATGTTTTTTCCAAATGTGGCTGTCCAAACCTGTCTTCTAGAGAGAACACGACAACGATGGACCTCCTAGGTACCTGAACATTAAAGCAGACAAAAAAATAAAAAATACAGTTAAATTGTATAGATTTGCATAGGCTACAGATTTCAACAACGACAAAATGATAATAATTTACACTTTAAAAAAAAACTCTTTTAGGTCTAATGTTTCAATGCAGGACTATAGTTGTTTTCTTATATTGTGGACTATGAATTCAGTGTATTTGCATTTTGATGACATATTCTGACCAGCAGGTGGCACGATCGCTCAAATATTTTTCAATACCAACAATGGTCTTGAGCAATAATGTTCTTTTAGGGGGTTCGCAATACTCAATAACAACAAATAATAAATTTGAGAATTGGCTGGTCTGAGCTGGTTTAAGCTAGTTGGTCATCTGCTCTCTCGGCCTGACCAGATAAGAGGTCAAAAACCAGCTAACCAGATTAGGCTAGTTTTAGCTGTTTTTCCAACACTGAAGTTTATGTAGATGACAGAACAACATATTGCTCATGATGCGGCTTTAATAGGTCTCGTAATATATAAAACCCACACAATTGCACTCTCACTACTTATTTTTCAAAGTCATGCTGACAGTAAAGGAAAAATGAGAAAAAATGATTAGCTTAGCATCGTGATGAATTTCAAAGGCCACTAACTGCATCTGTATTTTATGCTCAATACTTAAGTGTTTTATCATATTTAAAGGAATCCTTGGAGCTTTCAAGAAAGAAAGGCAATAAATCCATTCTTGGATCCATTCTCCAAGTTCCTTGAGCACAATCCCATCCGGGCTGTAGAAATGCCTGTAGATATGATTTAATGGCCTGCAGAGATATATCTGAAAGATATCAATCCAAACCCTGTGGCTGCCGGGCTTGTGCACTACCTTTTGATATGCCTCCAGTTGACAGGAACAAGGAGTAAGTAGGAGTTTCCACATAATTTTCCCTCAGCCAATCACGGCTCCCCTTACCACTCGCCTGACCGCGATTTTAGATATCATTTTTTTAGGGTGTGCGATCATGACCTAGAGTAACACTAGGAGCAAAACATTGGTTTAAGTTTTACAACTGGCAGGCAGTTATTCAGAAATAGTTTGATTTCAAATGTACTTCAGTAGGCTAGTAAGAAACATTTCCCATATTTTTTCTATTAGGCCTATCCGAACAGTAAACAATACCCCATTGAATTTCTAATAATTGCCATTTAGTTGCCAGATTGCCAGTGCGCATAAAAATAGTTGGCTGCTCACTAATGTTCTTTGAGCCAAATCATAATGTAATAACGATTGATCATGAGAAATAATGAGAAAACACCCCCATTTTTTTTTACTTCTAAATACTTAGTCTGTTAACAAGGTTGTTCAGTTCATGAAGTCTTCAGTTCCCCAGGCCCATTGGGTGAGTTTTATCTGATGTGTGTGGGAGCGATGACTGGAGGAATCTGACAGCACAGACGCGGCTATGTTTGCGCTCATTAACTCAGCCATTGTATCCACTGATCCACGTGCAAAAACCCCCATGTCTGTCTCAGTTGGAGTATTTGTGTCTGGAGAGAGTACTGACATCTGTTCAGGACTACACAAATGAAGTTTGCAATAGTTGTTACTCTCCTTGTGTGTTTTAGTTGTTTATTTATGTTTTGGTTGGATGGTTATTCTAGTGATGACAAACTGAATCTTCTGCAGCATTTCTCCAGTCTTTAGTGTCACATGATCCTTCAGAAATCATTCTAATATGATGATTTAGTGCACAAAAAACATTTCTTATTGTCAATGTTGAGAAACAGTTGTACTGCTTCATATTTTTGTGGGAAAATGCATTTTTTCCCCCATCTACACAACTGTTTGAGAACACTTAATATTTCTAGATAAATCAGTTTCATTTGAGAAAATTGGAAATCTGAACATTGTTCCTTTTTCTTTGGCTCTATTAGTGGCATATAAATATGGATTGTATTAGAAAATAATCTTGTAATTTTTTGCTATTTTCCGTTAAGTTTACAGACATTTCCCTTAACCCTAAAACACAATTTAATGCGTAATTCAAAATATGTCGAAAACACCTGAGAAAAATCAACAACAGTACATTTTTAAGGTCCTTTTTTAGAGTGTAGAACTACCTTTCACATTTGAGTCATCTGTTTAGAGTAAGCTGTTGCTATTTCATGGACACCTGTTAGTCTGATTTTGAGCATGTCCAGATAATGTGAAGACAGAGCAGGAAAAACACTCTTCCCCAGGCCAAAACGTCAGACTGGAACTTCTTTGGATCCTGAGTCATGCGCTAGTTTAGTTTTGAACAACTGGAATCTGTCATCAACACCCATTTGCAGGCGTCATGCATCAGACAGAACAGTAATATACTTTGAATGTGAGCTATCCACACCAGCTGGAAACATTGTTTCACAAGAGGTGAAGACACACCACAAAAAGACTAAACTGAATATCTGGTTGTATGTTAGTTGTGACAACAAATTTAAATAAATTCACACTTAGGTTGTTCGGATCTCCCCAGACCCAACATTGGAAAATGAATGGAGAAATTATAAAAAGTTGTTAAATGAAATCACAAAACTCACAAATCATAGGAGTTATTGGGTTTTGAAATAGAGCTTTTTTTGACATAAAGTGTTCTTTAGAGTCAAGAACCCTAGGTTTATAGATAGAATCCCACTGAAACCTTTTTAAAAGAGTGAATATTTGGAATATAGTACTTAAGTCCTTTTGAGTCATTTTTGGTTCCCTAAAGAACAGTTCTTAAAAAATTTTAACGCTTTTTCCCAGCAATGCCAATTAAACACTTTATTTTTAAGAGTGTGGGATACCTTTGTGGTCATTATTTTGGAGCGTGACTGCAAAAACTTTCATTTATTCACTTTCACTTTTAAGAGAGCAGCTGTGACATTATTCTAAATATCTTTTGTGTTCTGCAGAGTTGATTTATAGATTGTTTGTACCTTGTTTCTGCTGTAAACATCCATCGTTGGTGGCACAAGGCCATGGTGAAGTTAGATTGTTATCTGCCTGTTGGAAGGTATTAACCAGTCCAGATTAATCAGTTGGACTTGGTCAGGCCTCAGCGCAGTAAAAACAATACAGTTGCTTCAGACCAGTAATGACTTTGATGGTGCAGATAAGAGGAAATGGATCTGGATTTTTTTTTTTTTGGTTCTCATGCATGACAGACGTCAACTCAGGGGGCCTGTCCTGTGGACAGCTCATGTATCATAAGCCAACACTGGCTTTTCAGAGAAAATGGACCCCATATGGGCAGATCAGGACAAAATGAGTATTTCAGGAGGCATTAAATCATTTATGAAGTTTCAAACATCCAAAATGAGACTTTTTGTTTTTTAGATTCTTTTTTCTGCAAGGTTGAAATGTAAATTAAGCTCCATTACTTAAAAAAAAAAAAAAAAAAAAAATCAGCAGTTTGTCAATCGAAATTTTCTTTGGAGAAAAAGGAAGCTATCAATTGTTTGAAATTAAAGTCTGAAAAGTTGTTGAAAAGGTGTTGATGCAAGTGTTATTTTAATATCAGACTTTAGAATTTGTTAAGATAAACAGAGTCACTGAGCCAAGTCCTGAAGTCTCAGTCAAATCACTGATGTTTTAGACCACACAGGGAGAAATAGTAAGACCAGGCAGTCAAAAGATACCATCTCTGCTCGGTTTGCTGTGCATCGCGTTCAACCGGGACATTTAGGGGTTGCATAACTTCCAATGCATACTGTTGTCTTAATCTATTTGCCTCGAACCAAAATAAAATTGCTTACACCTGTTAACTTTCAGCATGTGGTTTTGTTCAATTACAGGAATGGCTCAGTCACAAATGACAAATCTTACAATACTTAGTTACTCACCCTCCATGTTGTTCCAAAACCATATGACTTTCTTTCATGCGTGAAACGAAAAAGGAGATGTTTTCTGAAATGTCCAAGCTATTCTTTTCCATATAATGAAAGTGAATGAAAAGGTTAGTCACCATTTACTTTTATTGTATGGAGAAAAACATTCCATAAAATGTCTCTGTTTGTGTTCCACAAAAGGAAAGATAATAATTTGGAACAAAATGCATACATTTGATGCTCAAGGATCTGTGAAATTTTCTAGCGATGCACTGTAACAGGTGTGTTTCCCACGTTAAGGGGCGGTTACACTACATTTTTCTTTCCATTCATATGTAGGCAAATGCTGGTAAGCTAAAACGACAGTTCATGCGAAGACATTTCAAATTTTTCTGCATTCCAAGGTTCAAGTTTGGTGGACTCTGACCTGCAAATTCGTATCATGTGATCCAATAATGATATGAAAGTGGAATTAAAAGAACGCAAACTTTAAAGCAACAGGTAAGTTGTTACGGACAGAGACAGGACGAGTGTATTAGTACAAAACCAAGGTTTCAAACAATGTGCATTCAAAACAAGATGTATTGATTCAAGAGGCGGAGAGTTCTTGGAGTGAACAGGCTTACAGAATAGCGGGTACTGCTAATCAATGATGGAGAAGTGCATCCAGGAAGTAGAGCTGGGTGACCGGTTGGAGTGAGGTTCTTGGATGATGGCAGGAGAGGAGCGTGGGAAGCCTCGGCTGGGGATCATAGGGTTCAAAATAGTTAAGGAGAGTAGCCCTGTGTATATTGTAGGTCGGACAGTGAAGTGAGGTGAGGTGTGTGCTTATGTAGGGCAGTGATGGGCGTGGGCATGAGGGACAGATGTGCGTGATCAGTATTCGGATTCGGGGTAAGGTGGTCATGGGAGTGTAGAGGAGAGAGAGCCTGGTGTATCCGTGACCTAAGTGGTAGTCAAGTGACATAAGGTAGATTTTTCCATTTTGGATTTGGATGAAGATCAACTGCTGGCGGTAGATTATTTTCCTATTTAGCACCTGGCCAATCTTCCCAGTGCTGTTTGGGAAGCAGACACATTTCTTCAACCTGGCATGCACATAGAAAATTATAAATTTCTATAATTCATGTAGGCTGCATAAATTAGTTCCGGCTGAACCAGGAACACGTCCCATAACATCTAATGTACTCATTACATCATATGAAGAATGCCATCTACGGTGATATTAGTCTCTCTGTTTATTCCGAGGTTTACCCCAGTAATCTTTGAGGACCAGTTGACCTTCAAAGATCGCATCGCAAAGACAACTCAATCATGCAGGTTTTCACTTCACAACATCAGGAGGATCAGGCCATTCCTAACTGAGCAAGCAACATAACTTCTGGTACAGGCCATGGTCTTTTCCAGGCTTTATTATTGCAATGCTCTTCTGGCCGGACTTCCTTCAAGTTCAATCAAACCTCTGCAACTGATCCAGAACGCTACAGCTCGTCTGGTGTTCAACTAACCTAAAAGGGCCCACGTCAAACATCTCTTTATCTCTCTGCACTGGCTCCCACTTGTAGCTTGCATCAAATTCAAAGCACTGATAATTGCTTACAGAGCTAATACAGACTCAGTACCCTCTTACTTCCACTCGCTACTACAAATCTACACACCTACCAAAAACCTTCAATCGGTCAATGAGTGACGACTCGTTGTACCATTACAGAGAGGCTCAAAATCACTCTCACCTTTCGTTCACAGTTCCTTGCTGGTGGAACAATCTCCCTGGCTTCATCCGGAATGCAGAATCCTTGACAATATTCAAAAGACAGCTGAAAACTCATCTCTTCCGTGAGTACTTAACATAACACCAAAAAAAAAACGTGTCAGCAGAGATTGTCAACTAGACTATCCCCTGTGAAGGCCTCAACAAGAAAACATACACACATTAACATTCAAATGCGCATGCTTATAGACTGGGCATGTTATTCAAATCTTGGAGTTTGGCGCCGGGATGGTGGCGGTGGCATTTTTGGGGGCTTGCACTTTGAAACCTCTTTCGAGGTTTGTGTCCTTGGGTTGTCGTGTGGGTTGTTTTCCAGAACACGTTGGGAGTCTTCTGTTGAGAATGCTGTCATGTGTGCAACACCTAGATTAACAACTAATGATTATATTCAACGAAAATGAATCAAACAAAAATGGAAAACTGGAAAATGACTTGTTCTAGAGCTGCTGTAAAGCCAAAAACAATCTTCATTGCATTATTTTCCTATGATCACTGTAAAGCTGCTTTGAAACAATCTGTATTGTAAAAAGCTCTACATAAATTAAGGTGACTTGACTATATTTTACCGTTTTGGATTTTTTACTATTTGTTGAATTTATGATTTAGATACTGCAAAAGAGACACTGCAGAGTGAAATCATATCACAACAATGTTTGAAGAAATTTCACATGCTCAAAATATAGTGCATATAGTTTATATACTAACCAGGTATGAGAGACAATAAGGTGACTTAGAAAAACAATGAACAACAGTTTTGCTTGTTTTGACTGATAAGTGGAATTTTCTGTACAGCATTCTGGGTAATGTCGTTTTTCTCCACAAACTCGACTGTTAACTTATGGCTCATGGCTTCAACAGAAACCAATACTATTGATTAACAACCTCGTGGCTCACAGTAGGCAATAAGTTATCATTAAAAATCAATTTCCCTATGGAGAAAACCAGACTGTTGAACTCTTTTGTGCATTGCACTTTCTCCCATTCATAAATAATATAAGTGCTCCGTCTTTGTATATCTGAAGTCTTTACTTGTGGGCTTGTCGCGTCTGGTGTGGATAGACAAATTGCTTTTTGCTAGTGTCTTATCTCATCGTGTCTGGTTAGGACATGGTGTTAAGCAATCGAAATCGTCTTTCCTCAGGGTCTTTCCTGTCCAGGAAGTGAAGACTGCTATCCTGACAACATAGAGCACTTAACTTTACTGCACTGAGTGTGTCACGCTACATATAATTACTAATGCTTTGATGGGGTTCTGGATTGCACTTCCTGAACGTTTTGAATGAGCAAACTGGTCCGTAACGACACACCATGAACAAATTAGGGGCGCCACTCATACGTATGACAACACAAATGACGCACGAATGGTGATTTCTCTGGTGGAATTTTGAATAAAAATGTCACATCAGCAATGAATTCATGGCGAAATGTCTAAGCTAGACATAACAAGATCACCTTCCTTCTACTTACTGTGTGGTTTTACTTGAACACCCAAACAAACAGCACTTTGTTTCTTATTTGGACAGAAAGCCAAACATAATTTCAGATGCTGAACACCTGATGACCTCCTTCTGTCATAACAGGAAAATTAAATCAGGCCTGTAAATTGCTTTCAGGATTACTGTGGAACATTCTAGACAAACAGAAACGGAGAAAAGCGAGACATCGAAACAACGCATTACAAACATTTTTATGGAATTGTTATGGCCTGTTAGAGCAAACAATTAATTCCAGTTCCAATGTAATAAAAGAGCCCTGGATCAGAATATAAACATCTCTCAAAGTTAAACCAGATGCGGAGTGCAGTCGGGATTCAGGAGAGCCTCTCAAAGAGGGGGAAAAACAAGTGCGCTTTGTCAGACAGGAAAATGAGTCAATAACCCCTATATTTCTCACTACTGCCACTGTTGGTCAAGGGGCCACCTCATAGACAGTAGGCTAATCCCTAAGTCTATGTTATATCATGGGAAAAAAGCTAGAACTTGAAATTCTTAGAAAGATTATTGAGAATAAATGAACTAGAACTATGTGTGTGTGTTATGCAAAATGCTAAAAAAAAAACATTGCAATTGAGTGATATAACAAGAGATAAATTCAAGGGTCACAGGGGGCCTGCAATGTCCTGAAGCCAGGGAAATATTTAAATATTAACAAATGTATTATGAAATATTTAAAATAAAATTTTTGATTTAATCTTTACATAATTTGTAAAATGTTATGTTTTGATTAATAACATTTGTTATTTTATTATGTAATATTAAAATGATTTTGTTTGTACAGTTAAACAATTGATTTTTCATAGTTTTTCATACATTTCTCAAATGGATCGACAAGGACTGTGCGGAAAAAAAATCAGAATTGCGAGATAAAAAGTCACAACTATATATTTTTATTTTTTTGTTAATTGGTGGAAACAAGCTTCCATATTTACTTTTTAGTACATGAAAATAAGAAATGTTGCCTCGGCAACTAGCTGAAATAAAATATTTTAAAAATATATATTTTTATGATTTATTCCGTGGTAGAAACAAGCTTCCATAAATAACTGAAACTGAAATAAAAATGAATAAGAAATATACAGGCATAGTTTTAAGAAATAAAGAAACATGCAAATGACAAAAACATGACAAAATGATGAAAAGTTTGAGTAAAATGAAAAATGTAAATCAAAAGCAAACTCAAAACATGAATAAAAAATAGAATAGTATCTCAATGATAATAAAATAACACTGATCAAGAATCATGAAAATCATATTAACACAACATTAATTTTGTGTTTTAATAAAAAATGTAAGTAAACAGTATAAAAATATGCAATTGAATAAATTGGATTTTACAGTATATATTTAGATACTGCAAAAAGTCTCTATTTACAAGAAGGCTCTCTTCTGAAAGGTGACACATGGAACAGACCTGTAGCCACAATGAAGTTTTACACAAATATCGCCAACCCAACTGTCTCTTTTTCACAACACCAGGAACCAACACTAGGAATCAAACAAAATACCTATTAAATTTCTCCTTATGACCATTTAAGTATACAATAAGGACAAGAGATTGTAAAACTCATGCACACATAAAATGACAAAAACACAACCCATGTTTTAATGTGAATCCCATTAAAACAGTAGAATGTACTGTACATTCTTTGACTGTCCCAGCGTCCTCGTAAAAACTGCAGCCATCAGACTGTAGCTGGTAATTTCATTGCTTGGTGGGTGGCTCAATTTGGTCTGCAGACCAGCAGATCGTGGCCTGGAAGTGTTGCTGTTTTGGCTGAGTAATCCCTCTGAATACAAACAGTACACAGATAACACTTTATCTCAGCGTGCAAGCAGTCTTCCATGTCTTGTGTCCACATAGATTTTGCAGAGGCACTTTTTTGGGAAAGCTGAACTTATTCAAGAAGATAATTCATTGGTTTTTGCTGATATTCTATTGGTTTACAGAAAAGATGGCTTACAAGAAAGTTTTCCCATGATCTATAAAATGATCATCTCCAAAATCGGGGGGGATTAATAGATAATATAATTTAAATAAAACATACGGAATAAT
This sequence comes from Rhodeus uyekii, assembly GCA_037043235.1. Lineage (NCBI taxonomy): Eukaryota > Metazoa > Chordata > Actinopteri > Cypriniformes > Acheilognathidae > Rhodeus > Rhodeus uyekii. Next base: position 510,637 of record JAWRVZ010000218.1, on the reverse strand, counting down.
ATAAAATAAGAATGATAAAAAACAAAATTATATAAAACATAAAATGTTACAGAATTTTTCTAAAAATATTTAATTGGCAAGAAATAGCTCTTTGCATGTATATATATCATGCACTTCTGACGTTTACAGGAAAACTGAAGCAAAATAAATACCTTGATAAAGGCAGTTGAAGTATGTATATATGGTGTCTCAAACGTGTTATAAATAACACTGACTTCATTACTTTTCCCCAATAAATAGTAGCTTGTAGTATATTTACAATATACACACTGTCAATTCATCAGTTCTTTTCTCCTGTTAAAACCACACATGTCCTTTAAGAATGAATTGCATGCATATGAAATGCTATTAGTGGTTCTTTGGTACAGAGGACCGTGTTGTGATACTATATGGTTTTAAACAGGCTCTCTCACACGTCTTATGTGCTATCATAATATGTAAATGAAGAGAAACTTCTCTTGACATCCTCAGAAGAGTGAATTTTCCTCACTTGCTTCATTACCTGTAAGACAGAACACTGGTTAAAATGAGTTCAAAAAGTTCAATGTGTGTGTATCATTATTCCAGGTGTGTGTGTAAACGTACTTCTGCAGTGTCCATAGTGGCGGACTCCTATGGATCGACCCAAAAAGCAGGTAGACCTACGCAGGTGGCAGGCGCTTGGGTAGGTAATGTTATCATTGCCGCAGATGGTTTGCTCAGTGACCATGGGCATCGGGCATGGCGCTGTGCGGCACATGACACAGTGGGCGCTGTTGGTCTGGTCAGTGACACAGGTATGTGTACCAGGACATACCACATTTGAGCAGGATTCTGAAAGAATGGTGCCAAGGGTCAAGATGACGATGAGAAAATATATGTAGAAGCATACTATGACATGCTTTGACATTTGAAAGTGTACTCTTTAATTTTAAGTACGGTTAAGTGGCTTTTCACTTCATTAATATTATCTGAAAGGTCAGTTATTTAAGTTTACTAGAAGTGCACATTCAGTATAATTAAGCACACTTCTTTTTCACAAGGGCCTGGTTTGAAGTTTTCCAGAGTACATGGTAAAATGTGGTTAAATGGTCTAATGGTAAATGCACATTTTCTTTCAGAAAATCGTTACTGATTCCGACTAATAATCTGAATATGAAGCTTTTCATGCAGTCTGCAAAATAACTAAGCAAAATAATGGACTTTGCATGTGGAAGTTGAAAAGCAGCAGCATACTTTTGCATTCCCCCTGGTACATAATCTCCAGGTCAGGGTGGCCTCTACAGCGAGCCATCAGGAGTGCGCACTCATCTTTGTACGAATTCCCATCGCTCCCACACACGGCGTGTTTAGTGGAGATGTTGGAACAGTCCGGAGAGCAGACGCACTGGGGACGTCCATACTTCATCCTGCACACCTTTCCAGGACCACAGTTGACCCGCTCACAGTTCTCTGTAAGAGAAGGTGGATAAAGTGGGGGAAAAATTATAATTATGTAACCCTATATTTTATACAGTATTGAAAAGTGTTAATAAAATAGTTGTCACAATATCAGACTTTTCACTACAGTAATCCCTCGCCACTTCACGGTTCAAATTTCGCATGCCAGACAAAGAGAGAAACTCTCAGAGGCTTTGTACACACCCACGGGCACTCAGACAAGACACGTGATTGGTTCCCGGCACGAGATCGACCAATGAGAGCACGAGTGAGCTGATCCTACTTCGCGGATTTTCACCTATCGCGGGGGTTCCGGTCCACATTAACCGCGATAAACGAGGGATCACTGTATACTATTATCGTGGCCAAAAGAATTCACGTTAACAATACAAAATATCGCGATAAGAATCACACCATTGCATACAAAAGGAACAATTACACCCAAAGGCAACCAGTTTGAAATAACTTCCTTCTGTGAACTGATGCGGCTTCTTTTCATAGAATGAGGCAGAAATTATACTGTTTTATAGTATTCTATACAGTGATAGAGGCTACGTTGATTGGCATTGCATTTTATATACATATGTATATATGTATGTATGTAAAATGCAATGCCATATACTGTCGCAATGTGTTAATTTTCTATGCGTTTAATCACTCAAAATGTCTCTATCGGCATTTTATACAGCTATAGGTGTATAATCCCCACATTGGGGATTTCCTAGGTCATAGGTATTGTTAGTCCTATGAGTCTCACTTGTGGACTTCCTGCGCAAGGCTGCTCTCCGGTTATGAGTATGAATGAAATATAAATTAGACGAAAGAGATCCATGATTTTCAAGTAGGGATTCTGTGTTGGACAACTAATCCCCTCCACATCCAAGTGTGACATCAGAAGCCACACCGTGTCCAATAAGTCACCTTGTGACTCCCATCCCCCTTCCACCCCGGAAACCTGATTTGTTGAATGTAGGTTTGAAAAGCCTGATTGAAAGGGCTTTTAGGCATAAGGATAGGTTCTAAATGGGTTTCTGGTGTAAGGTTAAGTCTTAGGTGGGTTTCAATATCTAGGCTCCAGATTAAAACATTTTTTTAGGCATATTGGTAGGTTTTCAGCGCGGTCTGTTAGGTTTCAGGGATAAATCTCCCTCCATTTTTCTTCTTGCTTCGAAGTTAATGAGGAAGCGCAATTCCCCCCCCCCAAAACCACATCACCAAAAATCCCACCCTGCAGTTAATTTCACCGGTTAAGGTTACACTGACGGGTATATTTAGGGATTAGTGTTTGGTGTTGGCAGTCAGTACTGGGATTGACATGACCAATAAAATTGTAAGAATTGGCTACAGGGTGAAGTTTCGCTGAACTGGTTTGGGGGGGAAATCACGCTAATGAGAATGGGAATCATTCTCTGTTGATCACCAAGTCCGGCAGACTGGGGAAATTAACTTCCACACTGGTGAGTTAACCATCTTGGAATCCAGGTAAAGTATCTCATCTGTCGTGTCCGACAACAAGCTTTTACACGACAGTAACAACAGTGCTCTGTGTCTGCTTGTGTTGTATGTATACCGGTAATACCGCCACCTACTGAATGTTGCGATGTCGACGTCAGCTAGATACACGTGTACTAAACCTATTCATTTTAAATATTACAGTTATCGCCATCACCGGTATATCGCAATACACCTAATTTTACCTAATATTTACACATTTGACTATTACGTTTTTTTTGTTTATTGGGTATTGCACACTTTGCTTAACATTGGGTTATCATTGTTCTAAATTTCGCTTTTAACCCTTGGTAAAGGAACGTTTCGGACTCATAATATAGAAGCTGCATTAGCACCGCCTTTTAGCCAGACTTATGAAGCGCTGTTAACACTACTTTTTCGGTGTTAATCCTGCATTGTGGTGCCAAACATGTGTAGTGTGAAATGATGTTTGGAATGTTACGACTAGATGCTTAGCAACTGACAACCAATCTTCATCTGCTTCATATTCACATGCTTTGAACAGTCATAGACACACGTTGTTTCAGCATTTGATGGGATAAAGTGTAAAAAAATTATGAAAAGTCTGTCAATTGGAGTGAAGAAGAGACTCATTCTTGCCCTTATAGTCTGAAAAGTCTATTCAGAAAAAAACTTGATAGTGATAGAATTTGCGAGGCTAGTGCAGGTCATATGTTGGGTTCATCCAATCAACGACAAGGACACAGAAGCTTCCAAGAATGTAAAGTGCGAAACATCAGCTTATGAATACCCAGGTTTAACTGCTGATTCCGTCTAAAGTATGAGCAGTGTGAAAGGTGAAGCAAGATAACACGGGACTGGGGTTTAGAAACAGTGTTAACTCTTTAAAGCGTGAAAGCTCTACAGTCACCCATTGACATGCCTTGTCCATTCTTCTCCATTCATCTATGAAACCAGAGCAAACAAAACACTCTGAAATAGATTCAGCTTCTGGTTCCCATTCCTGCAAGTCCTTTAATATCCTGTTGCTCCCCTTCCCTGTGAAGCCAACTAAATCACTCAAGGCCGAATTAGATACCTTCACCTCCACTGGAAATCCCAGCATAACCCTGTTATGTTTCCTCAAGATCCGCAGGCAGTCACACATAATTTACGAACTGCCTTGTCTGCCCCCAAAAAACAAATGTAAGGAAATGCGCCGGACAGGCGCTAAGCGTGAGTTGAGCTTTCAGGAATGCTTTGAAGCATTTGACATTGAGAACACACTGGGGAGGTCACACAGTAGGGTCTGCTAGTCCATATAGTTTTATGATAATGGAAAGCAAACGCCATGGAACAAACAATATAACAGACTTTCACTTCCACTCTTTCTCCCCCCCCCCCCCCCCCCCCCAAATGTCTAATAATGCTGATTGTGTTTGAGGCTTATGAGGACCAGACCTCTCGAGCATGTGGCACACATTTTTCTTTGCGGTGTGCTAGAATTCAATAATCTCTGAGAGGGAAAGGCAAAACAAGTCTGCTTTCCAATGAGCATTGGGAAAGAGTGAATTCTGAGAGAGAGAGAGAGAGAGAGAGGAGAGAAAAGGGCGGGGCGGGGCTATCTATCTGTAAATAGTATATCTGTAAAAATATATATATGCATAATGACAAATATAGCTAACTTCAGTTAAAAATGTCAGTAGCCAAGAGCCTTTAGTTTAAGTCTAGAAATCCAATAACTTCAGTTGGAATCCACATGATCGTGAATTTCGATCAAAAGTTTGCAACTTGCTATTGCTAATCAGAAGTAGGTTTTCTTAAGTTGCAGATTTCCTCATATATTTCACAATGGTTTTAAGTTGGTCAACCAAGCTGCTAGGTTTGGTTTGAACGTGATTTCTGTGTGAGCTGTCCTTCAAAAGACAATGGATTTTTCTCATAAACTTTTCCTAATGCTATCAAATCTTTAGAAGGGAAGGACATTAAAGAAACCATTTGATTGGGCGAAATAAATGAGTGCAGGATGAGGCATACATTTTTGGTCTGTTTTTCTGAAAGAGGATGACTATAAACTTTAAATGCGCCTATCTGCTAAAAGTGAATTCTAAGAGTACACTATAATACATATGACCTCAAAAGCTAATAGATATGGATTAAAAACCACAAAACTACAATTTGGAGCACGATTATGGGCTTGCTGGACTGAGGAAATTCATTAAAATTACCATGTGGGCTAGCTTGTTTACTTGAGTGATAACACTCTGTATTTAAAATGTCTGATGATAGTAGAGGTTTGGAGCCCTTATATGAACCTAAGTACCTGGCCAAGGCAACCAGTAGTGAATGCTTTCCACAACAGCCGGAGAAAGTCAAACAAAACATCTGGTATAGATCCACGCTTTTTTAACTTGTTGAAGAATTACATTTGCAAAGAAAACTCTCCAAACCAAGATTTGGCCTACAGAACTAGATTTTATCTCCGTAAACAAAAATGGTTTCAGATCTAATTTGCAAATGAGGAATGTTCTCTATTTATGTAGAAGTCTTAAAATGGTAGTAATTCAGCGCAGAGTCTCTCACTGATATCAACCAGTTGAAACTTTACACAGCGGTACAACCCAGTCTACCTGCTGAGAACGGAGGGTAAAAATGAGTCTGTACCTTTGCACGGCTTGCAGGAAACTATTCCTAGGAATCCCAGCAGGCTGACTTCATTGATGGGGAGACTGGTATTGGACCAGGCAGTGTCCAGACGGCCGGCTGCACAGCACTCTTCCCTGCTCACTCCCCTCATGAGGACCATGTCACAGCGGTGCTCCGGACCCTGCTGCAGCCAGCACATTCCCGCTAGAAGCACAAACATGGGATGAAAACATAAATAATCCATCTCAGGGACAATGGCAAATAATATAACACTTATATCAGCTTTTTAGAGAAGGCTGATATAATACCTGATATTCCCATTTGCACATATGAGATTGTAAAGTATTATTATGCCTAAAAAAAAAAGATTAGATGTGTATCTGAATGTATTTTAGTAGTTTTAGTTTAGTATTAACTAAAAAGGGAGTTAGACTAATGTCATACGTGAAAAATCTTCTAAGTCTTCTAAAATTAATTTTTTCTCAAAATTTTCTCAGAGAAACAGGCTTTTATTCAAATACATTTCTTCTTCAGATTAAATAAAACTCCCATATTATAGCTCAAACGTTATTTCTGAATACATAACGTGATGTCACCCATTTCATTTTTTTTAAAGTAAAAGCGATAAATCTGAGGTGCATTCACTTTAGACTTTAGACAATTCACTTTATAGTGTATACAAGCATATTGTTATCAGATCAAGTGTATTTTTCGACAGTGTTTTCAAACATTTTAATAACCACAAAAGTTTTAGATTACAAGTCGCGGACAGAAACAGCGTTTGGCTTGACGAGGTAACCATAGCAACAGCTGCGCGATCGACGTAAAATTGAACGAAATTTATATATATATTATAAATTATTATTATATTTATATATTTTTTTATTTATAATATCATTATTGGCAATAGATTCACATCAGTGTTTTCTTGCAAGCCCATTTAAAAATTTGCTTATTATAAATGTAGTATAACAAAATATCTTGATTAGTGGGTTGACATCTACAAAGAAAAGACAAAAGAAAGTATCACGAAAAGCAAAATATAATATAAAAAATTATCCTTCACTTACCGTTCGTTCGATGTTCTCCAAGTATTTCACAAACTGAAATAAGTATCACACAGTGTAGAACAGCCAGAAAGTTCATGATGCTTCTGAATACTTTACACAGATATTGGAATCAGCGGATTTTCTTACAGGTATTTAGATTGATATGAAGTCTACAGAGCCTTTATCATTGTTTTTTTCCCACTCGGTTTCGTGAATGGACTTGTTGTAAATGATTTTGGTCCGCCTCTGTATAAATATTTTGCCCGAGTAAATTATGCTTCTGGGATGGGCGATAGTTCCAGCCAGTTACGTTGCTGATGCCGTTGTGTACTTGAGTCAGTTCTCGGATATGATGCAGAAAAACTCCCACACTTCATCTCAGTCTGTCTGAACTCAGTTAACCAATACATTTACTGTGAAATCTTCAATATATAATGTATATGCATGTAAATCTATGCTCATTTCTTAGGGTAGGGTTATTTTTAAAATGTCATCCAATTTTGGCTCTTAATTTTTTTAAAAATAAATAATAATAATTATATATATATATATATTTTTTTTTTAAACAACATTATTATTATTATTCATTTATTTATTCATTGAGAGCCAAACTTGGATGGAATTTTAAAAATAACCCTACTCTAAGAAATTATAATTAAAATTTTATTAGAAAAAATAAAATGAAAACTTTTACCATAACCATTACTGGCCAGATAAGTAAGATTTTATTGGATGAATATGTAAATAAACCAATACTTTAATTTTGTCTTACCAAAATACAAAAACACTGCTTGAGTAAAAACTCAATTTGTGTAACTGCTGTTTGCATCAAAGCCTCATAGTTATGGGGATGTAGCCTTGTAACAACTTCCCCATGTGACAACAAGCCTAGGGAGTATTTATAACAGAATGAATGAATAAAAGACATATTCAGTTATAATGTGCAAGATGTCTCAAAACGTAGTTTGTGTGAAGTGGTCTCATTCTGTTTTGGTTTCACTTTTCATTCTGTTTCTATTTCTAGTGTTCCCTGTCATTGTTAGTTACCTTGGTTGCTGATTTGTGTTCCACACCTGTTTTCTGTTTCATTAATTACTCTCTGTGTATTTCAGCCATGACTTTTCCTCAGTTCCTTGTCCAGTATTAATTGTTATGTTGTTAATTGTTGAGTTGGTCGGCCACCAAATGTTGGGCCAGTTGTAACACAATAAAAAAATAATACTTACACACTGTTACCTGTAGTCCTGTCTGTTGTGTCATTCATGCACTTCCTGTTCCTGTTCTCCCATGTGGTTCTCACCTGTCATGTCATCACTTCCCTCGTTAGTCTTGTCATGTGTTTCCCATCTCCTCATGTTTAAATATCCTCCTGTATTCTCATGTTTTGTTTTGGTAATTAAAGTGTTTTTGTTTTGTTTACGAAAAAAGTGAGTTTCTGTTGAAATTTGCTGCTTCCTCCTTCTCTCCGCATTGCACACGATCTAAGTATGTAACACACGTATGCTAGCACGATGAAACTTTGTGTATTTACAGTTGCCATATCAACACTAATCATAGAAAAAATTGCGGCAAAATTCAGAAAGCTTTGGAAGATGGGCAACAAGCTTTTTTTAAACTTAGGAAAAGTAAATACTTAAAGGGTTCGTTCACCCAAAAATGTTGTCACATTGTTTTGCTGTAAATAACGAAAGAAGTACATACTGTATTAATGAAACAAGACAACATATTTGTACCAGATGTGTGAAATTAATTGAAAAATTAAAAAAATACTGTGAATCCAAAGTAAATGTAAAAAAACTAAGAGTTTTCTGGACCACGACAAATTAAAGTGGCAAAAAAAAGGCAAAAAGGCAAAAAAAGGACTTACCTGCAGTTCGTTTACCAGGGAAATCGCTCAATTGAGCTATGAATAGCTGTGAACAGTCCTTGAGAGAAATTTGCTGCATTTTTGGAGTGTGTGCTGGTAAACAGTGGATCGGAGTTTACAATGTGCAACACTGAGTGAAAGTAAAAGTGAAAGTGAAATACGAAGTCCAAGTGTGCACATATTAGGAGTCGTAAACACTCACGATACAAACTGTGGAGACACAAAGCGGAACAATGGGCAGACTTTCCTTTTTTCTTTTTCTTTTTGCTGTGGATCCCGGGACCCATTGGAGGTTAGGTGTCTTGCCTCAAGGACACCTCAGTCATTTCCTGCTGAACTGCAAGTCAGACTCTCTCATCATTAGGCCACGACTGCCCCACAGACAACTTGTTGGCCAGGTATATCACCAGGATATCCCCTACCCTACTCCAGATCTAGAGCCCAGCCACCTGCCTCCCACACACTGCATAGAGCCTATGCTAGAGTCCACTGCAGACAAAGACCCAGTGCCGGTAGCACCAGAGCAGATGCCTGTGATAATCTTTGCCCCCGGAACCCTCATTCAACGAAAAGCCAGATGCATGAGCCACCAATTTTGGCTGTTCCAGTGGCCGTGCTTGTGGATTCTGAGGGAATGAATGGAGCCCTACCCACACTTTTACCGCTGAGGGTGAACTGCAGCTAACCTCTGTAAAATATTATGAGGATTGTGTTGGTGTTGCAGGCATAGGTGGATCTGCTGAAAGACCTGGACCAAAGTCAGGGGCTCCCCCCTAAGGCAGTCAATGAGCTGCGCAGCACCACAAACCGGGGGCTATCTGTGCCACCAAGCAGACAGCTTTTGCCATTGGCCTCCTACGGTGGTAACGGTGAGACAACTCTGGGTTAACCTGGCTGACATCGGGAGGGCAGAGAGAGACTCCTAGTCTCTTGTTGTAGGTTGTCATCAAGCCCTCTCTGAGGAGATAGGCCTTCGGCTTGAGAGCCCTAGCTGAACTTTTGGAGTAGTCAGGAGTTTCAGCCCCCTCTCGTCTTGAGAGTGTACCCTTCGAGATGTTAGGCCCTACTCCCTTAAGCAAAGTGGTACTACACCTCAGTTCTTGCTAGAACCAGCGCAATGACAGTGGAGTCTCCTCTGTGACTTTCAAGCTAGATTTGGCTGTATGAGTGTAGTCAGGCCAACAGATATGGACTCTGCTTTGGTGATCTCTGCTTGTAAAAACAGTGGTCTCCGTGACCCCTTGCAATACCACAAGCATTGAGGTCTTTCTCCTTCTATAGATTAGAAGAATAGCTGCAAAGTGCTGGCCACTAGCCCAGCAATTCGTAAGAGCTCAGCAGCGCCTAAGCGTTGCTGGCCTAGCAGTTGCGGCTCGGCTCAGTGCTTTGAGACCTCCGTTCTCTAGTAGTCCCAGTTTGGGTCACTGCAGGTCACTGAGTAAGTTCTCCTGGGGGTCTTTACAGCTGGCTCTCGCCAATTAAGTGCAGTCATGCCCTTCAGCATGGCAGCGTTGGTATTCCGTTCTTCATAGTGACCCCTAGGGGACGCAGCGTTGAGTTCCCTTTCAAAAGGGAATGCCTCAGGTTACCAGCGAAACCATAGTTCTCTGAGAATAGGGCCTTCCTGCATGCGTCTCCTTCAGATAAGAAGTGGATGGACGTATTGTTCAGATTACCTATTGTTCTTTCATACCTGCAGTCACACCTGTGGTGACCTCATAGGTGGCTGCTGGCCAATTGTCATTGTCGTGGTTGGATTAATGCTTCAGACATGTGTCATACCGGAGGTATTTTCCCTAGGGGACACAGCGTCTTATTCCCTGATCTCAGGGAACCACGGTTACAATGGTAACCTGAGACGTTCTAAGGAATGCTTTTCTTGCTAAAAAGCACTGTGAGTTAATATAAGCATTTGCCAAATGGATAAATGTTAAGTAAATATATTCAAAAATACAATGTTAATGTTGAATAATAAAAAAATGTTCCCCGATAATTTATGATTAGAGTGCAGGCTTTTAGAACTGTCAATTTTGATCAGTACAAGAAAGGTACTTTGATACATAATCAAAATGATGCTTCTTGTGTCTGCTGATGCTCTGAAAAAATTATTTATCATCCTCAATTGAGGATGCAATAAAATATCTTTTTGGTTTTGCAGAAGTCTGTGTGCAAGAATTTCTCCAACTGGAGGGCAGAATTAGGTTTAATTCAACTAAATATCTTAGCTATTATACAGCTTAGATAACTGATAAGAGACACCTGTGGCTAGATAAATGAAGATAAACAATGCTGTGGCCACCAAACGGGAAAAGCAATGAGGCCTGGCAGCAGCATCTGTGGGCTTTCACTGTCAAAATGTGGTCTAAAAGTCAGTGCCATTACTGCTAAATAGATGAGACTTAGTGTGTCTATGGGCCGTTCAGCCATGTGGAAAACCACCGTCCACCGAGCATGGAGCTCATTAAGATGTTGTGCTCAAGTCTAGAAGTTCCTTGAGAGTGGAACACATGGTTTATATTGGTAACCTGAGTTCTGATGTAAACTCCCATAGTCGTGCACTGGCATTCTTTCTTCATTGGCACACCCATCACTATGGTATGATAACGGGGAGAAGAAAATAAAAGTATCACATGAACTGTCTATATCTGTGTTTATAAAAGTGGGGGTGTTCTTTTGATGTACAATAACTCAACTAATGGTGACCTTGAGGTGGGTGGCCAAAAGGAAGCACCTACTCAAGGACTTTCTCACATGTTTGGACAGAGTGTCTGTTTCTACAGAGACTCTTGTTTTCTATTATTCATATTACTCTCATTTATAATCATTACATTGTGTCTTTGAAATGCTTGATTCTGATTAGTCAGTCATAATATTTTAAGGTTAGTTAGTTCCGATACTGACCACCGTCTATTAATCTTATCTTGCAACTTTCTTCTGTTTATTGTGTTTGATTTTGTCATTGTAAGTTGACCTAATTTCCATTTCCTTGCCAGTTTTATTCTGTTCACATGTTGTTGGTATATTTACTCTGGTATATTTACTCTTTGTTCTGTTAAGTTGTTTGTCCTGTCCTGTCTCGTCTATGTACAATGGCTGTGCTTGCCTTATTTTTAAAAGACAGTGACATTCAAATGACATAAAAGGCATTCATTGTACAAATTCAAATAATTCATTAAATAACATTTTATCAAGTAAAATAAATTACAATCAATTTGTTTTATAATGCACTATATAGTAAGCTATAAATATTTTACATTAAAATACATTTTAACTCAATGTAATTTGTATGTACTTAGTATAATCATTAACTGATCATTAGGACTCGATTTGTCATGACACCGGTAAGAAGCTGACCAAGAACATGTTTATATCCACTTTTAGACATGCACTCACAAACTTTCCCATAAGCACTTCTTCTCAGGGGAATCCCTGCTGCCATTTTTGAAGTGTGTTCAATTTCGTCAAGTGGTTAAGGGAATTTTATTTGGACAGATACTAGAGCTTGCTCAATATGTACACTTTAGGCAGATCCATAGACCACAATTGTGACACAACATGATTGTGACATCATAGCAGATTGATTTATGCTTAATTTCCACCCATCCTACACAACTATAGTGTATGATATTGGAGTAATTTTGACATTTAACCTCATAATACTCTCTTAAGATGACTTTTTACACCAAGATATAGTTTATTGTTTTGTTAATTTGTATGTATAATTTTCGTTCATGTAATTTTTTTAAACTATTTTAAGGGAAAAAACCTTGTAAATATATAGCTGCAAGCAGTGATGATGGGCCCGCAACAACCACCGTGGTGGTTTTAGGGAATGTAAATGTAAAAGAACTGTGTCAAGGTTGTTTGAAAAGGCCACATTTGCAGCAGCCAGATGGTGCCTTGAACCACAAAAGCCACATCCATTAGATAATTTAAAATTTGATGTTATAAGTCACTTTCAAATGAGAGTAAATTTATCATCCATAAGTATTTGGGTTTTTTCAATATTTGTATTAAACTTATGAAGCTTTATGAAGCATTATGAAGCTAATTATTATATAAAACTATGGTGTCAGTACACAACTTGTTCTATGCCTTTATTTTGTAATTTAAAAGGATAAGCAACATCGTTCCTAGAGTGTCATGCAGAGTTTTGCTCCAAACCTAATCAAACAGACCTGAACTAAACTATTCAATGTCTTCAGGATTACCTATGCTTGCTACAGACTGTGTGATTTCTGCAATCCTATAAGATAATTACAAATCACACTGTATATGATCGTATAAAATAATAAAATGTCATCAGCACATGCTAGTGGTAAACAAAGCTATAATGAATCGCACTTGTGGTTTTTATGTACCATAGCTTTCATGTAGTTCAATCAGTAGAGAATTGTTGTTTACAACGCCAAGGTAATGTGTTCGATCACAGGGAAAGAAAAAACTATCTTACTATATCTAACTATAGAAACATTCTATATACAGTGGTGTGAAAAAGAGAACACAGTCATACTGTATGGCATATGTCTAACCTTTAACACAGCAAGTCTTCCAGGTTCTGAAGCAGCAAAACAGCCCCAGACTATCAAACTACCACCACCATATTTTACTGTTGATATGATGTTCTTTTTCTGAAATGCGGTTATTTTTATGCCAGATGTAACGGGACACACTTTTGTCTTGTCAGTCCCCAGAGTATTTTGCCAAAAGTCTTGGGAATCATCAAGATGTTTTCTGGCAAAAATGAAACGAGCCTTAATTTTCTTTTTGCTCAGCAGTGGATTTTGTCATGGAACTCTGCCATGCAGTCCATTTTTGACCAGCTGCTTTCTTATGGTTGAGTCATGAAAACTGACCTTAACCGAGGCACATGAGGCCTGCAGTTCTTTGGATATTGTTGTGTGGTCTTTTGTGACCTTTTAGATGAGTCGTTGCTGCACTCTTGGGGTAATTTTGGTTGGCCGGCCACACCAGGGAAGGACTATATTACCACTATTCAACGTTTTTCGCCATTTGTGGATAACAGCTCGCATTGTTGTTCACTGGAGTCCCAAAGCTTTAGAAATGGCTTTAGAACCTTTTCCAGACTGATAGATCTCAATTACTTTCTTTCTCATTTGTTCCCCAATTTCTTTGGATCTTGGCATGATGTCTAGATTTTGAAGATCTTTTGGATCCTATTTAAGTGATTTCTTGATTGAGAACAGGTGTTGCGGTAATCAGGCCTGGGTGTTTTTAAACGATGCCCAATTGGCACTAAGGGGCCTAAAGTGTGCCAAGAAAACATTCCCCATACCATTACACCACCACCACCAGCCTGCACAGTGGTAACGCAAAAGTGGTAAAGCAGTGGTAAAGTGCATGATGGATCTATGTTCTCATTCTGTTTATGTCAAATTCTGACTCTACCATCTGAATGTCTCAACAGAAATCGAGACTCATCAGACCAGGCAACATTTTTCCAGTCTTCAACTGTCCAATTTTGGTGAGCTTGTACAAATTGTAGCTTCTTTTTCCTATTTGTAGTGGAGACGAGTGGAACCCGGTGGGGTCTTCTGTTGCTGTAGCCCATCCGCCTCAAGGTTGTGCGTGTTGTGGCTTCACAAATGCTTTGCTGTATACCTCTGTTGTAACGAGTGGTCCCAGTAACTGAGCAGATTGTGAAATACTCAGACCGGCCCGTCTGGAACCAACAACCATGCCACGCTCAAAATAGCTTAAATCACCTTTCTTTCCCCATTCTGACATTCAGTTTGGAGTTCAAGAGATTGTCTTGACCAGGACCACACCCCTAAATGCATTGAAGCAACTGCCATGTGATTGGTTGATTAGATAATTGCATTAATGAGAAATTGAACAGGTGTTCCTAATAACCCTTTAGGTGAGTGTGTGTGTATATATATATATATATATATATATATATATATATATATATATATAAAAACTTTATTACAGGCTCTAGGCCCAACAACAAGACATACAACATCAAGTAAAAAAGCAAAAACAAAACAAGGCATAAGTACATACACACCTACAGACATACTTTGATTCATGAGAGCCTTAACAGGCACCCATACCAATGTTTCCACAAATGTGATTGATATCTCACCGAGCTACACCTAGGGCTTGTGAGCATCATTATAATACAATTTTGAGATTCATCAAGCCGGGACATGAACTTAAACATTAGTTTCCTCAAGATATATATATATATATATATATATATATATATATATATATATATATATATATATATATATATATATATATATATATATGTGTGTGTGTGTGTGTGTTTGTTAAATAATAATAATGCATTATTGAATGGCTTTCAGTCTATTGAAGTTGGAGCATTTCTACATTTGTAATGTCAAGCCAAACTTTAAAATCCACTTTAATATCTAACATGCTAAATATCTGGACCTGTCTGCGACTCATTTGGATGTATGATATATACGTATGATCATTTTCACAGACCACAATATTTATGAGCTGTGAAAATGAGTGCAGGAAGATGTCTGATTTTGATTTGTAATGATGAAATACACACTGCGAGTCTGCGACTGAAGCCTACAATGTTGGCACCACTTCAACACAATCTGAAAATGGTCTGATCCTGCTGGGAGGGAAAGTTAAAAAAAACAAAACAAAAAAAACATTAAATGAATTGTGATCTATGAATGTTTATACAGTTGCGATAGATTTATTCACTTCTATGTTTCGTGTGTGTGTGTGTGTGTGTCAAGCCAAACTTCACTAAAGTTCACTTTTTTAAACTCTCTGAAATCCTTGTGATTGAAGCCTCATTATTTAGCAATTCTGCCCTCTACTGGTGGTTGTATGAAGCAAGATTTAATATTTCACTCTTTTATAGACCATAAATGATGAATTAGGCAATTCATTTTCTTATTTTTTATGACTTGTGATCAACAGTGTTTTCTTAGATTTTCAGGTGTCTCTTTTTTTTAGATTACACAATTTCCTGAAAAAGTAGTCACACAATAACGTTCTGCCGTTTTTTGCCACTGGATGAGCTTGAAATAAAATATGCATGAGCTTGTCACATTAATGATTAATCCAATTTTCAGGACCTTGTTATTTATTATTTCAAGCTTTCGGTCTAGGTGCTCTTAGTTCTGTTTAACAATAAATAAATAAATTATAAAGATGTTTTGCTAATAGGATTATATTGCATAATGCTGATAATAATGATGTTTGTGATTTGATTTGAAGGATTTTTACCAAACAGAATAAACACATGATTCATTTTGTTGCTTAATGAGATAAAAGCTATGATGTACAATAAAAGCTCCACTGGGAACAGATGCATATCCCTAATTCCACAGTGTGCCATTAAAAGCACAATGTTTTGTCATAAACATTGTGCAGTAATCATCAATCAGTAACAAAGTGTTGAAAAAAATCCACATTTTAAGATTTTAGTATTGAAGTTTCCTTTAGTTTTTTTCTTTGTCTCACAAAAACATTCTAGATCAGTCAGTTAATTCTCTTTTCATGTGTGTTGCTGACTGAAAAATCTGCCAAAGAGAAAGTAACCTGACTAATTCATTCTCCCCCTCACACCTTGGCTCCTTCTTAATGGCCATTTCAAGTCCCTCCAGCTGTTCATTGATGGGTGAGTTAAACTCTCTTAGCCGGCTACACCATGGGGTGCTGAACTTGCTGCAAAGGACAGGCTATGACGCAACACTAACTAAAAGGAGAGCGCACTGGCAGGAAGCCTGAGCCTCAGGGCGACGGGAAGCATCCTTCACTGATGTCTACTCAGGCCTATGCTAGTGAAGAGGACACAAACATCACACACAGTTTGCAGTCAAATTGAAAAAGTAAACAATTAAGTGAGCATATCAACTATAAGGCGTGGCAGGAGTGCCCAATGTTATGTTAAAGGGGGATAGAGTCAATGGTGTGGTGTGGACATGCCTGGGGGCTTCATACTTCTCCTTCATTAGAACTCTACTTCAATTAAAATGAACCCTTTGGTTTCTGTAATTTGCCAACACTTCATTATTTCTTTAATATTTAATAATATATTACAATATATCCCGCATTTCTGCCACAATACCATGTTTACAGTTAGTGTAACTACAGTAAATCCATGGTGAATGTTTGCGATTTGTGGATTGAAAAGAATTGTAACTGGATTGCTTCTTCTGTTTTCCATGTAAATGTCGTTGAGGACATTAATGCTTGTTTCATCTGGCTTTAAACTACAACCCCATTTCCAGAAAACTTGGGACATTTTGAAAAACGCAATAAAATCACAAATCTGTTATCTGTTCATTCTTTTGAACTTACAAAAGTACAAAGACAATATTTTCAATAAAATCAGATCTGGACTGCAGGCAGACAGTCAAGCACATCCTTGATATGGTGCACTAAAGTCTCTGAAACCACTCTGTTTTTTGCACGTGCAGAATGAGGCCTGGCATTGTCTTACTTCCCAGGAAAGATGTCATCTTGATGCCATTAAATGTCTCTGTATATGCCTTCAAGTCAGTGGTACCTCACATACTGTCTGCGTTTGAGGATGCTGGCAGTATTTACAAATATGCTCTGCTCCCGCCTGGCTGTATTTAACTAACACTGCCCAGGAAGTGAGTCCTCAGGTTCGGGATCCTGGCGATCGCAAATAGACTTGCCAGAGGGGTTAGAGACAGGCCTTGCCTTATCTCTGCCCTCACCTGGCAAGTCCAATATCCTCTCCTGGGATCTGGATGCTCATGCTGTGGTTTCTTCTACCCCGTTAGAGTTGGGTAGCTGCAGTTATCCAGCTCTAAGGAGCTGTATGTTGTTAGCATTGAGGCTGGAGATGAAGACTCACCACTTCAATCTCCTGTTTATGAGTCGCGACACAAGTATGTCGGGGCCTTCTTCTTTTGATCTTCACACTGAGGTTTTCAGGTAAGGAATACAAATAAGTCACGGCTATGGGACACTTAAAATAGAGGAAACGCTTGATACCTACCTCACTTCACAATCCGTATCGTCAAAAGCTTTTTCTTTTTGGTCCCGAAGTTAGAAGCTGAAAGCCAGCCGCAGCCTCATAGCCCCACGCTGTGTCATCGGGACTACAATTTTAAGGGATCGTTCTGCCGTACGTGCCACCTGCCGTGCGCCAGGATGCAGCGATTCCCAGCAAGTCTCCCAGTTGCTGCCCGGGAATCCCGGTGTCACTGGGAAACTCACCCCCTCCGAGAAGGATGGAAGGTTGATTCTGGTCCAGAGCGGAGCACACACACTCAAGACTGCTGGCTGTGCTTACTCCGCTCCCACCCGCCAGTCTCCAAGAAAGCCGCCCCGGCAGACCCATCAGTGGGGCAAAAGACGGACCTAGGCCTTATCCCTGCCATCATCTGATGGTCTAATTCCCTTTTCCGGAGATGGAAGCACAAATGGCAGTTACTTACACTCTAGAAGAGGCATTTTTTCCTACGGATATCCAGTTCCGTTAGTATTGACTAGCATTGAGTATTGGAGATGAAGTCTCTCATGAGACTTCGAAAATTAAATTCCGTTGAATTGTATGTACCTCCATCCTTCAATAACATAACCACTCACTCACTGAGCAGTTGAGCCTGCTGAGCCTCATAGCAACAGCTTCCACTATTCATACGGTCGTCTGTACATGTGGTCCCTTCAGTAGTGGCTCAAAACCAGGGTTTTTTTCCCTGAGGGACAATCAACCACTCACAATCAAGGACACGAGGCTATGCCTACGTGCCTTGGTTATGTATAGGAATCCTGTTTTTTCTCACAGGGCAGCTCCGTTGGGACATTATTTACACCTCAGCACACGATGCACATATACCTACGGTGCCCTGTATGGACCTCTGTGCCATCCCCGGTATGCCAAGGGAGCCAAGGTGCACAGGTCCGAGGCATGTTTTCCCAGCTGCTACCCCCCTGTGCCCCAGGTTGCACTGGGGAGGTCACTCCTTCCAAGGAGGGTCCAAGAGCACTCATTCTAGGTGCTCCCTGCTGGCCAGGGTCCTTGGGTGGATGTTCAACAAATTCCAGAGGGCAGCCTCGAGAAGCTGGTTCCCCTAGTAGAGTCTCTGGTCACGTAAACACACCTACCAGATAACTCTCAGTGGGTACTGTGCAGCAGGCTCTGGTTATGGAACAATAAGAAAACCCACTGCTGGGGAAAGGGGCTATAGAGTATTTACCCCTCTATAAGAGTTTTCGAGATTTCAGCCGGTAGTCCATAGTTCCAAAGAAGGATCTGAGGACTGATATGTCACTTTAAACACACTCTTCCTCTACACGGTTATCCCCTTCTGGGTGGTATTTCAATTGGGAGAGACCTAATACTTACATGTTTCCTTTGTGGGAAACTGAGGCTGAGGCCAGAAGTACTCAATAAGGTTTTGACCAGGGATTGGTCTCTGGTGCTCCAGGGCTTATCCCAGGATCCCCTCTTGAACCTTCGAGGAGGTTCTGTCAAGTTTCTGACTTTAAAGCTCTGTTGAAGACCTTCCTCTTCCTTACATCCCTTAAGCTTAGGAGATATTCAATTCCACTAACATGGCTCACCCTTTGTACTGCACCCTTCGTACTGTCCTCCCTTCATGACCAGGAAAGGATCTGCTGTGTCTAGTGGGAGCATTTTGACATGCACAAATGTCACTGTTTATGACACAATTCGTAGCTGATTTCACAGGAAGAGACGGTCCTTTTCCTTTTGAGTATTGTTATTCACTGATTACACTGTTTTAGTTTCTTTATGTAGTGTTGATTTATAAATTAATAAATTAATATTGAAAATGACTCTTATTTTGTCATTCTGGGATTTGCAAACAGAATAGTGCACTGTGCATACTTCCTCATATCAGCACTGGATCTGTGAAAGACCAGACTTAATCCTGTTTTTACAACAACAACAATGATCTGAAGCACTTCCCTCTTTTATAGAAATCAGAAATCAATTTATATAATCCAATAAGAGTGAAAGAGTGATTTCACCTGACTAGTGCTCACACTTTCCCATGTGCTGAGTGAACTTATGTTAGCTGGTCAATTAGTGCCAGGTTATTTGGGTTTTAACTCACAAAGAGGTATATGAGTCGTGTGTCATCGGATCCAGTCAGTGTTTTCTTCTGTATCTGCTCTCACATTGTGTTTTTGTGTGTGACTCAAATGCTTAGGTCTTGACTTTATGGTTACTAAGAAAAGAAGGATGAACTCGTACCTCGACTGGACACCTGTCATGTCAGCTGTAATAAGACTTAACAATAGCTTAACTTTATGGATGTCATTGTTTTTGGTACTTTCACTATGGTTATAGTGAGAAAATAAAAGGGATATTGATTAGCAACTTGAATAGGCCTACTGTATGTACGATATCGACATCTTGTGTCACATGGTTCCAGATAGTGGAAGAATGCACATGTAATGGCCTGCTGAGTCTGGTATTGGAAAAAATTATAACGATGATTTATGGGTTTAATACTATATGTCCACATATTGCCAGCTGTACAGTAGGTGGCACTGTTATGGCACTAGCACCCTCTATGACACTTGGCAAACTGAGCTACTGTATGCTATTGGAACTGAAATGAGTGGGTGTAGGATGAGAGTGAGTCGTGATGTGTTGATCAAAATACTGGTCTACAGCAAAAGCGCTAAGATTGCCTTCAAATGCTTTAGGGAGCGGGTGTTTCAACATGGAGAGGTCAAGAGATCAAATGCATTTTAGCTCTTGGATTTTTTTTCCCCTTTTTTTTTTTGCCAGAAACTTTTAATGTGTGATTGCTAGATTAAATAACTATGACAAATCAACTCAGTTTTACACAGCACTGTTAAAGCATTGTAATTAGAGACTGACTGAATGTATCAATGGGGGACATGGTAGTACTGTTTCATATTTGAACCTCAGACAGTCATAGATGACAGTGAGGACTCATTTAATTGAATGTGGTGTGAGGTCCATTGTGATGCACTGATGCGATATCACGACAATGCATTCAGTCTTACTCATCATGACATGCTTGAAAATGATCCTCAACTGAAAACAGACACAAGAGTATCTGCATTGCACCATTGTTTTTTCTGTTGAACCAGCAAGCCAATTGCATGTTTGCAAAAACTAAAAACTTTGTCAGAAAATTATCATCCCTTCAATCTTTGGGAGGATGGTTCAATAACTTCATAATTTCATTATCAAGGTAGCAGCATTATTATAAACGATTGTAAACGATATTTGTCTGTTTTGCAAGAAATTGTTTCAGAACATTAGTTCAATAAGTAGATTATTGGAATTAAACTTGGTGGGGAGAAAAGCTTAAAAAAAAATCATAAATAAAGTCTATCAAATTTAGACCAGATAACCAGATTAAGGTGTTTTTTTTATTATTACTGTATTATCAGATTTTTTTGTTACTTATTAATTAACAGGGTAGTACAAATAATGAAGCACTTACTCACACAAATTTATGTTGTTTCCATGTAATGCAACATTGACGTTCTAGAAATCGGTTGTGTAAATGTTCTTATAGTATATTTTATGGGTTTAAAAATGACACAGTTGTGGGAGAGAAGACAAAATTGGATCTTTCTTTTTATTCCTGGCAATAGTGAAGTAGAATCATTTCTGTTTTAACGCCTTAGTGAAAATAATTTCAAATATAACATATTTAGACAGTTCACAACTCTTGAAAGCTTGCTAGCTCAGACGGTCAGGACACAGTTGCCATGGCAACAAATGACTGAACCGTAACATCCTCACACTGGGTCAGCGTTTGAGCTTCTGTGGCTGAGCGAGAGCAGAAGCTTTTCCCTTTCCCGCTCTCTCACTGTTATGAGGTGAATGGACTCAATGACCTGTTAATGGTGTAAACATAAGAAATAAAACGATTAAACACATTTAACAAATTGTATTTTCAGCTCCAACATGGACTGACGACTGTCATCATCTGTAACTAAGGTTAGAGGTGAGTAGTTTGCGAGAGGTTTTCTCTCATACAAAAAAAATGTATAGGCCATGTTTTAATCCTGTTTGAAGCAACTGATGTTTGAGGGAATATAGAAAGCATATATGGTTAGAATATTTCTAAATATCCATTATACTTACCTCAGATTTTGTATAGCTTGAACGCAGGGATTTACTGGGAGTTTACTACACTATACTGGATAGAGTTAGGAACCGAGAACTGCTACTTGCAAAGTACAAAATCAATTATTTTGTCTGAAAATTTTGATTTGCAGATAAAACCGATGCTGTCAGGATCCTGCCCTGACAGTCTTGTCTGTTCTATCCTTGTTTAACGTTTGCCTGTTTGTGTTGTGCTTGAGCACATGGCTCTGTCTTTGTTCATGTGTTCCTCTTGTTCCACCTCCTCATTTCCAGTTACCACGCCCCCTTGTCTGGTCCTCGTTTGCTTTAGTGTGTTCACCTGTCCCTCATGTGCTCTGCTCCCTTTATATTGTGCTCCTTTCCCTCATGTCCTTGCTGGTTCGTATTGTGTACTTCATGGTATGGTCTTGTTTGCTTACCAGAATCTGTTTTCAGTCTAAAATCTTGTCTAGTTGTGTATATTTCCCTGTCTCTAGTTCTAGTGTTTCCTTACAATTATTTTGGTGTTTTCTCTAGCCTTGTTCTAGCTAGTTCTTGCCTTTTTGTTGATCTTTGTTCTTTTCTTTTGAGCTATTGATTAACTTATTTTCTTCCTGCAAAGTTCTTTTGTTTAGTCTTCTGTTTTCTAGGTTGTTGTTTTATTTCATACTGCTGTTTCCATATTAGTTGCTTCCAGTTTGATATTACATCATGTCTCTTTTTTAATAATCTCTCTTGTCTTGTTTTGTTGTCTGTTTGTTGTGAGTGGTGTCTGTTCCTGTCCTGCACCCTGAGACCTCCTACTCTACCTGGCAGCTTGTCTGGGATCTAGTCAGAGATCATCTAGACGTTTGTGGTCTGGCGTGCTCCTGCTTGGCCTCACTGTTGGTGCTGCCTCTCCTAACCCGTCAGTCTGTCATTCCGGTCTTGTCTTGGTGCTCGTCCTACCCTGCCCGTCTCAGTGTCAACCCAGCCCTGCCTTTTGAACTATCACGCCTCACTACCCCATTGTGCCTTTTCTTCAGTCGTGTTAATAAAACCCTTCATTTGTCATTCTGCGTTTGGGTCCTCTCTCTTGCAAAACCCTGACATTACGAACCAGCCTGAACTGGACCCAGCAGAATGAGCATCAAGATTTTGCCACCTGCTAATGCTCAGGAGAGACGAGCACGTCAACGGGGACTGGCAGCCCTTCGCCAACAGGGGCTGGATGTGGGAGCTTTTGCTCAAATGTTCTGGACCATGGCCAGGGGTCTAGACTATCAGGATGCGGCTCTCAAAAATATCTTCAACCTCTGTCTGGATGATCCTCTGCCCCAATGGGAAATGGAACAACTAGAGATCTTGGACTTTTGGAAATTCTCTAATTACCTGCATCACCACAAAGACTGGCAGATCTTGAACCCACCAGAGCCAGTCTGCAGTGACCACCTCAATCTTCCTCAGTGTCAAAGTCCTGATCATCTTTTGACTCCAACAGAAAGACGGAGGGCGAGGAGGAGGGCAGCTCAAACTGCGGCATCAGTTTCCAAGACCGTCCCAGAGCCTGTCAAGACCGTCCCAGAGCCTGTCAAGACCGTCCCAGAGCCTGTCGAGTCGAGGGTATGTCCTAAGAAGCGGAAGAAAAGGAGAGCTAATGCTGACAAATCGAACGCCCCTCTCTTAGAGGCTCAGAACCCATTGGCCCAGAACAGCCCAAGTCAAGAGGCCTCTAGCTCTAAGATTGAGGAGCATCTGATTCCAGAGCCAGTCAAGCCCGCTGCAGCGCTTCCAGAGCCAGTCAAGCCCGAGATGGCCAGGTTAGCAGCAGTCACCCCCAAGGTTGTCAGATTTAATGCAGTCACTTCAGAGGCAGCTACGGCCACTGTAGTCACCCAAGTAGTGGCCGATCACACATTGTTGTGCCCCAAGAAAGGGAAGCAGAGAAGGACCTGTGATATGCAGTTCAACGTGCCTCGTCAGAAGGTCCCATGTCCAGTGATCCAGGAGGACCCAAATCAGGAGATCCCAAGGTCTGTGGTATCGGAGTACCAGAGTCACGAGGTCACAAGTCCAGTGGTCCTGGAACGTCCGTCTGCTATGGTCCGACTTCCTGTGGTCCCAGATACATGCAGTCTGATGGAACCACATACAAAGCTGCCCTCATCACCAGTAAGATGTACACTAGTGAAGGAATGCATGACTGCTAATGCAAACTTACCAGAACTTCCTCTTAACCCTGTCACACCCAAAGAGGGAAAACCTGCTTGTCATATGTCTTTAGAGGCTACTCCTGTTCCACCCAATGCAGCCTCTCCTGAGCATCCTGTTTTGGCAACAGACGTCATCCCAGAGGTTCCAGTAAGCTATGCTAAAATCAAAGGGGCAAATCCTGTCAGTCACATTTTGGCATCAGACTCTGTTCCAGCCACGGAGGCCTGCCCAGAGCATCTTAAACTGCCTGCTATGGCCACAGAGGTAACGTCTGAGCTCTTAACCAGTGAGGTCATGTCCGCAGAGATTTACCCTGTCAAAGTTTCTGAGACTGTTCCTACAGAGATCACTCCTGTTCTGGCCATGGAATGCTCTGATCTGCTAGTTAAAGCCACAAAGGAGGACTTGGTCAGCCATGTCCTGCCCACAGAGACTGTCCCTGAAGCCCTGGAGGTCTCTTCAACAGCCCCAGTGGGCACCTCAGTGTCAAGTCTGATGTCTGTCCCTGAAGACTCTGAGGTCATTTCTGCAGTCTCTGAGGATGCCCCATGTCCAAGTCCAGCATATGCGACCCCGGAGAAGGTTTCTGAGCCTGTGTCTAAGGCTGTTCCTGAACCCCTTCCCTCGACTCAAACCCTCCCTGCTAGTTTAGTCATGGCTCCTGAGTTCGTTCCCAAGTCCTTGCCCAGTCAAGAATTTGTTCCCAAGGCCAGTTTCAAGCCCCAACCATTGGCGCAAACCCACCTCCCCAGGAAGGCCAATAGCTATGTCCCAACCCCTTTTACCCAACCCTCTGTGCTTCCCAATCCTCCCAATTACCCTAAACTGGCACCTCCCTGGTCAGCTTTGACTGTTTTGCCTGGTCCTGTCCCCACCACCCCAGTACCACCCCCTGTGTTTCCTGGCTCTTACAACACTCCCATGTTTACGCCCCACCCACCCTCCCAGTCGGTACCTCCTTGGACTCAGTTACCCAGTGTGGACGCCAGGAGGCGTCCATTAGAGGGGGGGTACTGTCAGGATCCTGCCCTGACGGTCTTGTCTGTTCTATCCTTGTTTAACGTTTGCCTGTTTGTGTTGTGCTTGAGCACATGGCTCTGTCTTTGTTCATGTGTTCCTCTTGTTCCACCTCCTCATTTCCAGTTACCACGCCCCCTTGTCTAGTCCTCGTTTGCTTTAGTGTGTTCACCTGTCCCTCATGTGCTCTGCTCCCTTTATATTGTGCTCCTTTCCCTCATGTCCTTGCTGGTTCGTATTGTGTACTTCATGGTATGGTCTTGTTTGCTTACCAGAATCTGTTTTCAGTCTAAAATCTTGTCTAGTTGTGTATATTTCCCTGTCTCTAGTTCTAGTGTTTCCTTACAATTATTTTGGTGTTTTCTCTAGCCTTGTTCTAGCTAGTTCTTGCCTTTTTGTTGATCTTTGTTCTTTTCTTTTGAGCTATTGATTAACTTATTTTCTTCCTGCAAAGTTCTTTTGTTTAGTCTTCTGTTTTCTAGGTTGTTGTTTTATTTCATACTGCTGTTTCCATATTAGTTGCTTCCAGTTTGATATTACATGTCTCTTTTTTTAATAATCTCTCTTGTCTTGTTTTGTTGTGAGTGGTGTCTGTTCCTGTCCTGCACCCTGAGACCTCCTACTCTACCTGGCAGCTTGTCTGGGATCTAGTCAGAGATCATCTAGACGTTTGTGGTCTGGCGTGCTCCTGCTTGGCCTCACTGTTGGTGCTGCCTCTCCTAACCCGTCAGTCTGTCATTCCGGTCTTGTCTTGGTGCTCGTCCTACCCTGCCCGTCTCAGTGTCAACCCAGCCCTGCCTTTTGAACTATCACGCCTCACTACCCCATTGTGCCTTGTCTTCAGTCGTGTTAATAAAACCCTTCATTTGTCATTCTGCGTTTGGGTCCTCTCTCTTGCGAAACCCTGACAGATGCATGGCAATGAGACACAATTTTCACAAATTTGTCACAGTGTTCACAGCCCTGCTCCAGTACGAGACAGATCACACTTTTTGACGTATTTTGCACAGTCCCTCTTAAATTTGTGGGTGCTGCACTCATGACATCATAGAATGCTGTTGACTAATAAAATTGGCATGTTTGGTACACGTTCAGGAGGGCATCCCATATTGTCAACTTCAAAACATCATGTCAAAGTTCTACTTCGAAAGGCAACAGATACACTGTTGCAACCGGTTGTTTAGCTACCAAAGATCATAGTTATTACTAGAGTTGAGCCGGATACTCGGCTGAAACGAGTATCCTGTATGGATAAAGCACTTTTGCCGAGTACGAGTATTATATGAGTAATACGAGTCAATATCTGTGCTCGGATTGAATAAAAATCCTCATTGGGTAGCTGACTGTGTCTGTGTTCTGTGATAGGCTAGTCACAGCGCCCCTCCCCTACACATGCAGATTTGCTGCGTCCTGTTTTGCTCATTCACGCACAGAACAGCTCTCTTTCTCTCTCTGTCTCTCCCTCAGTAACTCAGGTTCGCAGGTCTTTTCCGTTAACATTTAGGGTTTCTTCAGCTTCAAGTTTGTTTTTTAGTAAACAAGTTTGTTTGTAGTACTTACTAACTGGTAGAGTTCTGGTAAATGTGGGGTTTGTTCAGACATGGTGCTTGGCAGAATACGACTAGCGTTGCGTCTCTGCCTGTCAGAGATTTTTTTTTGTCTGCTGGCTCTAACCAATTTTTTGGACTTCACGCAAAAAATAATGATTATAAATTATAATTTCTTCATTATTGCAACAGCATGTGTTGTATTCATTGTTGCAAAACTTCTGTATATAGTTTGTTTGTTTGTTATCGTGATCAAAACCATTGATCTGAAGCTCAATGCTGGTGCTGTCATGTAAATAGTTTTCTAATCAGCAATAAATATAACAATTTCTGATATCAATTGCATGATTAAAAATAATATACCGGTTAAAGCCGTGCCCATTTCACGACAACCCGACCCCTTCTGGGTTAAATCCCACCCACTTCCGTTTAGGCCCCACCCAGTCCGAGTACAGATAAAGATACAGATAATTCATATGGTTAACAGGTACAGATACAGATACAGATAATGCTGTACTCGCTCATCCCTGGTTATTACCATACATATTACTAGTATATTGCCTGTTTTTTGTTACTTCTAGCCTTATTCTGCATGACCAATATTAATCCCAATGCCTAAACTTAACAACTACCTTACTATTAAAAAGCAGTATTTAGGAGTATTAAGGCAAAAGTCATAGTTAGTTAATAGTGATAATTACACCCTAATCTAAAGAGTGACCATAATTTATTGTACAAGTAAAAGAATGAATGAATGAATGTTGTAACATTTCTTATCTTTGTTTTATAGGATATCTATTAATAAACATGCCATTCAGATGATTTACAGCATTTAGAAATAGAATTGGATTTCTTTTTTCCAAATATTTCCATGCTAAGACTTCATTACCATTACACAGAATAATGTTGAATGAAGCAGTTAGTTACTCCTCTATTAAATAAATTACCCTTCAATCACAGGGGCGCATCAGTACTCAACATGAAGCAGGATATGAGCCAAAGGTTGAAAGAAGAAAAAAAACCTTATAAATATTTAAACAACCAAAAGGGCAGTCAGGTCTTTAAAATTAACAGCACAGCTCCATGCAGATATCAGCGTTAAGGGGATTTTCTGTAGGATGTATGCACCATGCTGTAACAGATGCATATTTAATGACTTCTTTCAGAAAACGTCCTTGTCTTGAGGTGCAGCATTAAGCACAAAGTTATTGTGTGTAAGCACAACATGTGTCTCTATCCTTTTTATGTTCTTTCGGCATGGAATATATTCAAATCCTAAAACTTTTTCACTTCCATGTGTCACATACCTTGTTTGCAGATTTGCAAAGCTGAAATTTACATTCTGCATGATTAAAATGGATCAGGTATGGTCTTTTACATATTCATAACTATGTTTTCTGAGTGAATCAGCAGTTATCTGAATTCCACAAAAAGAAACTTTGACCTTAAACTGTATTTGCATTCTTTTGGGACTAAGCAAGGTTTGATGACTCACAGTGAAATGGCAAAGTTCTCACATTTATTGTCACGAGGTAATAGTTAGGGAGCATAAATATATACACATTTCGTGCGCATAGTTATGTCCTATTGATGCTGATGTTAGTGACAATAAGGTAAAAAAAAAAAAAAGGTAATTACCTTCCGTTGCCACTTGTAAAGGCCAAATTGTTTCTCTGTATGATAATTCTTTAAACTGTGAGTCACTTCTGTTTATTTTCATGCTAAATATGATAATCTATTCTCCTTAGGCTTTTTCATCTATGGGCATGATTAGTTTGCTCTTCAAATCTCTTTCAGAAGCTAATTGACTTTGGTAAAAGGGCATCTGCTTGGTCAATCAGGCCGGGTTAAAATGAGAAAACATTGCAGCTTCTGACCACCTACTCTTAAACTAAAACACAGTAACTGCAACAAACCTACAAGTTCTCTTAAATGAAATTGCATCAGGTTTGGTGAAGGGAGGAGCGAGGCCTCAAAGATGCAGAACTATGGCTTTTTATTTAGAATAAAAACTTCTAGAAAAACTAAATCAAAACCTCTCAGACGAGACGAGACTTGACTTGACTTGACTGGACTTGACTTGACTTGACGTGACTTGACTTGACTTCCTATAAACTACAATGGCAGTGCTGCTATCATCGCAGTGTTATCATTCACAACAGCTAATTATGAAACTGATTAAGTAGATCGATGGCGTATGACTGTGAAGTGTACTTGCATCACTCTGCTGGCTGAGTGGAAGGTTCTATCATGGTCGTGATATAATGAGGTCCATTCATTATGTTGCCACGCCATGTTTTGAATGCTTGTGTAACAGAGGAAAGCAAGTAAGCTAACTAGCGACAGACGCTAGAGACTGCAGTTCTTCAACCCTTGACTCTTGCATTGTCAATACAAGATTCTGACTCAAATTTGATGCACATCTTGATGAAAATAAATGTTGAAAATAAATTATTTCAATTTGCGTAAATTTTGGTCAAGATCTTACATTGAGTTAAGAGTCAAGAGTTTAGGGTCTGGTCTCAGAGGTTCCCATTCATAAGCCTCACATTCATTGTAAAAAAAAATTATTCTTCATGCTCCCTCCCAAAGATTCTTTTACAGTTTGAAACTGATAAATCTTGACTGCCATCCTTGGATATGGCCATGATGTGTCTTCCTACATGGTTGTTTAAGAAATTAAAAGCTACACATACAATTAGAGTTGTGTACAGAGTAGAACTGTTGCCAAACATGTAACATGTTAGAAACTATAGTAATCACTGCAATAATGATGACTTGACTTGACTTGACTTTGCACACTCAACAAATCACTGTCATTAGTCTCACCAGCTGTTCCCAATCCTGTGTTTGTCAAATAACCTCCTGTGTTCCTTGGTATTGGTCAGTTGTACTTGTGTACTAGTGTGGATGTTCTTGTTTTCATGTTTCAAGGTTTGCACTACCATGTGCTTTTTCAGTTATATGTGTTTTGTTCTGCCTTTTGTTAATAAACCTCTTCATTGGAATCCTGTGCCTCGTCCTGTATCCACATCATACTCGCATAAAATCAACCAATAATCAGGTAAGATGGATGGGGTCAAGAAAATAGACAGGAGAGCACATGGTGTGAGACTTCGAGTCAATTCGACAATTCAGTAGTGTCAGGACTGTGTCACAAAACCAAGAGTAAACTAGACCGAAGTGACAGAACCCTGACAGAAATTATTTTATGGATAGATATTCACTGCTTTCTCTTTCTTCCTCCTCTCTTACATATGAACACACGCATACATGTGTATTTGCTGAGATATCTGAAAAGCTTTTTACAATGATCTTTGACCTCCTTGTATCCATTTGCTTTTTAAGATTTGTACCGAGTTCAGGCAAGCATTGTTCCATCATTTGATGAACAGCATCTGGATAGACAAAACATTGAGCTTTATTCCCCAGTGACAAGGTAAAAGCATTATTAGTCATAGTTAGTTAGTATAACATTGAAAGCTGGCATTTATTGTGAATTGTCGGCAAGACTGAAAAGGTATACATTTTAAGGTGAAGGTCGACAAACATACTGTATATATTAAAATGAATCTCTTCATTTTTTAGGTCTCACTTTTATTTCTTCTTAACCGCAGACAGGGAGGATCTCATGTATGATAAATCATAATGTATATTTTTTTCCGAATGAAACTGAATCTGAATCTCCAGCTAACTCCAAGGCAATATTAAGTTAAAGTTTTTCCATCTAATTGTGCCCAAAATATTACATTATAAATAGCCAGAATAGTATTTCTAAGCCTGTACATGTATCCAGTATGGAATTGATTATAACAAAGGTTGTTTGTAACTGATCTTCTCTTACACCTATATCTGCTAATTGGAGACTTCTAAAAAGAACTTAATTAAATTAGTTGCCAGTGTATATGTAGTTAATCATATAAAATGAAGGCTTCCAAGTTCAGACAGGGCCAACCTATTATACATTTCATTATGTGTACCAAGCTCATAATGTAAGATTGATTTTCCTTACACATCAGGATGTAGTTTTTGAAGAGTGTAATTATCTTAGTCAATAGCAAGAAATCTAGATTGATTCATTTGCCCCTTAATGATAGTGGGACACCTAAAAATAAATTGTATTTCTAGGAACTCGTTAACTTGTTTTGATTAATAAAAAATGACCTAGGGTTTGAATAATTCTTCTTTGTATCCTTATAATCACGGAACAATAATAATTTCGATTGTATATTAAGGTGGTAATGGTGTTCTACTTTTGCTTCCAAGGAGGTCCAAAGATGAATGTTTAAACCTACAATGTCATTCTTTATTTTCCACATTGTGGACAATTGTTTTTGCCTTCAGCCTACTTAACAAAAAAAAAAAACAAGACAACCTACGAAAATAAAATAAAATAAACGAGTAATCAATTTGCACATTCAATTGCTTGTTTCGAACCTAAATTCAACCAACACATACTTTTGGCTCTAAACCTCGTTTTCAAGTAGACTCAAACTGAACCACAAGCACCCTCTGTTGCATAACTGTTAAAGATAAAATTTCAATTCCGCCAGTTTCCAACACAGTCATCAATATTACCCATTTAAGACTCTCCAGTAAGTTCATTTTGGTCCGACTTTCATTGTCATACCCTCATTCTGGTTCTATTAGTGTTCAAACACCTGTCAAAAAGTGTTGCCGCACCATTTTTGTCCAGCGCCGTGTGTTGATTGTTTCCGGCATGTAGCATTTTACTCATCTCTGGCTCTCTCTGTCTAGCTGTTGAAATAGCCGATTAGAAAGTGGTGAGTGGTAAAGTTGCCATAGCAACTGTGAGTCATTCTGCAGCAAGCGGAATAGTCACACTTCTACATTAAAATGTGTTCCCCCTTGTGTCTTTCTTTCAACACGGCGACATCTCCGGTTTGGAATGCATCCTTTTGTGTTTTCCGGTGTCGGAAACAGGAGAATGACTTCCTATAAACCACAAGCGCAGAGGTCAATTGCATTTAAATGTCAGTACAGGCTAATAACTCATTGCCAATGTTATCAAGTAATTTCCCAGAATATTATTCATTGCAGTTTTTATTTAATTTTTTAGTCTAATTATTAAAGAGCGGTTAGTGTTGCATAGTTACACCCAAAAAACTACAATGGCAGTGCTGCTATCATCGCAGTGTTATCATTCACAACAGCTAATTATGAAACTGATTAAGTAGATCGATGGCGTATGATTGTGAAGGGTACTTGCATCACTCTGCTGGCTGAGTGGAAGGTTCTATCATGGTCGTGATATAATGAGGTCCATTCATTATGTTGCCACGCCATGTTTTGAATGCTTGTGTAACAGAGGAAAGCAAGTAAGCTAACTAGCGACAGACGCTAGAGACTGCAGTTCTTCAAACCCTTGACTCTTGCATTGTCAATACAAGATTCTGACTCAAATTTGATGCACATCTTGATGAAAATAAATGTTGAAAATAAATTGTTATTTCAATTTGCGTCAATTTTTGGTCAAGATCTTACATTGGGTTAAGAGTCAAGAGTTTAGGGTCTGGTCTCAGAGGTTCCCATTCATAAGCCTCACATTCATTGTAAGAAAATTATTCTTCATGCTCCCTCCCAAAGATTCTTTTACAGTTTGAAACTGATAAATCTTGACTGCCATCCTTGGATATGGCCATGATGTGTCTTCCTACATGGTTGTTTAAGAAATTAAAAGCTACACATACAATTAGAGTTGTGTACAGAGTAGAACTGTTGCCAAACATGTAACATGCTAGAAACTATAGTAATCACTGCAATAATGATCTAGTCATAGACTCATTAAACATTTGCCTATTCAAATCCACACATCAACACATATCGAAGACTGACGCAGTTCTTCTGGATTTCAGTTCGTTCTGTTTCTTCATGTAATCCCAGAAAGACTCAATGATGGTGAGATCAGATCTCTGTGTGGAGCACCGGCTGTTGTCAGACTATAAAATCTCACTGGATTATTACAATGAATGCCAAAAAAGTTTATTTAAAATGTAAACTAATATTTCCTACTGACACACTACAACAAAAGACGGAAATAACCGGCTTAAAACCATTTTTTTGGGGTGAAAATACTACTATGCCTAAGACATTTGCACAGTACTGTTTATACATAAAGCGGTTCAGTAACTCTCAGTTATGGACAAAAATTCAAAGGCTTTTCATGTGAAGCATTCCTCTCTGGTTAAATGTTTATGTGGTTGTGCTTTCTTTAGAGTAGCATTAGATTAGTGTTTTTTTGTTGTTGTTTTTTACCACAACAGATAAAGACTTTCACAGAAGAATGACGCAACATGGCTGTTATGGAGGTGGGTGCAGACAAGAGGAACCCTACGCTCATCATCCTCACAAGAGGAGGAAGAGAGGCAGAGGAGGGAGAATGTGTGGGTGGATGTGTGGGCATGAGCTGGATCCTAATCAGCTTTCCAGGGATCTCTCTCTCGCTCTCTCTGTCTGTCTTTCTATACTTCTCGGTCTCCCCCCTCATCTCTCTTTCTCTCTCTTTTTGTCTCTTTCTATTTCTTTCTCCATCGCAGTGGCACCTGCCCATTCATGTGGGCTACACTCCCTATGACTCATTCATAAGCACCGACACATTCTCTTAACAAGTTCCCACTTTCCTCTGCCCACCCGGCCCCTTAGGAAAGCATCTGCTAAAATCACCTCACATCATGCTCCCTTTGCAGCCATTACCATTCATCATGGTGAATGTAAAAGAGGGTTGAGGACAACATGGCAGGAAGCATTAGCATCTCATATCTGGAGGGATGGGGGTGGGGGTGGGGATGCACAAACAATCAGCAATTCAACGTGTTTTCAAACGTAAGATGATACATTTTAGGCCAGAATGAATGCAGGAAAGATAAGTCAAAGGTCGCTCTTTTTCAATTTTGTTTCAACTGTTTGTCATTTTTGTCATCTTGTTGTTTAAGAAGTTCCAATCAACTAAAAATTATACAAATCTATCAGGAAGAGATGTGTCTATATCGTCTTAATATGCTGCGAAGAGGATAATTTGAGTGGTTAGTCTTTAGCCACTCAAACTCTCCTCTTCGCAGCGTATTAAGACAATATATGATCCAAGGATCACAGCTGGAGAACTGCAGAAATTGGTCGAGTCTTGGGGTTAGAAAGCCTGGATCACCTCCTATTGTTTGGGAGGGCCATCCAAAAATAAACTCCAGCATATTAATTTGTCAGATGATTAACAAAAAGATTAACAAAGTGATTTATTTGAACAGGCTTCTTTTTCATATTTACCAAGTATGCTAGTAATTCTTACTTGGAGTGTTTACATTTAGCTCTGATAATTTGGTCTTGGTAGAATTTGAAACTAAATAACTTTATGCATGTCAATATATAAAATAATAACAATATTACACATATAATGAGTATTATCAGGTTGGGTGAAGGTAGATGAGACGAGGACTCAAGATGTAAAAACAAGAAAAAACAACATAAACCACCCCGAGGAGAAAAAACAAGACTAGACAACTCGACTAGGGACAACTTGACAGGAAACTGGAGACAGGAACAACACAACCATTAAACGATGAGAAACCAGCACAAGACACCAAACACGGATCGATTAAGTACACACATGAGGAAGGGTAATTGATTGGGACACAGCTGGGAACAAATCAAACTAATGACAATTAAATAAGACGGGTGGGGTAACAGACAAGACATGAACATGCAGCCAATGCGGATGCACATCGCTGCATGTTCACATCAAACAAAGACGACGCGCAGCTGGTGACAACCAAACTGCACGTGACAAGAAAACCCAACATGAAAGCACGTGGCTGATATAAACACAAACCGCGTGCTCACAACACTGCGCACAGACACGAGAGAACACGGCTCGAGCAGAGCTTGAACCGCGCCCACAAAACATAGAGCGCACGAAAACGAGGAACCACTCAGCTCGCGCGAGATATTGTCTCTAAAACTCTAGAGGAGGTCCATAAGATTACTGCCATCTTTTTCTAGAGAGATCTCGTTAGCAGGAGACTTAAGCAGAAAATCTGAAATATTAAAGTAATTAATTTTCTTTCTTGTGGAAACCAGATCATATTTGGCGCATATACATTCCAATGCTTTTGAAGTCTGGTACGTGGAAAAGTCTGGTACCCAGTTTTGAACATTTTCAGCACAGCTTAATTGGAGAGTGACCTTCTGATAAAAGTGTGTCTTATCCTGTCTGAGTCACCGGTGTCTCCCACACATTTTATCTCTCTCACTCTCTTTTCCTTTATTGAAGGGAATGGAGCAATTGTAATGTTGATGCTTTTCAGAGTCCCATTCTGTCTGTTGATGGGATGGTGAGTGAGTTACATTTCATCCCCATTAATTTGTGTATCGCTGGTGACTCACTGGCCATCTTTGCTTAATGGATTGCACAGGATATTGTTTCACAAAGCAGAGATATTTCAGACACCATTTGTTCCTGAGATTTTGTAAGCACAGTTGATGCTTCCATTTTAAGAATGCATTATATGCATAGATAAGTCTGTAAAAGCAGTAGACACTATGTGTTGGCACTATGAAGTATACTTAGTAGACACTATGAAATGATAGCATTAGAAAGCTCTTTCCACTGAAACCATATGTGCTGTCACTATGATGATGAGAAGCACATCATATTCTGTAGCCTCGAGCGGTGCATATGTACACCAAGCACGCTTCACAGAGTAGAGTCATCCTAATGAGTGCCAAGCTATGAAGGGTGTCTTTTTTTCTACTCTAAGCTTTTCTGAATGAGGTTTCAATTAGCTTAAAATGCAATAAATTGCAAATGTGACCATGCAGAAGTTATTCTAGTCAAATAAGATTTAAAGGGCAATGTTTATTAGCTGGTGTACTAATAAAAAGTTGAAAAAAATGAAATCTTGGCAGATATAAGCAATTTAAAGTAATCTTTTTCCTCTTTTTCGTTTTCCTTCCAAAACTTGTGGATGCCCCTCCTTCTCGTACCACCACAACTAGCAAGTAGTAAATCATGGTTTATGTTTTGTGATATAAACTACAGTTGTTAGATATTAATTCTGCTTTAATGTATCATATACATCAGAAGCGTCCTACTTCCCACTTCTAATGTCTGATGTAGTTACGAGTTTGTTGCATTCAAGTGCTATGTTGAACATAGAACAAAAATCATTGAGGAAATGCCATTTTTAACTGAAGGCTGTTATTGTTAAAGAAAAACAAAATCCAAACCTGCATGACCCTGTGTGAAAAAGTGACTCCTAATTACTGCCACACCTGTTCTCAATCAAGATTCACTCAAATAGGATCTGCCTGACAAAAGTGAAGTAGATTGAAAGATCTTCAAAAGCTGGACATCATGTCCAGATCCAAAGAAATTTAGGAACAAATGAGAAAGAAAGTAATTGAGATCTATCAGTCTGGAAAAGATTCTAAAGCCATTTCTGAAGCTTTGGAACTCCAGCAAAACACAGTTAGAGCATTTATCCACAAATGGCAAAATCATGGAACAGTGGTGAACCTTCCCAGGAGTGGCCGGTCGACCAAAATTACCCCAAGAGCACAGCAACAACTGTTATAAAAGGCCCCACAACAATATCCAAAGAACCAAAAACCAAGATTTGTGGGATGCACATCCAGGGCACGAAGCTCCCGTTCCACCATATCCCAAAGATGCTCTATTGGGTTGAGATCTGGAGACTGTGGGTCCATTTTAGTACAGTGAACTCATTGTCATGTTCAAGAAACCAATTTGAAATGATTTGAGCTTTGTGACGTGGTGCATTATCCTGCTGGAAGTAGCCATCAGAGGATGGGTACATGGTGGTCATAAAGGGATGGACACGGTCAGAAACAATGCTCAGGTAGGCCGTGGCATTTAAACTATACCCAATTGGCACCAATTGGCACTAAGGGGCCTAAAGTGTGCCAAGAAAACATCCCCCACACCATTACACCACCACCAGCAGCCTGCACAGTGGTAACAAGGCATGATGGATCCATGTTCTCATTCTGTTTACGCCAAATTCTGACTTTACCATCTGAATGTCTCAACAGAAATGGAGACTCATCAGACCAGGCAACACTTGTCCAGTCTTCAACTGTCCAATTTTGGTGAGCTTGTACAAATTGTTGCCTCTTTTTCCTATTTTTAGTGGAGATGAGTGGTACCCGGTGGGGTCTTCTGCTGTTGTAGCCCATCCACCTCAAGGTTGTGCGTGTTGAAAATGCTTTGCTGTATACCTCGGTTTGTAACGAGTGTTATTTCAGTCAAAGTTGCTCTTCTATCAGCTTGAATCAGTCGGCCCATTCTCCTCTGACCTCTAGCATCAACAAGGCATTGTCGTCCACAGGACTGCCGCATACTGGGTGTTTTTCCCTTTCCACAACATTCTTTGTAAACCCTAGAAATGGTTGTGCGTGAAAATCCCAGTAACTGAGCAGATTGTGAAATACTCAGACCGGCCCGTCTGGCACTAACAACCATGCCACGCTCGAAATTGCTTAAATCACCTTTCTTTTCCATTCTGACATTCAGTTTGGAGTTCAGGAGATTGTCTTGACCAGGACCAACCCCTAAATGCATTGAAGCAACTGCCATGTGATTGGTTGATTAGATAATTGCATTAATGAGAAATTAAACAGGTGTTCCAAATAATCCTTTAGGTGAGTGTACATTACTTCACTGGCCAAAGGAGCAAACAAACCCTGTGACGTCACAAGGTGTGGTATTGCAAGATGGCGGTGCTCTTGTTCCAAAAGCTATAACAAAACACTTCTTTCTGTAAAATGGTCACATTAATCATATGTGATATATATGTTTTGTTAAAGTGGAAATCGGTTTACTAAATAATGTAAACTTGACTGACTGCTTCATTTCCACTTTAATGTCAAATTGAATCTCAATCAAACATTCAGTCCCCAGTGGAGAGATGAATCACAAACACCTATGACCTCCATAGGGTTAGTCATCTTCAATTCAAATGAGGAACATTCGGTACAGCACAGGGACATGTATAAATAGAATGTGTCAGTGGAGTCATTGTTTGTGTTGTCACGCAGATGATTGATATCCACTATCACAAGTGTAAAGCCAGGCCCTTTCCCATTCTCCCTGGTTACCTGGGGTTGCTATTGATTTAGAATCATAATGACTGTACAGCCATCTTTAATTTATTAGCTTGGCTGATATGAATATTTGATGTACCCAAAGGGATATTTCAGCGCCTAAGATGGAGAATGGCAGGATGGAACATAGACAGGTGCAGATAGGAGCGAGCCGACATCTCTTGATCTTGAAATGAAATAAAAATGAAAAGGACTCAGGCGAAGTCATAATGCATCATTCTTTATTGACTAGTTGGAAAAACATAACATGAAAATAAATGTTTAGATTAGTTGGTCCCTCAAGGCTCAGTAGATCTAGAACAAAGGTAAACAAAACAAACATTCAGAAAGCTTGCCTCGCTCTCTCTTTTTTAGCCAAGCACATTTTTACAGATTTTTTTTTCTACAAGGAAATTTGCACATAAATATATTTCCTCTTTCAGCGAAATATACCCAGCGATATAAATAATTATTTTATGTCCATTGAAATATGGAAAAATATCTCATCAAGTCAGCAAAGCATTACTTCTAAAATAACAGACTCCGTTAAAATACTTTAGTACCAAGTCTATTTCTTTTCATTCTCAGATTCACACAAAAAATATCTAGGATTTGGTGCTTCATTTTGGATCTGCTAAACAATAATTTTTGTCATCACATGCAAATCTATAAACAGTAATCCATCAACCAACAGGCTATTTGATTGTGCACATATCACCCAAAGGTCCCAACTAGGTTTATGTCAAATCCAAGACATAGACTATTCTAGTGCCTGAAATGGGACATTATTGTGCTTATATACAACTACACTTTATCCTTTGTACAGATTTAGCTGTCCCTGACATGTTACGGATTACAGTTAATCAAAACATAGGTCTGGATTTGTAACCATTAACCCTTGTGTACATGTATTTGAAAAAGCCACATAAATATACCACATTTTGGATGTCCAATTACGCAATGCAATAACAGCTTTTTGTTTGTTTTCTGTTTTTTAATAACCTTTGTAAGGTAATTTGTCCTATTCAATTATGTATGGTATTTAGAAATAAGTGCTGTAATGGGATCTCACCCTAACATTTGCTCTCTTAAAGGGATAGTTCTCCCAAAAATGGAAATTCTGGCATCATTTACTCACATTCGTGTTGAACACAAAATAATATATTTTGAATAATGTTTCCACTGTTTTTGTACATATAGTTAAAGTCATGTGGTCTAAAACAGGGGTTTTATATTTAACTGACTCCAAAAAAAATAATAATAATAATTTTACATTATAAAATAAATATAAAAAATGTAAACTTATTTCACCTAATTGCCAGGGAAGCATTTCAACTTAACGTAAGGTAGCACTTTACAAAAAGATTACATTATTTAACATGACGAAAGACAATACTTCTACAGCATTTACAAATTTTATTAATCTCAACATTTACTAATTGTAAAATTGACTAATTGTAAAAATAATTATTAATAAATAAGTAATTGTAAAAATATATTTCTCATTGTTAGTTTCCTAATGCATTAACTAATGTTAACAAATTAGACCTTAATGTAAAGTGTTACCAATCAAAAATATATATAAAGACATCATAAAATCTTATAAAAATACAAAAAAGTCTATAACTTTAACTGCAATTAAATATTCAAAAATATAACAATGCAATTTAATCCTAACCGTAACCATGTAATATTTAATCTTAATTATACCAACAGTGGTTGGACCCTGTTGACTTTCACTGTATGGACTTTTTAAGATTTTTTAGGTGAACTATCCCTTTAAATGTTAAACACACAGAAAGGCACCGTATTAATCATGTAGATGGTCTGCGCGCTTCATTTAACCCAAAACACTCAATCTACAATATCATCTAGTCTGAAGCTCTCTTTTCTCCGGCATTATTAATTACTCCATGCACATCAGCCATTGTTCACCTAGATAATGAAAGCTTTTTATTTGTGGACAATGCACTTCAGCTGCAGCCTAAATAGCACATGTAAACTTTAGTGTACTACTGAATAGCTCAAACAATCGCCCTAAAAGGGCACACGACATTATGAGCTTTCATAGACAAAGCCTACGGATGCTACACAAGCTTTGCTTCATTACATTACAAGAGCTTCTACATGTCACTAATGGCCTTTTCTCTTACATTTCACAATGATAGACTTTCTAACACATCACAAACCTTTTGTTTGCATGCTTACGAGATCAAACCCAGGATGATCAATACAACGCAACCCATACTGTGAGTTCAAGCCTAGAGCGGCTGCCGACAGATAGGAATGCTAGCATGGATACAGTAGTTCGGATTAATGTGAATGGTGGCATTTGTACCGAGATACAACAATGGCTTGGGCAGTGTGATTTGCTCTAAATGACAGTTTTGTCCAAAGGCAGCGTGTGTGCAGCCGTTCACCTCTATGGTCATTTCCATGTAAAAGTAACGGTAATGAACACACAGAGCTCATTTTGTGAAATACATGCACGAAAAGGCATGCCCGTCTCTCATTCAAATATATCAGGCTTGATTCAAACCCTTATATCATAAGCATATCTGTGATCCTTATTTTGCAGGACTGTTTTTTCTTTCCCAACTTCATGCTTTTGGCAACAATTTGGCACTATATACTTGAAAACTGTTCACTCTACTCACTGTTCACTCTCCTCACAGACATGATCAACGATACAGAATAATGATTAAATTAAAAGATAAAAAGCACATTAGTTATAATAATAATAATTCAAATAAAGTGTCTCACAAAAAGTTAAAATAATGCCATTAAATGACAAGGACACTTAATGATGGATTGTGAATGTGTCAATGGGAAACAAGCTAACACGTCTAGCATTTTAGTGCAACTAATCCCATCTTTTTTACATAAGAATGCCAATTCTTTGGACCATGGACCAATTTGAACCAATGCCATGGTGTTTCAGATTAATCAAGACATTTACGGCGAATCCCAAGTGGTATGTTGACACCCTTAAAGAGCAATTCGGGTAGGGGGCGTTTCAAATTTGGAATGCCCTATTTGTAGGGGTGTTCCAAACGGAAGTGAACAACTGAATCCCTTCGCAAAGGGCTCTTCCACAAGTATTTTAGCGATGGGAACATGCAATGGTCACTTCAAGGAATTGAATCAATTATGGTCATGAAGTCCTCATGATTCATTTTAAATCAAGATGTAGCAGGAAAGTTTGACTTAACATACTGTATAAACAGAATGAATCAAGTTGTTGTTGTTCTTTGTTATATAAAATTTTGTTAATATATAGCCATTGATTTCATATTAAGCTTTAAAAAGCTTTGTAGGTAAGAAATGTGTTTATAAGTTAAGCATTAAAGTTAAGAGTAGATCGTGAGCACACACATATAAAGCATATTTCAATACCAGCAATAATAAGATATCCATGTTGTCGTTGTCGTCCTAGCGTTGCTGTGGTAACAATCCATATGAAGCTTATGAGGAAAGTAGGTGGTCTATGATTGCTGCCTTCGCCAGTTGTGTTTCAAATGGCTTCATAATGACACACAAATGCCTTGCTCTCTCTAAAGTCCCCACATCAAGGTCTCTGCCCTTCAGAGGGCATAGGGATGATCACTTCCGATTGGAATTTTCCATTAGTATTGATAATGAAATAAAGGTTATGTGACACAATTAGACACGTCTACCCATTCCAAGAAATTTCTAGTTTATACTTATTATTAATTTTAATTTATAGGATTTTTTCTCAAATTTAATTTATTAAATATAATTGCAGGTTTAGCAAAAACCCAGATGCTAATAATAAAGAGTATTTAGTATTTCATTTCATCACGACTTCCGAAAATGTGAAACATAGTAACCAAATGGAGGGATACTTTGTACTTAAAAAAAAAATAATAATAATAATAATTTGGACAGACATCCGGATAGGCAGCATTGCAATGTAATTCATGCACTTACAAATATAATCAATCTTTAATCTAATAGCACCCAAATTCACAGTGGATTACCTAGTGCAGAGAAAATGTTGGCTTTTGAAGTCAACAAGTAGCTAAATGGAGAGCTTTAACAACAAACTTTGACATTTCATTTATCTAAGACTTGGTCCGTTGAGAAACATGAAGTGTGCGCCATAACTGCCTTCTATTTAACAATGGGCGTGGAAGAAATGTCTCTACACCACTGGTCTAGGACATAATAACAATGATTTCAACGTCATTTAAATGACCAACGCAAACCTGTTCCAGATCGTTCCAGCCAATGTTGATCAAAACTTTGGACCTGTAGTTGCTGCGACGTGTACGAGGAGATGAAGGGAGCCACATGCTACACTGGACTGTGATCGGGCGATGTGTAGGTCATAGTCACTGTACTACACTCGGGGAGTTCCCTGGTCCTGCGGAGATCCGGATACAGCCTCTCTTCAAGGGTAGCCGCTAGCTTGTCGCTCAGCTCTTCTGTGATTGTCTGTGGGCCGTAGCTTGTACATTTGGGTGGACATTCATCAGGAGGCTCAGGGGGTGGCAATGCTATAGAGTTCTCCTGGCCCACCGATTGCTCTCCAATAATGTCAGTTGTTGGAAGGGGTTGTGATGCCTCAAGGACTTCGTTTTCGTTGATGGTTCCACTGCTTTCGGTGCTGGAAGATATTCTTATGTTGTCTGGATCCACATCAGTAGTGGAATCCTGATTTGCCTTGGGTGTCTCTGGAGTACTGGTTGCACCTTCGCTGCTCTCTTCATCCGGTGCACTAATGATTCGTGGGAGCGTGCTGTGGTAGCTAGTCTCTAAAGGGTAGTTGACAGTTTCGCCACGTCGAAGCGGAGTGCGGTACCGGTCAAATGAGGATTGGAAGCGCTGGCCGGGGTCGCTGTATTGTTTGGAGCGCTGCCACTGCTTGCGCAGGTGCACGCGGGAACGATGCTTGGAGCGCAGTGGGGACTCCTGCTGATCGAACTGTGGGTCGTGCCGCAAGAACTCGTGGAAAAGTGCGTCGGTTTTCTCGTCAATGCTGTAGTCACGCCGGGAGAGGACAGGGGGATGAGGCTGATCATTGCGCTGAGTGAATATCTGGCCATAAGGGGACCACAGCATGGTGCTCTTGTCCGTTTCCACTCCGTCCACACTGCCGCTGGCACATGCAGGTTCCTCTTCGAGTTCTTCGACAAAGATGTCCGTGTCGAAGCTCTCGCAAACAGT
Source organism: Rhodeus uyekii (assembly GCA_037043235.1). Lineage (NCBI taxonomy): Eukaryota > Metazoa > Chordata > Actinopteri > Cypriniformes > Acheilognathidae > Rhodeus > Rhodeus uyekii. The sequence goes on along the minus strand of JAWRVZ010000218.1, from coordinate 468,064 downwards.
TCCTTTGCGGCCCGAACTGAAGAAGTGCCTGCGCTCCACGGCAGAGCCATCCTTACTGCTACTGCTGCTTCCAAACAGTCGCAGCTCATCAGGAGCCCGTGAAGGTGCTTCTATCGAGGCATAACCACTGTCCATCTGAAGGAGCTTCCGATTTCCTGGCTCGCTGTCACTTCCTTTTTCAGAATCTACACTATCCTGTTTACGACTTTTCTCTGGACCCTCATCTGCATCCCCCTCTGTCTCATCCCCAATATCCTGTGAGGGGTACCTAGGCAGCCCTCCCATCTCGGTCTTACCCCCTAGAGAGCACACGCTCTCTGCGTCACTACGGACTGAGTCTTTGTCATTGTTGCTGCACTGATCGGACGAGACATTCCGCTCAAGGGAGGCGCGAAGAGTCCAGATATCGCGGTATAAGGTCTGATGTTCTAAGCTCTCCTGATGACACCCCATTCCAAGACTCTCATCTGGGGGCTCGGAGGTGAGGCCGATCACCCCAGGACCCATCGCTCTGCTGCAGCTGGGCTCCACCATCACCTCCACCTCTAACCTGTAGAACAGCACACATATGGAATTAGACAAGCTCATATTCCTACATTTAGTCAGCATTTCTTCAGAAAATGACACATTGTAGCACAACATCATGCTTAATGTCAGTGTAGATCTGTCAAATAAATTATGATTATTTTTTTCCTTTCCATCTAATTTTAACTTGAATATATTTGTATATAATTTTATATTTTTATAAAATGCCAATGCTCCAAAAACAGTAAATTAAAAAAAGAAAATAAATTAGTAAATTAAAGTGGCTCTGCTAAAAAGATGTGAAATTATAAACCGATCAAAAGTAAGGTAAACTATTGAACTTAACTAGTCAAGTCATCAACCACTGTGAACCATACCTATTATATTCAAAAGTATAAGGTCTGTCATTTATTTTTTGTTTTTGAAAGAAGCCTCTTATGCTGACCAAAGCTGCATTTATTTGTTCAAAAATACAGTAAAACAGTGATCTTCTGAAGTATTATTACAATTTAAAATAACTGTATTTGTATAAAACTGTATAACATGTATTGTATTCCTTTGATGACAAAACTGTATTTTTAGCACCAATACTCAATTTTTCTATCATATGATCCTACATGAATCATTCAAATGCACTGATATGTTGCTCAAGAAAATGTCTTATTAATATGAATGTTAAAAAAATGTGCTGCTTAATATTTTTGTAGAATTATTTTCAAGATTATTTTATAAACGGAACGTTTTTTTTTTAAATAAAAAACTTTTGTAAATGACTTTGCTGCAGGTTTTGATCACTTTAATCATCCTTGCTTAATAAAAGTATAAATAAATAAAAAATAATAATAATTTGACTAACCACAAAGTTCTGAATGGTACTGTGTATCAAATATATTTCTTTATTTTTCCTTTCCGTTAAAGCTTTGAAGCCCAGATTCAGAGATGTTAAAACAGATGCCTCCATGAACGCACAGATGGTTGTGACTCATTCTGTGATGGTTAATTCGAGGAGTCCACTGCACAGCAACAGATACAAGAAAGTCAGTTGTAATAGGTAAGCAAATATAAACAAATATACTAATGATCAAAACCATGTGAATTGACCTTCCTGGACCATTTTGCAAAACATATGCAAACCAATCGCTACGAAAACCAAAAGGTACACCTGTGGAATTTACCTACATTCAAGGAAACCGCTTCCATGTACTAAAGCAAAGCTTTTTGCACTATAAGCTGATGATGCCATGATAAGGCTATGCGATCAGCATGCTGAGATCAATCCAGCATGGAATGGGGTCTGCTGTATGAGGAGTGGCGTGACAGATGGTTGCTATAGCGAATGCATGGGCGAGGCAATTAAAGATACCTGCCGAGGGAGGGTGGGGGTGTGGAAGGGGGGGACAGAAGGCGTGGACTGGGCCGGGTGGGGCAGTAGGTAACATCCTTGGTGCGAGCGATGTATTGTATGAGGTCGATATGATGGGCGTCATGCTCCTCTTGGTCCATGCTCTCACTGGCTGCACGCTGCCGCTGGAACTGTCTCCGTTTGGGGGAGCCTTTGGGGACGACATGAATTTTGTGTCAATAGTCTCACAAAGGAATTTAAAAGGCTAACATAAAATCAAAATCAACACATTTCAGGTTTTATCCTCAGCGATGAACTGATCCACCAAAAAAAAACCTGCATAGGTTCTTGTTAGTATTAGCCAACTATGCTCGCAACTTCCATCATCACCAACATAGTTCAGCGATTCTGTGTTTCACAAACCCATAATTCCAACAAACATTCCCAAACATCAAGGTTGTGTGATTGGAGCTACATCTCTTGACAGCATAGGTTCTTGACAGAATTAGTCAACTATGGTCAGAAGTTTTTGCAATCTTTTGCAACCAGTCGTCCATGAGGGGCTGCCGCGAGTACTTTTCTTTTTTATTTATGTTTATTTCATATTAAAAGTCTGTTAAATGTTCACCGGTTCCCACCTTCTTCCTCCGTGAACTAAGAACTGTATTAAATACAGTTTTTATTTAAAAAAATTAAAAGTAATAATTAGCCTCTAATTACCTTTATTTACTTATTTTGCATTCTAAGGGTCAGATATACTAAATGTGGCAGACATGACAATTCCACAAAATCGCTGATGGGAGTGCAAAATTTCTGCGTGTGATCTACTACGACATGCAACGTAAAGAACACAGATGCCAGAAGCCAATGCTGCATCTGGTAGGCATGCCATTTTTCAGTGTTAAATAATGGCGCAAATACCAGTAAATTGACTAGCGCAAACCTTAGTAAATCACCTTGTATGATTCATTCATGTAAATTCTCTGCTCCCACAAATATCGCAACTGAACAGGAAACTCCTACAAATGCATGTGCAATAGGGTAAATGCAAAATAAACTGACTAAGCTTTATTAACTGAAATTTTTTAGTGTGTGGCTTTAATAAATCCTAGCAGTAGTTTTGTAACACTAAAAGCAGGTGTTGATAGTGACACTGGCACAGTGCATCAGTTGTAATGCATTCAAAAAACATAATGAACAAATTAACAATATAATATGTATCTTACGTATCTTAGTTAACCTGGGCACTCTAGAATGAAAATCCATTAGATTGGGAGCAGAATTAAATTGAGCATTTGGAACACTCTTTTTCGCCATCTCTCACTTAAAAAAAAAAGTTTGGAATGGAAGAACCCTGCGTCAACCGGCCATCTGCTTGAGAGTGAGTCTTGGCACACACATACTGCAGCTCCGTCTTGGCTGAGAGAATATTCTATAGTCTGCTACACACACAAAAGCTGAACTGTTTCTCTGTTCCGTGCTACATGAAGGTACTAAAACTCTATTAAGGTCTTCAATCATTTTCCAAGGTAATACACAATGCAGGAGCAAAATGAAAAGCAAAGAAACATTCAATATTGCTTTGTATCCCCTAAGGCTAGGAAACTGAATGCTTCACAGGTTCATAACACTGTGTGTACTTTCCACAGCAGTGCTATCTCACTTTCTTTCATGCCGACAGACCTGCGAGGATAAACCAAATTTATCTCATTTTTACAGTAAAACTTATATAATCAAACAACAGCATTCTCATTAATCTATTCATTCATGTTTATTCATTCATTCAGTCCCATCATGCTCTTTTATCATAATTTAAATATTAGGCAGAATAATATACTTGTGCAGAAAGCATCAGAAAGCTTTTTGACATGTCAATGTATGGGGAAATAAATGGGCCAAGAAAAAAAAGGCTACATTCTAACCACAAATTATTGGTCAGGAAATTAGTATACTTTAAGCAAATGCACTACTTGAAAAGCAACTGTTATCTCAGAAAAATGGATGAATGAAAGTTTTTGCCATGATATGGTAAATTGTGTGTGGAGTGATGAATCACAATTAAACACGAGTTTAATCCAGAGCGGTGATTTCAAAAATCTGCTGAGAAATAATAATGATAAACACTTATCTACCACAGTGAAGCAAGGAGGAAGAGTGTCATTGTGTGTCCTTTTTTTAGCTTCTGCTATTGGTGAGCTACTTCACTCTGGGGCATTTAATGCTTTGGAGTGCAGGAGAATATTGCAGAATGGTTTTGCTTTCCACAATTGAAAAGCTGTTATCTAAAGCTGTGTCCATCAGGCTCATGTTTTGGCCTGGTAAGAGTCCAGATTTGAAACCTGTAGTGGATATTTGGTCTCACATTAAACTGAAACGAACTGGAAGACATTTTTCAACTACATATGAGTAGTTTGAAGCCATTAACTTTGAGTGGAACAATGCTGACTCTTCTTGTAAAAAGCTTTATCAAAAGAAAAGTTGTAGAAGGCTATTCCGTGGTATAGCTATTTTATCTACAGTGTTTCTGCATTTCTTGCTAATTAGTTCGAAATTAAACTGGTTGAGACCATTAAAAAACCACTACATTTTTTGCCATTTTTGGCTTTGCCTTTTTTCTTTTTCTTTTTCTTTTTTCCCCCCGAAGTGTATAGTAAAGAGACAACTGAAAATGGGGAGAAGAAGATATGAGACTGGGCCAAATTTGAAGGATCATGTGACAACGAAGACTGGAGTAATGATGCTGAAAATGTAAATTTGCATCAGGAAAAAATTTATTAATATAATAATTTAATTATTTCAGTATTCATTTTAGATAAATTGAGTATAAATTCCCTACAGTATAAATTGCTTTTTACAAGTCATTAAAACTAAATAAATTTAATTTAAAGTACTAATATATATATATATATATATATATACATACATACAGACAGACACACACATCACATCCATATTTATATGTCAACGTTACGTTACATTCATATCATTAATTATTTTCTTATTAAAATGTGCAATTTAAAGTTAAACTCTAAAATGCAACTACAGTACATAAAAAAATCTAAACTTCAATGTTTTAATCAGTATAGTTAATACAGTATATTTTAATAAGGGACTGCATCTAAAGGAGATTATATTACTATATGGTGGTCTTTGACGTTAATGTAGCAAAAAAATGTTTTCTCTACAAATTAGCAAATATTAGATCCACTGTAATATGCACTAAAAACACTAAACATTTCCTTAACAGTCTGTGTATGCTGGAAATGCCACTGACCTCTCATGTCTAGACTTGAAGCTCTTTGGCTGCTGTCAAACTTCCATTTCTTGATCTTGAAATAGGGACTTGCTCCCTCAAGGCTGGCATGTCGGCGGAGCTTGGTGAAGAACTGCAGCATGGGGCCCTGTGGGGCCCCTCCAGATGAGGCCAGGGCTGTGGCTGAAGCCGATGCACCCTCTCTGCCATTACCCATGATGCTTGCACTCCTGCCGACTGCTCCTCTGAACTCCATCTGTTTTTGTTCACAAGATTACATAATTGAAAGACATAAATTCTAAGAGATTAACAATCAAATGTTAGTAATGAATTTTTAATTGTCAGCTCGCATAGATTGTTTTGGTTGTTTGTGTATTATAATTAGTTGTTGACCAATAGAACACCAACACCAATATACCGGCTGATATTTGGCATTTTCGAATTATTGGCATTGGCCGATAGTTTTAACTGATTCGGAAGCAGGACTTTTATTTTGAAAGCAATGAGAATGTCAAAGCCTGAGCATCCAAATCTCCCATAGACTGTATGCCGAACATAACACATACAAAACAGAAAACAGAATCTGGAGAACCTGCAAGATTTTCTAAAGTGTGCATTCACAGACTGCATGAAAAAATGTGTACTCTGTGTGAACTGGATTTTAACAGGAGAGTGGCAAACTCTAGTTTTGTCTTATAAACACACACTAGTTTATAATATTCATGTCACTTGCACTGTAAACTGTATGCAAAATTATTTATTTACATTGCAGAAAATATTATGTTAAATTAATACAGTTTTAATTTCAGCCCTTGCTATGCATGTGCTTTTCTTATTCAATTAATTAGTTATATATCATACACTCACCTAAAGGATTATAAGGAACACCTGTTCAATTTCTTATAAATGTAATTATCTAATCAACCAATTACATGGCAATTGCTTCAATGCATTAAGGGGTGTGGTCCTGGTCCTACAACAGCAGAACACCCCACCGGGTACCACTCATCTCCACTACCAATAGGAAAAAGAGGCTACAATTTGGACAAGCTCGCCAAAATTGGACAGTTGAAGACTGGAAAAATGTTGCCTGATCTGATGAGTCTCGATTTCTGTTGAGTCATTCAGATGGTAGAGTCAGAATTTGGCGTAAACAGAATGAGAACATGGATCCATCATGCCTTGTTACCACTGTGCAGGCTGGTGGTGGGGGTGTAATGGTGTGGGGGATGTTTTCTTGGCACACTTTAGGCCCCTTAGTGCCAATTGGGCATCGTTTAAATGCCACGGCCTACCTGAGCATTGTTTCTGACCATGTCCATCCCTTTATGACCACCATGTACCCATCCTCTGATGCTGCTTCCAGCAGGATAATGCACCATGTCACAAAGCTTGAATCATTTCAAATTGGTTTCTTGAACATGACAATGAGTTCACTGTACTAAAATGGCCCCACAGTCACCAGATCTCAAACCAATAGAGCATCTTTGGGATGTGGTGGAACGGGAGCTTCGTGCCCTGGATGTGCATCCCACAAAATTCCATCAACTGCAAGATGCTATCCTATCAATATGGGCCAACATTTCTAAAGAATGCTTTCAGCACCTTGTTGAATCAATGCCACGTAGAATTAAGGCAGTTCTGAAGGCGAAAGGGGGTCAAACACAGTATTAGTGTGATGTTCCTAATAATCCTTTAGGTGAGTGTATATACTGGCGTAATATCAGCCCTTCGATCCAAAACATTGGCAATCAAAAAAATCAATATCGGTTGTGCACTAATTATTATGCGTCAGTGGGTGAGTGTATCAGTGTTTGTGACTCACTAGGCATGGACTGGAGTGCTCAGGACCGGACGCTTTAATGCTCGCACAGAACGTTGAGTCCACAGTGGAGTTGAGAGCATCGCCAGGAAGGGCAGAGCTGGGGCTGAGACTTCGGCTGGTCAGGGCAGTCTGTGGCAGTGAACACACTGGCGGCTGTGCATGTGACAAACACAACACATGTCAATAGTGTATGGCAGTAATGAGAAACAAAATCATGCAGTCATTTGAAACTTGTGTAGTACAGATATAAAAATGATTATGAAAAGCTTCAATAATAATAACTTTTGTGGAGCAGCATTCTATCATCATATTCTAAGCAGGTATGAAGAAACCAATTTGAAACCAATTTGTTTTCCCTTAATTACAACATTCATTTAACTGTACAAACTGCATTTTGTGTTTATTTGTGTTATCTTTGACTAACATTTAAATTGGTTTGATGATCTGAAACATGTGACAAACATGCAACAAAAAAAATAAATCAGGAAGAGATCGAAGATAAACTCTTTATCACATCATTGTACTTGTACTATTTTTGTACAGCATATCGCACAAATACTGTGAATTATATGCAAATTTACTATATGCATGCTATGCAATAATTAAACGGCCGACTACTTTTGCAAAAAATAGTTATATACAACAGAGTACACTGCACTGTGCAAATTCCCAATTATCTTTTTTCAGCTTGATGAATAAAACCACTGCTATTTCTTATTATTTGATTAGACTTACTCTAAAGTAGGAGTAAAAGCTAACATGTTAAAACATTAATGATAAATCAAATGTTAATAAATGTCTCCTTCCATATATCGTCACTTGTTTAACTGACAATCCATCATGAACTCAATGCTTTAAACTGACCTGCATAAACATTCAAACTCATGCTGCCCTTCTTGTGACTGAAATCATACTATCCTATTAACAGAGCAATGTGACTGTCACCTGAAAAATGGAGAGGCTGGATTTAGCGATGGGGCGCGTTGTCATGGCAATACTGTTCTCTGATGACTCACACTCGTGGATGGTGAGTATCTGGAGGGCGGGTGGAGGGAGGTGGAGGTGGGTGAGCCGCGCGTTCTTCAAGTGATGGAAGTCGCCCTCCGTAAGTGTGTACCTGAGGTGAGATAACACTGTTAGTATTTATCCCTTTATTATAGATGTGCACCAGAAATATATCACGGGAGAATATATCACTGAAAATGTCTTTCAGATATTTCAGAGATTTATGCATAGTTCTTGTTAGATGAATAATTAAACACTTTTTTCTTTTTGTAGTAATTTTTGAAGTAAAAAAAAAAGTAAAAAGAGAAATCTGACAAATGACAAAAAGTACATAAATAATGAAGTATTAAAGAATTAAATGTGTAAAAAAAATAAAAGTACATCTCAAACTTCACAATACAAGATAACAATACATACACAGACAGACATGTGATACATATAAATGAACTACGTAATTAATTTTAAAATTCTTAAATAAAATTTTATTTAAAAAATAAAATACCCTTAAACTAAATAGTTCTTATATATACATTTACATTTGTAAAATACATTCAATTCTTTAATTATTATGACGTTAAAAATAAATTACACAGTATTTGAAAAATGTGTGCTTTTAAATTACATGACTAACTTAATTACTACAATAAGAGAAGGTTAATTTAACATGTTTTTAGGTTTTTTTACACTTTCTTTTATACATTCTCACTCATTTTATTAACCCAAAATCTTGATAATGACAAACGCCCGTGTTATTCATCAAGCGCTAATGCGCCGATTTGACAAGCACAGATGTAAATGTAAATGTGACGTGCATACATAAAGGAATAATGAAAGCTGCAGTCTGCTGCGGCAGTAAGCGCTGTGAATAGGAGCTGCTCTGTGTGTCTAGAGTGGGCGGCATGAGTGAGTGGGCGGCTGACCTTCGACCTTTCTCCTGTGTTTTTTTGCTATGATCGAAGAGTGCTGCTTCGTTGAAGGAGACCCGGCGGCCAGTTGTGCCTGTGGAAAGGAAACGCTCTGTCTCCATGTCGTGAGAGCTGGCTGCCGACAGGCAGTCTGACTCATCAATGCGAATCGTAATCTCTGTGTGGGGAGAGACAGATTAGACCAGAGGACGTATTTGTTTTTCACATGATGCCCTAAGTTGATGTATATGAGACTGCATAAAGTATAAATGTCACTTAAACTTGACCTCGACATTTTAGCTGAAGCTTGTATGTAAATCCATATGGAAATGTAATAGCTTAGAGGTTGATATATAATGTCAATATCATATAATACGAGCATTAACTTTATTAGTGAAGTTCTTACCATGCACTGGCTGGGCCTCCTCAATGTAGGTGGTATTACTTTTTTCGGTGTCATCGCTAGCCCTGAGGCAAACAATGAACCTTCAATGCAAACATGTAATGAGTCAAATTCAAATTTATGTAAATTTCATTCATAGCATCCATAAGTGGGTCATTCTTAAAATATGGTGACAAACATGTCTCTGTTTGATACTATTGCTTTGTATATATTTTTATTATTTTATTTTGCATTGAAAATCCTTTGATATTATATTATATTATATTATATTATATTATATTATATTATATTATATTATATTATATTATATTATATTATATTATATTATATTATATTATATTACAGTGATCCCTCGTTTATTGCGGTTAATGAGGACCGGACAACGCTGCTTTCCGTAATACGGCTGCCGATATGGCGATATTTTTGAATTTTTATTTTTCAATGAATGTTTTTGAAAAATCTGCATGAAACTTGAACCGCGAAGTGGCGAGGGATTACTGTATATTATATTATATCACAAAGTTAGTAAACTTGCAAAGAATAATATAAAATGGTTTTATTCCATTGTTTTGCACAATTATTTTTTATTTGTAAGATTACAATATTATTTTATACTTTATGTTATATTACAGTAAGTAAATAGTAATATAATGTAACAATAATGTTTAGATATTTAGTTTTTTATTGGTTTTGTCTATGTTAAAAGTTGTGAAAACATACTCCCTGTTCAAATTTTGCACATGGAGATTCCCTCATCAGATTGAACATTTTGTAGATTATCTTTAAATGTAACTGTTAATCAATATTCAAAGCAATTAAAATAGCTTTAAGTGTTTGCGTTCAGGTAATCTACTGTACAGTATATGCTAGTTTAACCCTTGAAAAACTTAAATACATTAAAAAAGACTAATGATGTCATCCTGCACTACACCGATCTTTGTCCAATCAAATGCTGCAATGAAAATGCCCCTCCCCCTAATGCCACCTGCAACCAGATAACAAATGGTAAATCATAGTTCATGGCTGTGATGTAAATTAAACCAAAATTCCTGTTTCAATAGGAAACATTTGATGAGGTCTTTAAATGGGGTTATGCAAGGTTTTAAGAATGTCTCAATTGTGAATAATTCAGAAAAAAAAATCCCATTCACATTCAACTGCATTGACATCTAACTAAATGCCATATGAAAGGGGTAATAACAACAGCAGCTTTATTACTACAATATATGGTTTCAATCGCCATAAGGCACTATGGGTAATGAGAAACTGGAAATGAGTTTCCAGTTCTCTAACCACAGTGTACGGTGCCATACTGTGAGTGTGTGTGTGTGTGTGTGTGTATTAGTGGGTGTTGGCTAGAGTGCACTCTCTCCCGCACCAGGAGTGATTTATTGTGGCTGATGGCTGCTATGAGATCTCATTATACTCGTCATTTGTGTGAGCCTGCACTCCTCCAGGCTGCCTGGAGAGCAGACAGACTCTACACCTCTCAGCAGCCACCGACAAATACAGCCAAGCTGTGACGAATGTGCACGGAAAATATTTTCGGGGCTGAGCGTCCTTGGCTTCACGGGAGGATCTGTTTATTCCAGTTGAATCTCTGCGCTACGGTTCTATTTGATGCATAATTTAGCATCAAACATAATCATATGCATCATCTGTCAAAATTGACACCAAAACGTAAACATCATGCATCGATGATTAAATCTGCAGACTGTCATAATGTATTTTCGCAGGGAAAGCATTTTATTTCATCTCAGGTCTTTTTATCGTATCAACTGTAAAAAAAAAATTTTTTACGTGTTTTAAGTTAAATACACTTCTGAACGTAAAACACGTCCTGTGTGAAAGCATCCTAACTTTAACCTCACAGTATTTGCATTTGGTGCAAACATCTGTCAGGTGGTGCAAACTAAATTTTAAATCTTGAATCATATTATTAATATCAACCCGTGAAACAGCGTACTGACATGGATCCTTTTGTTGTAACCATTTTAAAGGTTTTAAATACATTAAAAAATGGTTCTGTACAAATGACAAAATCCGGAGGGGCTGCTCTGAAAGATAAATACAGAAATATCACTAAGATTTATAAAATAAACAAAGTGCACCATTACGGTACTAGTCAGTGTTGTTATTGCTAAGTAAAATTTATTTTTAGGTATAAAAATAAATAAATAAATAAATAAAATAATAATAATAATAATAATAATAATAATAATAATAATTTAAAAAATAATAATAATTAAATATATATATATATATATACTTAAGTGTAAAAAAAAACATGAATGAAAATAAAAAAAATTGCCTTGGCAACTAGATTAAATAAAATTTAAGATGAAGTACTAAAGCTAAAATGCAAATGAATTAAAATTAAAGAGAAATATTTCAAACTGAAGAAAAATGACAAAATAAGCTTAACAAAATTAATGAAATTTGAAAGGTTAGATCATCCAAATTCAAGAATTATCTTAACTTATATTAGTTTAAGTTACAAATATGAATTTGTTTCTTATAAAAACACATCTCTTCACTTCAGAAGGCCTTCATTAACCCCCTAGAGCCGTGTGGATTAGTTTTATCATGGATGGATATCATTTTTTGGGCTTCAAAATCAAAGTTACTATTCACTTCCATTATAAAGCTTGGAAAAGCCAGGATATTAATTCATAAAATATTAATAAATACTATAATAGTATATAAATAATACTAAAACTTCACTACTAAACTACTTCGACTGACCTAAAATATTACGCACGTGAAGGACATTTTTCCTGGAGTAGAACAAAGCAGGGAATGTTATTGTTCCCAATCCTAACATCTGATTGGTTGATTTTTATTTGGAGGCGTGTCAATGTAAAAATTATGAGGGATTGGTCTTACCACGCATGGCGTCTGTCCCCTTCACAACATCGACGACAGACAATCAAAACGACAGAGAGCAGGACCAGTGTCCCCCCGACAAAGATGGACAAGAGGACCAGCAGGAGGACATAGCCATTCTCTGTCCCCGATGACAACGGGACGTCCTAAGTACACACCAGAGAAAGAAACAAACCAGTCAAAATGGAAATTCCTTCTCCGAGTAAAACCGCATGACTTCAATTTTCACATTATACAGGTTTCTCCAATTATGTTCTCCAACTTCTTCAGGTCTCATAACCTAGAAGAACCCAACATTGTTACAATATTACTGACATACATATAAACCACAGACATTGTTGGCCTAAAAGCAAAAACTGACTCCAACCCTCTTAAAAATAGTGATGCTATAGAAGAATCATTGTGGTTCCTCAAAGAACTTTACAAAAGAACAAGTTTTTTAAAAATCTACATGACCTTTTTCTGCTATAAACAACCTTTGTGGAAAGGTTCGGTGGATGATAAAAGGTTCTTGAAACAATAGATGCCTAAAAATAACCTAAACATAAAGCCCAGTTTGTGGAGAGGAGGACCTTCATGTGTAGGGGCTTTTTTTGTCTGAGTTGAGATATTAAGTACAGTGTTTACCAAAGACAAGTTTAGAAAGATCTAGAGGTGGAGACCTATGCCACGGAGACAAGAACAGAAAAGACAGAACGTTTCTTCCTCAAAGACATCAAAGCACAAAGGCATACAGCACCTTTCAACCTGCCACCTGCTTAATTGTCATCTTCGTTCATGTCTGTGAAGAGGTGTTCAATGGAAAGAATGCTAAATAAGAGCAGAAGAACAAGGCCTGAACAAGTCTTTGGCCCATATATGTAACACCTTACAATTACTCTTACATTATACAGTTTCAATTGGTGGAGCACAACATCATAATTACCCAGAAGACATTGTTCAGTTGAAGACCAGAGAAGAGTTCATTCAGATCAGGCCTATTATTTTGTAAATGAAAGCGTTTGGAAGACAGGTTTCTCTGTTTTATTCTATAAAGCAGCGGGCTGTTTATTACTGGGGCGCTCCATGCAATAGCAATAGCTCTTTCATGCAATAGCATTGTGAACGTTTTGAGAACTTGTTTAAAGGATAGTTTACCCAAAAATTAGAGTCTCGAGTCTCTTCAAAAACATTGGCCTAAAACACTCAATTCATACCTTTATGATCTATTTACTAACTTTTTGAAGCGTCAAAGTGGTAGTTGCATAGCTGTCAATGGAGAGGCAGAAAGCTCTCAGATTTCCTTAAAAACATCTTCATTTGTGTTCCAAAGATGAACGAAAGTCTTACGGGTTTGGAATGACATGAGGGTGAGTAATTAATGACAAAATTGTCCTTTTTGGGCAAACAAAGCCTTTAAGAACGGAATGGTGTGGGGGTGAAAAAGTTTCCAACACAGCAATTGCTACACTATTGACAATTGTCCTTTTTTGCTGGCACCTTCAGTGCATTGAGGACATCCGGAAGAATTTATTTGATCTCTCTTAGTTATAAAAATTATAATTCTGTCTAGTGATGCACCAAAATTTTGACAACTGAAAAAAGGTTTTGGGATAAAAACTCTCTTTTAGAGCCGAAATGGGAAGTTTATTCAGCGTTTCTAGCATTCTGACTGTTTCTGTGTCTATTTCATGCATACAACATGCATAAGCTAAAACATCTAACCCAAAATTATATTATTTCACAATTGTAACAATTTGTCCGGCTAAAATTTACAAGCGATTTCTCATTGGCAAAGAACTTTACTCTAGCTGGTTTAATTTATCACCTGAGAACACAACACTCTGAACCACAAACCGAGTTCAATTACCCCATTTTTATTTTATTTTTGGTTAAGATTTTTGGCTGCATAAAATTTTGAAATTTCGTTTTTGTTGTGTCGGTAAAAAAAAAAGAAATAAAAAAAAAATACGGTTCTTGTGTTGCATCATTAATTGTTGTTCAAAACCTGTATGACTTTCCATCTTCCATTGAACAAAAATGGAACAATTTTCAGGAATAATTTTGTGAATTGATTCATTGAAAGAATAACATTTCATAACAATTCATAATTCACAACACTACATCTTTCTGTTCCTCACACAAAGCTACCATATGGCTTAATTTTGGAAAAAGTGAAGGGAACTTCAAGTCGCTTAGGAAAAAAAATTCTGCTATAAATGAATAGACAAAAATTAGTCTTTTTCTTTTCTTTTTTTTTTTTTTGGTTATTTGGCAGATGCTTTTATACAAAGCGACTTACATTGCATTCAAGGTACACATTGACGTTCTAATCAGTTCGTGCTTTCCCTGGAATTGCATGAAAAACAGCAGCTAGCATGTTCTCCTTTTTAAAAGAAAGTAAGAAAGTAAGTCATGCAAGTTTGAAATGAGCAAAGTAATCATTTTTGAGTGAACCATTCCTTAAAGCCTGACATATGGTCCAAAAATCCAAGAACATCCAGGAAATAGTGGCTATTCCTGAATAAATCTTTCTATCCTAACCTAATCGAATTTTGCTGCTTATGCCGATAATTGAAGTTCCTGACAGTAACTCTGGGTTCTGATGCTCTAGCACATCATCTGATGGCGCGATGCATTCGGTCTGACACAAAGTTCTCTGCAAGAGCTAATTTGCTTAGATCTTGCGGTGGATCCAATTACAAGGGATGCAGAACAGGATATTTTTGATTCGCTTGTCTGGAGATAGAGCTGCAAAGAGAGGGAATGGACATAATGAAAGTAACCAGCACAGGAAGGAGAAGCACAAGTACTTACGGTGGGGTGTTCTGTTAGGTTCCATATGGCAGAGTCATTTCTCATGGTCCAAGCCAGAGAGAGTGTCCCCCCTGAGAAAGACATTACAGGAAGTCAGGCGGCTGCTTTGAAGCCGGTTATGGCACTAAAGAAGGGTTTGAATTCTCTTTTTTAGAAGGAAAATCAAACAAATGCATGTTTCTTTAGAACATATTTTGTTCACAACTCATACTTATGCAATCCAATGACACCCTTTCCATCAAATAACCCTTTTTCATCCTGTTGCTGAGGCCCATCCCTTTAATACCCGTTTACACCGTAGCTTTCTGCCTAAACTGCAAAACTCACGCTCCTGCACACTCACCTTCCCAAGCAGTCCTTGTTTCTTTAATGCTGCGACGCTGCCTTTTCTCCCATTATCTGAAGGCAGCGTGTGTTTGTGTGCATGAGATGCAGAGATAGCAGTGTGCATAACGGCTCGGACTGCAAAGCCTTCAGCTCTTACTGCATACTCATCCAGCTTCTGCCCACCTACCTGTTTTCATAGCTTCTCTCTCTCTCTTTCTCCCTCTTGAAGTCTTCAGCATTAAGCATTCCTAAGATCATTTAAGCTCATTCTTTTGCGCCTCGGAAGCATAATGCTGCTGTATCCTTCATGTCTAATGTGCTGCGTTATTAGTCATAGTTAATGAAACGAATCAAGAGAGACCCATTTGAACAATTCATGGACTATTCTTTCAGATGTCATTGCCAGATTTCTTTTTTTATTACCTTGTCACCGTTATTGCAATCGTGTTTTCTCCGTGTCTCTCTGTAATTAAGTATTTTGTTATATGATAAACTGTAAAGACTTTTTTTACTCGATGTGACCCTTAACATGACCTTTGTTGGTGTAGTCTAAGCCATCAGGTTAAATTTTATAATAACTTGGCTTTAAAACTAGTTGCCACATAAAGCACATTTTATGTAATTTGAAGAAACATATTTAACAGTTTCTAACAATCAACTATCATGAAATGTGATTCTGTGTAGCACATTCAAAAATCTCTGCCATAAGCGTTTCTTATAAGTTGTTTATAGTTTTAATTTTTATTACATTACTTACATTTTAACACGAATTGCGTAAAACAAACTGGAACCTTCAGGTATTCTCTTCATGTACACTAGTATTTTCATTTTCCTGGTATCTATTAAGTTATTTAAACAATAAGTAGATATTTCATTGTTACAGGTAGAAAATTGCTTCTTCTTTTTTCCAGATGCAAAAATGTAATTATTTTGTTCAAATATACAGTTATACTTTATTCAGATAAGTACTTATACTCAAATTATTGCTGGTATTTAATCCAGTTTTAATAGTAAATATTAATTTTGTACTAGTACTTATTAGACCTACTTGTCACAATTCAAAAAGTGTTTCTACAGTTTATTCAGGCAACTGTGATTGACAAATTTTGACAAATTTTGTTGATTCTGGAACAACATTTCTGTCTGAAAATTTTGTCTTAACCCTATCCCTACCCTTAAGCCTAACTTATCCACTTATAAGTTATCCCTAAAATCAGAGGAAAATTATAGTTGAGAAACACTGATTGTAGACACACCTAACCCTGGTTGTAAACCTAAACTTGTCCCTCAAATTCGATTGGTTGATTGTAACGTTGTTCCAGGATTAATGAAAATTTTGATCCAGAAACATGTTGCACGAATCATGTTCATCAGAATGGTCAATATATACTAGAATATTTTTAGACAGTAGAGTTACTGTTAACATTTTTAATCATATAGTAATATTTAACTTATAACTGAATTAGCTATTCTGAGTGTGAGGTAAAAAAGAACTGTAATTTTTAAGTAACAATTAAAAAAAATTATAGTGCCTTAATACAAGAATCTAATAAATAAGTACTAAAGCTGGAATAGATAGTAGGTTATTTTGAGATAAGCATTAGGATCAAATGTTGGATTAATTACAGTAATTAAAAATAGATACTAATTAGTCGTGAATACATGTTCAAACAGCTTGCCATAGCACTGTGTGCATCAACCATAAAAATGGTTTTAAATCTCATTCCGGACCAGTGATGTCCAGGCTATTATTTCTAATCCATAACCGTTTAAAACACTAGATAATCCATGTCTGTTTCCCAAACCTGGGACTACCATCATTCCCAATAATAAAGCACGATGTCATTCTAAGACACTGACGCTCATCACGGAAACAATAGCTGTGCGAATGACAAGCAAACCAAACTCACCTAACTATAATTCACGTGGTCCATGAGACAAAACGCTCGCAAACGATTCCCCGATCTTCTCTATCATTTGAGGTTTTAAATCTTTTTGTATTTATGAATGAAGTCCCTCGTTAAACACACCCACTCGCCCGTCGCCCAGTGAGAAGCGCAGACCGTGACGTCACGGCGAGGTACGGCGTTTCTTGTCACGAGCGTGTCTCTCTCGCGCCCTGATGATGTTATGGAAATGAGGTAATCCCCCATTTGAGTCAGAAAAAAACCCTCAGTAACGGGCATGCCCATGCGGTCTGGTCTGCATTCAGTTTTGGGTAACATAAAAGTTTTAACTTGGGTTGGTGTGTGTGTTTTTTTTCCAGAGTCATGAGATGCACATTAGCATATGCCATACTCTCTATATGCAATGTATATTTTCAGGAAATACGTTTTTTGTACTGTCCTTTTTCAAATAAACTAACAAATACAGATCGTACTGAAAAGAAAAACGTCACAGTGCGCCACTATGACGTACTATGACGTTTTTCTAACCAACGCAATGTCATAGGGCATAGAGTAGAAAACACTAAGTTATATAACTATTTGAAGTGAATCATTGTGTGTCAGAGTGATCAGTACACATTTTGAACTAGAACGAAAATGATAATCAATTCAATTCGTGCAAGGAATAAATTAAATTGACATTTATTGACATGATCGCCCCCTCCTGGTTGTACATCCCATTACACCATTATTGTTATGGTGTCTAATGTTTACTTCAGTGAATATTTATCACAGTGTTTATTTTTTATATACACTAATATTTTAAAGATAGAAATAAAATAACTTCATAACGTATATTGGACATTTTGATAGTTATAGCACAGGAACAAAGATACAGCTCACTGATATAGTTTGTGACAACGTGCCCCAATGGTTTTCATAAATTGTTTAAGGGCTTTTGAACAAGATTACAGTGAAGCAACTGTACCACGAACCGATACAGCAAAAATGGAAAAGGTAATATTTCAAATCAATTGTCTGAATATCGCACTCGTTCATTTGTCAAACCATCCATGAACACACGTGCAATTCACAGGAGAATTCTGTATTTTTTATTTGAAACGTATTAAATATTTTTAACAGCATAAATCACTAAGTTCCAAACCATTTAAACCTTTTTTCAATAAAAAATACCGACTATTATCTGTGTCACTAAGGCTAATTTAAAGCATTTTATTTCCCCTAAATACACCTTTTCATAATTTGAAACAAAATTACAACTGCATTGGTAATGACGGACACAAAAAAATATTGTGTAAGTGATGATTCCCTTTTTCTTTTTTTCTTTTTTCACTCATCCTCATATTTGATCGTGAAGATATTATTCATGACACTGATGTCTATTTGATCATCAGGTGCACTGCCTTTTTGAAAGGGGGGAAAACATGTTTGTGCTGGTTGAAATGACGTCACAACCGAGAATTGTTTTACGAAAAAAAAAACGATTTTCTCAATATTAAGTTTGGAAACTAATAAAGTTGTAAACATTTCTTTTCTGATTTGTCTGTCCTTTCGTTTATATTTTTCCTTGTTTAGTCTATCAATATTTGTAAATATTTAAAACTAATAATAATAATGATAATAATGATTTTAAAGATTTACAAATACATTTAGACACTGTGAATATTAAAAAAGTTTGTGTTTATTTCCCTTATTGTTCAATTTAAATTTAAACGTGTAATAAAAATTTAAAAAAACATTATTGATCGATTGATTTTTAAATCAACTTGGGGCTAGAATACGCCTATGTAAAAACATCCCTTTTACTTATATGAATAAATGAAATTCTCCACCTCTTAAAAAAACTACATGTCCCATCAGCACCGCGATGTCAGTTCTCGCAAGGCCTGCCGGGAAAGGTCGCCCGTGCCCTTGTCCTATCAGCCGCGCTCTGTCTGACTCGACTGCCTGTGAAGACGGGGAAGCGAGGCTTGTGTTTTGCAGTGCTGTAACGGTCGGGTCGCTTCTCCGCGGTAACAATGATGTCAGCGAGGTTTCTCCTCCGTCGCGCGGTTCCTGCGCTGAGACTCGCGCGCTGTTATGCCGACGCGCCCTCCGCGCAGATGTCCTTCACTTTCGCGTCGCCGACGCAGGTACTGGCGCCCGCCTCGGGCCTACCCGCTCTGCCGGCACACAAACCCCGACTGTGCTTATGGCGCTTGTATTATATGTCCTATTTATGTATCACGAATTCAGCTTGTACTGGATATACTTTTTGTTTGAACTACTAGATTCGTTAGGGCACGCGCGTGCACGTTGCGCGCGCTACTTACGCGAGTAAAGCCCGTCAATATATAAACCACTGATGTATAGAGTATAATTCTGCATGTACAGCGAATACATTCAACATTTTACTCTGTACATTGTTAATATAATGGTCTTTTTTTTCGTTTTGTGGCCCGAACACACGTTTGAATGACTTTAGCTGACTGTTAGCATCACCTTGGCAGATCAGACGGAAGATCAATTAAATGTCTCATAATTAAACTGCTTGTTAATTATGTAATCTCTTTATGACATAATGGACCTTCAAATTGTATATCACACTTGTACAAATGTACAATTATACTTTTTTTGTTAAACTTGGGCTATAACAGTGACAGGTCACAGGTCAGTGACAGGTCAGGTCATTAAATGTTTTTTTTACACTCCCACACATTCCCAAAGTCAAGGACATTTCTTTAATAATTCTGTAATAGTTATTAATATTTTTAAATATTTAATATACAGTATTTGATTGTGGGACTGAACGGCTCTTTTTTAATACTAACTGTATAAAAATGTGATCAATAGGCAATGTAAGAATGTTTGAATGAAGCTTATAAAATATAAATAAGTTAATTTAAAATAAATGCATTTTATTGTCAATTTAAAATTGGTACATTTGGTTGGTAATTCTAAAGTTGGTACAGCATTAAATGCAAAAGTAATTAAATATAATTTAATTAAGTAAATATAATGCACAATGATAATAACAATACAAAGCAAATCTGATGTTTTAATAAAAGATAAGATAAAAATATGAAATCTTAGGGAGACATACAAAATTTTTAGATGGCAATTGACAAACAATATTAAGTGTATGTGTGTGTGTGTGTGTATATATATATAATTTTTTCATTCCCCACATTTTAAAAAGATTTTCCCCAATCCTTGTTTAATAATGGAGTATAGTTGTGTATGTGTATGTATGTGTATATATATATTATTATTATTTTTTTTGTCCTGGGCTGCAACGACGGGTATATTTACGCCTCACATTATTTACGTTCATTTTGAATAATGGCGTCTTCTGCTCCCCTCTCTCACACAAAGCCAGACTACGATCATCATAAGTGTGGGAATACTCTAAAAAATGCCGAATAAAACGGTGCTTTGTTCATTCTTTAAAACCTCAGAATGGCGTGTAAATGTTGCAGTGGTTTCTGGGAGTCGTTGCGTGTGTTTCGGTCAAAATCTCATCGAAGTCTCCCTAGAGCTGAAGTTCTCGGCAAGAGCGCCTTAATGTGCTCTATACTAACATACGACTACAATAATCTGGACTTTTAACTTCATCTCAAGTCTGGCAGCGACGCTTTCAGTGCGTTTGCCAATGTTTAGAAGTTCTTTATGCACATGCAGTTTCAAAATAAATGCCTAGACCTAAATTGATATAATGCCGTAAGCGAGTGTGTATGTGAACAGTTAGCAGAGAAATACAATTATGTTTTCGTCCCAACTTCAGTAATTAATAACAGATTATATTAAACGCATTTTGTAATTAGAGTGTTTACATTTTACATTTTATGATGAATAGTATATTTTTTTTAAATAATGTTTAAAATGCTTCCTGCGATCATACACTTCATAATAAAATGACAAATACAATTAGTAATGTCGTCATTCATAGATTTCATGTTAAAATATGTAATTGATTTAAAAAAAATATTAATCGGGAAGAGGGAAAGCTGTGTGCAAGATTTCTTTCATAAAAACAATGTCACTGCTGCATTCTGTACGTTATTTTCAAGGATATGAGGGGACTTTTTTTCTTTAAACTACTATTTACTTGCCCTGTATTAGGCAGTATTTATGTTAGACTATTTTATGCATGGTGTTAGGCTGAATTTATGTGTCATTCATGGTGTTTAATACTCTAAAATGATGTTTGACTTATTTCTGGCACTTCATTTTTAATGGGTTGAACCATTTTTTTTGAAAATGATTTAATAATTGTTTGAAATACAAATGATAAAAGTTGTACTTATTTATTGGAACAATAGCCAAAGGATTAATCCGCTAATAAATAAAAAAACATTAGATTAAACAGGAAAATAATCATAAGATTCAGGGGAAAATGATCGATAGATTAATCGGTTAAAAAAGAAAAATCGTTAGCTGCAGATCTAATATTGTCTGCCATTTGTTTTTCATTTACTTTTTGTTAATACAATCACTATAAAATCGTTTAACATCACTTTTCAGTAATGACAATTAATTGAAAATGTTGTTATTGTTCACTGTTCAGATGGTGTGGGAACCCTGAGTTTAGCAGAACCATTTTTTGTTTAAGTTGGTAGAAATTATCAATTAATTGATCATATTTTTCAATATTTTTTTTTATATATTTTTTTTTTATTATTTGATTGCTTTGTGTTTAGTAATAATTTTAGCTAATGCTTAAAGCAACTTATACGGTACCTGTCATAAATGTAATAAATCTCCCTAGAGTTACTTGGCAAATAGTGTCTTTTTCAAGCACACGTTAATTAATGCGTTGCCATTTGTTTGGCTGCTACTCCGTCCTCAAATTGTTCATCTGGTGCATTGAAGCTCGTTATGCCTTTTGCAGGTGTTCTTCAAGGAAGCCAGTGTGAAACAGATCGACGTCCCAACACTGACAGGTGCCTTTGGGATCCTCCCAGCCCACGTCCCAACACTGCAGGTGCTCCGGCCTGGCGTAGTCACAGTTTTCAATGACGATGGTTCCTCTGCTAAGTATTTCGGTGAGTTGTTGGCTGCAGTAAACGCATGCGTTTTGCCATAGCATTCAGGTGTGTGACGCTCTAGTGCCGTTTCACCAGCCATTATAAACTCAATGGTGGGCATCCAGTTTTTGTAGCCTTTATTCCATTGATTTTCTCCATGGGGAGTTTCATTATATTCTAAACCAGTCAGTTCTGAGATTAATTGCATTATTTGAGAAATGTGCACTGCTGATAGTGACTTTCCATAAGCATAATTTCAGTGTTATGGGTAGTGCAGGATTATTCTCCCTTTATGGTTATGCATCGTGTAGTACTTTAATTTTTATTTTTTATCAGTAATGCAAAAAGTTTTTTTTTTTTTTTTACATCCTTGGAGTAAATGGTAGATATCAATTTATATAGGTTTTTATCTTTTGGTATAACAATTTCTTATTTTCTCATCTCGTTTTACATTCACATTTATGCAGTTGGCAGATGCTTTTATCTAAAGCAAATAATAATATTAATAATATTTTATCCACACAAATTTCAAGGCATATATCAGTTAATGCATTGCCTGGCAATTAGAACTGCATGAAACTTGAAAAAGATGACATTGTGATTATTTTGTTTTCCTGCAATATGAAAACAATTTCATCATGATTTGAATAGCGTTTTTTGGACAAAAATTATTGGGGGATATTTTGTCTTGCAACTGCATAGAAAATAAATAATAATAATACACATTACAAGCATGGATAAGTTCAATAGAACAAAGATTCAAATCAACTAAACGGTGCTTTATGTTTGACCGGTAAGTGTAACGCTTACAAAAATGTAATCAAATGTAAAATAACAGAATAGTCTGTACTGTATAAACTAAATATATTTAATCTTTGCTAAAGCTACAAAAGTAATTTTCAGCAGCAGGTTTATTAGACTACTGTCACTTTAAGAGAGGCTGCTGTTCTCAGACTAAAATGCATATTTGAGCTGTTTTAACTGAAAGCGACTTGGACTGATATATCTTAAAATATATCAGTGTCATTGTTTTGCCTCAAGATGCACACAGGTAAGGTTTTTTTCTAAGGCACGTTTTTAAAAGCTGCTTAATTGTCCTAATTGAACTAAGGCCTTATCCTGGCTTAATCTAAACCATCGACGACACCAAGCGTTTAACTCTGTGATGGTTTGACTTGGCAATTAATCCGTGAGTCACATGCATACTGAACCGTGAGGCCTGGCCCGTGCAAATCACAGATCAACTAAAATCCTTACTTATTTGACGTTGCACAACTTGCAATGTGACCATTGTGAATACACACAATGAAACAATGCATTGTGCAGTTCTACTGGGGATTAATTAATACCCATGACTTCATTTTCTGATTGCTTTGACCTTTTTATGAAGCTCTGACATGGCATAAAACAACCGACAGGGTTTCTCTTAAGAAGTCTAAAAAGTGGCATTAATTCACCCTTACACAAAATAAGATGAACAATAATTCACCTTTACACAAAATAAGGCCTTAAACATGTCTTAAATCTCAGTAGAAAGTCTTTAATTCATAGTCATAGCATTAAATGTTGCATACATTGCAAAAAGAGAATATCTTTCTTAGTATTTTTGTCATGTTTTCCAATACAAATATCTAAATGCCTTCTAAATGAAAATTTGAACCAAATTAAATAAGTGGATGCTTAAAACGACTTTCCTTTCAATTAAGTTGTTTTTTACAACAACATAGTTGTTGTTTTAATCATATACTTTATTTTTTCACAGAAATTAAAGTTGTTTTTCCTTTAATTTATTTCCTTGATCTTAAAAAGGCCTTATAGAAGTCTTAACTTTCCGTTCATAAAACCTGCGGAAACTCTGAACCAAATAAATATAAAAAATCAATTTATTAAAACAAACAAATCATCAAATCAAAGTGACTTATTTTGTTGTTGTTGTAATTATCAGAATTTAGTTCCATAACTCTAATTTAGTCTAATCCACTCTGATCGGTAGTAACTGACCTGATTTTGCTGCCAAATTGTCCCACGTAATATGAATAAGATGAATGTCATTTGGGAGGAGTTGATGACAATCCTCTTGATAACAATTTATATAATTTATAAACTGTAATGCATGTTAATTATAGAAACACTAACAAGGAGAATGAAACTAAGAGAAGGTGTGGCAATGACGTGGGTATTTTGGTCCTTGTTTGATTCTCTGTGGTAAAGCAGTCAACCATAAAGCTGCCTGACAACTAATTGCAGATTATTATGATTTTAGAAATCCATCCAGAAGGGGTCAGACTTGTCCTTGAAATGAGAGCCTCTTCAAGCATCAGAAAACATGGTTTACCTTCTGTGCTTGAGATTTAATGTGCTTTGTGTTTTGCAGTGAGCAGTGGGTCAGTCACCGTTAATGCCGACTCTTCAGTGCAGCTGCTGGCGGAGGAGGCCGTTCCTCTGGACAACCTGGACCTCGCAGTGAGTCCTTGCTGTGCCATTATCTCAACATAAGCATGTTTTTTTTGCTTCTTTGAGGGGTTTTTCACTCAGAAATGCATCATTATCGAACAAATATGGGTTACGAGGGCCATTTCGAGAAATAAAGGGCCGAGTGCATAAACCAAGATTGTAATATAGGCTTGTTAGGTACTTAATGAGGTTAAATTTCTTTAGTTGTGCCATTTTTGAAAGTTCATACCGTTTCGGAAACGTACTGTTATCTTTCTATCTGACTGTATAGACGCCTTTAATTGGATTATCATTTAAATTTAGCATTCAAAACTATATCTTATCGCCCTTTGATTATATTTATGCTGTTTATCTCCTATACAACGTCATTTAAAAACAAATGCATCTTCTGTTAGTCACGTCTCGTTCAGAATGACACATCGAGCTCATTCGAAACGATGTTCTCGGACATGCCCTTTTTCTGACACAGAATAAAGAGCACTTTCGGGTTCATTCCACATAAATAGGTCGCTTTTTTATTCTTCCTAGAGATAGCCATGCTCGAGGGCCTCGCTGGTTAATAAGGAAGGAAAGGTCAGTCACCGTTGAAGTGGTGCAGATGTGTCAAATCCCCACTGAGAGACCTTTAACTCCCAGCAATGTTTGGCCTTTACACTGTGTAATCGCCACTGTGACAAATGTCCTTCACAGGAAAGAGGCCACGTTTATTTGCTCGCACTGTTGTGAAAACGGCTATGCTAGACTAGAATGTGGCTCAAGTAGCAAGAGCATTGATTTTTAAGGCAAAGATGAGTTTTCTCACTTATAAGGTGCTTCAAGATATTGAAGTTCTCAGATCTATTCGACACTTGTTCCAATTGATGGCTCGTTTTATAATGTCAGCTGTTATAGATTGCGTTTTCGCCTGATGCATCAATGTCGAGATCGCAGTGAATGTGAACCAAATGTCAAGAGTACCATGTCCTTTTTTTTCTTTCTAGGCGGCGAAAGGGAACCTAGAGAAAGCCCAGTCAGAACTGATGGGCGCTTCAGACGAGGCAACGCGGGCAGAGGTTCTGATCAGCATAGAGGCAAACGAGGCAATCGTCAAAGCACTGGAGTAAACCACTTGTGTGTTGGTATGTTCACGTTTTAGCAAATGAGAAATGAGGCAACACTCATTAGATGCGGTATTATAAATGCTGCATATAAATCAAGTTATACTTATCAATTTCTATTGTATATATTTTTTTCTCGGTAGGATATTCTGTCGGTGTGAAAAAGTCTTTGGCTTTGCCTGTTCCCCACCCCAATGAAGTCAGAAACCGCAACACTGCTTGCTTTGTACAGTGGATGAAATTAACAATAAATTTATTTGAAATAACACATCACTTATGTTCTTTGTTCTTCATAAAATTAATTCAAGCTTTACTTGCTGTGCCATAGATTTGTTTAGATACAGTACCGTTCGTGACAGAAAGGGGGCGGTATAGTACTGTTGAAATCAAAATGATCACTTGGCCATTTGCTGAGGGAACTAGAGCAAATCTATTCCTCCTTACTATTGAGTCAATACCAATGTTTCTGTACACTTTTTTTTTTTTTTTGTATTTTGGGATATTGCATAAAAAGCGCTAGATGGAAACGCCCAGATGTGCATGAATTCAATCAAAACATGCACATAAACTATGATGAAAGTCACATTTATGTGACTCTTTCAACCAACCAGCGGGATGATCTCGTTGCACAGCATCTGAAATGCTTTTTTGCCCGTTCTAAAATGCCTGAGCAAAGTCTGTCGTCAAAGTGGTTCAGGATAATTACATCCCAGAACTGTCTTAAACGACTCCCTTCCCAAACAGCAGGCATCCGCCTCCGAGCGCAAGATAACATTAACAGGTTTCGTCTGCATACTAAGAGATACAAGTAATTTATTATATATATAAAAATGTGTTGATGTATCAAATTATTGTATACTATTGTTATATTCCTATTTTGACACAAAATCCAGCTTTTGAAAGCTAATGGGAACCGATAATGATACCAATTTTTGTGCAAAATATCCTGTTTTTTCCAAGTTTCAAGTTGCCTTCATATGCATTTGAAGATCCCTAAAAACTGATAAGCAGGTACTGACAAGCCAGCAACAGAATTAGAACGGACTAGCTGTATTTCTGCTTGAAGAAATATCCTGCAGACATTGGACGTGGTGGCACTAAAGTCCCGAGTTTGCTTAAGTACAGGGTAATTTTACATGGCCTCTCCAGAACTGTATGCATGTGCTGACTGGAGTTTTACGAGACTAAACCACATGCGTCTTTATGAACGTCAGACGTCTATCGTGGCAACATGTTACTGCTTGCTACAGTAGCACATGTACGGAATTGGCAGAGAACGTTGCAGAAAGTAGCAATCGTCCTTTGTTAAGAAAAGTTGTTTTTTGAGCTATAAACTCACTGGTTTGTCTAAATTGTTACTTGCACTGCATAACTTGCATGTTTTTACTTTGTGATGGATTGCTTTTGAATAATTGAACCAATAGAATGAAAAACCAATGCAGACAATAAAGGCGTCAGGAGTTTCTTCCTTTTACAGACTGACGGTGGCAGAAATCAGTGTGCCAGAGACTGATTTAAGATTTTCTTAAGGAACCACATGGTTCTATTTATGTCACTCACTGTTTCCTTTGTTGGCATCTTTTGTTCCTACATCTCAAGTGTGAGTATAGGCTCTATTCTTAAACTTCCTCTACAGGATAGTCCTAATTATACTGTTCTACAGTCTCGAGAAGGGACAGTTTTAGGTCAGAAGATCTGCCCTAGCAAAACTTTTCATATGAAGTTTATAAATCTCTGGATGAGTATATTCAACTTTAGGAACAAGGTGTCCCAATGGCACCAATGGGCTGTGAAGAAATAGTTTACCAAGTTGGTATAAAACGATCTAGCAATGTCCAAAGGGAAAAAATGCCACCTTCATTGCCCACTTTTTTTTTTTTAAGGTAAAATTGGCCATGGCCAAAGTTAAAGGTCTCAGGAGTCTTTTTAGTAGAGCAAAAACTGTCCACTGCTGCTTGATATTGCAAACTGGCATTTTTAATAATTGTAACCGTAAGCAGACTGGTTTTTGTTACACAAATAATTTTACTGTTTACTTTTACATATAGCGGCTAATGAAACGGAGATCTCGCACGTTCACAGTAAATGGCTTCCATATTGTAAAATAAAGTGGCTAGGACAAGTGTTCATTTCTGAACTCATTCTTGCTGTTACGCGTCAATCTGCTTCAATGCAGTTGCCCACAAGTTCTGGTCATCCTGAAGACCTTGTTTGGATGGGAGTCTACCTAAACCATGTTCCTGGAGGTCAAACTTCTTGCAATACACCTGCCTGAAAGTTTCTAGTGATCCTGAAGACCTTGATTAGGTGGTCCATGTGTGTTTTTATTAGTGCTGGAGATAAACACAACTACAAGGTTGTCTTCCAGGAACAGGAATGGACATCCCTGAGCCAAACACTACAGGAATGGCCCTCTCAAAGAAGGACTGGACATCATTGTTGGGGGGGTTTTGCTTGCTTGGGTCAGTGGTTCCCAACCCTACTCCTTGTATTTGCTGATTACCTTTGTGAAGATAAAATGTGTGTCAAGAAAGAGAGACATCAGAAAGATGCATTGTTGGGGGTTCTTCAGGATGACTTGAGCTCACAGTAATACTTGAGATGTCTGCAGGAGGACAGACAACTATAAAAATGCAGCTTAAAGCTCTGACCTGGTTTTCCTTGCAGTCTGCACAGCTTCAGACTCTCAGGTGGCTGTAAGATAGGCCGGGAGTGGGCGTGAAGGCCTGACGCTCCCGCCTACACAGACATACGGACCAGCGCAGATCTGCGACCAGTTCTGCAATTACTGGAACTGACTAATGCTGGAGTTCTGAGAAAAGCATCCTGTCTTAAGTCAGTCCTTTAGGGCTGTTTCTCAATGTAGACCGTACACCACATCCTTTTATGTCACTCCCACCCACACTTGCAAAGGTGCCTACAAATAGAACGTAGAGCAGGCGTTCTAGAGAAACCTGCAAATCCACACGACACCTCAAAACCTTATGATTGAACTTTAGCAGCTTTGCTCTAGTGACAAATAACCCTGAATGGCTTATCAAGTAATCAAACATACATTTCGGCTTTTAAGATAGTATCCCCTTGCAACAGTTGCACATAAGTCAAACTGACTATCCTTTATGTTAAGCTTTTTGTTTCTTTTTTCTTTTTCTTTAAACGGCATGAAGCGGATTAGTCACTAAATATTCACTCCACCAGTTTTGGTTTGACTGTTTATCGTTTACAAGCTAGTCCTTCCCAATAGATATCATAACTAGATCATGTGGCTGCAAAAAGTACCTTTCCTTAGAAATTAGTTACCAGACTTTTACTTGCTGGGGTCCTAAACAATGTAGATGTCTGGCAATGCTAATGGCTTTCTTGCTTCAGGTATTTAGACCTACATAGACAAACACGAAGTCTTCCACAACCCATTGCTTAGATGTAGGTAAGACACCTTTTATTTATTGCAACTAAAGGAAAGGACATGCTAACTTTCTTTGTGTCTCCGTCATGCTAACAGTGACGTTTGTGGTGGTCTTGCATTCCACAGAGCAAAGTGTCTCATTCCAGAAGGGTGAGGTTGTTGAATCGGTTGACTGGAAAAGCGAGGGTGAGGCGTGGGCATGGGTTAGAATGTAGAGTAAAACCCTGTTCACCAACTCTACAGCAGTTTCAGTAAAAAACTGCTTTGATTGTTTGATTGTTCAGAACATGTATATTCATATGATGTACTGTAAATGTTTACAAGATGCCTATGGCCAGAGAAGTTGAGGTGCACTCATTTTTCTTCTCTGCAAGGCACATCAAGAAATGACTGGCAGTTCACAAGTTCTTCCCCCTAAACTTGCCAGAATCCAAAGAGTTCCTGTTTGGGCTCCAGCGTATGACTCCATGTCACCCAGAAGTGACTAGTCTAATAAAGAAACACTTTCCTTCTCCACCCCATCACTTTTCCCACATAAGGTGTTCAACTGGAAAAAAAAGCCCTGATTTTCCCCCTTAAATGCAAAGCATTGCCCCTTAGAATGCATTACAGTGTGGAATCAACCCTGCAGCACTGCATGGAAAACCAATTAGGGAAACCCAGTTGCCACATAGACCTACTGTTTAACTAAAAAAAGGGTAAACTACCGCTTTGGTGCATGTATCTCTGCTCTTCAAGCAGAACCTCTTGTTTGGCAAGAACGTTGACACACAATATCAGTTTTTGTTTCTTGTTTTTATTTCCTATAGCTTAATTGATCTTAAGGTCATAAGTTTTATTCCCAGGGAACACACAGACTGATGAAATGTAAACCTTTAATGCGGAGCAAAAGTGTGTTCCTGTAGGAATGCACCCTTATCACTGCGCTACTGGCTCTCAGTAATTGTGGTTTAGCGAGTCACGTTGACTGCTCTGAACGTATAATTCGCAAAAATACGCTTTGCTTTTGGGGGGTTTTCAAGCTTGAATTGTTTTCATGGTATAAGAACATTCCTTATGGATTATACATACAGGTCATGGACATGAATTTGCATCAATAATCTTGCCTCATAATTGTTCAAAATTAGCACATTCATTTGAAAGTCCAAGTAAATGTAGATTGAAATTTATTCTCCTGTCCCTTCTCAACATAGAGCGATTGGTGCTAGTTTCCCAATCACATGTCTTTGTGCTGAAGCACTAGGAAAATATGCCATCACGCCAGTTTCCATTCAGCACTATCCAAGTAGACCTTGCACCATTTACACGCTTACGCCGCTTCAGACAAGTCCTGGACTTTGGTGCAAGGCCCCACACCCACGTGCGAATGTATGACGCTTTCCAGTGTTAGCAGACAGCAGATCAAACATAACCATAAGCCCAGCCATTGAACTAATTTAGTCAACTGGCCCGGTATTAGCAGGTGGTGGGGCGAGGAAGGTTGGGCTGTTAGGCGAGGTCAGGAATGCACTGACTGTAGGCGCTAGATGGAAAACAACGCCAATTGGTCACTTACATTTATGGTGGATATAATGACAAGAAGTAATGATGACAGCAGTTTTGCAGTATCCAAACTAATACCCTTGCCTTATATGCCAAAGGCTTGACAGTGACCTTATTTATATTTACCACCTTGTTGCCCTTTTACCAAGTTATGCTATGACGATCTCTCTGAGGCAATGCTCCCAGGAACTCCCGACTTGTCATCATTCCTTTAAGTTAACCTGCATGCTAAAGCTAGCTTTCACATTTTCCAAACTGACTCAAGCTAGTAAAACTTTTCTTATATTTCAGATTTAGGGGGAGTTGAAGCTAAATGATCCATGTGCACTGGGTAACAGCTGAACATGATTTACTACTTAGCTTATTGCTAACTGGTCGACATATGCTAACTGTTTAGCTATGGTGTTATGTAGCATGCATTTTATCACAGTGGTTACAGAATGCTGACAAGGTATTACATGGGCAAAAAATACTGGGTTCAATCCAGGACAATCCCCCAAATAGATCACCTCTTAGAATTCACAAGGCCTCGGATTATGGGAAGCCACTACATGTAATAAGTAGAAGGTTGCTGGTGTGGTTTTGCAGCAAGATATTCAAGTAAGAACACCTCCTGAACAGTGTGCAATATCAGTGTACGAACCGTCTAACGAACCTTCAGTGTGTTGACGCACTGTACTTGTAACCCATCCAACAAATGATGCACCTTAGTAAGGCGAAGAAGTCCTCAGAAACATTAGCATAACATTAACATAGCACTGCGTGTAAACACATCCTCGTGCTTGGTGCCAGATGGGTTAACAAGAGTACAAAAATAGCCCTCTTTGACAAATTAACTGCTGGGCATTAGAACTGTTGCTCATATCAGATATTCTGATCTGTTATACTCCGACATGACTAAACATGGACTGCATCAGTCTCTGTTAGCCTCTTCACATAATGGCCTGGTTTTACAGACAGGGCTTAGATTAAGCCAGGATTAGGCCTTAGTTTAATTAGGACATCTAAGGAGCTTTAATAAACGTGCCGTAGAAAGAAATAGTACTGGTGTGCGTCTTTTGACAAAACAATGGCAGTGATATATTTTAAGATAAGCCAGTGCAAATGGTTTTCAGTTAAAACAGAGCAAACATGCATTTTAGTCCAGAATTAGGCTTAAGCCTTGGCTGTGAAATCGGGGCGATAGGTTTTAAATTGAAAGGTATATAGAGGTTAAGGGTTTGCTCTGTGATTCAGTGGAAAGTTATGATTACTCTGTGTGCTGTTCCTCCCACTGGATACTCTGGCAACTATTAGGTTGTTCCTCACTTTGCTTGTCGTCATTTCAACCCTGGGTAAAATAATACATTCACACATTTTAAAAAGGGATTACGTCAAAAAATGGTAATGTAAACCATCATAAAACATACTTAATGCAACTTAAAATGTAAAGATTTTGCTTCTTAGCGTGGCCCATTAGCCCCTACTGGTAGATGTTGTAATTACACCATATTTCCCATTAACCGTTTTAACCCCACCTTTTTATTTTCTGTGCTGCTTTTCTTTTCTTTTTTTCTTCGAAATTTATGATGATCGCCAGTGAGCAGTTCAGGACTGTACAATGTGTGTATGTTCGTCAACCAATTAGCATTGCGGCCATGTCATGTTGCTGTGCTCTAGAGTGAATGGCTAGTTGGCTCAAATAGCTAGTTGCAGAAACAAGAGCTCATGAGCAAAGATGCCAGATTTCACATTACATACTTCCAGCGGGGCTCCACACCAGCTGAGCAAGTGCTGTTGAGGTGACTGTGAATGCAAACAGATAGCTTTCTCCAGGTATTGTACATAAACTTCTTTGGTTATGATTGCTAAATGCTAATTGCTAAATGTACTGTTTGGTCATTTGAGGCATGGTTCTGTTTATATTTTACTTTAATGCCAAGTATACCGTAATTCTGTTCAGTTTTGTTGCAAACACTGTTATATTCTAAAGTTATTGCTTCATAATACCTTTGCAGCTGTTTGAGTATCAACTAATGAGGAACCGAAAAGCACAAAGAAGAATTCATTTGCATGAACAAATTACACTTTTCCTTTGCAAAGAAGTGGTATAAGAATGTTGAAACTTCTCCTTTTCCGATATATAAGCACTTGGTAAGATGATTCTGCTTTTAAAACAATATTGGTAACACTTTACAGTTCCCCATGTTCATACTATCTACTTGTATTTAAACTAACCAGTACTTTTTTAGGTAAGTACATCGTCAGCCACTTGTAATATTCCTGTTCGCGTCTGAAATCACCAACTAAGCAACATAAAGATCATTTTCAGATTACAATCTCTACTGAAGAAACCAGATTAACTTGTTTAGGAAACAATGTTTTAGTCTTGGATTAATCCAGCTTTTTCCAAGAACACTTCATAGAGGTCATAAGCTGATTCCTTCTGCCACTATGTGGGAAGCTGTAAAAGTAAACAAGCTCATTGGCCCATATGTAAATGCTTTACCGGATGGACACAATTGAACTCTCTGTGGTGAACTCGAACAGCACAGGGAAATGAGGAAGTAAGCAACAAGGCACATTAGCGAGAAAAGCCAGTTGTGGGGACTGCAGCTCAGAGAGAGACGGGAAATAATGGCATTCCTGTGAAGAGTTTGTTTCTATTTTTAAAGACTTAATGGATGCGGGATGACCAAGCATCCTACGTCAGAGATGGAATCAAAGGGCCACAATAACCTTCCATATCAATGATTAGATTACCCCAAACAGCGGATACAGGTGAAATGTCAGTGTGCCACGCAGCCCCCGTGCATTGCTTCTCTATAAAGGCTGTGTTCTGATTAAATTAGCCTAACGTGGGAAGTTGCTAATCCGAGCCAACCCAGGATTAAGCCTGCAGGACATCGAGAGTACATGGGAGAATGCATGTTTGAGTGTGGGTTGCTGAGTGGGTGGTGGATAACAACGGTTTGCGGAGAACAAATAAACCTTGCCGAACATGAGGCTAACAAAGACACCCCTGTAATTTTGTTTTGTCTTAATTCAACAAATGATGTCGGACAATATGGCATCAAATGTGGATTCATAACAAGCTATACACACTTGATTTGCTCTGGAATTTGGCTGATGTTTTGGTCGAACTCTGTTGTGCTTATTCTCGGTTTCCATAAAGGAGTGCTTTTTCATTTATAATCTGGCCATGCACTGTAGGTGGCGACTTATGAAAGACTATACAAATGCTATGTGCCTACAAAGCACCTAAGGCCTGGAACAAAAGATGTAATTTTGTGATTA
This sequence comes from Rhodeus uyekii, assembly GCA_037043235.1. Lineage (NCBI taxonomy): Eukaryota > Metazoa > Chordata > Actinopteri > Cypriniformes > Acheilognathidae > Rhodeus > Rhodeus uyekii. The sequence continues at coordinate 434,109 of JAWRVZ010000218.1, read as the reverse complement.
TATATCTAAAATACCTGCATCAGTGGGCTCATGATTATCTAACGATTAACCAATTTTAATACAAAGAAAGCTATGGTAGCTTGTTTGTGCCACTGAATAAAAAATAAAAAGCTAATTGCGACTTTTTTACCTTTATCAAAATTGTTTCTCATAAGTTGATTTTTTTAATTCAGAATTGCATGATATAAACTCACAATTCAGAGATATAACGTGAGAATTTCAAGACATAATGGAAAAATCTATACAAGTTATTTTAGTTCCTCAATTCTGATTGGCAGAGAGACTCGGAATTAACTTATGCTTGATTCTCATTGGTTAAAGTTTTTTCATAATCTACTCAAACCGTAAGAAGTTCGTTCATCTTCAGGGGTCTCATTTATAAAACTTTGCGTAGGATCCCTACTAAAAGTTGACATGCAACCAAAAGCCAAAAACGGCATATGGCAAAAAATATTCCGATTTATAAAACCTCACCATTTGTGTCGGCAATTCTCCACAATGTGCATACGCGCAGCTCAAAGTTTGCTTGAAGGTGCGCACATTCTCCCGTCAAGTTTGTTTTTTATAGATCATAACCTTAGCGTGGAAACTGGCGTAGCCTACGTTTCCAGTCCCGTTTTGTGCGTACGCACACTTTTAAATGAGACCCCAGAACTTCAAAACATTACTGATCTGTTTACATGTGAATAAAAGCCTGAATTCAATCTTTTTATCACATAAAGCTACCGTGCCTCTTCAGAAGACATAGACTAAACATACATTTACAGGATTCACAGAAATAAATGACATTTTAAAATATATCACGCACATACTGTATATCTCCCACACCCTGTAGGAGGAAATACACCTGCAAAGTACACTTTATTGCAATGTACTTCATTTGTATTTTCGCCTCATAACCTTCAGGTGGATGTGTAAGTAATTCCTATCATTTCTGTATTCCCACAGTACTCATTTATCCCCTACTTCCTGTTCACAGACCTATGAGCCACGGCCCTGTGCAATGACAGGCATGTTCTGATGCTTCCCCCTCAGTTTAAACAAAGGAATCTAGGGTAAACAGCAATCGGAATGGGCTGACGGATACGGGCTGTTGAAAATTTCATGGACGTGAAATTGTGAACCGGAGTGACTTTGATGGTTAGGAATGCTGCTCTCCCACACATGCACAGACGCCCACATATGTCCCACACATGTCTCACATTTGAATACACATAGAGATACTCATTGTATGAGACACTTCAAATCCACCCATTTCATTTAAAGAGAGAAATTCTAGCATGAATAAGGCTAATTGATTCATTGAAAGCTGTTTAATTGGCAAGAGCAAACAGCATCTTCAATGTAATTCCCTTTAGGGTGGGAAACCGGCTAAACGTTCTTACAACATATTGTGTCAGATTATTAGGAATACTGTAAAAAGAATTAATTATTCATCAACAATTATGAAATCACTTTAAGGTTTACGGCCTCCACCTTGCCGCATCACTGCTTTGTAAAGGTGACGAGGGAAGGTGTTCGATTCTATAATTATAGGAGTATATTACAAATATTTCAGTATTGTAGTATTTTAGGACATTTAGAAGAAACCAATCAAATATAAATGCATAATCATTACTATATATTTAATCAAATTCTGTATAGGCACCTTCAATTCTTGAACAAAACTGTTGAACATTTCCACTATTAATAGTGGAAATGTTCAACAGTTTTGTGAGTTGCTGTTTTGTGACATTTCTTTAAAAAATACCCCTAATCTAAAAATCATTTATAATCAGAATGGTAATTTTAGTTTAGATTACACTAATTTAAATGGGCTTTGCTCTGTTTAAAAACAAACATATTGTAAACTTTAGACAAAACACATTTGTGACCTGGAAATATATACATATATTTATATATTCCAATATATATATATATATATATACATATATATATATATATATATATATATAGTAACTGACACCTCAGTTACTATATATATAAAATATAGTAATATAGAAATATATGATACACACACACATATATATATATATATATATGTACATATATGTATATATATATATATATATATATATATATATATATATATATATATATATCTGACACCTCAGTTACTTAAAATATATTTGCCCTAAATTTGTTTGGTTTTGCTCTGTGGTGGAGTCTAACCTTTTAGTCTTTTTTTCACCAAAAGCTCAAACTATCTGCATACTTAACACGCACACGTTCCCATATTGCAATATTGAAGTATTTAACGATAATTTCCGATCCTTAGATTTCTACCACCATATCAAAGTGGCGTCACCAACTTCCCGAGATTCGAATTCCACGTAAGTTTGTTGTTTACACTAGACTTCTCTCGTATCCAGGCAATGTGTTTTCCTTGACTGGTTGCCCAGTTACCTCTTTATGACGTCAGGACATCGTTACGCCCCTCCCAAATCAAAGGCTTCTACACGTTAACATCTATTAAGGTGGCTTTGATCTTATTACTTGGCTATATATATGTTTGTTTGTTTATTCAACCGAGTGTACTTTATTTTGACTCTTATTTTTTGTGTAATAGAAACGACGCTCAATAATCCGTGCAAATGGTATGAAACGTCCATAAAGAATGAAATAAAGCGTGTGATTTAAGACTTCCACCTTAAATTGCATGCTGACATCGCAAGAAGCGAAGTCTCCACCCATTCTGTGAGCGGCTTTGTAAAGAGGTGTTGTACTTCGACTCGAATGCTGTCACACGGTGTAGTTTCGGATGGCAGGAGCTCTGGGATAGATTTTGGATTTAAACCGGTGTTCTGCACAGGGACGGGCGGTTCATTTAACACAGCCACATCTCAGTGGACTTTCTTTGTGGACAAATCTAAACCATCAAAAACGTTTCTCTATACATGCCAAAACTAGGGAATCTTGTGGAGGATTCTGAGACATTGTCGCGAAACTTTGAGGTTTTCGCCACAATTATTGGTAAGTGTCAGAATCATATTTTTTAACATGGATGGTGAACTTTTTATGCAACAGCTGGTTTGCTGTCTTTATTTATGTTTGCAGTGTTAGGTTTACTAACTAATGTGACTTCGAATTAGTTTTGGGGTAAATGCATATATTATTAAAGTCTACCTGCTCTGATCTTCTTCGATTACTATTTGTACTTGGTAAAGTAATTTTGAGTTAATATTAATAATAGAGATTTTTTTTTCTTCGTCTTCCGTGGCTCACCAAAAAAAATATTAGGAAATGACAGCCACCGTTTCTATGTAATTTATTATTATTTATTCCCATAAAGTAGGTTGTCATTCTGCCTAAAGTTTTCTTTTGTTCTCTACGGAAGACAGTGAGTCGAATGGGTTTGGACGAACGTAAGTGTTGGTTAACGACAGAAAATTTTAATTTGCGTGAACTTTTCCTGTCAGTAGCAAAGAAATATGAAGCTACTGCTTCCACTTGATGTTTATTCCTTGCTTATACGACAAAAAAATGTTTTGAACCTGCTACATGTAAATGCATCACTTGCTTGAAAATAGGCTTATACCTCTTTTGGCCACTGGTAGGCGCTAAAACCACACCATAAATGGTAGATGGATGGATGGATGGATGGATCGATAGATCGATAGGTATTTGTTCTCACACGGGTTCAAGTCAGTGGTGGCTCTGCTCACACACCACGTGAATGAGTCGTAAAGCTTGGCATAAAACACAAACACCAAAGCCTTTGCAGCCTGAAACATGTTCCTTTTTTATCAGTAGTTTCAGTCTTGTTGTTGAGATAAGGTGTTATATCATATCATAGCTGGCCCAAGCATCAGTAGACGTTTGCAGACTGTAGCTTACAGCACATTTGGCACGAGAGCATGAAAGTGACTGACGTAAGTGTCAATTTGCGTCTCGCCCCAAGCGATGCTTATGTTGGATGCATGGGACGCACGTTTCCTTAAGAGCATACGGTCTTTTATGGAGGACTATTTGAATAGAGATAATGATAATCATAATACATGCTTTTAAACGTAAGCTGCGCACGTAGACAGATTATAGGCTATTAAAACATGCGTGTATAATCATATTTTTGCATATGGATGATGCTTTAATATCAGTATAGCTTTACAGTTTAATTTCACGCTCATTTCCAAGTTTGTTTGTGTGTCTGTGTAAGTTACTCAATGAACTTGTCCCACATCCAGACGTTAACTTTTATTTCTAAAAAACATTTTAAATATATTTATTTATAACGTATCACTGTTTTCAAAATAGCTGTCGTCATTGAAGAATCTCATTGTCGATTAGTAAAAAAAAAAAAGAAGAGAGATTTTAGGAAATGGTAATGGTAATGTATGTTATGTAATTTGCGCGATTGAACGTGCATGTTTTACTTATTACAAATACAGCACAAAATCGCCAAAAAAAAAAAAATGGGTTACGTAAGCCGAACCTTAAAAAAAATAATGACAGAAAAGTTGACCCATAAAAGTCACCGAATAACTTGCACATAGGAAATAAATATACGACCTAAGACACTGTTTATTATGCACACGAAACGAAAGTTGTAGTTTGTATTGTTTTGGAAACAGCTTGTTTTGTGTTTCCGATAAAACATTCAATGCTATATTCGGTGAGTTTTGCTACTTTGACAGTTTGCCTCATGAATGGTGTGGCATTGGTAAGAGTGGGCTGGAACTCCCGGACTGGAGCTCCTCGCCCACTCAGATTGGATTTGTCCTCAATGAGGAAATGTGAGGAGAGAGAGAGAGCGAGAGATGAGGCGGGGTTTGTGCTCCACGTGGGTGAGTAGTTAGTTCTCCCATTGGATACGAATGTGTGACGTCTTTACATTAGCGTTCTCTGATTGGACGGCGCTTCTGTGGGTGTTACCATAGCTGCACAGTGGAAGCGAGAAACAACGAAACAACGGGCATTATTATGTGTGTTTCACCGGAGTTACTCCTCGCGATGAGGACTGAGGTTTAATAAAAAAAACGTTGTTCTGTCGTGCACTGTCAACGACAAAGGACTACAGTTTATATTCATGTTTATACACTATCGGAAAATTAGAATTAAATACTGCTGTAGAAGAAGCTGTTAAATTGGAGGCTCGCCGCAGGACCGACCACCAAACAGGAATAATCATTGGGAATATTTTCCAGATAGCTTTCCATTGAGAGACCCGTCCGCTTCCATCGACCCTGTCTCCTCTATCGTAGGCTATCGAATGGACCAGCATCCGAGCGCCCGGAGCTGCAGCAGTCGCGGATCTGCGCCGTCCTGCGAGAGCGTCTCCGGCGAGCCCCCCATGAATTTGTACATCCACTCCACCACCGGCACACGCTTCGAGCTCTCCCTTCCCGCAGAAGAGACCGTGGAAGGGCTAAAGCGAAGACTCTCTCAAAGACTGAAAGTCCCTAAAGAAAGACTCGCTCTGCTACACAAAGAAACGTGAGTAGTAGCCTGATGTGTTCCTGTTAGGTTTTTAACAATGGCATAGTGCACGTCAGAAGGTTGGTTTTTGCTTCCCAGTGGAGATTTTCAGCCACCTCCAATGGCAAGCCGATTTAACATTTATTCACACTAACTAGTAGGATCCATATTTTTTTTATTTTAAGCGCTTGTTTTTTGTAGTCACTTGTCATTTCAGTTGTGACTAGTGTATCTTTCCACTTCCCTAGCACATATTCGGTAGATATACATTGAATTAGCACTGTTTAGTATCCATCTATCCATCCACGCATCTATCCATAACAGACTTCTGGTTAGTAGTTGCACATATGTATCGCAGTTTAACAAGCTCATTAGGTAATAGTACTAACTGTTTAGTCATTTTTAACCATTAAACTAGATACTATTAATTATTATTATTAATTGACTGTTCTAGTTATTAATACTGGGGAATTAACTACAATAAATACTAGTACTTATTCCAGTACTGCATACTAGTATGGCAAAAAAAGATTAGTCAATTACTAGTGTAAGAATAATTATCTCATATATAATAATATAATATATCTAAATATCTTGGAGTCCTGGTTCATTTTGTTGCATGCATAGCACCATTGTAGTGCATATCTACCATGCTTTTTGTTTTCTGTGGCAGTCCGCAGACTCTTGAATAGAGAAATGAAAGTGATTTAAGCTGTTGACAGTTTGCTGTTGAAGTCGGTTTAATGTAGGCCATGTGCAAGGTGCGCTAGAAACCTGAGATATGCCTGAAATTGTACTGCCATTTCAAAACATTAAGCAAGCAATATAAGTTTTACAGCTTATGGAGGACCCAGAAGTACTCAGTAGTACATGCATATAAATAGAATTGCTTAATCTCTTGAGTAAACTGGTTTGTTTGCTTGGTTAGAATATGCATTGCTATTATAAACATGATGTTGGAAGAATAAAGCATTTGTAGTGGGACTTGCATTGCTGTGTTAGAATATTTCAGGCGAACGTTAAGAGAATAAGGGACAATGTTAGTTTCAGTGCAGTTTGCACATTGCCTAACAATTGCACTTGGGTGGTGGAGCTAGGAGGTGAGAGAAGCTCTTTTGTCACTTGCAAATGACCCTAACAGTTGCATTGTTTGTGCTTTGAATTGGGCCGATTGAAAAGCCCTCACAAGTAATCACCACCAAATTACATCATCCTTTTAAAACGAAGAGTCGCTTAATCTCTTCTGTTTGGTTTAGCTGCCTCCAGGCCAAGTGCTCAGTCCCTTTGTTCGGCAGGAGGTGGTGACATTTAGCCCGAGCACATGTGTGCACATTTATGCCACTAGGACAAATATTTCGAAGGGATTTGTGGTTTAAAAATATATTTAGACAGTGTATTTGAAACATTTGGATTCATATGGGGGTGTTTTTGCACTAAATGTGCTGATTTGAACTGGTAGAGGCTACACAAGTTCTAGCTTTGTTTTGCGTACAAGCATAGATATCTATTTATGGATATATGTGCATCATGTCCGGACCAAACAGTTATTTTCATTTTGGTATTGTGTACAGTTAAAAAGAGATAGTTCACTCAAAATTGAAGATTCAGTCATTATTTACTCACCCTCGTGTCATTCTGAATATATGTGAATTTCTTTTACTGTGGTACAAAAATATATTGTAAAAATGTTTTACCCCATTGACTTTCATTGAATGGACAAAAAAACGTTACACGACATTCTTTGAAATATCCCAAATATGTGTTTGGGAATAAACATGCAGGAATGTCTCGCATCTTGAGATTTGAAATCTAACATCTCCTTGTCCTTTCTAGACGCCTGAGTTCAGGAAAACTTCAAGATTTGGGAATAACGGATGGGAGCAAGTTAACACTGGTTCCAACAGTTGAAGCAGGCCTAATGGTAAAAATAGCATGAGCTAGATTATATTTGATGTACTTCACTGTCCCTTTTTGTCACACTTATATTTACCCTGTCGTATCTGTCTTCCTAAAGTCTCAAGCATCGAGACCCGAGCAGTCAGTTATGCAGGCGCTGGAGAGCTTGACGGAAACACAGGTAAGGTTTCACTCTAATAAGGTCATCCCAGTAGATGTTTGAATTACACAGTGGCCCATTAAAATGGACAGTTGTGCGTACACTTAACCCATTTGCCAGGGCAGCACTTGGCTCTTTTTTTTTTTTTTTGTATGTTTTTGAACTCTCTACTGGGCAAGATGTTGCTTTGACACATAGGGTAATGGTATACAGATGATGCCCTTCTAAGCTTTTAACTCCAAGACCTCCACACACTTACTACGCATATTTTAAGAAACACCATCCAGTTTCTAGGCAACACCTGTAAGTCGATGTACACCCCACCTAGTACCCACTTCATTGAAACACCACCTTTCATGTGAAGGAAACTCTTCAACTACTATTTTGTTATTACGCCGCTTTCTAGTGAGTATTTCCGTTCTACACTAACGGGTAAAAATCTCACGATGGAAGCTATTCTTAACTCATTTCACTTAGTGTTTTGATTGGTTGTCAAATCTTGCATGTGCATGAAAATAGTCCACCAGTGTTGATATTTTGGGAAATCCTAGGTTATTGGGTTTGTGCGTGCGTTTGTGTAGGAGAGTAAAGCGTCAATGTGTAATGACGACAGAGGAGTGTGGTTGTGTGTACAAGGGGGAAGGGTAGACCGGAGAGTGCACCACTCTCCCGGCAGCTGCACTGTCTCCTGTTTCTGTAGAAAAGCTTTTTATCATGTTAAAAGTGGCTCATGTTTTGCCTTTCCCATCACTAAACCTTTTGCAACAGCGTCCAACGCTACTTATGCTACTCTGATCTAGTGTGCTATTTGTAAGCAGCTAACTGTGTCATCTGGTTGCTTACGAAACAACCCCGTTTTAGTCAGCGTTTGTGTCTTTTTTGGTAGCTCCACGGTTATAGACACGAACTGAGTCAGTAACATTGTCGAATGTGAGACATATCACTCTTTCAGAAATTAAATTAGTCAACACAATCGTGCAACCGCAACGACTGTAAAAAGTGATCTGTGCTCCATGATACCTACCCCTCTTGCCCTGTCAACTAGTTAAGGTCAGAATTCGTAGTTAAAATGGATGACCACATATACATAGCCCAATTCCAAGAGCTACAGTGTTCGCTTCCAGGGAAAAATCTATCTCAGACTTCCTTGTAACCAGACTGTTTTATGGAAAGGGAAGGCTTGCAATTATTGGAATGGCATTTTTTCCCCTTGTTACTCTGGCCTTACAGTGTTTTCTGGCCTATAATTTAAAGCTGCCGTGGTTTCGCGTGTCTCTCCATAGTCTCCAGTTTTGCCCTCTCCGCTATTAAAGAGGAAGAACGTCCTAGAGAAGAATGACGTCAAGGAGATTCTTCGTTCCAAGGGAAAATGTAGCGTAGTTTATGGAGTCAACTTGATTGATCAGTTGTCCTCTTGAAGCCCCATTTTTGTATTTGAGAAATGCTTTGTCGCTGGAAACTCTGCCAATCAAGTAGAAATAATGACTGGTGTCTGATTCTTCCGGCAACAGAGTGCGTTAATTAGAAGTTTCCGTGTTAACCCACCTCTAAAGGCAGGTAGATTGCTCGCTTTGTCCTTGAGGGACAACATATCGGTTTGTTTTCACAAGCAAGCGGTCTCGGTGCCACAGACTAGAGATGTTTTCCTGTCATAACTCTCCACCCTTCACACACCCACCTACTCGCTTTAGAATGGGTCCGGTGCCTGTCATTGTGTCTGAAAATGGACAGATCCAAATTATGAAATTCAACAATATAGAGCGAGTCACCTCTCTGTCACCCCCTTGTTATTTCCACCCACCCAACCCCCTTCCCGGAGGGAGCAAGGGATGCGAGTAACTGAATCTGGGAAATGGCTGTAGTGACGTCACCATTGAGGAGGGTCTGGAGTGGATGCGATTATCAGGAAGGACAGTGATGAGTCAGAATGCCAGGTATAGATTGAGGACAAAAATAGAAGCGGTGGGATCGCACGTCACTCTGAGTGGCAAGGCTCCAAGGGATACTGATGGCTTTCGTTCCATATCCACAGTGACTTTTTTTTGTATTTGCAAATATTTGAAATTGGAAAAGGTGGGTGTTAGCATGTTGTGTGAACAGCTGGCACATGGGAGGAGATATTCGTTTGCGTCCATCTGATCTGCGACCAGAGCCATGCCTATGTGTGTTTGCACTCCCTATCCAAGGGGGACTATATTGACATGGGCAATTACTTGGATTCGTGACTGTTCTTGTTTCCCATCCGCCTTTGTGATTGAAGTGCTCTGTTTCGTGACTGAGCTGAAAAGGAAGGAGGGAGGGGTACTATGGAGAACTTCACTTTAGCCGAGAACCAAACCACCAGCTTTTTAAAATTAGTGTTAAACTCCTGAGCTGTTACTTTTGTCACTACTCCTTACTTGTCGTTCTTAGTGTTTCTTTATTCTGTTACCTTTAAGTCATTAATTAATGCTGAGTCTCATGATGAATATTGTAGATATTTTGAATCCCGTTGGCTGCAAGTGTGACACGTCTGTTTTGACTCAGTCTCTCGCCTACCCAGACTAATCTGTTCAGTCATCTGAGGAAAAAGGTGTTGTGCTTTCACGCCGCATATCTTTGATGGTCACCCGGAGCTCAGAGAATGAGGAAGAGGGAACACCGCAGGAGATTATGCCGTCATCGTTTGCTTCATATTCTTCAATTGGACCCAATATTTTCATTCTTTAGAAGATCTTCTTCTGTGCTCAATGGGAGTAGTCGTATAAGCTTGGAACTACATGATGGAGAATAAATTGATAACGGCAGATTCATTTTTGGCTGAACTATCGCTTAAAGTGAACTGTTTCCGTCTGTGCCTTGAAATTATTTAGTATTGGTCTACAGACATGATAGACAGAGGCTCCTTGAAAGTCCTGAATGATCGAATTTAGCCTTTACCCACCGAATCCTCAGCATTCAGTCTCATGTAGGCCTTGAGTAGGTCAAACCTCTCGAGTGAAATCTTTGAAGGTAGCCTACTCTTCAGGGTTTGAAGAAAGATGCAAGTGATTGATTATTGTAAAGGAGTTTGTTATTGCGTCCACACTCTTCGTGCCCCTTTGTGAAGACTTTACCCCCTGGTGCGTTCAAAACCAGCCAGTCGATGATGAGGGTTAATAAGCGGGTTTTTTACTTTCCGTGTTTGCTGAGGCCTTTGATGGGTGACCAGTAATCTTTTAGTCATGCTTCATATCAAAAGAACCTGTTTTTTTTTTTTTTGACCCCTCATAGATGTGTGTATTCAGACTGTGCGTGAATGTCAGCCTGGTGCTGTTCCAAGCTCCTGCCCGGTAGCTCCTGTGCTACAGAAGAAACCGCCTGCAAATGAGTTCCTTGAACCGCAGGGACCCCAATAAATAAAACTGTCAGCTATAGAGTTGGGAGGGAGAAAAAAAAACGGAAGGAGCCAGAGGCGTACTCTCACTGAATATTTCATCAGCATCTACTGGCATCCTCACACCCCTCCACCCTCTCTCTTGCTACACAGTTTCTCCCCCAGCCCTCCTCCCCTGTCTCCCCTTATCATGTTTTCTTTCTCTCTCCTTCACTTGCTCTTCACTGCATAGCAACCGCAGCCCACTGCAGAGCAAAATGCCTCCCCAACAAATCAAAATGGACGAAGTGCAAAGATAAAGGAATAGTAGCACTAGTCGGATTTAGGTCAACCAGTTTTGGCTATAACATTGTAACTTGTTGCCATACTCATTTCATTATGACCTAAATAGAATATGTAGACTTCCCCCCCCCCACATTTTCCGCACTGATTTTATGGTGAAATTTACAGAGTGAATGGAGATATGCAGAAAAAAGTATTTTAAATGTATTTCCGATTTGTTTTCCAGTAAAATGTCTAAAACTTCTTAAACAAGATAATTTTAAATTGACTGTAAAATGTAAAGATTAGTTTCCATATAAGTTATGCTCTGGCGGATTTTGACTTGTTGTCAACTTGTTTATAATAAAAGTGAAAAATCTGCCAATGCAGTAAAACAAACGGGTTTTTTTTAAAGCAATTTCATGGAACTTAAATAGACATTCTCAGAAAATGTCTTAATGTTTTCGATAGTAAGTAATCTTTTAAGGATACTTTACCTGACAAATTACTTTAAAATCCTAGTTATCTTTTTTCTGTACAGCATTGTTTTTGATATCTAAAAGCATATTAGCTTAAATTTTCTAGAAGCTATGTAAGGGACAAGGAATGCTTAACATTGAGTTATTGGCCTTCATGGAATCTGCGGCTTCCTTTCTATGGCTGCAGATTCCATGTGGACCTGTTTGGAGCTCTAGTGTATTTTATTTTTCATGTAGTGAGTTAAGAAAGGGTATATCCAGGTAGGCCTCTGGCTTCAAAAGCATTTCCAAGCCTATGTCAAGTGGTGCTCTGTTTTCGAATTTGACCTATGTGCCTTGATGAGAGATAGTCTGTGGCCTTTAGAACAAAGAGACCTGTGCAAACGTACACTTGTGTTCTCTTTTGAGTACCTTATCCATTTTAGGCATTATAGACTACATGTTTGACACTTCAGGCTCCATATACTTGACAGATTCTGTAAAGCAGTGTTACACTTCTAGCCAAAGTCTGGAATTTCTGGTCACAAGGCTTCCCAAACTCTTTTGATGATAACTAAATATGGGCATTCTTCCACAAGCACCAAGATTGTCCATAATGGTCTGTTACTATATTTTAGTTTTTCCAGTCGTGACAAGAACACTTAAACACCACAATAACATTGCTCGATGTATAATTGCGCATGCATTTCTCAGATGCTATGTAAGTGAAGGCTGTAGATATGTAAACCTGCTGTGTCTTTGTGGTCATTTCACCAGAAGCGTGTGGGCCGGCCAATGTATTGACAAAGGTCTGTGTGACTCAAACTGACGGCTGTTGTGGGGAATGTCTCTGCAGACCATGTCCTCGCCTTTCAGAGGCACTTTTACTGGTTTATGGGGGTTCACGCACTCTCTCATTATGTGGGATGAGTCTGGGCTTTGAGTGAGTCAGTGAGATGCTAGGGCTTTATGATGACTGATCTGCAATTCTAATGTGGGGTCTGGCACACTTTACTTGATTCGCAGGCCTAAATAATTTTAATTACTAGTGCTTGGATGTTTAGTGCCCGCCTTGCTGCAGATATTCAAAGCCTTTATCCTATTAAAAAGTCGCTCTGTTATATGGTATTGGAAGCAGAGAAATTATAGGGACCTTTTGTTGGAACCTGACTTGTGCATTTGATGCAAATCAACTCAAGACAGCTGTCAGTCAGGGTTGGGGTCCACCCTCACTCTGGGGTGAGCCACCTATTTCACAATTGATGTTTAAACGGGTTGTAATCAAACTTGACAGGATACTCAATGTATTTTCTTTTCATTTTATGAGCTGATAGTCATATGTGATTATCAAAGGGGATTTTTTTAACTTTCTTTCTCAACAACAGAATAAGGGTCTCCGTATCTGACTCTTAACGTCTGTCAGTGAAATGCACAGAGTGGTAAAGGTCACTCGACTGTGAGAGTGACTGTTCGATGGAAAAAATAGATCAGCAAAAGAGCTAGAGAAAAAACGATGGAGGGTAGACCCCGGTGATTCAAAAGGTTAACATCAGGTCAGTCAGCAGAAGCACACTCGGACGATGAATAGATCTTCATGGCATTCATTGCCTTTTTCATTCTTTCTTTATGTGTTGGTCATTCGACATCTTTACATGTTCATTGTTCTAGGCGAAGTTAGAACATCCTCAGAATGTGGCAGATGCAGCAAAGAGAGTCAGAGGGTTGAGATCGAACAAGGAGAAGGTTGTTTCAAGTATTTGGAGAGCAAAGTCAAGACAAACACTGTATTTCTTGCTTTGTTTTCAAGGGGTCTGAGAGACCCTTGGCTTAACTACCATTCTGGGTACTCCTAAAATGGACAAGCCTTTCCGGTCCAGCCTTTCAAACAATTAGCTATTATGTGACTGTGTGGCGAGTGGGTCTGCATCCTGTTTCTATGGCTGATTTTTCAGGCCTCGGGCCAGACAGAAGTTAGTGTTTCGTGGGTGTGCTGAATGGTAGAGTGTTGTGTGTGTATGCATGTGCCTTTTGTATACTTCTGCTTATTCATAAAAAGGCATTCAGTCAAATTGCCAAATTCTTTTCCAGTCTATAGCAGTACAAATGGAATTACTAAAGCTACCCCCCTCTTCATTTCCTGTTCACAGGTCAGTGATTTCCTGTCTGGCCGGTCTCCTTTAACCCTGGCTCTGCGAGTAGGCGATCATATGATGTTTGTCCAACTGCAGTTGGCAGCACAGCACTCGGGCGGCCCACAGTTACAGCATCGGCATCTCATATCACGCGGGAGTTCAGAGGGCACTACAGGACAGTCTCATGGAGCTTCAGGCTCTGCCTCTGGGATGACGAGGGTTTCACACAACCCCCACTCACATCACCCGCACCCAAATCCTCACCATCCAAACACAAAGCTCCCATCTAACCCTGCAGCCACTCCACCTTCCCCCTCTATCCCATCTGTTCCTCCCATGTACCCCACCTCAGCCTTAGGGCACTGTAGCCCTCCACCGAACCCTTCTCAACTCCCTGGAAGTTTTCTTCACTCCCCACAGCCATCTTCGGCTTGTCTCTCCTCTCCAAGCAGCCCTAGTCCTGCAGCTTCCTGTCCAGAGGTGAGCCACTGCTTGTCTTGCTTTATCAAATTCAGTAATTTTGTATAATAATGTCAATAGAGTTAATTTAACAATTACATCAGTAGGATGTACAATCCATAAGGTTGACCACTGGCTCATGTTTTGCACAGGTCAACTGCCCAGCAAAGACCTCTGGCAACTGTAACACTCCTTCGCGATCCCGCAAACCAGGCGCTATCATTGAAAGTTTTGTGAACCATGCTCCTGGAGTCTTTTCCGGGACATTTTCAGGTACAAGTTCTCAATTTATTCTTATTTATTAGTTGATAGGCTCAGCATACAATGCCAGTTTTGTAGTCATGTATGTAGTCTAATGAACCTATATCTAATGTCTGTATTGGTTCTTTCCTAAGGCACTTTGCATCCCAATTGTCAGGACAGCACCGGACGTCCCAGGCGGGACATAGGCACCATCCTCCAAATCTTGAATGACCTTTTGAGTGCCACCCGGCATTACCAGGGCATGCCACCATCGCTCACGCAGCTGCGCTACCAGACCCAGTGCAACAGCCCAAGTTCACCAGCACCATCACCATCACCACCACCCTCACCTCCTCACACCCCCGGACTAACCGGCCTGCCTACCACAGTGCCCTCTGAGACTCAGCCCACCCTCCACCCACTGGTGCAGTGCCAGAGCCAGATCCGTATGTGTAAGCCTCCTGGTAAGTTTGATTGCATTTGCCACATTTTGGACCTTTAACTGTAGCCAAAAGTATTTTGGCTGTAGCAAAGAAGTTCAGGATTCAAATTCAAGGCAGTGTTAACATAGCTTCAGAAGGTCCAAGACAAGGGTGTACGGATAAGAAAAGTGAAGATGTTAGAGAGGGGGAGGAAGAACTATGCTTGTTCTTTCAGGCCCTGGTAGTCATGCTCCAGCAGCCACAGCATGTCTGGCTTTGTCTCTGTGCTGACGGTGTCCTCTTTCCTCTGAGAGGCAGAGAATGGGGGTGGACTACTCTGTTACCAAGAGGAAGGAGGCAGAGAGCCAGAGCGAGAGAGATAACGAAGCGAGATAGCACTCACAGACGTGTGGCAGGTACCCCGCTCTGTCTGGTAAAAACTGATTATCTGGGGCAGCTCTGTCATGAAACACCGCTGTTGGAGAGTACAGAGATAATGAAGAAATATCATCCTAGCACTGTTCAAAGCTCGGGCCTGTTATCAATCTAGACTAGATTAAAAGCATACCAAGCTAACGCTGCACAATATGAAAACATATCATCAACTACTTGGGTGGAATAACTTCGGTCACTCGATTTTCACAAAAGGGTAGGGTAGCCTATGCGTTTTTTGAGATGATTCATACTTTTCCTATGTTATAAACCCTCCCTGCTTGCGTAATGCTCAGTCATTGGCCCTTTTCTGTCTTTATGGTGCTCCCACATTGAAATTCAATGGACCATCCTACTGGTTCCTCTCTTGCTCGTCTGCAAAAACTGTCCAAGCATTCAAGGCCAGGGCTAGTCAATGGGCTCTTATATTCATATAAGCCTTTAAATAGAGATTTACACAATAAATATGAGCTCCAAGAGAATGCTCATTGTGTTTAAAAAATCAGCAAGAGGAGGTGGGGAAAATACTGAGTCCATTCATAAAATAGTTGTTTATATCCGGCCAGTGACTGCCCACTGATTAATTGGTACTTCCTCTTGGGAAAGAGAGAAAAAAGGGAAGGGCGCTGTGCCTATTTTCTGGACAAAACTGCTTTGCTTGTCAACATGTTTGTGAACCCATGGTGTAGGGTAAGATTTATTTGTGAGATCGCTAGACGGTTGTTTTGAGCTCTTTAAGACCTTTATCTCTTTCCACCTGGTGGACAGACACCTGTGACTTTCTTGACCCCTTTGAAATATCACATACTTTAAGCAGGATATCATAATTTTCCCTATACTGTATACTTAATCTGATTGCAGACCAAACAAACCCAATATCCCCACCCTATTTGTTTAGACGTCCATCTATGCGCATTGTTGATGAATTCTTCTAGACATTTACCTTTGACAAACTGTAGAGAGTGTGGAGAGAATATGGGGGATGGAGAGCTGGGGGTCGGCTATTCTTGACTCAAATTCCTTGCTCGCCGGGGTCTCTCAGAGCACTTTGCCCACTGCAGGCAACCCCATTGTTTGCTCAAATAGTGTAGTAGGACATCAGCCTCACTGAGTGAAAGAATGAAATCCTGTAGGTTTAAAAGTTAGGGCTGGCCTTTAGATTTGGTATTGCCTGGCCACTCTACTAAACGAAGGGAGGGAAGGGGGATGAAATGAGTTTCAAACTGAGAGGGGACGGATAGTGCAGGAATGCTTTCGCCCCTCAACGTTCTGCACTAGCTGTCAGCTCAGGTTAGTTTAGTTTGGGCTGTGTAAGAGCGTCGGGGTGGAGCTGTATTTTAGAAGGGTGAGAGAGAAGGAACAAGGAAGGGTGCTTGAATTCCTCCCCTCGCTCATTTAATCTGACCAAAAGCAAACGCTCCTAGCTGCTGTGTACATACTGCAGTGATGTGAAATGTCAAGATTTCAGTCCTCTTTGTCCTAGGCCCCCTGGTGCTTAAACAGTGCCAAGTTTTTTTTCCTAACCCAAAAGAGACAGTTTGCCTCTGTGCGGATCGCTTGATCAAGTGCCCCAGGGCTATCACCATGTCACCGTGAAGCTCAGACCTGCCCAGCTCGACCGGGGGTTAAATAATTAATTCCCCCTCCTTGCTCACTGCCAACAAGCATGTAAGAAACCCCCCAGGCTGACTATCCTTAGCTGCTCATCAGGCGGGGCCATGGCTAGCCATATCTGATGTCTTTTATAGCTCCTAGTATGCAAATTGTGGTCATTTGAGACCATGGCTCCCTGCAGGGTCATTGATGCCATTGCATTAGAGAAGCAATGGAGATGTCAGGCTTTGGCCGCTCCCCTGGTTTAGTTCTTGCAGGGGTGCAGATGGCTGAACACAATGCCTGTCCTATGCAGTGCACCCACTCCGAGCTCCTCTCAACCTAGAGGCAACAATGGCGCCCATCCCAGCTCTCTGGGATTTAGCTACAGCTGGCTTACAGAACAGGAGTACCTACTGATCTCCGAGACCATCTTAACAGGTGCATTGCAAAGGCTTGAGAATCATAAAAGAGGGTTTTCTTGGGGACAAAGCTTGTCCCTCTATTAGAAGATCCTGAGGAGTTTTTGTTGGACGGCGCAAATGCTATATATGGCTGTGGATGGGGCAATGACCCATAAGAGTGACCATAATGAAGAAAATCTTTTCAAATTTAGTTTAAAACATGTGCCATGTTTTAGAAATGTATACTCTTTGCATCCATCTCTTCTCTTTTGAAAAACATTTATACCATGTTTTTCAGTTTCTGTTTTCTTTTGAATTAATTGAATTTTTACAACAGTATTATTTCTGTGAAGTAACAACATTATTAATCATAATCACTCTTATTATTATTTAAAAAAAAATATTATAATGGGATTTTTGTGGGATAACACATCAATTAAAAACATTAGAACAAGCCTTTCCTACTCCTTTTATGAGTGAAATGCATTCTGAAAGTATTGTGGCTTAAATCAGTAGGTCTGGATGAAAAATAACCATTAGATGCCAAAGCTTGATGTCTTACACTCTTTGACATACTGTTGTGTAACTCCCTCCTCCACTGCCAAGACATCCCCCCCCTTGATGTAGAGCACCCAGACTCAAAGATCACAAGAATTATCAAGACAAACAAACAAACAAGTCAAAAACAAGTGTTAATTAAGCTGATCTTTAATGGATCAATGGCAAAAAGGAAGCTCTGGGAGACTGCCAGATCGCTGTACTGTGGCTGACACATTGGGTTGGGCTTAATGTTTACCCAAAACCCTGCTTAACTGACCTAATGCCTGCAGACAGGCCAACAGCCTCATCGATTGGGTAAAAATCCTCCCTCCATTGCTCTCTCTCTGTTCTCATTCTTAATCCTCCTCCTTTCCATTTTCCCCTCTCACGTGGTTATCAGCACTTGGTCTGACTCTTTCTCCCTCCATGCAGGGATCAATACATTCTCATACATCAGCTCGTATCCTTCAAAAAGCATGAGACGAGCGCTTAACATCCCAGCTTTTGTTTGCCAGCACGCTGCTACTTTTTAGATTCCGAAGGGATTTTTTGTGTAATCTCTTCCACCCTCTGTGGCTTGTTCTCATTTGCCTATTTCTGTCTTTATTTATGTTCCACTGAGGCCTCCGTCACGAGGCTGTATCGAGGAGGAGGGGTGTGGGTGGATGCGGGTGCTGGGGGAGAGGGGGTTATAAAGAAGGCCAGGTGTATATCTCATGTGCGGGCCTGAACAGCTGTGTGGCAGGAGGCGGGGACAGGGTTGTTTTGTCCTTTCCTCCCCCTGCTCCTTTCCCCTGAGGCTTGGCAGAGCTTGTCACAAGCCTTTTTTTTTTGCCCCAACCACCCCCCCCTCCCTCCCTAATTTGAGCCGCGGGCCTGAGAATGTCGAGTGCGCAGTGAGGACACTGCAGCACACACTGCTCGCTCTAAGACAATGCATCGTTGGCGAAGGAGGATGAGGGGAGGAAGGGAAGGGCAGAGAGGGTGAACGCAAGGGGGAGGGGCTTTTTCTGTCCATGATGTTCACTTGCAATCGTCACTGGCAGCGAAATAACTCTCTGTTCTTGTCCACCCACCCCCTGTATGTGTACGAGTCCAAACCTTAGCAGAGGGAGGGGACTAGGAAGCACGAAGGGACAGGGAAGGGAGAGTTTTTGCACTGCTTGTTCTGCCTTTGTTCCCAGTCTATCCCAGCCCCCCTACCGCAGCCGCTCACTCTTTTTACACTCACAACAGCTTAGGCGGATCTGTTGGGATGGCTTCGGGCTGGTGAGCCATGCCACAGCCTAATAATAAACCCCCTAAACGGGTGCATTGAGTCTCCCCCCGGGCAGCCACGTTCGTCATTATAATGATGCGGGGGCTGTTCGAAACATTCAAGTTAAGTTTGTTTTTCCTCGCAGCGCAGTCCTCAAGCCGTGCCAAACTAGTGGTGATGTTTTCACAGTGTCCGTGGATGTTTGGATGGGCGACTGTGTGAGAAAGGACATTGGCAGGGGCCACGAATTTGCACAAAGAACAAAAAGGAACTTGGCTTAGTAGCCAAGGGGTCTGCCTTAATGTCTTTGAGACCATTGTGAGCTACGTACAATACCTTGACAGTGGCATGCCGTGCCCAGTGCCGTTAATGAGCTCCTCTGCTTTTTTTCCTCGCAGATTTTTGTAGTTAGGTCCCTTGGGGCACCGCAGCCTCATGCAGCAGGGTTTTTTTTTCTTTCGTTTTTTTCACCAGCCCGAGTTGGTATGCAGAGAAGAGCTGACAGGCTGCAAGGTGAGGTGGCTGGCCTACTTTTGAGGCCTAGAGTTGCAGCGAGACTCTTTGAAAGGGCAGATGAAGGAGAAAAACATGTGCTAGCATAAAACCCTTTCCGAATGGTTTATCTGAGTTTGTGCAGTCAAACAAAGACCCTTATAACTTGTGAAGTCCTATAAGACCAGAACCTCTCTAATCATGCGTAAATGCCAGAGCAAGCTCCAAATCTGATTTATCTAACCAGGTTAGGAAGGAATTGTTTGGCTGATCTCTGTTGTTGTTTGTACTGCCTGTTCTTTCTCTACAAATATCCAAATGATTAAAACTACCACTTGCATTTATATCGCAAATCCTTCCTAGATGATGGCTTAAACCCGCCCACACCAGAAAGGTATTAAGTAAAGGGGGGAATTGAAGCCACACAAAATCCTGATTTCATTTTGATATTGAGAGGTGGATGAAATTGATTAGCGAATGAGAATATGTATCTGGGCTGCTTTTCTATTGCATTCTGGGTGGAATTCCAGAGCACGTCCTTCTCACTCTACCTCCTTGTCTGTCTTTCTCTCCTAACGTATTGGGGAGGGGTGAACCATGTGTGTATATGGGGGTGGGGGTCTTGGCATTGGGGGGTTGGGTGGGTGATTACACGTTCAATAAGCTCAGGCCAGGAAAAGAAAGGGGGGAAAAAAGGGCCCGGCTCACTTCGCTTACAATTTCCATTCGCTTGCATTTTCTATTGAAAGCCAATAGCAGTGTCCTCGCCTGGAGATGGATTGCTGCGCTAGAGCTAAGGTTTAATCAATAGGTCTTTTTAATTTGTCATCGATCCATGTTAAAAGCTACTGCTGCTGGTGCTGTGTATGTGTGGCGGAGCACATGCGATGAAAGTCTATGCTCGGGATTATTGACATTCTAGGCGGCTATTTCATTATTTAATTCTGGGATAGTTCCTAATGGAGCTGGCTAATAGATTGTGGTTTCTTTTTCTCTTCCATTCTCTTGAATATATTTATAAATGAAGGGTTTAGGGTTGAGCTGTGGAGTGGAACCCCCCACCCCCACCACAATCATTGTTTGCGAGATTAGAAAGTGCAAGGTATTTGCTTCCTGTTAAAGAAATCGTATCTCTGAGGAATGTGTGTGTGCACGTGGGCGTAGGTCTCTTTGCGGGCGCGTAGGTTCCTTTGTGAGAATGCACTTCTCCCTTTTGCTGATCTCAAGGGTACACCTGCCAGGACATTTTGAGCCACTTCTGATAAGGGAAGAGAGGACTTGCTGCCTCATACTGGGATGGTGTTCTAAAATGAGACTGCAGTGGAGTCTGCTTATTTCTGTACTGACTAAAAGAGTGAGAGTTATGGGCCAGAGGTAATCGCAGTATGCCTTTTTAAGAACATCAACGTCACCACTCAGACTTTAGTTTATTTATCCAGCACCCGGCCTTTGATAACATTCAGCAGGATCAGCAGTCGGGATCCAAAGCACTGAGTCATTCCGTCCTAGACCAAATATGTGTACTGCCCCAGCACTTCCCGTTACTGAAAACACTAGTGTTGATCGTCACCATGTTGCATTCTGGATGCTATTTGTTAACTTGGGATCTTTTAATTTATTATTTCCCTTTTTTATTTTTTTGGTTGGTTTACATCATTTACTGAATTTTTTTTTATGTCTCTCCATGGGTGTTGCAATTTTAAGATTGCAGATAAACCGTCCAACTCAAGACACCAGCATTCTGTTGGGCTTGCGTTAACTTGTTCAAGCAAACCCAATGACCTTTTGATTCTACATGTTTGATTTTGACATTCTTGGCAACTCCAGCTAGCTTAAACTAACCAAATCACTGCCAAGTAGTCTGATTCAAGGGTTGACCTAACTTTCGTTTTTAATCTTGACTTGATTCTAACTCTTGCTCTTTCTCCCTGGTTCTTCAGGAGACCGACTTCGTCAGACGGAGAACCGAGCCACGCGCTGCAAGGTGGAACGACTGCAGCTGCTCATGCAGCAGAAGCGTCTGCGCAGGAAGGCCCGGCGAGACTCTCGTGCCCCGTACCACTGGCTCCCCAACCGCAAGGCCGGGCGCAGCAACAGTAACAGCAGTATGTCTAGCGAAGGCTCCCTGGACCTGGACTTTGAGGACTCTGTGTGGAAGCCCGACGTCAAGGCGGATATGAAATCGGAGTTCATCATGGCCTGAAGCAACAACAGTTGCTTCCATTTTTCGAGGAAGACTGGGGTTTACACTTTAGAGAGGAGAATTTCCGATGACTGTACACACAGACGCACATTCAGAATCTGATAGGCTTTACTCCTCGTCTATCCTGTGACCACAAAGACTTTACTCAAAGGAAGATTCGCAGACTTTCACTTACCTTACGTCCTTGATAGACTACAATCTTGGAATAGACACAATTTCCAAAATGGACGATGTTTGGATATGGATTGGACTGATGAATAGACAGAATTTGGACTCTGAACGTCCAAGAAGTAAACACAAACGAGCATAGCAGACATCATTGGTGTTTGGGATTTGTTTTTCTCTTTCCTTTTTTATGTTTTCCTTTTTTTTTATCCAGGGGGAAGATCCATACAGGCCAAATAAAGGGCATGATGAACTGACAAAATCAGATACTGATCCTACTTCCTCGTTTTTTTTGTTATGAATGGGCATTCACAGTTCCAGAATCATTTGAAGGGGGTTATCTTCTATGTTTTCGAGTCCTGTTTTCTTGATGATTTCTGAAACAATATGTAGCATTACCCACAAAGCATTCAGGTTTTTTATCTTGTAGACGAGGAGGGTTCATTTGCACACACACACCTGTGATTTGAAATAGACAAATGATATCATAACATAAGCAGGAGATGGCACAGTGCATGTTTAGTATATTAATGTACAAAAATACAAAGTCTTTCTCAACAGCTCAGTAGAGTCAGAGGTTCAAGTAGGAAACTAAAACATGAAACGAAACAAAAAATATGCTGATGCGATTGAGATACGAGGCTTGTGAAGTCGTTTGTTTTTAGTATATATAAAGTACGCCTTTTCTTTTTTTTTACCTCTGCGAAAAAAAAACAACCAAATGTAAAACGGCGGTTGCTCAGCGAGGCTCAAGTCAGGCTGTGAAATGAATCTGATGTTATATAATCATTTAAATACATTACTGTCTAAATGTGTATAATAGAGAGAGTGGTGGGGTGCCAGAGGAATAGTTTACAAAAGTGCATTATAATGGCAGAGTGGAATCTCTCATTTATGCATTCAACTAAAACAACCCGCTGTTCGAGAGTTTTATCCCAGCAAACACTGACAGTTGTGACAATTTCAACAAGATTACCCTTATTTGTCCGTTCGGCCAGACTTCTCTGCAGATTCCCACACAAACATTCAGACCGGAGCGTATCTCCCCCCTCTTTACACTCTGATAGTGCCTCGTATGTAGACGCACTGACATATTCAATCAGGCGTTCCACTGACAAACGGTTCAGCTGCTATATGGGACTTCTCTTTGCATGCAAAAGTGTGAATTATCCTGATCCTTTTTCTTTTTTTTGTAGAAAATAATAGTAATAATAACAATACTGAGAAACTGGTGCTGAAAAGAAAAGAGATACAAGCATGAATTTGTGAAAAATGGGTGGGGGTGGGGGGATTTTTGAATTCGAAACGTAATGTTACATATCAGTCGCAAACCAAAACGGGACTGGAATTCTACTGTACATGGATCATTCCTGGAATAACTAAGGAACAATGGAACATTTTCTACTCCCAGCATCCAAGGGATCCTCAGAGCAAAACCTGACACTCCCATTGACCTGTCCAGATGGGGACTAACAGGGATGTTAGCAACCAACATTCGCCCCTAATGACTACTTGGAAATAAACGTGTCCTACACCACATCGATGTTGCACTCACTGAGTTTGCAATGAGATTACCTACCTGAAAGGGAACATTGTCTTTTCCTTTATTTTCTGTTCAAGTGGCCTTAACGTTCATTATCTAAACACTTGCAGAGTGGTGGACAACATAGGGATGTTTCTGTTGTTTTTGTCCTGTGTTTTTGTCAAAGCATTGCTTTTTCTGGGGCAATTTTTGTGTTTAGGAGGTGGAGGCTCTATTATGTCAAGGCTTCGGTGCCTTAAAGTTTTGCCCTGTCAGTGTGTATAAGAAAAATCTGAACAAATTATTCGCATTTATGCAGGTTTTTATCAATTTCTAGATGCTCTGGTAGAATGTTGTCTTTTTTGGTTTGATTGTTACAAGTCACGACCTGGAGGTTAAACTGTGTGTTCCGTTGTTTTTGTTTCTTTTTTATTACGTTCCTTGAACCTTGCTGTCCTACAAAGAAACAACTAATTTACAAATTTTTAATTGAAAAAGGAAGATTCAACTGCAGCGCTATAGTGACAAAGTGCCCTAACTCTCAACTGAGAAGTCCTTTAAGGACACATTGACAGCATGCACTTCCCTTCTTCACAGAAAAATGACTTCAATGGATGATTTGTCCCTTTCTCCCGAGAAAATCATTATTTAATTTTTATATATGTATGAAATATACTCTGTGTGTGCCTCACCTATATGTAAAACGGTAAAAAAAAGAAGTGAAAACTGAAAAAAAGCATAGGAGATGATCTGAGTTTAAGGATAGGGTAATTGAATGAGGGTGGAGGGAGGGAGGGAACGTGGGGCATTTTCAATAGTTTGTTGGAGTTCTGATCACATCATTTAAGTTGCCTGTTCTTTCTTGTAGCCAATGAAAACTGATTACAAGAGTCGAGAAAAAAAAAACAATTTACAATGTTCTAGCTATAGACCGGTGTAGCACATGTGTGACTGTATTAATTTATGAAACCAAAATGGTAACTGTGAATTATGTATTTCTTTGTGCTTTTTTTAAAGTGGGCAGAAGGTGGAAAAATGGGCGTTGCTGTGCCCTGTTTTGTTTTTGTGGAATATAATGGAAATAATCAAGTAAAAAAAAAAAAAAAAACGGAAAATATCTAAATATATTTTTTTTCTTAAGCAATACATTTCAGTGTGACTTGTGATAGGACATTTTCTTTTTTTAGGTAATAAATTCAAAGGAAAAAAATTTACTTTTTGGTGTATTTTGTGATTTTGGTTTCGTCTGACTTTATCCCAGGTGGAATTTGCAGGTTATATATATATATATATATATATATATATATATATATATATATATATATATATTACTATTAAAAGCTATGAACCACCAAATAGTCCCTATACTATATAAGATACGATCGATAGATTTCAGTATTGAATGAAATATTACTCTGGCATCATCCACCATCTTTAATTCATATTTCCTCTTAGCTTGTCATGTCTGAATGTCCAAAACAAGATATTTTGTTAGGCAGAATAGCTAAAATACTCAACTTTTAGGACAAACTTTGTGCCAAGAGCACAGTCATGATTTTTTTAAAGCTATTTTGCTAAAATGCTAATGCTAAATCACTAGGTTTTAGGAACAGTGCCATTGTGTTGGTAGCTTGTGTGTTGCCAAATGCTCGTTCGTGTTTCTCTATTACCAATACCTTTTAGTTTATAACGAGTGTGGCGTATATCTACGTACTGCATGGAGTGTCAGAGCGGCTGGTAGCGCAGTTTCGTGATGAAAGCTAGCTTTAAAGCGCACAGATTTATATGTGTCTCCTGTTCACTCGACCGCAGGGGTGCCAGATCAGAGCCGGATCGAGCGAAGTGACGGAGACTGAGTCTCTAACGCTACCCCCATCTGTCAGCCAGTCCGTCCGTCCTCCTTGAGAGCCAAGACGAGATGACAGATTGAGGGTGAGCGCAGGACTGGCTGGTACAGTAGGCATGTAGTGCACAGACACATTCGGTTTAAAGGAGAAGTCTTCAACTCAAAGCTCCCACGCTCTCCCGATGAATTGAGAAATAAAATATCTCATCGCATAAGAGGAAGCCATTTGCGGAAAAATTAAAGCAGCAGACAAGAACACTGGAGTTAAAATTGGTTTTCAAATGAGGAAGATTATACTAGCACACACCACGCACGCTAATTCCAACTACTCTATTTAAAATCCCTGCCAGTGAGGGGGTCATCTCAGAAATAGTATGTGGGTGACTTCCCTCTGGGTCTCTTCAATCTGCAATGCCAAACACTATTATAAACCAGATTTTCTGAAGTAAATTGAAGAATGGGATTCATGGATCCTTGAATTTATACTTATCCGTTGTTTTCACGGACGTCACAAAACCTGCGTAGTTACCCACCATGCACTGCGCACCGCCATTTTGATTCCCTACTGTCAGTGTCAACTCGTATATCTTATTGACGATCGTCGCTAATTTTACTTGTTATCATACTCTTTATTACTCTAATACTACATATTTGTAGATTGTAAATCAAAAACAATTAACATAAGTGACTTCTGTTGTGTTTATGGATACACGTGGTGGAATGAGGACAAGTTACCGCAGTTTTAGAACGCTCTGTACTTTCACATTCATGAACCTCTCCATGGACTGAATTAACATGAACAATAGTGTTTTCATCACTGCTCTGTGTCTTTAACGCCTAAAAAGGAGATATAAAATATAACGTTAGGTGTTATTTTAACTGCTGAATCGAATTTCAATATAAAGGACGTTAGACAGATTGGTTGAATTTAACTTGTATTATTTTAATTGTTGAATATGTTTCCAATTTATAACAATAAACAAAAGGTAAAGGAATGTCAAATACTGCTAAAGGTTAAGTTTATTGAGTTACGAAAGCATTTTGGGGAAAGTTACTAATTAGGACAAAGTGGGTGGGTTATTGTCTGTCGACTGTAACACATTTTTACTTTTGGTATAAATTGCAGCTTCTAAACATATTAAATATTGTCAATACATTTAAACTTACCCCCTACAAAATGTTTAGAGCATATGATCGTCCTATTCCATTTTTCTTCAGTCTGAATGTCAGCCCTGTTGATCGCAGCTTTCCATACACGTCGCCTTTCTTCTGACAAAATTCGTGTTCTTTCACATTGTCCAGTTATCACTTTTGGAAGTTTAAAAAAATCTTACATCTGTACTTACTCCTGGCCTATTTGAACATCCAAAAATTCCACAGATAGGCATTTGTGAGCATAAGTTTTGAATATACAAGCTTTGTCGTTGCTTTGCATAGGGAATCAAAATGGCGGATATGCCGGTACGCAAGTTTCGATGACGTCACGTGAAAACAACGGATATTTACGGTACAGTCAGATCCAAGTCTAAATCCACAAAATGTAAAATTAATACAAAAATCTCTAGGTCAATACAACAATTTGAGGACTTTACATTCACATTTATACAGTTAGTGTATAGTGTACACTATAGGTGCAGTGTTGCCAGATTGGATTGACGATTTCCAGCCCAACTACATCAAAAAACCCGCCAATTTACAAAAATACCCGCCCAAGACCAAAATTGTTGACCCCGGGGGGTGGGGGGCTTGTTTTAGTGAAATTTATTATGCATTTGTAGGCTTGTTTTAATGGAATTTATATGCATTCATATGTGAAATTTGGGCGGGTTTGTCATCAAAAACAAGCCCTTTTTTTGTTTCTTTTTTCCGGTCGGACGTGACCAAAAGGAGCCCAATTAACACTGTATAGGTGCTGTCACATTTCTGCATTTCACATTTATTCTGTGAAAAGCATTTCTGTTTTTCACCCTTTTAAATCATCTTTTAAGTCTTCAGTTCACTAAATTATTAGTCACAAATGAACAGTGAACAAAACATTTAGTGCATTTAGTCTCTAAAAGTAAATAAATTCTATTAATAATCTTAGTGTTAACATTAATGTTTATGTCATTGTCATTTGAGCCGCATAACTATACAGCTATGCAATTAAATGTTGGAAATACATATGACGTTGTCAGATGGTATTTGTCCTCTATCTGTTCCAGTTTAGCACCTACGTTCAAATGCGATGCATCATCATCATCGTCATTTTGAATTTTTATTGGTTGGTTGACATGAGGGCGATTTCATGCATCATGAATTCCAACTAAAAGAAAGTAACTGTATATTTCCTGTTTTTGTGAAACATTTGGTGAAAATCCACAGAAAGAAATTCTACCACATTTTTAACATACACAAAATGGTTATATACAAACATAGCTAACGTAATCGTTATGAAAGAAGGATCGGAGAATAAATTTGATTTAGAAGTAAGGTAGGAAAATGACATAAATTTAAATCTACACCTGACATCTATTTCTTATTTTTGTCTGTGATTTTATTCTCTATAGTCTGTGTATCTGAGTTTGTCCTAAACCGCTCATCTACCTCCATAGACCTTATTTAGAGCAGTGCCATGACAGGCATGATATCGAGGCTGTGAGGGATAGACTTACCATTTTTCAGTGGCATTTGCTGTAAAAAGTTGTATAAAGCTCCCTAATTACTTATAATTTTCCACAGCTCATGTTGTCTGGAGTTTTCTGTCTACTGAAACGTGTTGGAAACAGTTTTTGCAGTTTTTTGTTAGCAGAACATAAAAAAATATATATATATATTAAAGTACTTTTAGATGAAATATAGCAAATGTCATGTTGAAGAATACACTGTTTGAAATGTCAACAACCCATCTGCTAAATTAATAAATATCTACTTCTGTTTATGGTGAATGAATTATGGCTGTTTACATATGTGGCATGCCAGAAACAGCTTGTGTTGTTTTTGTTGGCAAAAGAGGGGAAACCATCAATTCCTCAAGTTCCTCATGGTCGTCCCTCAGTAATTATATTTACAGGTAGGAGAGTTTTCAACACGCATTAACCCCTTCCATGAAACTACTGTTAAAATTTAACAAAAGCTTTTGATCAGTAGTAGCAGTAGCAACTTGCTAACATTTGCTAACACTGCTTCAATCAAAGTTTCCGTGAACTTTACATTGATTCATTTCCTCATTCTGCACCAACTCAAATGAGCCATAATAGCTTCTCTGCAACCACTTTCCTCACAATTCATAATAATAGAAAAAGAGAGAAATTGACAAAAGAATAATTCAAAATGAGATAGCTGTGCCACCAAAAGGAATTAGCCAACCACTGAAATTAGTGATTTTTTAGCATCTGACGAATCATGCAGTTCACATAGACCTACATTTCTCCACATGTGCAACTCATATGTAAAATTGTCATTGGCAATTAATGGGATATGCAGAGACAGAAATGTACTAAACTTGAGTCCAAGTGCTGTTGTAACCTATGCTACTCTCATAGTAAGAACTGCTGCCCAAGCAAAGCTTGAAGGCTAACCTTTTAAGTTTCCTGTAATGCTAAAACTCTTCTGTCAGATGAGTTTCCCAGAAGCAGACAACCCTTTTATGCATTGTCTAAGCTTTGCATCTGCCTCCACACCCAGCTGGTGAGAAGAAAACTGCAGTTAGCGCATGTTAGCGGTGCGCATTTAAAATGAAACTTAGCAATGGGGAACAGAGATGAGCCTGTGACCAAGGACCTAAACCACAAACTGCAGATCTTGAGGTTGAGTTATGAAGACATTTCCATGGTTTGACTGGGAAACAGTTGAGACTGGACATGTCACTTACATTTTTATGTTTAGCATTAGCTGATTGAAAAAGACGGAGTCTTTTTCTAAGTTTGTCTAATGTCTAAGTTTCCACACATTTTGGGACATAATCATTGCATTTTAGCATTCATTTTTGTTTTGACCGGACAAAAGGCGTCTATAAAGGGCATATATTCCATGAAAAAGGTATTTACTAACATAATCATAGCTAGTGAATTTTAATATTATTTCCCTCCTACTTTTAATATCATTTTTGTATCTCTGTTTTTGCTTCATGTGTACAAACCAGCCCATTTTCATGCTAAAGGTTTTTTTTATTATTACTTAATACGTGAAACAAGACTGAAAAGCATCATGATAGTGTAAAACCCCTTGTGTAATTTCTTAGAAAGGCATTTTGTTGCTCTCTGTCCATGTCTGTTAGTTTCCTGTGTATTTGCAAGAGAAGAATGGCGATCTGTTTAAATGTTCATCTTATTTATGCAGCTGTTGGGGCTGAATAGAGCTTTAATACATCACAGTTTTTCCTTTCTCTCCTTCTCTACTGGTTTTGGACAAGACCAAGGTGTTCTGGATGGTTCTCATGCTTTTCCAGCTGTCCAGTCACAACACCAGGGTTAAACCTTGACCCTGCTCCACCAACATAGCAAATTAACAGTGAGTTTTTCTAGAGCACGGAACCAGACTTGCATGATCTGCTTTGCAGTGTTATAACAGAGATCTCAGATTCTGGCTATTTGTCAGTGATCGTGCATGTAAATGCTGTTTGCTCTGTCCTTGTTAC
Organism: Rhodeus uyekii; assembly: GCA_037043235.1. Taxonomy (NCBI): domain Eukaryota; kingdom Metazoa; phylum Chordata; class Actinopteri; order Cypriniformes; family Acheilognathidae; genus Rhodeus; species Rhodeus uyekii. Next base: position 404,235 of record JAWRVZ010000218.1, on the reverse strand, counting down.
CCCTGTTCTCATGACATTAATTTAACAGTATGTGGTTTGTGTAATTAGTGCTGGGACATTTTTTAGTGTCACACCTATGTGGGATGCGCTAAGTGTGGTCTGTCCTCATCTTTCTAGTACTACGCTGCTTGAGCCGGCTCATATGCGACCTTTAACAGGCGTTATGACATGACGCATACTTCAGCAGGCCACAACCACCTCGCTTCAGCACACACGTTGAATGCTGAAAACATTACACTTGAAATTAATAATCCCTGCCTCTCGTTTACCGGTCATGATCTAACCTGCAACTCAAGTATAGGCAGAACCTCATCAAATGATCTGTAGTCTAATTACGGGCTTTCGAAGCTAATTGTATTACATGTTGCCGTTCGAGGGCTCAAGGGCAAACGACTATGATTTATTGCATCACACATCGAGAATGGCCAAGGAATCCTTTTGGTCCCAAACAGGTGGGAAGACGACCAATCTGCATCTCCTGAAGGGTCTCCAGACCATTGGCTCCAAGAATCAGCTCATTTTTCTGGTTAAATGTCAGCTCTGATGGTCTCAGCTCATCAGTTAGGAGCTACTTTTACAGGCACATAACTTACAGGATATCACTACTTTGTGAAGAACAGCTGGTGTCCTTGTTAGATTGCACATGTGCCATTTAAAGACATTTGGCATTTAAAGTTTGGCACGGAGCCTTCTCCTACACCTCGGGAACACCCCAGCGAAAGACTTTCAAACGGCACCAAACTGTGCAAAATCCTGGAGACCTTGTGCAACTGCCTTAACTAGCATGCTGTGGTTGCAGTCTCGTGCCTCACGGTGAGACTTCAACATCCTTGAGGTTTGACTGAGTGGAAAATACAGCCAGCCCACGCATACCCGAAACAGACGCATCTACTCCGCTTGTGAGAAGTACAACCCTTAGATAGATGGGTGTTGTAACGTAAACCCTTTATCTGTGCAGCTGGATCCCGTGGCCTTGGGAAAACGAAGATACTAATGCGACACATGCAGGTGTTGATTAAAGGAGCACCGGTGGCTCTCGTAAAGTGCATCTCCCTTCGGCAGTTTCTTCATCTGCATAATAGATATCAGGGCTGACCTGTATTGTGCAAAAGGTGCCGTCCCTTGCACTGTGCTTGAAGGGTACAAGTGTCTGAAAGGTGTTGGAAGTGTCATGTCTAATGAAAGTGGGCTGCAGGGTGCACAAAAAATGCCAGTTATTAGTGGTGCTTGTGAATATGAATGATACCTCCAATTTTGCAGCTTGTTGAGGAGAGGTGTTATACAGTTCTAACAACCAATGAATTTCAGTTTGTGTATGACAAATGGGCAAAATATATTCCAGCAGAGTTACGTTGAAGGGATTCGCCCTGAATATTGTCGAGACTTTAGAGTTAGTGGCAAACAAGAGTATCCACAACACAGAAAATGACAAATCTTGTTTAAAATCGGCATAGTACGTTGTCAAAAATGTACATCTAGTTCATATGTACATAGAAAAACAAAGGAAAAGTGGAATGCAAGATCACATTTTGTATGTCATTTACTGTAACAAAGTAAAAACATATTTTTCTGTACACGCATGTGCACATTTTAATCATTATAATATCAGGAAAGTTGGATCGTTTTTTATGTCATGCCCCCTTAAAAATATCAAAATGAAAAAACATGCTCATCACAGAAACTCTGGCAACCACCCACGACATCTAGCATTATGGTGGCAGATTTTGCACAGTCAAAACCTCTCTAAAAATATTATTTTTATTACAATCCATGTGAAGAAACAGCATGTATGTGGTATTCAACTTCCAGATTCCATTGAGCCAGGATCCTTCGACTTAATGCACCAAGGTCCTTTTATGGTTCTGTAAACAGAGTGCTTTAAATCCAGCTGAGAAAGAGAGAGAAAAGAAATGAATGAACACAGGAAACCTCACTCTGGCAGGAAGTGGGAACGGCTGCTATGGTAACAAACTGAAAGAAGGAGCCCTGGTGGAGCTCTCGCGAATCGCTGTCTTTTGACGTCATTTCGCGCACAGAGAGAGCGAGTGAGAACAGCTGCCAAAGACATAAAATAAACAAAGGAGGGGATGAACTTTAGAGTGCTCGCTCTGAAATGCTACACGAGAGCCATGGCCTGATGTTTGGAAAGAAACGTCTTCTCAGAAAGTCAAAAGCTATGCGAATGTATAAATTGGTGAAATCTTGATGGCAAAGTATAGCCAAAATGTACTTTGGAATATATATTTATAAATTCAAGTATATTTTAATAAATCATTTATTCATTTTTTGCCATTTGGGTTGTGCTGGAAAGGTTTATTTGACAAAACTCCTTTTAAGTTTACTAGACTGTAAACAAAAAAAAATGCTTGTAATGTAATCTTTAGCAGTTATTTTGTACATTTACTATTTCATTTTACCACACTACTGCCATAAAGACCCCGAAAGCTGTTTACAGTCTCTAGATCAATGAGGAGAACCTGAGTGAAGCCCGTTCCCAGTGACCTTCGTCTGACCTTTAACGCCTTTCAATAACCAACAATGCTGTGATCACGATTCCTCTGGAAATTTACGCTCTAGATTGTTGTAGACAAGTTTTGAATTGAATGAATAAAATGAGTCAATGTTTTCCTTTCATGCTGCAATCAAAGAAATGTCATCTGGGCAAAGTCTTCTGGGTACCGAAATGAGGTGTGATTTGTTGTGTTGCGTTCCGTGTTCACCGATGTCTGAAAGACAAGCTGAGAGAGAGAGTGAACCAAAACACTGTCATCTACACCATGAGGCCCCTCTGTCTATATCAGTGATTATGAATGTCTGGATTTCAGCTTATGTTTATGTGTCAGCCTCACGAAGCCCCTACCATGTTATCCTTTCCCTCCCCCTTACCCGGTTAGTCCTGTTCTGCGATAATCGTACGGACAGCTTGGTTTCCCATACAGCCCTGTCTTAACACCCACCCACCCACTTCAGCTCACAGAAATCCGCTGATGAGGGACTAAGGACAGGTGCTGCTTGTGTGTATGTGTATATATGTGTGTGTGTGTGTGTGTGTGTGTGTGTATGTGTATATGTGTGTGTGTGTGTGTGTGTGTGTGTGCGTGTAAAGGTTTTAGAGGGTTGAGTGACATACTAAATCATTTCTGGCTTGACGTGTGAAGAAACAGCAGCAACCTCCCACTGAGTAAACATAAAATACTTAGCATCCAACTTGTCAAGTCATTTCTTGTAATGGTATATGCTAAGTTTGGCTATGTACTTTCAAGTTTAAAGTCGATATGATAGTTTAGTTTGCAACCAGCTTTATGTCTGTTTATGGTGGTCTAAATTAAACAGGATATTCAAGATAAATACTTTAAATATATATTTGCAATATATTATTATTGTTAGCAGGGGCTAACTAGCTCATGCTAACCTTAGCTAAACCATGCTAAACTGTAACCCTTTAATGAGGAATTGATTGGATTGTAAAAAGTGGGTGTTACCTACCAGAATGGAGCAAAGTGATTGGAAGGTAGGAGTCGACTAAAATGTAAAGTTTTTTCAGAGCACGATTTTCAGAGCAAGAATTGTTTCTTTAAAGAAGACCTATTATGAAAAATCCACTTTTGCATGGTGTTTGAACATAAATGCGTGTCGGCAATACAACCAATGTAGTAAAAAGTCCAAATGTTAAATGGTAAAAGTCCACCCACTGTTTGTATGATATTCCCCATAAATCATAAACGGTGTCTTAAAATGAGTAATTTTCATTTTTTATACATTGCGATGTCACAATTTAACAGGCTCCGCCCATACCATTTTACAGCGTTACTTTTTGTTTTTCTGTGAACATGTTAGACGCACGTGTTTGCCAACTGGCTGGTCTCTCACATCTTTTACAGCATCTTTCACAGGAAACAGCGCTCTATACAGTAGCAGTCAATTTGCTCTTAAAGATACACACACAAAACAGCAGGTTTTGCTTACACCCAAAAAGGGTAAATGATGGTAAATGATCTGTGGGGTATTTTGAACTGAACGTCTTGTAAAAACGGCCGCTATTGGTCACATTTAACGTAATAAAACCAGGAAAAAATAGAAAACATATATTTTGATTACAATTAGTACCTTTGAAATGTTAGCTAAACCAAAACATGGGGGCATTTAAGCCAATGAAACCTTGTGCAATATATCTATCTATTCCCACAGTTGGCATTTTGTATATTTCTTTACTACTTTTCAAAATCTCTTTATTCAGTGGAACTTTTAAACTGTCCATATTAAGCATATTAAGGTGTTGGATCTGCTAGAGTACATTTTATTTCAAAAAACATTATTTCTCTAAACTGTACATTGCTGCAGTATCTTTTCACACTCTACTTAAAACTCTATGTTTTAGTTCCTGTCTCTTGTTACATCAGCCACTGCACTGCACATAATAAAAGATTAGATATTAATTCTGGCAGATTTTTGTCACTAAATTATTTTGATGACCTACTTTCAGACACATCTCAATCAGAAACTGAATATCCACCATATTTATTCCCTCTGGGGCCACAAGAAAGGCCTCTAGCATCTGAGGAACATTTGCTAGGCTTCAAAATAAACACTTCTCAGTTGGATTTAATTGTTCATGGAGGGATCATTCAAGACCCCGAAGTGCTGTCCTCGCCTTTCTATGGATGGGGGGGGGGGGGGGGGGGGGGGGGGGGGGGGGGGGGGGGGGGGGGGGGGGGTTCAATCAATAAGGATTTTGTTAAGCAGGCCGGTGCAGAATGCGGAGAAGGTCTTTCAGACATCTGCAACCATGTGACCGATGGGGTGGCGGACGCTAAGACTCATGGGAGTAGGTGGGTTGCTTGGCCAAGAGCCTCTCTGTTCAATCGATCGCAAGACATCACTTGGATAGACTCAAATGAATGTGACGTTAACCTTGGCGAGCATATGCGGAAACAACCCACACACCAACGCCAACATGAGAGCCCATTTATTCTAATGCAACATAAAGATTGCAAGCATTGCAACAATTATCGTAGTCTCACTTTAACCTAGAGAAATGCATCATGTGGTTATTTATGAAATGACTCTGTGCGGTTTCTGTCGTACTGGATTTTGCACTGATAAGTGTGTATATGCTTTGCTCTTTTCAAATCGTGTCCGAGAGATTTTTTTAAGATATTTGAAATGGTTTCTGGTAAGTATCTGAACAGCTTCAGAGAAACAGTCATTTCGCTCAAAGAGCTCATCAGATGCATCACTACAACCCAGCCAAGTTTCACATTTACACACACACATTCTAGAATAAAGACACATATATATGCGTATTACGGTATATGTGCTTATTCAGCTGACCTTGTTGCAACAGCTTTACCCCTATATGGTTTCATAACCCTGTTTTTAAGCAGTTGGCACTGAAACTGACTAAAAACACATTTGCATCGAGAGCAACATGAAAAGTCCATAAAATGAAGATTCATTTAAACAATTTGCACATAGAATATAACACTTTAAATTATGGTCCAATTCTCGCTATTAACAAAAAATTTACTTGATTTTTGCTATGACTTTTGCCTCAATAAACTCCTAATAACTGCTTATTTATAGTTAGTAAGGTAGTTTTTAAATGTAGGTATTGGGATTAAAGATTTAAAATATGGTCATACAGAATAAGGCATTAATATATACTTTAGAAGTACCAATAAACAGCCAATACCCTAGCAAAATGCATGCAAATAAACTAGATAATAGTGAAAATTGGACTCTAAATTAAAGTATTACCAAATATTCTTCATTTTCATCTCAAAAAGGATTCCATGTAAGGGCTGGTTCACATGTCCACAACAAAGAAAAATAGTACATTTGGATGATTTGGGGATTATTTATTAGTGTGTTACAGAAATTACAATTATTTCATTTACTAACCATTGAGTTGTTTCTAATCTGTGATTAATTATTAAATTGTAACTTATGCTGAACACAAAATCAGAATTATAAAAATGTTGATGGTTGTTCTTTCCCATACAGTTGAAATGACTGAAGATACAAAAGCTTTGTTAGAGGAAAATTACCTAAATTTGTTGCTATTCACAAACAACTTGTCTTGTCCATTAAGCTATTAGAAATATCATTGAGTGAGCAAGTTGAACAAGAGAAAGTAGTTCATATAACTTATAACTTTTTATAATGACTTTATCAGAGAGGTAGCTTGACTGTTTCTTGACTAATTTAACTTAATATTTTTTCAAACTACAGTTTCACAGTAGCTTCGCCAACACTACCCCCACATTGATAAGCGCTTGACTAAGGGGGTTAAGAGATACATGCAATTACAAAGTACAAAGAAATCTGTAGTGGTCATAACTTCTGAAGAAAAATGAGAGGCACTGGACAAGGACAAAACTTTCTTTAGCACATGTATCTATGTATTCAGCTGCATAAATACTCTTAGTGTTTGTGTCAAAACTGAAATATACTGTTAAGATCTACTTAAGTACATTGAGTACTACTCCACCCATTGGTTCTGCAGTGAGTAGCCTCTAGATAATTTCAAGATTTAATGACTAAAGTTGCAGTTACATTTTCATTCTGCGCGATAGGAGTTTCGTGTGAGAGATACAAGGTGAAAAATTACCCAACGCAGATTTCGCATTGGAATCAAGATTGTTGAACTTTGAACACTCGGATTCACCACATTTACCAATAAAAGGCTGCTTGATTTGAAAGCGACCCCTGAGCAAGCGGGGCGTCATTCATCTCTACACTATCATCAATTGAACCACTTCACCTGCACATTTTTGTAAAATGTTCTAAGTGGACCCAGTTATATGGGGTAATACGTTTTGCTAATATGACATTGCCTTAACATCTTAAATTTCTGTCTGTTTCTCACACAAAGCAATCATATGACTTCAGAAGACTTGGAATATTTGCACACATGTTGTGGCCCACTTTTATTACACGTTTATCATTGTTTTTGTTAGCTCTTGGGAGGACAAGAGTGAGTAAATGATAAAGGTTGGCAGTTTTAGGTGAGCTATCCCTTTAACCCTTTTACTCTTTTTTGAAGCCGTGTGAACTATCTTTAAAACATGCATATTTATGGCGATAAAAGAGGAAGTCAGAAACAGGAACTGTTCAAGAGTGTATGCAGCTTATACAGTATGTGAATAATCAAGAGTAATTGTAAATATGTACATTTGATGCCATACTTTCCTTTCCGTTTCCATTACTCACACTGTCCATATGTCACAAACCTATTTGTACACCCCAAAATTCAAAATGCACATATGCACTTAATCCATGCTGGAGGATTTGCAGTGAAGCTGTCAACAAAGCGCAGAGCAAGGCTCCCGCCTCTTTGGGTCGATTCAGGTCGAATTCAATTTGTAAGATATTATGTATTGATCTGTGCACATTGGCCTGAGAAGGGAGAGGGACAGATGATCCTTTGACCCATGCTGGCTATTCTCTTAATCATCACCCCCGTCCCCCCAGTGCGAACTAAAATTCGGTAACTACACAAATGTTTTTCCCAAGGTGCCCTGATGCATGCTGAATTATGGAGAAGAAATATGGTGTCTAAAGCTCTGATCTAAGCGAGCTACTTATTTAGGCCACATTTTAAGCTGTTTTAAAAGGTAGCTAACGTAATTATGCTAGTTTCTAAAATAGCTACTTTGGCCAAATTAAAGGCAGCGTTGCATGTTTGCAGTGAACGGTGAGCTGTAAATATATTTAATACTGAAAAGTGTCAGTATAAGATCAACATTTTAAAAAGGGTACAATGAAGTGTGTGCTCTGTATATTTTTAATCCTTATTAAGTAGCTAAGCTACATGCTAACAACAAACTCTATTGAAATCAATTGTGTGAATGTTCCAAATGGGTCATTTCATTTTAGTTAGATTGCTTAAAACCCAGCTGCCTGCTGCTTACTAGGTTCTGGAACAGAGCCTAAAATTGTACAATCATTTTGCTGTTTTTGTGTGTGTATTTATTGAATAACAAATGACTGTACCGCCAGAGCCATTTTGCTGCCTGTGTTTAGCTAAATAACCAGAGCAGGTTTTCACACCCATACCTTATTACATACTGATTGATTGATGCTTTTTTTTTACGATGGACTTTGAGATGGCCAGACCTCCCACACTCGCATCAGCACTGCAGAGAATTGCATTTAGCCAAGCAGCAGGTCCTAAATCATTCCAATCAATACCCTTCTGCTGGGCTCTCCATCACGTGCCCAAGTAAATAATTCAAATGAGATAGTTAGATGCTTTGAAATGTAAAAAGGAGAAAGAAAATCTCTCCGTGCACTTCGCCTTCTCTTTATACCAATGTCGTTTATCCTTGCCTCCAGGAAAGGAGAATGTTTCTATAAATCCTGAAATTAAATCAATGACGGCTTGACAGGGTAAATTGAGATTTTGGTCTGGTTTGTTACACCAAGCCATTACATTAACATTAAATATTTAAAAGAGCTGAATCAATTCACAAAGGATTTAGATCTGGATCTTTTAGGTGTTGTAGCAGCACCAGCTGACTCTTTTGACATGTTTGAAAAGGCCCGAAATCATAATAGGCTGCCATTCTAATACTCTACAAAGATTCAGTTGCCGAGGGGTATAAATAGAGCTTTAGAAAGCTTTGCGATTTAGTTGTGCCGTTTTTCTTTATGTATGAGCACTTTTGTTCAAGCCGAAGTGAGTAATTTCTGTGCATTAGCATTGTTTTTAAAACAGGTTTCCCAAACATTCCTCTTTCATTGGTGGGTCAAACAAATAGTCTTACCCCAATCTCACACCATTGGTTGATCCATTGTTGCTGTGTTGCTTATGGTTACTTATGTTTGCATTTTAATGTCAAGAAAATATACCCTTCACAATTAAAGTCACAATGAAATGGAAGTACGGTGGAGTTCACTTATCTCGACTCACGGTTAACTCGCCAATACTATTATGTCGACGTTTTTGAATTGGAGCCACCAAACTCCCTATTTGTCTTAGTATTTTCTTACCGGTTATGTTGATTCTCTTATGTTGTCGAAATCTATTATCTCGAGCACAAAAAAGGGACAAATTCACCACTTCACATGGTTATTTTGTGACTCATGAGTGTACCTAGTTCACTGCGTATGCGCTGAGTTTGCCTTGCACATGGATCGCGGTCCGCTCACGGTTCACTCGTCTGAGGGATAACACGCTGTAGCATCCCACACGTTTTTTGTGACTTTGTGAGCAATCTTTGTGTTTGCATTGTTGGAGAATATAATTAAAGGTTTGTATCAAGAGTCGAAGGTGGTTTTTATTGTGGTGGTTTTACATATGCCTTTTGTTGTTAGCAAACATATACACAGTACAGTGTATGTAATTTTTTTTAGATGAATCCCAATCGGTTCAGCATGTACATTCTCATTTAATAACTCATATCATGTACATCAATAAATGTTCATTTTTCGTTCTTGCGAGGGTTGTTGTCTTTGGCGCTTGTACTATCACTCTGACAGCTGGAGCTGATAGGCTGTCTGACCTGTCAATCATGCAAGAAGATGTGATTGGCTTTGCTGCCATGAGTGCGGGCTCTTCTCATCTCATCTGATGATCAACAACACGCTTCTTAAAGGGACAAGCGCAGCGGGAGAGACTGCTTTTTTTCTTTTTCTTCTGATTCTGACTTGTGTTTGTTTTCTTATTGTGTGAATTTCGCGCACAAGCACTCTGTACCGAGCCAGAACAGTTATGGATAATTGATGTCATGGAAGCAACATTTGAAATTCGAAATGTGATCTTACACAAAAAAAGTTAATCAATCTATGGGGGCGGGTTATGCCAACGATTTTTTACACAAAACCCAAAACCCGCAGGCTATATGAGTGTGCGTATTATCTGGTTCTGCGGGTTATGTGGGAAAATCGGTAATATATGTTATATGGGTTATCTCGATAAACGGTTATCTTGATGCTTTTTTGCCACCCCCGAGGCCATCGACATAACCGAACTTCACTGTAGTAAATTATATTTTCTTCAGTGTTATATTCCGTACACATTAGAACAAACAATTTTATAAAAAAATATGTAGGGCAGGACTTGGATTAATCCACCAACTGATGATGGAAGCGGATCTGAATGCGGGTTTGCAGTCATTTGTAAGAAAAGAGCAGGGTTTAAGCAGTCAAAATGATTGGAGAAGTCGGTCATATATTACCAGAAAGAAGTCTGTTATTTCACTGGAAGGTGTAGTTATGAAATTTTAAGTTAATTTTTACTTAATTTTAATTGAAACATGCATGTATGAATTGTTCACAATAAGATGCATTTAGAAAATATTTTTTCATCTCCTGCTGACTTTATTATCTTCAATGATCTATTTTTTTTTCCTTGCTACATCCCCATTTACTTAAACAGAGCAGTACATTTTTGTTTCAGACTAACTATGAAAACAAACATGAGAATTTCCTGTGCTTCATGACTCTTGTCAGCTCATGCATACAAAAGTTTTAACTAGCAGAATCTCCCATCAGCCAGGCAGGCAAACCCAAAGGATATTTGAACAGACAAGGCAAGCGTCTGGTAGGGAACAGGAGGCCGGAATCCCCTAACGGCAGCCATTGTGAAATTTCCATTCTTATCTCAACGACAACGGCTGCGGTGCTGAGGTGGGAATCCCTCTATTTACACTCTACTTCCTCTCTCAGCAGGGAACTGTGGGTACTCATTACCCTCACAGGAAACCCTGTGCATTATTATACTCCCTCTGACTTCTGCCTCGCAAACAATATTTCTCTTTTCAACTGGCTAGTGACCGGTAGCTAAGTTTGTCTCACACAAGTCACAAAGCTTTTCACAGTCTCACACAAACAGTCACAGCATAATTACTTTTTGCTATCTTCTTGTAAGTCAGTTTATGAAACAGAATCGTACATAGTTTTAGTTTAATGAGTCTGTGCTAATGTGAAATTTACCAGAAGAATCAAGGTAGCTAACATGGCTAACTGGCTAACACAAAACAGATGCTACTACAAAGGGGGGAGGGGAGAAGACAGGGCTGAAACCAGGTTGTCTTGTTCTGGTGTTGGGAGCTCCCCGGTCTGACCCAGACTTTTATTGTTTCATGGAGGCAACATATACATGCAGGAAGATGGATGGACTATTGAACAAATTAGCCTGCTTTGCTCTGGCCAGACCCTGTTTTCTGCTCTCCATGTGACTCAAATGAGTCTCAGATTATTCGCATAAAGATGCATAAAGTTTTGTATAAAAAAAATTATGTGAGAGGAAGTTGGGGGATTTTTCTGCATTTACCTCTAGTTTTTGAACGAGAACACGGTCGGTCAAAACTGTGAACAAAACTCTCACTACGCAGCAAAAACTTATTTTCGTACTCAATACTTTTGTCTTTTTTTCCAGTACAAACATTTAGACATTCTGAACATCTAAACATTTTTAAAGCAAGAAACATTTATTTGAGATGCAAAATTTTTGTTTTCTAAAACATTAATCAAAATAAAATGAGCTTTTGCTTAAAATAAGAAAAATATCTGTCTATGCGGAAAGAAAAATAATCTTGTTTTCCTTTTAAATTAAGCTTGTTTTTCTGACCCCATTGGCAGATTTTTTTTCTTGTTTTAGGCATGAAGTCAAAAACGCAAATTTTGACTTAATATCTCAGGTCATTTTGCTTCTCAAGTTAATGCATCTTACTTTTAAGCATGTTTAAATATGGAAATCTGGAATCAAGACAAAAACACCAAGTAAGAAAACGTCTCGGGTTACGTATGTAACCCTGGTTCCCTGAAGGGGAACGAGACGCTGCGTCAGAAAACGCTAGGGGAAACCCTTGACGTCAGTCACGTGAAGATGTGTACAACCAATGAGAGAATTACGCGTGTGAATGCAAGTCGCGGGTCAGTGACGTCATGAACAGAGCATAAAAGCGCACCGGAACCCGGAAGTGACAGCAAAAGAGTGTCTGAAGCGGGCCCGGAGGCGCAAGGAGCTGAGGCGAAGACGCAGCGTCTCGTTCCCCTTCAGGGAACCAGGGTTACATACGTAACCCGAGACGTTCCCTTTCATGGGAACTTCGAGCTGCGTCAGAAAACGCTAGGGGAACGTTATACCAACGTCACCTCAGCGACGCCGGCCTACGGATGTGTCTCAGCTCACTGAGAGAGCACCCTCGTTCCCGGAGCGGAATCGAGATCCAATTGATAGAATCTCATAAAGGTGTGCGGTGAGGACCAGCCAGCCGCAGCACAAACATCAGCAAGGGAAACTCCTGAGAGAAACGCCTTGGAGGCCGCCACGCTCCTAGTAGAGTGGGCCCGGACCCTCAGGGGAGAAGCATGTCCGGCCGACTCATAAGCCAGACAGATAGCCTCGACTATCCATCGGCTTAGGGTTTGTTTGGAAGCTGGAGCCCCCTCAGGGGCCCCAAAACAAACGAACAGTTGGTTTGACTTACGCCAGGTAGCAGTCCTGAGAACGTAAGCGTCCAGTACTCGTACTGGACAGACCTTGTTCTTTCGCTCCTGCTCATGATCGTCAAAGGGGGGAGGACAGAAGGCCTGTAGCATGATAGACCGAGCCACGTTCGTGAGAACCTTAGGGACATAGCCTGGCCTCGGGTGAAGAAAAACCTTCGTCATCCCGGGCGCAAACTCGGGGCAAGATGGAACCACCGAGAGAGCTTGAAGATCCCCAACCCTCTTAAGCGAGGTGATAGCCAGCAAAAGAAGGGTCTTTAGGGAGAGGAGTATAATAGGATGCTCCTCTAATGGTTCAAAGGGTGCCTGGGACAGGCCTTGGAGTACCAAAGACAAGTCCCAGGCAGGAACCCTGGTCTGTGCCACAGGTCTCAGCCTTAGAGTGCCACGAAGGAAACGAGAGACTAGGGGGTCCCTGCCCAAGGACACCCCACCCAGAGGTATGTGGCAAGCCGCTAAGGCAGCCACATAAACCTTCAAGGTAGAGGGGGACAACCCTGCCGCAAACTTTTCCTGCAGGAACTCCAGCACTTTGCCAACGGGACAGGTTACTGGGTTCAACTGCCTTACGCTACACCAAGCAGAGAAAAGTTCCACTTTAGAGCGTAGAGTTTCCTCGTGGAGGGAGCTCTGGACTGAAGGATGGTCTCTACAACCTCGGCTGTGAGACCAGTTTTGAAGAACTGGGTCCCCTCAGGGGCCAGACCTTCAGCTTCAGAAGTTCTGGGCGGGGGTGAAGAACACAACCCTCCGCCTGGGACAGAAAGGTCCCGGAATCTCCACAGCGTGAGACGGACCCCGTCCTGACGAACTTTGGCCAGAACTCCCGGGAGCAAAACAATCGGGGAAAACCGTACAAGTGTAGCCTCGGCCACGCGTGTACCATAGCATCCCGCCCAGGGGCGCTGGATGCGACAGAGAGTACCACAGAGGGCAAAGGGAGTTCCTGACGGAGGTAACAGGTTCACCTGTGCCTGCCCGTATCTATCCCAGATCTGCTCCACCACCTCGGGGTGGAGCCACTATTCCCCGGGCCTCGGCCCCTGTCTCGACAGGATGTCTTGCTCATTGTGCGGAGCGATCCCTCAGGAACGCTCCCCAGCCCGTGAGGGATGCAAATGTCGACAGCGACAACGTCGGTCGAATGCTCCCAACACAGGGCCCTAAGACATGGAACCAGGTTTACTTCCACAGGGTCAAGGCGCGTAGGCATTGCCTCGTGACCTTGAATGTGCGAAGCGGGTTGCCCCTCGGGGAAAACCCTTTGGTCCTGAGCCACCACTGCAGGGGTGTCATGTGCAGTAGGCCGAGCGGATGACGCTGGACACTGCTGCCGTGAGCCCCAACACCCTCTGGAAATGTTTGACAGTGAGTAGCTAGCCTAGTTTGATACTCTTGACGGCTGAACGAATGGAATGAATGCGCCCGGGAAGGAGCCGAGCAAACATTGCCTCCGAGTCCCAAATGACTCCCAAGAAAGTGGTTCTCCAAACAGGAGAAAGTACACTCTTCTTGGTGTTCAACCTTAACCCCAGCTCCTTCATGCGAGCGAGCACGACATCTCGATGACGTGCTGCTAACCGGGACGACTGGGCTAATACTAGCCAGTCGTCGACATAATTGACATGAATGCCCTGTGAACGCAACAGAGCAAGCGCAGCGTCCACAACCTTTGTGAACATGCGGGGCAAGAGTAATAGGCCAACCGGAAGTAACCGATAATGGTACGCCTTCCCCCCGAAGGCGAACCAAAGGAACTTCCTGCTGAGGAAGGATGGAGATTGAATTCTAGACGCAAGATTAGCGCAAATCTAGAATGGGCCGCAACCCTCCATCCTTCTTCGGAACTATGAAGTACCGGTCGTAGAAACCGGACTGTCTGTCTGTGAGGGGTACATACTTGATGGCCCCTTTCTCCAGCAGAGGTTTTACTTCTAGTTCCATGACCAGAGCCTGCTGGGGTGAGCCCCCGAACTGCATGGCGTACCCGCAGGTTACCGTGCGCAGGACCCATTGAGAGATGCCCGGCAGACGTGATCACGCGGCCTGGAACTCTACTAAGGTAACCAGTCTCTCGAGACTGGCCTCTGGTATGAGCAATGACACCACAGGGCCGGGGTTCCCGGACACCATACGGGTGAAATGCTCTAGGACCCTCCTCGGAGGGGGCAGTATTCCAGTGGCAGGCTCCCTCGGAAGCCGCACACGGGGAGAACTGCCTCGTTGCGGCTTGCCTTTGGCGTCAGCTTTCTCCCCACGAAAGATGATGTGACCCGCAACGGCTTTGTGGGGAGCGCCGGGTTTAAGAGAAGATGCCGATTGGAGCACGAGGTATCCCGCAAGAGCCTCGTCCACATTGGCATCCCTCCATAACCATAGGGTTGAGCCCCGACAAAGGTAGCATACATCTCACTGCACGGTGTATGCACCCTGTTGGAGGCTGGCCTTTTCCCAAGATCTCGACACCTCGGTGTGGAGATTCGCTAGAAAGGCATTACCCAGCGCCGGTGAAGAGGATGGCGAATCCTCCTCGACCGGATCGATGCTAATCACATCCTCATCCTCAGAACAGGATAGTGATAGCACCAAAGTCCCAGTGAGATCGGAAGAAACCGCGCCTGGAGCGCGTGCTCCCAAATCCCACCTGGAACTTGAATCATCACAGCTAAGCTGAGATACGGGCGCGCCCGTCTCGCTACCTTCTGTGAGATCCATTTGCGATACCCAGGATTGTAAACGCCGCTGAGCCTCAGCTGCAACAGGTCCAGAACCCTGAGAAACGCGAGCCTGGATAGTGTCCAGGCGAGAGCGGCTTCATCTGCAGTCTCGATGCCAACAAAATCCAACACCTCGGTGCTGGAAAAAGTTAATCCGACCGGGGCTAGAACCCCGGTCTCCCGCAACATTGACAAACACAGTATCCACTGTACCACAGCAACTGTAGTAGAACACTGATGGCACCAGGTTAATACAACGCCAACTCCTCAAAGCTGGGTTGTAGTTATTCAGGTGGGAAGAAACCGCTCCCAGGCAGACGATTTGCGATCCTCAGGATTGTAAACGCCGCTGAGCCTCAGCTGCAACAGGTCCAGAACCCTGAGAAACGCGAGCCTGGATAGTGTCCGCAAACACCACCAGGCGAGAGCTGCCTTCATCTGCAGTCTAGATGCCAACAAAATAATAAATCAAACAAATAAAACAAACAAAATAAAACAAAAAGTTCACCGGACCGGGGCTCGACCTCTGGTCTCCCACATTATAGACAAACACAGTATCCACTGTACCATAGCAGGTGTAGTAGACACAACTGATGCTGCAGATATATTCCGGTGAAGAGGGTGGCGAGACCTCCTCAACCGGATCGATGCTAATCACCTCCTCATCCTCAGAGTAAGAAAGTGGTAGCACCGAAGTCCCAATAAGATCGGGAGCAACCGCGCCTAAGGCGCGTGCTCCCAAATCCTGCCTGGAACTAGGATCAACACAGCCAGGCTGCGAAACGGGCGCACCCGCCTCGCAACTTTCCGTGAGATCCATCTGCGATACCAAAGATTGAGAACACCGCCGAGCCTCAGCCGCAGCGGGTCCAGAACCGCAAATACCGCCAGACGAGAGCGGAGAGTACGCAATGAGAACCTCTCGCAGTTCTCACAGTCAGCGCCCTCAAGTGCCGACCGAGCGTGCTCCACTCCCAAACAGACAACGCACTGCCTGTGTGTATCCCTACCCGAAATAAAACGGGTGAAGGGAAAACACACGGGATAAATGCCTGTTCCGCCATAATACAAACGCACGTAATCCAGAAGAAAAGTGGTTTGTAACTCGCAAGCACAAAACTCTCAGACACACGCACGCTGAAGACACTCAAAGCTGTCACTTCCGGGTTCCGGTGCGCTTTTATGCTCTGTTCATGACGTCACTGACCCGCGACTTGCATTCACACGCGTAATTCTCTCATTGGTTGTACACATCTTCACGTGACTGACGTCAAGGGTTTCCCCTAGCGTTTTCTGACGCAGCTCGAAGTTCCCATGAAAGGGAACTACAAATTTAGCCGCTGTTGACATCTCATGCCCCCTATTGAAATGCACAGGTAGTGACATCAGTGCCTCTTGCTCATATCCTCTCAATTCCGTATCACTTGCTCAAACTCACCTTTCCACCCCAACCCCCTTCCTCAAGTCAGACGCCAGCTATTGATTCACCGGATTGATCCTGGACTCCGTCCATCTGCTCTCGGCCTGTGTCTACAAGTCCGCCGGCCTCCTAGAGAGCAGGGCCGCCGTGCCTGGGACAGCTGGTCCTGATAACCAATCTGTCTTTTGCAGGATTTTTTGTAAAACAAGATACCGGGCAACCAGATACCTTGAATTAATATGTGAAGCATTTGCAGTCCTTCTTGGAGGAGGGGTTGTTGGGGGAATGTGAAAAAGAAACAGTTGGCTCTTTCAGGCCTGGTACAGAGCACTCTTTCAAGGGCAACAAAAGCCAATAGAGGTCTGCAAAATAGGTCTTCTTTCAACAGAGCTAGTGTCAGTAAAGATGACAACACGATTCTTGTTGTGTATATTGAAGGGATGTTCAAAACTACATATTTTTAATACTGGTATAGCCAGGTGGATCCGAAACTGGTTGAATTAAGTTGACCACTTGTTGAAACCCATGACTTAATTAGTAAATGCAAGCCCTATATAATTAGGCTGGTTTCGGGTTCAACTGACCCCAAACGGATTTGTTTTTAGAGGGAATTTACAGGAGTCAGCTTTTTTTAATAGGAAACACTGCGTATACAACACTTGTGGTTGGAGATAAGCCTGCATGAAATGTTAAAATAAAATCAATCATGATATATGGCTCAATGCGGTAATGAAATGTGATTTAGATAAATATATGCATAGCTAAAACACCAGTTCATGAGCTGCATGAATGTAAATAAACACAGTGTCACAATTCACTCTTAAACCAGCAGCGCACACAATTAATTAATTCACAACATTCACAATTTGACTATCAACCCGCCAAAACTTTTGAAAATGAAGGAATTAATATGTAAATATTAATATTGTCATTTTACAGTTCTATAAAAGTTATAATTTTTTTAAAGAGTGAACTCATGTGTGAAGGAATTTTCCCCAAATCTTTTAACTCTAAAAAGATGGCTTTCATACAAAACGTTATTCTTCAAGTTTTTTTTATGGAGATACACTCACAAACAAAATCACCCCAATTATTCAAAAATTATTATGTAATAAAGCTTTTAAAGTCATTGATGAAAATTTTTGGTTTAATTTTTGGAAAACAAAATATCGCAATACCTGTTTTTCCCCCTCCAATATCATGCAATCCTAGAAAATAAACACATTACAGTGGCAAAAGACATCGGCCCGATATATATGGCTGATGGATCCAAGTTGATGGATCCAAGACTTTAAAAAAATTTACCGGTAAAACTAGAATATATTACAAGAATAAAACTATATTCTATTAGACCTCACTAGCTGACTAAACACAAACGACTAGTTGTCTGTAGTGACACATTCCAAATATTGATTTCATTGTTCCATCCATTTCCCAGTTTTGTCACCAAGTACATTTTTGTTGTGAGGATCAGTAAGATTCATTGTTTGACAATACCTTACAGGTTTTGCTTGTTTGACCAAATACTTGCTTGCATAAAACAATCCCACCCCACCCCTAAAGACACCTGCAGTAGCATTGCAAGGAGATTATAATGTGCTGCAGCATCATAGCACTCAGGAAGGTCTGTCAGGCCTGATCTATAGTCCAGCAGATGCTGTGCGCACAAGGTTTAGGTGGGCCAGGCAGCCAGACAACAAGGACAAGCATTTTAGCAATGCACTGACTCACAGCAGAGAGCACACATGGCTGTTTGGTCTTGTCTGAGCTCCAAAACAGGTGTGCTGTTAGGGTGTGGAGAACATTTGAAGAAAGAGGAACAGGCAGAGTCCTGATGGTAACTGCGGAAGCTGTTGACGTTACAGTGAATGGAGGATGAAGAGATGTGGCCAAAGGACTACCTCAGAGCAAGCAACCCAAGATTGATGACAACCGTTGAGATCAATGTGCATCTCTGATGCTGTAGAAGCCAGCAGTTAGGTCAGCTAGAGTTGTATGTTTAACCTTTCAAGATGTCAAAGACGGCACCTGTTCCTAACCTTGTCCTTCATAACTACTATAAGGCTACATGCAAACAGCAGCTAAATATGGTTGTTGAGTGCTTAATCTCATTCTGTACGCACGCACAAGTTTGGTTATGGGAGTGACAGCCACATTATACAGCTAAATTCATTCCCTAAAAATGTTTCATTAAATGTGTTGTTGCAAACAAAACAACCATTTGTTAATTGGCAAGAAAACACAGAAACCGATGCACATTTAAATGTCACTCCCAATTGTTTTATAATGATGGTGATCTGTGTTATGTTTGTTATCTAAAATTCTTAAACTTTCCAGAGATTAATCATGCAATAAATTATGCATTTTAAAAAGGAAAGGTGGTATAAGCAATGAGACTTATGATAAACAGACTACATCTAATAGGATCATGAATATTCTATTTATACTTGTCTCTTGGGTCACCTAGAAACCACCCAGAACACCCCAGCAACAACATGTGCTAAAAACTTTTTAATGTATCATTCCTGTATTTCTGTAAAAACATCTAAAGATTCTTGAAACAAGATCAATGTACTTTAAAAACAACACTGCATAAGATACTAAGACTTTACCAAGTTCTGCCACTGCAGCAAGGCAAGGTGTACTACTCACATTTTATATAAAGACATGTAAATCATACATAAGAAATAGCTATTACTAGAGTTGAGCCGGATACTCGGCTGAAATGGGTATCCGGTACGGATAAAGCACTTTTGCCGAGTACGAGTATCATACGAGTAATACGAGTCAATACCTGTTCTCGGATTGAATAGGAATCCTCATTGGGTAGCTGACTGTGTCTGCGTTCTGTGATAGGCTAGTCACAGCGCCCCTCCCCTACACACACAGATTTGCTGCGTCCCGCTCTTCTCACTCACACACAGAACACTGAGAAGAGAACAGCTCTCTCTCTCTCTCTCTCTCTCTCTCTCGCTCAGTCACTCAGGTTCACTGATTTTTTCCGTTAACGTTTAGGGTTTCTTCAGCTTCAGGTTTTTTTTATATTTCGGTTTGTTTGTAGTACTTACTTATTAAACAGTATAGTTTAAACGTGGGGTTTGTTCAGACGCGGTGCTTGGTAGAATACGACTAGCGTTGCGTCTCTGCCTGTCAGAGATTATTTTTTCTTTTTTTAACCGTCTGCTGGCTCAAACCAGTTTTTTGACTTTTTTGCAAAAAATTATGATTAAAAATAATGATTTCTTCATAATTGCAACTGTATGTGTTGTATTCATTTGGATTGTTCTGTATATAGTTAGTTTGTTATCGTGATCAAAACCATTGATCTAAAGCTCAATGCTGATGCTGTCATGTAAATAGTTTTCTAACCAGCAATAAATATAACAATTTCTGATATCAATTGCATGATTAAAAATAACATACCGGTTAAAGCCCCGCTCATTTCAACACAACCCACCCACTTCAATTAGGCCCCACCCAGTCCGAGTACAGATACAGATAATTCATATGGTTAACAGAGACAGATACAGATAATACTGTACTCGCTCATCCCTATTCGTTACGAGGTTTCCACATTATGATAACATGCCTGTGTGTCTAAATGTCATGGGTAAAAGGATACTTTTCAGCTAAAGCTATGTAGCCATTTGACCTTCTGTGTCAAGTTCAAATGTACTTTCTATTTTAATCAAGTGTATGGACAGCTGGGTCTCAATGTACTCTATGAATAAATTTATAAATAAATTAAATAAATTATAACTGAAATCTACTGATGTGCAGAAAGTGAACACTGACTTTATTCCAACACACCTTGCTGCAAATCATTATGCTAGTCGAGCTAGCTTTCAAATAAATCAGAAATACACTTGCGAGTAAACACAGATTAAGATTAAAACGGAATGTGATTTTGGCTGCTGTGATATTCTTAGCTTCTGAGATACAGATCGATAGAAACAGAGGGCTAGCAAATTCGAAATGCAAACTGCAAATTCGCTTTGATTTTAAGAAAACGTCGTTAAGCCTGTGTTTCCGTGTGCACCTGTGAATGTGGGTGTGCGGCTGTGACGCTGATGAATGGCTCTTCGAAAGCACTGTAAAAGCACAATTAAGATTCCATCAGGATAAAGGTAATGGTAAATTATGTACATTAACAAGGGTCCGGGCTCATCCAAACACGCCAGCACAAATAACAGAAAGGCCACTCCTCTTAAAGAGGGCCCCGCCAAGAAGGTATGCAATGCTGAATTGATTAGGTAAGTGTTGGTGTGTGTTGTTTTTGCATGTGTGCACGAATGCATGCATGCGTATATAAGAGAACATTTTGTCCTCATTACTTTGCTTGTCACTTGGTCTATGTATTTTGCCAAAGGCTGTGAGTTTACTTCACGAAACACATTTCATATTATGACACCTCATGGAACACTATGTGACCAGTTGTCCACACAGTAATTATGAAATTGACAGCTATTCAATCTTTTCTAGATGTACAAAGTTTATTTATTTGCAACTTACTCTGGAAAGAACTAGACAAATATATTATAAACACATATATGATTCAGGATACAGGTTTGAACTTATCGGAAACATATTGCAGTGGTCTGGAGTTTGACATTGCCTACACTTGTTAGTCTTAACAGAAGTAAACGTACATCTAAGACTTTCTCATTTTTAAACAAATGTACATTCTGTCATATACCCAATTTTGCGTAATTTGTGTGAGATTTGTTGTTTTACTTTTTTAATACCATACCCCTCAGTTTCACTCTGAGGCCAAGCTTTAAGACATTCTTAAAATAAATAATTCCTGTTCAGTTCTTAACAACAAAACCCCTCAAATACCAGCAAAAATGGCCAGGGACACCAGCAAACTAAACACAACACATCCCAGTCTTTTTAGTAGAGAAGTTCACACCCTTCGCATTTGACCTATGTGGAAATTGCTTCAAGAGCGCAGAGCAGCTCAAGTACGGTGGCAACCTCTCCATCTTCTGCCACGTGAGTGATGCCCTTGCTTCGCTCAAATCAATTTTGTTGAGTACTATGAGGCTTCTGCTGTGTCAGTGTGTGGTGGTGAGTGAGAAAGACATATTGACATGCTCTCTCGATAGTTCGAACATAATCCTACCTGCTCGTCAGAAACGCTGATCACTGTGACATGTGACGGGTGGGGCTGGCGTGACCACTTGACCCTCTTTATTTGTCATTAGTATGGGTTGTGGGGAGTGGTTGCTAGGCAGAGTTTCTGGCTAGCTTATTAGCCTTTTGTTTTGCAGAAGATTGTGCTAACAACAGGCTGCGTTGGGCAACAATGACAAGACAGTTCCTCATTATAGTATCTATTTCCACACCTTTCCATTATCAGACTGCATTAAAGGCACAACTCCTCTCATTCAGTATTGATCATAGAAACCAAACTAAATTAGCAATTATGCTAATTCATCTGATTGTTTGTGTAAAGTTTCACTACTTTTAACTTGAAACAATATTTTAAAAATGCAACACTCGTGGTGCAAGGAGCTAAAGAAAAAAATCTGTCACAGTTCTGTCACTTCAGTTTGGGTTTCTAGTGTGTTGGTTGACAGAGATCTGACACAGATTTGTTGCGTTTTCTCATTGTGTAACCCCGCCCACCTTGTTACCTCGTTTCTCTTGAGTGTTGTCAGCTGTTCTCTGCTCGTTACCTTTCCTCATGTGTTCCCTATTTAAGCTCTCAGTGTTTGCCATCTGCTGTCGTGTCGTTGTCATTCTGGATGTTTCTTTATTCATTGTCTCCTTGGTTCCCTGTGGTGCCCTCCAGTTTGTTTGTGGTCATGTCAAATGTCTTATCTAGTTATCATTTTCCCCCATCGTGGGTATTTATTTTGTGTGTTTATGTTCCTTTTGTAACCTCCTTCACCCTGCATCTTGAGTCCTCGCTTTATCATTATGTGACAGCCAGAGGTAGAATCATTGCCAAAAGTGCAAATAAGACAATGGTTATTGAAGTACATTTTAAAAGAAAATACTATTTCTATCTTTCAACATCAAAATTTCACTTATAAAGTCAGAATGAAATGGAAGTTGCGGTCGTCTTTTCTTCCCTTTTGTGATCCAAAAGAAATGGCTTCTCGAACAAGTACTATTGCGGTCAGGTTGTCCCATCCTCGTGCCAGTAAATACATCCTCAGAGAAAAGATGTCACTGCAAGAGGCAATTTTGATTAAAGATTACAAGGGCACATTACTTAAAAAAAAAAAGATGTACACAAATACATAATTTGATTAAATAATAAATAAATAATTAAAAACTGCAATATTCAATTTTTTTTAAAAGTCGATTTTGATTTCATAGTGACTTCAATGTGTTACGTGCTGTTTATTTGTAATTAAGTGTGAAATTTACTAGCAATTACAAAGTGAAAATTGTTTCTACACCCAGTGTATAGCAACAGCTTCATACAGCATCTTAGGTCGAATTAGATTTTATGTAGTGTAACCCCACACATTTTACTTACTGCTTCTCCAGCATGGGAGGAGGACATTAAAAACTGCAGTCTCTAGCGTCAGTCACTAGTATTCCTCTTGAGGCCTCCACATGTAGTTTCTGTGCATGATTGTGGGGTGGTCCAGTAGGTCATGCTGCTTCTCATGAGTGCTATTGCAGTCTCATGGGTGCTGATATTTCTGGCTGTTGAAGTTTCTGTGGACCATGACTGTGTCTGTGGCTTTTCAGAGTCCCTGTTCTGTGGCTGGAGCAAAACCCAAGAGAAATACACCCCTTATTGCGCAGCACTGGATTCTAGAAGAAGATGGAGAGAATTGCATACAAATAGCTTCTGGATCAGGCAACTATAAATACATATAACGCATTAAGTGTCTTACTAACAAGATCAACTTATATTTTTAGCTCAAGGAAATACTCTATCACGATTGCGTGCCTGTACTCAAATTGATCCAAGGGGACTTCCCATGCAATTAGCATAATATGAGTCGCTTATAAAGCGTCTGCTAAATGACAAGTAAGCACCTAAGGGTTATTACTGGTATAATAAGAAGCGATGAGTGCACTCAGGGAACTGTTGCACGGTTCATACAGAGAAAATTACCCAGGCTGAATGCTTTTTTCATACATGTCACTGTCTCGTAGCATACAGTTAATGACAAGTTAACATGCTGTTGTTTGCTAATGTAAGTCTGTAGTTGTAAACAAAACTGGTTTCCATGACAGATACAAAATTAGCTCATATATAAGATGGTGACAGTGAACTGAATCTCCTGCCTTCATTGTGACAAGCGAACCAGCAATGCTAAACCATTAGCATGCTAAGGCAAGCATAGCTACTATCAGTTATACAAAGCGTAAGAGTAATACAGAGTATTTAACTTCAGTAGAAGTGTAAGCTTTTGTTTAACTCTTTTGACAACAACATGCATACACTAAATTGTGTGGATTCTTGTGGTAAATGTGCTTTTTTTATAAACAATAATCAATAACCTTTAACAATAAGGTTTTTTGTGGTGTAGGGGAATTTACAGTTAAGACCCGAGGACCAGATATGTTGAATGAAGACCAGGAGTCAGAAGTGCAGTCAATAGAAGAAATTTTAGTGAAGTTTAGTTTGCAGTTTCATCAGCAGAAGCCAGCTTCAGGTCTCACAAGGAGTTCGTAGGCCGCCCCACTTACAATAACATTGTTACAGCAATTATACTCTAACAGAGGGTGCTAACTACGTCAATGATGACGTTTAAATGATCCTGATTGGCTAAGAAAGAAAGAAAAAAAGGAAAAACAAAACTAGTAATTTTCCACACAAGTGCAGACAGTCTGAAGCTTATCTTCGTTGATCACATGGTTGACGGGTTCGTGACGTGGCTTGTCGAGAACAACAAGTTTTATGGTGCCAGCTAATCACCTCACCAATACAGACCATATTAACACACACACACATACAGCTTCTCCAAGGCTGAACTTGGCTCAGGCTCCAACTCTCAACAGAAACATTCTGATAACATTCTCTATCTGTTGAGAAGTGCTGACAATATTCATCCTTACTCGATGGAAAAATACAGAAGAGTAAAGAAAGGTTTTAACTAATAAAAATCTCTAACTTGATTATAAATCATTCAAATAAGAAAGGGAAAAGAACATATGAAAAATAAAACAAGAAACATATGAAAATTAAGACAAAGAAAAGAATATAGGTACAAATAAGAAAAATGAAAGAATATATTTACAAGCGGCAATGGATTTCCAAATCGTATCCTTCAGTCCCCCCTTATAAGGCCAAATGTGTAGTGAAACAACACATCTGGGCTATCAATTAATGCCGCTACAAATTGATATATTCACCCTTGCTCTAATTCCGGTTAAAATTGTATAAAACAAAATATGTTTTCCCTTCACAGACTTAACTGGAACAAAATATCTTACAGAGCACAGAGTGTGTTATTGACCTTCAAAACAAAAGACATGGTTGTATAAAGCTGTTATTATGAATATTGGCTATTTTAGTTTATCATCAAATTAAATGGATTTAAAAATTAAATAATTTTTTTATTCTCTAGAAGCCGGAATAAATGGGAAAATAGTGTTACATCCCCAACAAAATCCCCACACCAGGTATTAGGTTAAAAGTGTCACGTCTACTGGTATAATCACCCATCATTGCATGAAAATATCAAGATATACACTTTGTTGTTGTTGTTGTTGTTGTTGTTGTTGTAAATAAACCAAAAACAAAACAATTTCCAATTCATTGTAGAATACATGAAATAAGAGGGTAAATCTATTTCACTACACCGATTAAAATCAAAGGTGGTCTAAATAAAAATAAACAATGAAAGAATAAATAAATCCCATAATAATCCGTCTTAAGCTTTGAGTTTCTACTGAAAGTGTCATTCATTTAACAGGCAAATAGCATGTACCATCTTAATTGCAGAACATCTTGAAATTTTCTTTTTCAAAAACAGAAATAAAAAATGAAACAAATTCAAATAATCATTTCAATAATTATTTCCACTGAAACAAAATAATTTCACAGTATTCAAACCATGTTAACATTCCAAAATTCAAAATCAAATAATAATGATTTCCTTTAAAGTCAATTTTGTTCTCAGTATCTCAGTTTGTTAAACCTGCTTATGCGTTATGACCAAAATCTAAACCCTTTCATTGTCATTTGGCTCATCAGATACCATTAGGTTTGTTATCTTTCAAATGTGTTATAAGTTGAACAAGAACTGTCAGATTTTCATAATATATTAATTTAAAAGTATTCTTAAATTGATCCAAATTCATATCTGAATTTTCTGTTCATAACATTCATTTTATTTATTTTCATTTTAATTACTTGTCAAGGTATTTCTCTATCAAATGTTTAGACTTTCTGATCCCACAAATATTATCAGCATTGCCTCAAAAACAAAAATATGATATTAACTCAACTCAACCTTATTTATAAAGCACTTTCAACACCACTATGTGGAAACCAAAGTGCTAACCAAATAAAATTAATGAAAGCATAAATAAAGCATAATACACACTAACAAACGGCAGATTTCAAAATACTTTCAAATGCTATTGAAAACAGATGAGTTTTTAGCACACTATGAAATAAACCGAGAGTAGAAGAAGATTTATCAGAGAGAGATAGTCTTAGAGCTGCAGCAGAAAAGGCCCAATCACCTTTGCATTTTAGGCGAGATCAAGGAATCATTAGTTGTAATTGATCTTTTGAACGCAGGGACCTATTTGAGTGATGCAGAATGATTAGATCTGAAATATTCTCTGGTTCTAACCCATGTAAAGCTTTAAAAACATATAGCAACACTTTATAATGAATTCTGAAACGTATAGGAAGCCATTGTTGTTAGATAAGCACTGGAATGTGTTCTCTCTCTTCGTAGTTAGAAACCTAGCAGCTGAATTCTGAACGAGCTGCAGGAGAGAGAGAGACCTGACTCACACCCAGATACAGTATAGTAATTCAAACAAAATAGCATAAAGGCACGCACAATTTTCTCCATGTCATAAAAACAGAGGATAGACTTCAACTTAGATATAGAGCTAAGATGATTAAAACTATTTTTAACAATGCATTCATTTGGTGATCAAATTTGAGCTCAGAGTCAAAAATGCCTCCTAGGTTTTTCAAACTATAAAGATTTTTCCCTGAAAGGAATCCCGGGCAGTCAATGACATCACAAAGACATCCCTTATTACCAAATAAAATAAACTCAGACTCATTCATCTGGAGAAAATTGTTAGCCAGCACTTAACGTTATCTAAACATTCAAACAAAGATTGAATGGATACTTGATAATAAATGTGAGAGTCATTAGCATACAAATTATAATGAATGATATATTTTTCAAAATCACTCCCAAAGGGAGCATATAGAGGGAGAACAAAACTGGCCCCAAATTGAGCCATGAGGGACCCCATACAAGAGAGGGGTAACGGATGAAAAGAAAGTCCCAGGATTGACTAAAGTAAGTCCTATCTTTTAGATATGAGTAAAACCATTCCAGGGCTAAACCCTCAATGCCAACCACATCTCAAAGACAATCACTGAAAATCCTATGGTCAACGGTATCAAATGATGCAGTTAGATTTAACAGTAATGAAAAACAACTCGTGTGTTGGGCTAGAAACATACTGTAAAAAATCAAAAGGCTCTAATCAAGGTACAAAATCTTTCACCAAGTGCTTTAAAGGACCACAAACATGTATGTTGAAGTCTCTCAAAATTAAAAATATTGTCAAAAGAAGGGACCATCCCAATATAAGTTCAGAGATCTCATGTATAAAATCCCCATTCCTGTTTGGAGGTCTATATATTAGGGCAGATAACAGATTTAGACGAATTCAATATTATTAACTGAGTTTCAAACCTTCTAATTACTCAGTAAGTAAATGTTCTGCCCTTGAATTTATCTTTTAAAAAAATTACTTGTGCTTTAATCCCTAAGTCACACAGACAGTCTCATGGCTGCTGTTTCATTAACCCTTTGTATGAATGGCTGATCTAATGTCATGCATCCTCTTAATGGATGAAAATCAATACAAACTTTTTATAAGTTAATTTCACTCCTTTGATCGCCCACCAGCCTTCATAAATGTGAGGGTGCTCTCTGGATAATTTGGAGGGTGACTTTAGCCAATGTGTCACACTATCTCTGCCGTCAAGTCTATAACGTTTACATGTAATATTCGGATCACACTTAGTTGACAGTATTTAAATTTAGACCCTCAGTTGAATTTAGACAAGGGTTTTAAACCCATAATGGACGGCAATCTTCAGCTTCACAATTTCAATTTACACAATTATTTAAACTAATCCAGAGAATAACTTGAAATTAACATCATAAATGACAAAATTAGTCATATTTACCACTAGCAGACCGAGCTGGATATTCAGTCCAATTAAAGCTCGTCCCATGTTTTGTATCGTCGTTTCATCAGATCCCATCAGAATTATCGGCTTCTGTATAGATTGTCAATTCACTTAACCCATCTGTAATGATCAAACTATCATTCCAGAGGTTAATGACACATATTCACACTATGGGGACATACAAAACTCACACACACTCAGACATGAATACAAATCGCTCATATTCAAGGTTTACTTCTGTTATTTATTCTACAAAGATTTAAGCTTTAAAATCTTCTCTAGGTTTAACTTATTCAGTTTAAAAGTGTGTTTAAAAATGTCTGTTTATACTTAATCTGTTTTTAGAAAAGTTTGCTAGGTTGTTTTAGTTCCTTTATCAGTTTGATAACAGAGTGCCATACCCACCTCCACTCACAATCTCTCTCTCAGTCAACAGTTTTCCTCAGCAGTCTAAGACTGTAACTTTTTGGCAGAATGCAATAGTAAATTATTTGCCATTTAGAAACCATAATCATTCACAAATTTCTTAAATGTAAATATTTAACTCTCAATTAGACCCATTTTGATAAATAAAGTATGCTAGGAGCATTACTAAGTTTACTTTGTTAAAAAATCACTTAACCTTTGTTATCCAGACCATCTTTAATCTGTAAAAACACTCTTCATCTTTAGTCACCACCATGTCTAACGACCTGCAGGAGTGAAAACTATGATAGAGACATATTAGTTCAGTTTCACTATTAATTTTCAGTTCTTTCCCATAAGCCAACAAAAAAAAATTATGTTAAAAAAAATTATGTTCTTGATATTATAAAGTTTTGATATGGTCTCCTCAACAACTGAAGGTCAGTCACATCATGTTCTCAGCCAGCTCTTGAAAGCACATTCCCATCATCTCTTTATAAACAACCTCTTCAGGGACTCCCCCTGGCATCTTCTACAAGTTGGGGACACTTGTCAAGGAATGCGGTTGCAGTGACCTGGTATGGAGGAACTCAGTTTTGGGGCAGACTTCTGCAATTTAACAGGTCCCCCCTCTGAAGGATGCTACTAGCCAACCACAGACATCCTCTCAACTCTCATCCAGCTGTCACATAAAACATCTCCCTTCCCCTGTTTTTGGGTAGATGCCCAGGAGCGGCGGCGAAAGCCTGCCTTAGGTTGTCCCTCTATGTGGCCATTAGGGGATCTTACCCGTCTTTGGCATTCGCCCTCGTGCTCACTGTCCCGCCATTTGCGGATCTTCGAGTTTTCTTCAGGTTCAGGTATTCTCTGGAGCTTAGGGAAGGTGCATTCAAGAACCACCAGAGTTATTTCGACTGCCTGATAGTGTTCAAAACAGGGAGACCAGTTAATAACAGCAGTATGTTATCAGTAAAACCCATTAACATATTCAAAACAACAGCATAGCTTATTCTCTGTGTTTAATCTCAGCATCGCTATCACCATTGTCTACTCCATCAGCCTTGTACCATGGTGGAGACTAAGATGAGACAAAAACAAAAATTACTGGTCATAACAATTTAATCAAACAATTTATCTCCCTTTTATAATCAGGTCTTAATTTTTATTTAACTTATTTAAATTTATTTTAAAACTCCTCTTTAAAGGCATTTGTTGAAACTTTTAACAACAAATTTAATGTGCATAATCATAAATGTGGAACTTTTAAAAGTTTTGAACTGCCTGTAACAGGATTTCCTTTAACTTCTCTGTGTCTATGATTTTCACTGGAACACTTCCTGTAAATTGTTTATCACTGATGGCACAGACTGAGATAACAGCAGTTAGCTGACTTTGAATGAGAGAGAGAGAAACTCTGGACTGGATTCAAGGACTGGAACACTGCATTTTTGTAAACATTTAACATTTATCTACTTTATTGTGACTCTGGCCTGTTTCAGAAATCTTTGCCCAAAAATAAATTTTCAAAGAATTATAATTTTTATAGTTGTCTTTTTGCGAATTACATATTACTGAAACTCCCATCTTTTGAAGTCATTGTCTGTAATTTGACGCAATTTAACTATAAAACTTCTCATTACAAATCTTTCTTTCAAAAGAATTCCTTAAGACTTTAATCTTATTTTTGTTCTTTTCCAGACGAAAACGTTAATGTTGGTATTTTAGACACTGATCTTCTTTTCAAATCTAAACACCAGAAATATGTCACTTTATCACATCTAGCAGACATTTATATCGTTCAAGCTCTTTCTTTGCTCATAACTTTCCAATCAAATTAAAACTAGGAGCATTTTCTTACTGAGCTCTGAAATTTTGCTTTTGATGAGCAGAGCTGTGTACAGCCTTTAATATCTTCTCTTCTCCGTTTCGTTATTTTATCATGTCTTCCAACCTTATTTTTCAATCAGAATTAAAAACACAGACTGACCAAATTTTTCTTTGAGAAGCGGAGCTGTTACAGCATTAAATCTCTTCTCTGTTTCATTATTTTATCATGGTTTCCAACCTTGTTTTTACACTCAGAATTAAAAACACAGACTTCTAGCAGACATTTTCCTACTGAGCTCTGAAAATTCACTTTGAGAAGCAGCGCTGTTTACAGCATTTTAATCTCTTCTGTTTCATTATTTTATCATGACTTCCAACCTTGTTTTTACACTCAGAATTAAAAACACAGACTAACCATTTTCCTCCTGAGCTCTGAAAATTCACTTTGAGAAGCAGCGCTGTTTACAGCATTTTCTCTTCTGCTTACTTAACTAATCAGTAATAATCAGACTACTCAGTTATTGTTAGCCATATTTTAGTCAAAGTTAATACTCACCTGAAGTCATGGTAGGAAGAGATGGAGGCGGCGATCTTTTAATAACACAGCTGTGGCTTCTGCGTGATGAAACTACAAAGTATACTTACAAAAACACCAAGTCACATATCCTGATCCAAACCAATTCGGGTCACAAAATTTTCTCGTAAAATTTACTTTTACAGGAATCGTTCCAGATGCATCCCTGGCAAACAAGTTAGCCCTATATTTATTTCTTATTATTTATTTTATAACTAACTAAAGCTTTAGTCCCTAACTGCCTGATTCACTAAATTCGGGGTACCCCTATCTGAAGTGGAAGTGATCAAGTCAGGTTCACAGTGACACGGACCTGTGGAACCTGGAATCTCCTTGTGAGATTCTTCTGGATTCTAACCAGCGTTCCTATCCAGTGTTCTATACACTTTCCCTTAGAGACTTCCCCAAATCCCTTTTAAAGTGTATTAATGCGATGCCTTCCGGTTACGGCGTCCCTGGCATTTAACCAGTCCCATACGGATCCCAGCGACTATTACACCATCAAAACCGAATGATCATAAAAATCATAAAGCTGGTATAATTATTTGTACCTCCATTCTGGTTTTAAGCAGTTTCGGTACTCCCCACTCACTTCTGAGTGGAGCTCTCCCGATCCCCTGTCCAGTCACTTCCACTCAGACAGCCCTAACACTTTCTACCTTGTTTGTTGTTCGACCAGGGATGTCATCGAAGAATGAATTGCCCGCGCATTCTCCACCATTAACTGTAGGGGAATTTACAGTTAAGACCCGAGGACCAGATATGTTGAATGAAGACCAGGAGTCAGAAGTGCAGTCAATAGAAGAAATTTTAGTGAAGTTTAGTTTGCAGTTTCATCAGCAGAAGCCAGCTTCAGGTCTCACAAGGAGTTCGTAGGCCGCCCCACTTACAATAACATTGTTACAGCAATTATACTCTAACAGAGGGTGCTAACTACGTCAATGATGACGTTTAAATGATCCTGATTGGCTAAGAAAGAAAGAAAAAAAGGAAAAACAAAACTAGTAATTTTCCACACAAGTGCAGACAGTCTGAAGCTTATCTTCGTTGATCACATGGTTGACGGGTTCGTGACGTGGCTTGTCGAGAACAACAAGTTTTATGGTGCCAGCTAATCACCTCACCAATACAGACCATATTAACACACACACACATACAGCTTCTCCAAGGCTGAACTCGGCTCAGGCTCCAACTCTCAACAGAAACATTCTGATAACATTCTCTATCTGTTGAGAAGTGCTGACAATATTCATCCTTACTCGATGGAAAAATACAGAAGAGTAAAGAAAGGTTTTAACTAATAAAAATCTCTAACTTGATTATAAATCATTCAAATAAGAAAGGGAAAAGAACATATGAAAAATAAAA
The DNA here is from genome assembly GCA_037043235.1 of Rhodeus uyekii. Taxonomy (NCBI): domain Eukaryota; kingdom Metazoa; phylum Chordata; class Actinopteri; order Cypriniformes; family Acheilognathidae; genus Rhodeus; species Rhodeus uyekii. The sequence goes on along the minus strand of JAWRVZ010000218.1, from coordinate 372,088 downwards.
CAAGAAACATATGAAAATTAAGACAAAGAAAAGAATATAGGTACAAATAAGAAAAATGAAAGAATATATTTACAAGCGGCAATGGATTTCCAAATCGTATCCTTCAGTGGGTAGTAGGTGTATTTTAGGGGTCAAGATAATATGTTGAGCATGATTTATATCATAAATACATTTTGCAGACTGTCTTGTTACCATCATACTTTACTAATTGAGCTGGCACAGGAATGCTCAGGTTTACTGTCATGTTTCTAAAATTTTAAAGCTGAATATCCACCCCCATACCTACCGGTAATTATTACAATGATCAGGATGTCAAGATGCAATGTTTTATTCATCAAGTATAGCTCTGATACAGGCAACTGTACAGACATTTTTATGGGCCAACTAGCATAAATGTACAGAAGTGGGTCAACCCCGCTGTGTCTGGAGAGCGAGAGATCTAGAGCATGCACGCAAATTTAACAGAATCATTTTCAAAGTAACTGTCCAACTTTAGAAAAAGTTGCAAGAAAGCACTTTTGTGGCATTGTGGGGTCCTTTGAACAATGTTTATCTGTTCGTTTTCCTCCCCACTTCTAATGAAATTTCCCATCTGACTTTAAGGCCCCTCGGGACAAGCACATGCGACAGATCCCACATTGTTCATTGTTGTTGTGCTCTTCATATTGTATTTAAAGGAAAAAAAACTTTGAAAACAAGAAACTTCATCATGGTGTGGGCTGCAGAGAGAGAGAATGACAAAGATCGCATGCTGGCAGCCTTTGATCTTCTGTCTTGGGAGACTTTTTAAGGGGGTGGCACCGCTGTATTTTGGAGACTCTGGAGAGAGAGAAGTTTGGAGAAGTGCGACCATCCTTAAGGACCTTACCGATTCTTGTACACACGAGAAGTGTGGGTTGTTTATTTGCTGTGTCTGCTGCCCACCTTGCAGGTCTCCGGGGAAAAGTTCCCATCCTTTCCCTGTGCCCCGAGGCCACATGTGGTTCTGTGGGCTGTCACATGGTTATACTGCAGAGGAGAGGAACTTGGATATCCCAGAGGCATTTTCTCTCAATGTCTTGCTCTCTCGAAACCGATGGAGAGAGACCATGCCGAGCCTCTCCCTCGACAAACAAACATTCTCTTAATGTGGGAGATGTGCTTTTAAAATCATAGGCCATCCAGTCAAAATACTAACTGTTCGCTGGTTATACAACCCTGCCTTTCTTTGGATTTCACTGCTTGTTTAACCTCGACACAACCTTCACTCAACGTTCGAGGGGAATGGCTCAGGAAACGCAGCAGTAGGGTTGTCAGGAACTGTTATTGAGCAAACTGCGTTGTTTTAAAAAGCTCAATACTATATAAATATTACGTAAGAGTAATGGCATGTTTCCTTTAAATATTTCTCAGTCAATTCAATTACTGACTTAAGTTCCAGTTACTTCAAGTAAACAGTTAATAGTAAAAGAAACAAAGAAACAAATTACAAGCTACAGAATAAATCAAACTAATAAAGAAAAAATACATAAAATGAATCAGAAGGTTTCTCAGAAGTAAAGAAAAACTGAGAGAAAAAACATGTAAATAACAGACAAACATGTAAATAATCAGCGTTTTGTTCACTTCATGATTTTTATACATTAGCATAATACTAATGCTTGCTTAAAATAAGCTGTATGTTTTTTTTAAGAGCTACTTATTACTTTTTTGCACTTTGAAGCTAATTATCTGGTAATACACTCCTAGAAGTTGAAAAACAGTCAAACATACTAAAAATATATAATATACTTCTTTTAGGGGGGTGTCCACATTTTCGTCCAATCAAATATTTTGAAACTGAGAATTTGCTTTGTATGTTACTAAAAATCACAAGTAGGATGTAGCGGGTCACGGTTGATATCAATTAAAAGCTATTGAGTAAAACAAAACATCCTTTCGATGTCACACCCAAACTTCCTGTTTCAACAGGAAATGTCAGCATTAAAAATAAAGCAGCGTTCTTCACATGTGATATCATTTATTAATTCATCCAAAAATAGAAAGCTCTATTCACAGCACTTGCTTGATGACCAGGAGGAAGGAGAATAGCGACTGTGATGAGGTGTTAGGAGGATTGAGGAGGTGGTGTGGCCCTTGAAGATGCATGCGGGCTGTCGCTTTGGCATCTGCGGGGGTGAGATAGGGACTTGGCCGCACCACAGGGGGTGAAGCTGGCCAAATTTGCACTTCTCGAATGTGGAGACACACACAAAATGTGACAGCCTTTTACCTCCAGTCGTTGCCAGCGCCTTCCAAGTGCATCTGATAAATATGAAGGACTCGACTGATAAATGACTGAGGCTAAATACAGCAATCAATCTTCACACTCCATACTATCTCTTGCACGAACCTCTGACCCTCTGGTCCGCTCTGGCCCTCAGCATTATCCATCCCTCATTTTTACGAGCCTCTCTCCTGCGATCTAGTTTACTACAGCCCCTGGTTTTGCTCAAGCGGGCCTGTTTCCCATTTCTTATGAGATATCCTGTCCGTTATTAACTTTTGGAAACAATCCAACTGCCCGAGAGACTGGACATGATAGCACACTGCTTTCTGAAATGAATTAACTAAATAATGATTTCAGTATGTAGATTTCAAAACATGCTTGAGTGTCCCACTTAATGATATTTCAAAGGATAGTTCACCCAAATATTACACACAAGAGAATATTTTGAAGGATGTTTCAAATGTTTTGAAAGTCAGTGAGACACAAAACTTTTAAGGGCATAATATCTCAAATTGTGATGGAAATTATGATTATCACCTGGTAGAGAATGCAGGTGAAATAAATATCACAATGTCATAACTAGGGACCAGGATATCATAGAGACTTGGGAGCGGACCTATTTAACTTGAGGCAGAAGGCAACCACCTAGCCAGCAACCAAAACACCCTAGCAACTACATATCGTCACCCTGGCAACCACCCACAACAGCCTTACATCTCCAATACAGTAGTGCACAGGCAAGCACCAAAACAAAATGGATGAATCTAGTTAATCTTATCATTTCATTTGTTTTGTTGCAACTTCTACTCTTGCCACTTCAATTACAAAAACTTTTTACTATTTTTTAGTAATTTACTATTGAGACGTTCATATAACCATTATTTCAAGTAGACGCATGTAAGAAATTAGCAAGATAGTAGGAGCTCAGAAAAAAAGATTGGATTCTCTAAAGAGCTTTTAGCACGGAGGGAAGAATGTGCAACTTCCCTTGTTTAGTTGTTTGGCTTAAATCACCTTTACGTTTAAACTTCAGAGGAAGTCAACTCCCTGCCGCCCCTGGTGATTGAAACCAGCTCCGCTCCTGCCTCTATCTGGAAAGGGGAAGCGACATGTCTTTTGGGGCTTTGACCCTGACCTCATAAAATATGGACTTTCCAGAGGAGGAAGGATTGTTTGAACTGGGTTTAGTGTGGGTTTAGCATAGGTTTGTGTTTTATACCCTACTTATTATGTGCATGACAGATGTTTTAATTGAATGCATAAGAGACATGCATTTAGGACATCACGCCTATCTGTATGTATGGGTCCTTTGTATTTTTATTGTAACTTTGTGACTCCCTCACACCCTGTGATAATAGCACATGTCATTACTTCCATATACAAGAAATAGATACAATTGACAAGATATGTGATTTAGGCGTTACCATTGTTTTGCGTTAAACATTCCATTATATTTAGTGGAGGCAGGGCTAGGTGTGACATGGGCTACATCTCAGTGACTAAATGTTTTTGAGTCTAAAGTTCAATTACAAACTGGGTAGTGTTCTATGTATTGGTTTCAACCTCTTAAATAAGATTTTTGTTTTATTTGACCTAAAGTTTCAATATCATCACATTTTTGCTGTAGCTGAGTTAAATGTACACTATGTAATTTTTGGGCCCTCTAGCAATTGGAAAAACAAAACTGCATCCATTTTGTGGAAGAACATTGTTTTGGTTGTGCTTCAGCTCTGCATAACTGTGTGGATAAATATGTTTATCCTACTGCTTAAAAAAGATTTGATTCAAGGCTTAAGAGATACACAGTTTTAGATGGAAAGGATCTCAAGCTGAAGACTTTAGTGTAGCTGCACCTATTAGTTGACATGGTACTTCCTCGAAAATAAACTCCAGCGCAGCGCAACAACAACCAATTTGAAATGACACTTCAAAATAGATAATGCTTTCCAATCAACTCTGTTTTAGAGCTATATGTGACAATTTATCTGTTCAATAAAATACATGAATCACCTGTTGAGTAATAAAAATGCTGTCTCCATATCATTTTTACAACTTTTTCAAATTCCTCAGTTCTCGTCATCTCCAAAAAGCCAAGCCAATGTTGATTCTTGTTTTATTACGAGTTCTATAGCTTTGACTTTTTGCAAGACTTTGCAGACTCTCCTCAATTCACTGTTTTTATAAAATACAAATACTTATAATGTGCTTACCATAGTGAATCAATAAAGGAACATATTTTGGGAGGATTAATGGGGTATTCATATTATTTAAATTGTGTTAATTTTCAACAAAAACAAGTTACATAGTGCATCTTTAAAAGTAAAAACTGTGTTTATTATCATTATTATACAAACATTTTATTATTATAATAAAATTATAATGTATATATATATATATATATATATATATATACACATAAATGTTTGCTTAAATTTAGCATAATGACAGGTTACATGCCAAAACAGAGTGACAACATGCCCCTCTTTTAAGACTTTAAGGTATATTTTTGTACAAGAATAGACTTGCAAACCCCTGATATTCAGTGAAGTGTAACAACAAGCCCTAGTCTCACCATAATAAAGATGAGCATTTATCGACTAAGCTATGCATGAATATTGCAAAAGGTGTTTATAATGCCATAGATGAAGAGAGAATGACACATAAAAGCTCAACAATTCTCATTACATTATCAAATAAACCCAAATAAAAGGCCCTTTGTAGTCACAGAAGCAAGTGCCCTTTCATCACCTTTTAGGAACAACAACAGCCCTTTCATGACTAATGCCATTCCAAAAACAGGATGGGGCAAAAAAAGAACACAAGACGTCTTTGGTCGTCCTTGCCGTGCTAATTGAGAATGTCTGTGTCTATTTTCATTTACTTTACATTTTAAATGACAGCTGAGGAGCCAGACGGGCCCTCACGTTGGTGTCAAGCACCTCCAACTCGCAGAGGGTCGGTAGTGCCGTTGCCTAGCAACGGCGGAGAAGCAGACCGGCATGAGAGAGAAGAAAGGGGATCCCTCTCTAAAAACGCAGTGTGCAATTGCGCTTATTCATGCTTTTGTTTGGCTAGTTTAATTTAAGCTCTGCTGTCGGAACATCGTGCTTCTTTTTATAAAACATCCAACTGCATTTGATTTGTTCTATTGAATGATTCATTATTTGTCTGTCTATCTATAATTACAAGTTTATATACAGTACATACATATGCATGCAAATCTGTCTGTCCACCTCTCTAGGAGTGAATATCTAATAGATACACACTGTAAATGCAGCAATATAAAAATGTATAGAACTACATGTGTAAAAAAAAAAAAAATATATATATATATATATATATATATATATATATATATATATATAGAAACATAACATAACATAACATAACATAATATATACAGGTTTCATTTATTTGTATCCCTTTGATTGCAATGGTCTCCCCCAAGAATCTGTAGTGCAGACACAGATCTGCGTGGGGGTTGACTACATTCTGGATGGGTTTTTAGGCCAGCGGATGAAGGTAGAGAGGTAATTTCCAAGTGGCTTGGCTCAAAGCGTGTCTTTGTCTCCACCGGCTTTCATACCCAGACTAAAAAACACAGCCCGCACAAACATCAAACCTGTGCCAAAAAGAGTCCATGGAGACAATACATCATAGACGTTACTACAGAATATGATTTAAGCTTAAAGCTTAGTCATGTATCACGGATATGGAATATGAAAAAATGAACAAAATGCAGATTTGTGGTCAATTTTTCCTACTGGAAACACTTTAACTTGCTGATTTCCTTTTGTATTTTTATGTTTATCTCATACACAGCTGATCATACTGTTATATTGCATATATTTCTGTTAAAATAACTCTCGGAGTGTTTGGCGTGGCATTAGTTATGACATATGGTAGAATAGATCCGCTCTCTTGCTGCTGTCATTGCTGTTGCTGCAGAGCAAGTACGGAACTTGCCACTGCCAATAAAAACACGTAAGATATTTTGTACAATTCTGTTCAATAGCGTAGATGAATTACCCGTAGCAGACAGGTGGAGCTGGGGAAGGTGAAGGGTTTCTGAAAGTGTGCTCCACTGCTAAAGCAGACACTGACCAAATATTTGAAAGCTGAGCAGCAAGCTTATTGGCGACTGATACAGCAGGAACCTGAATTAAGTTTGAGTTAACCATAGAATTAAGTTTGAGTTAACTCAAATTGAGTTAAGGACCTATAAACTTCAGTTTTATGACAGACATTTGTATTTTGAATTGTCCTTATTTTTAATCCATTTTTTATTTTATTCTATTTGTTTAATATTTCATACTGTTATTCTATTGTGACTACACTTATACACAGAAATATCTTATTTAGATATCTATTATACCTGTAATCATGCTTGTGTAGATTTCACATTAGTCATTTTAAGCTAGCATGCTGACTGTGTGAGCTTCTCTATTCACAAGCATGTCCGAGTGCATCTGTTCCATTAAAACACATCTTAATTCAATGAATCTTTTCATTGGAACTCCTCGAAACAAGGACTATCAGAAGTCCTCTTGATTAGAGGACTGAGATGCTCTTTTTGATACAGAAGTGGGGATCATCTTGTCTTTGAGGAAGTGCAGTGCTTCATCAGCGGTGCTGAGTTGGCCTCTTTACCAGGCATGTACTAAATTTAGGAGTACAAAAACAATCCTTTCAGTAAGGTGCACTTTCGCAACGGGACTCTTTGAATGCGAAGCATGTAGCCTTGCCCATTAGTGACCCAATGTTGTAAATTAAGAACATTGTGACACTGGGAGACATCTTATCCGCCAAAAGTAAACAGCACCTCCCTCCTTTGATGTCATAACTGCTCAATTAGCACACAAAAGACTACAGATTATTATTATTTAACTGAACAATCGTGGATGGAGTAATCAATGGTACACACTGTGCTTTTAAATGCAATAACAAATTGAGTCACTTTTTAACCGACTAGCCTAGTGACTGTTTAGTAACTCTTTACAAATCAACATGCTGGTATTGTCAGCTGATTAAAGGGACAGCTCACCCCAAAAAAATTTATCCCAAACCGGTATGACATATCTTCTTCCGTCGAACACAAATCAAGATATTTTAAAGCCATGTTTTTCAACTGTTGGGGCGCAAAGTGTGTCGACAAAGAAACAACAACAAACCTAATTCTATATTTCAGAATTTATTTTCATAACTTAGAATAAAAAATAATCTCACTTCAGAAAAAAATACTTTCTGATCTTGTGAGACATTACACTGTGTGTGTGTGTGGCACTTACATATATATATATATATATATATATATAAAGAGCTAAATAAATTGCAAGCATACAACATCATAGTTACATTGTCAATTAGTAAGTCATGAAAAAGTACCAATAAATTACATTAACTACTACTTAATGTGTTCACTGGTAAAGATTGCATGCAGGTATACTGTTCTATTAATCAGGAAAAGCTTCCATTTGTTCCATTAACAGTTCATGTTTAGATCGTTTTGTCCATACAGGAAAGCTAATGTGGTCTAAAACAATATTTTATCCCCTTGAAAGTCAATGGAGCCCAAACCATAATTGGACCACATTGACTTTCATTGTATGGACAAAAAAACAGACAATTTTGGTTTGGAAGGACATAAGGGTGAGTAAATGATGACAATTTTCAGATAATGTTCCGTCATGAATAGTTCTGCGCCGTTGTATCATGTTTATACGGGGCCAATTGAAAGCTGCAAGTCAATGGCATTTGATCTACTTGTACTTCAGCTCTTCGCAGCGTCTTGCACTACGCTGGTAGGTCTGCAAAGCACTCAGTCGAGGCCACAAAAGTTATTCGCAAACACTTCCAGCCTACCTCCGTCTCCTCCAGTCCACACTATGCAATGAGTCTTGGCCAGACCTAATGTTGAGTATCTAAAAAGAGCCGGCTGGCTGTGTGGGTGTATTGAGTGGAGTTCAGGCCAGGAAGTTGCCTACACAGCCCTCAGTCTGAGTCAATTTTCACAGAGCTACATTAGGACAAAGGGATTGAATATCAGACTGTAAAAAGCTGCGTCTGATCCGAAATCACACTCTCCACAACCCCCTGATCATCTTCCCTATAAACACCCCCTCCGCCTCCACATCACATGCTTGCACATGGCTGGGCTAAAATCATGAAAGAAATCCCATCAGGTTTGTTTTTGGTCACAGTAAATATGTTGAAGAGATAACATTTATGCTCTTGAGCATATATGAACCTGCAAAGATTAATTGATAAAGAATGCATATCTTGTTTTTCAGTAAAAAAAAAAAAAAAAAAAAAATCCTTAAATCAAGATATATGTAAAATCAATTATCTTTGTATATAGTTACAAAGATAATTGATATTTCTTGTTTTAGGTACTTACAAAGATGTTATCAGATTTAAACATGATTTTTTTTAATGCTATTTCTTTTATAAAGATAAAGTTAATTAAAAATGTAAACCAATGAGGATGCATTGTACTTGTTTTAAAAGAATGGCAGTGAGGTTATATTTGTGTTTGTTTTAAGCACCCGTTTAATATTATTTAATCAGGTTAAATTAAAGAAATGCCAATGGTTAAATGGAACATAATTATCTTATATAGGTTATTCTGGAAACATCTCAATTGTTACTATTGTTAAAAGCACTGATTACACAAGTGAATTTTCATTGTGACATTGCCTAATGCAACTGTAAGAAACAATGCTGGAAGGATGTCTATTGTGGTAAGTAGGCCTACATCACGAACTTCCAGGTATGTGTGTACAATGAGAGGCACGAGAAACATGTTTGCTCTGCGTCCCCTCCGACTGGAGAGGGTTTTATTTTTTATTTTCTGTGAAGGTGAGGTAAAGTAATTTAGTCTGTCCTATCGCGGCCATTGTCAGCGGATTGTCCGTGGGTGCCGGTAAATAAGGCAGCGGCGACTAATTCCCTTGACATTTACACATTTCTCACGGTGAGTCACTTTCACCTGGAAGGTAGGGGAGAATGAAAAAGTTATCCTAAAATGGATTTATTGCTATGCATCCCTTCGTGGCGTTCACAAACCACGCCATTCCCGCGTGTGTGTAACTCGCCATCCACGCCCACGCGCTCGCTGCAGTTGACAGTGCCTGGTGTTCTTTCTTTCCTCCATTTACCTCAGTGACTGTAATCTCAGAGAGCGCGTCACCGAGCGGGCTAGTGCGTCATAAGGGGAAGCATCACCTCACAGCACGCGCACAGCCGACGAGCTGAGGCAAACGGAACCCAGCACTGCCATCTATCTCGCGCTGCTCTAAACAAATCCCTGTCTCTAATCCTCAAATGCAACCATTTATATTCCCTTTCAAGGTCCGACAACAAAGGAACGATACACTAAGACGGCTCGAGCTAAACAGAGGAGAAATCCCTAAAATCCTTCTTCAAATGACAATTATGTGAATGCAACTCACAGCATGTGCATAACGTCTCGATGGGAATAATTACACAAACAAATAATACACCGCTAACAAATGCTCGAGACATTTAAAGTGATCGTTCTCTCAAATGAAAATCCTGTCATCCTTTTACTCGCCGTCATGTCGTTATTCTGTGGAACGGGAAAGGCGAGATTTTGAAGAGCATCCTGGCTGCTCTTTTTTTTTTAAATGGCAGTCCCATTTCTCATTCGCGTTAATTATTTGAAACAGGCATGTAATGTTTAACATTTCAATCAGATTAAATCTCCCTTTTCCGTCACCATCTATCTGTGCACATGAAAAGACAATAGCTCTAAGCAAGGATATAAATGCATTCCACTAAAGGTGACAACACTGGGAGTGTCTTGTACTGACATACACACACACACACACACACACAGAGAGAGAGAGAGAGAGCGACAGACACAAAGACAAAGTGTGAGCATCAAGATTATACAAATAAACATGATATTGCTTTTTCCTTAAGAGGGTACGGGTTCAAAGGAAGTTCAGCTGGCTTTAAAAGGCAGTAGGGATTTGAGTGACACTGGCAATGTAGGACATACTTACTGCAGAATTTTGTAGAAAAACATTTATGTGGAAACGTAAAAACCACACATATATTGTCAATACTGTTTGTTGTCTGAAACTGAATTTTTTCATTACATTTACCAAATTCCTAATTCACTATTGAACAAAAATCAAATACAATAAACAATAGAACAATATCCTTCGAGTCACCTAATGGAAAGTCACCTCCATTCATCCAAATGTCATCCCTGCCAAATCCAGAAATTTCCCACCCGTTTCATCGCAGGCAGTCGCAGACAAAAGGACCGAAATGTCAACTGAGCCAAAGTGATCAGTAGATACAGGACATATCAGCTTGTGTCTTCACGGACCATTTCACGTAGGTGAGCCTCATCACGTTGTGACATCTGGATGCTAATCCAGCTCAATAGGTGAAGCGGAGAATATGAATGAATGAGCAGTCGAGCATCATAAAGTTTAAAGTTAAAGATAATTACAGCATGTCACGTTGATCCTTGATGTATTTGAACAGATCCCTGGATGGCCTGCTGTTGAGATTGAGATGACAGAGTCTGAATCGCTACCTGTGCAGGAACAGTTGTGTAATTAGCATTTTGGATAACTGCTCAGTATAGCGGAAATGAAATTGTTTAGCAGTTGAAGAGTTATAGATTTAGGATATAGAATCTAGATATCTGCTTTTTTTTTTACTTCATACATTTGGAGTTATACGCACAAAATCCAGAGCACTGAAATGATATAGCTATAATGCAAAGTAAAACTAAACTCTTACTCTGGAACAAAGTGTGTTACAAAGTTAGCACTCATTGTAATGATCCAATTCATGATTATTTTTCCATGTTGGAGACCATATATTTTACAATACACACCTACAGGAAGTTTGTGAAGGACAAAGGTCAATAGTGGTTGAGCTCAAGAACTGATGAGCACGCAATCCCCACTTCACTTCCTTGTAATGCTATAGACAGGCACCGCTCCGGTGACAGCAATGAGGGCCATGTTGAGAGATGAATCCAGACAAAGGAGCTTGAAATGCAGCACAACTAACACAAACACAACCTGATCCCCACTACTTTACTAATGCAACATAATGCCAAATCGTCTATTGTGGAAGAGCTAAAACTCCAGAATTAGCATTTAATGCACATATGTGTAGTTTAGCCCTCTTTTTCTTCTGCAATGCCCCTACGGCAGCTGTGTCAACACACACAAGGTTCCTGAGCTTAAACAAACCCTCATGAAAGCCATTATACACTGTCCCACTAATTTACCCACATTTGGAGATATGACAGAGATGTGAAATTGCAAATAAGCAATAAAAATACGGGCTCAGGTTGGTGTGTTTTGCTTTGTAATCACCTCATAATCGGTCTCATACACCGATAATTTAAATCATTTGTCTTTATATACACAGAAGAACTTTTCTCAAAAATTAATTTCCGCCCAATTCACAACACATGCATACGCACACGAATCAGTTCTTAACCTTTTTTGCCATGTTAATGAATTGGGAGTATCCTACATGAGTGACTGCATGCCCAATGTTAGCAAACACCATCTCCACCTAAGGGTTTTACACAACTTGTTCTTTAGAGCTTTTTGTCAACATATGACGCACTCTTGCATGAGACCACTAGCTTCGAAAAACACCTTTAGTACAGACATCCCATAAGCCATAAGCCATTTATATGTGTATCTGCGTTTTTGTGTATCTTACATTTTACCTTGAAGTTCCAGCCAAAATGCAGCTTTTCTTACTATTCTACAGTATATGATGTAATGTATAGTATAATAGTGAAATATATACGTATAACATTTTAGAGAGTATCTGATAGAGTATCTGAATTTTCTCTAGGTTTAAGTTGTTTCTACATTTTTCCTAAATTTATTGGTGAATCAAGATTTATTTGTGCAAACATTTGTCTGCAGATTTCACACAAACTTAGCGAATGAGACCCGGTATTTTAAAGCAGTTCACTTCAATTAGCTGAATGTTTTATGTTTACGGCAAACTGGATAATATATTAATTTGCGTAATGAGCGGATGGAAAATCATTTATAGTCTTGCTTGACAATGAACCGGTGTATTTTAAAACTGACCTTTTTTGTACCATCTATTCATGCCGGTTCTGTATTATTGCTAACATAAATTAGTTAGCAAGACAGCACTGAGAATTTATAGGTGGATATTATTCTAACTGCTGGATGTTATTTATTCTTCGTTTGTGCGCTTCCTCATCTCTGGTTTCCACTTTTATCTGTTTTTCCAGAGGGCCCCTTGTTTGGTGTCATAACAAACCCGCCCTGCACCTCCATTCGACGCTGTTCCTTCGACTTTGTTGACACAACTTTGCTGCATTGCATGTTGCCCTCGTGCATTTTTGTTTTTCTTTCTTCTCAGATTTGCCTTGTCAAAATGCATCACAGCGGATATGCAGTTACAAAGCGCTCGCATCAGGTGCGGGTTGGGTTTCAAAGTCAGCGTAAGGTCTAACATCTGACTAGGGCGTTGTAAGCTCTAGAGTCGTCCGGCGCATCGCAGAATGACTCATTGTCACCTGGTCAGCCTTTACAGGAGAAGCCGGTGCTGAAAACCCCTCATTGTTCACATCCAGGCTTCTGAAAAATGTTGATATAGGTGTTCGGCGTGCCAAACTCCCTCCTCCGGAAATCAGCCGCACACATACAGTCGAGCAGCCACCTCTTCAGGCCTGGCCTCAGGCCCTTTCAGCCATCACTGTGTCACAGCGGGGCTGGTGACTAAAGGTTTTGGCTGCTAATTTTGCAAGGAAGCGGCTGACGCTTCAGGGCCACTCTGCCAGAGTACACAGGCTGGGAATCTGGCCAGTGGCGATATAGGAGGGAGCTGCAGGCATGCCAGGCCTGGGAGGGAAGCCATCGCATTAAAAGTGTCTGTTCAAAAAGGGAATAAAAAAGATGGCATGCCGTGACGACACGCGGCGAAGCTAAAACAGCCTGCAGGCAAATAAGCGGGATGCGCCGTATGTAAATGGCCGGCACCGGCGAGCCAAAGGACAGCTGTGACGTGGCACCATTGTGAATTTACATGTCAGATATAGTAAAGATAAGCGTTGTAGTATCCAGTTCTGGATGCTAAATTTAGCGCAGGCTAGAACAAAGCTATTCACATGTACATGAAGGCCATTTCCTCCTGTTAGATTTTGACCTTTGCAGTCAAGACCAGGGCGCTTCATCCGCTGACACATCAACCCACAGCGGCTGAGAAAGGCCGGCAGAATAATGCACTCTTAACCTGCGAAGAAAAAAAGAGCGATGAGCAGAAAACGGGTACTGTCCCCAGCACAGGAAGCTGAGGCTATTCCCTTTGTGTGAAGACTGTGAATGGGTGCAATACTGCTGACCACACACCACAGGCATTAGCTGCCGGCACATGGCCATTTCGGTTTGACCTTCAAGCTGGTTCCTGGAGCACAGCTTCAGCGAAATGCCCCCTTCAACCTTTTTGAAAGAGCAGTCATCTGTTTGCCCACTTCTCAGACCTCTCCTTTGTGAAATTTAGTGTGTTTTTAACAGCAGGCAGTCGGCCACAGAAGAGCAGTCAACCATGAACCAAAGCCTTTTCAAACTCGACCCCTGACTTATGCGTGACAAAATCTGCACCTTTTAGGAGTTCAGCATGTCTTCTCTGTTTGTTTTTCAAAACATTTTGGGCTGATTGGAGGATTTTGCTTGTGTATTCTGCTAGACAAACTCCTCTAACAAGGATTTATTTTTGTTCGGAAATGCGAGAGGAGTCGCAGATAGAAAGGACAACAAAATCATGTGTTTTGTTGCCGTTAGCTCATTAGAAGACATTTTCTTTTCACCACCAAATCTTTTCCAGCCATCATTACAAATATCAGTGATACAATGTGGACCGCAAAACTAAACTCTTCTAAAAAAACGTTTCTTATATATTTTGCTGTTGATGTTAAAGGCTGTGAAAATAAGCAAATCCTATAGTTTAAGGTAGACAAATTCGTAAGATGCCAACACGGATGAAAATTGTGATAAAAAAGCAGGGGAATAGGAATCATAGGGAATGTAGCCATTCTTGAACACATTTTGTGGTTTATTTCTTGCTAATAAATTCAGCAATGGGAGTTAGATTGATTGATTAAGGGAGTAATTTGCCTCTGGCAAGATGGACTTTTGTCTATGCATTAGAAAGGCAAAATGATTTTTTAAATCAGTGTTACATGACTAGAGAAAACTTTGAGAAAGGGCTGTGGTATTCCCTTTTGCCAAACTTTAACTCACGACTACAAAAATACAGAAGAACGATCTCTAGTTCTCATAAAAGCCGTTAAAAGTCTTTTACTGAAAATTAAATGGGACTATCTCAGTGCAGGTAAAAAGAACACACTATTCATTTACATATGTATACTGCTGATATTTAAAAATATAAAACTGATTAAAAATGGGCAAAGTTACCCTTTAAGCACAGAAAAACAAGAAAAACAGTTCATAAGAGTCATAAATCATCACTTTCATAAATCAAGACTGAATACATTGCACATGCTTTATGATTTTGATTCACTAAAAAGAACCAGCTCATACATCATGCAAATCATTGGAATATTCATACATTTTCATGCTTGGGTTATGGATTATTTATTTATTTCTGTGAAACAAAGAACATCAGGGTCGCCTCTTGATGTCCAATGTAAAAACCACTAGACATGGCCAATGTTACCCATGCTAAAAGAAACAAGTACTAGGATCCTGCCAGAGAACTGCTTTATTTACCAAACAAACACAACACACTGATAAGTCAGCATTCAGTTCTGTGTACATACGTCTACTGATGTTCAGAGAGTCGTCGCAGTGGTTCAAAAGTGCATTTGATGTGAAGCGTAAACAGACTCATCCTCAAGGGAGGGTTGTGGTGAATTCTTACATGATGGGAACTTAAACACTGAGGCTGAGGTGTGGGAAAGAGTGAAGTGAAAAGAAAAACAAAGGGAAGA
The DNA here is from genome assembly GCA_037043235.1 of Rhodeus uyekii. Classification (NCBI taxonomy): domain Eukaryota; kingdom Metazoa; phylum Chordata; class Actinopteri; order Cypriniformes; family Acheilognathidae; genus Rhodeus; species Rhodeus uyekii. The sequence goes on along the minus strand of JAWRVZ010000218.1, from coordinate 356,840 downwards.
AATTATTGTTTTAAAAGTTTTGTTGTTGGTATTTCAACCCCAAACTTCTCCTTTGTGCCTGTATAATGTCAAGTTTTTGATTATGTTAGCTATGTTTAGTTGCTTTCATGAAGATCTGGGGGGAGCTGTTCCACACCAAAAATGTAAGCAGTGCATAATTCCCTGCGTTACTGTTTTCACACTGAACAAACCGAAGTTCAGATCTATATAGAAAAGTACTGGTACTTCCAAATTAGGCAATTGAGAACTATTAGAAACTTGTTTGTCATTAAATAGAATTTACCTCTGGAGGGACGTCCAAGTTTTAATTGATCTACACAAAACGAAAGCCAAATCATAAAGTGTAGCTATAAATTATGAAATTGACTGGATTATGCCAAAAAGAAAAGTTGGGTTTGGGATTTTGTTATTTTAGCTTAGTAAAATAATGTTTTGTTATAAATTTACAGTTCATTTTCAACAAGTTCAGTTCCCTTTATCCAATAAAAACTATACTTATATGCCACAACACACTTGAACATCTTTCAAATTGAACAGGCAATTTGAAAGATGTAATCTATTAAAATGAGTGCAAACATTCCCAAACGTTGATCATAGAGATCCCTGATGCCAATGATTTCATCAATCTACTTAGACATTCAATGCACTTGGGAAACATTGTGCAAATTTGTTGGGTTGAGGTAACATGACATCCCAAAAAACCTGCCAACATGCGATGCAGACAGACTTCCAAGTCATTGAAATGTGACTGTTTCGCACTGATAGTTGATGTCTAATCACAACCATGAAAATATACAGTGGAGTTATCTTATCTCGACACACGGTTAACTCGCCAATCCTATTATGTCGACGTTTTTGAAGTGGAACCGCCAAACTCCCTATTTGTCTTAGAATTTCGATTCTTTATTGTCGATTCCTTAATGTCAACGAGTACTAATATCTCAAGCAAATATCTCGAACAAATTCGCCACTTCACATGATTATCTTGTGATCTCGTGAGTCTCAAATATTTTGACATTGGTCAGTAACGAGCGGTAACGACCAATGAGTATGAGGCTTAGATGAACGAACACACACGCAAACACATTTTGTTCTGAAGTGCGCTCTGCTCAGCGCCGCTGCGGGAACATGGTTATTAAAAGACGGGACGAAGCCGAATTTGTTGAGAAAGCACTTTAGACAGGCAGAACGCAAGAAAGTATGCAGTCTAGTACAGCGTGATGACCTCACGAATATGTTATGACTGTTTACGCTGTGAGCGATCATTGTGTTTGCAATGTTGGAGAATATAATTAAAGGTTTTTATCGAGAATCGAAAGTGTTTTTATTGTATACTGTTAAATATCTGCTGTTAGTTGGTGCACATATGCCTTTTGTTGTTAGCAAACATATACAGTGTATGTACATTTTTATAGCATGCCGATCGCTTCATCTAATATATAGATATATTGGCTGTAGGTTAATTTGACAAACGGTTATCTTGATGATTTTTCAATCCCCGAGGCCGTCGAGATAACCGTATTCCACTGTAGCTTAATTCAGTCCTGTTACTTCACAAACCGGTGCAGTGCCGGTTCATTTCTGAGATATTTATAGAAAAACAGATTGATGTAAAATTAAACAAGGCTTTATTACAGCACCTCGTAAGCTCAAAATAACTTGTAAGGTTTTGCTACAAGGTCATATATATATATATCAGCCTTTGACTCAGAATATAACACTATTTTCATCCAGAACAAAAACCTTAGCCAGTGTCAACAAATACAAGGTATTTTGAAATGAAGAAAACGTTGCCATAATGCACACAATGCTCAGAATGCTTTGACTCTTAAGGAGATGGGATTAGTTTGTGTGATTGTGGGCTTCATAGTGGAGCAAGGGGATCGTGTGCGAAATCCCTTGTCAGGCACTGGTGCTTATCCCAGTTTCTGTGTTGTTTCTTTCAACCAAAAGGACTCTGTCACAAACGCATGTAATCTCGGTGACAGAAAGAGGGAATGAAAATTGCATTTTGTGTGAAAGGGAACAAGAAAACACAAGCAGAAAGGGGAAAGAACATAAGGATGAGGGTTTTGTTTATGCAAAACAGGGTGGAACTCTTAATAGTTCACAACAAAGACTTTCGCAGCTTAAATTAGAGACTCGGAGCATGTACTGTATGGTTAGCAATGTGCTGTGCATTATTCATGGCGACTTCAAAATCTCAATTATTGATGAAAATATAGAAAAAAATCGGAGGAAATGAAAGAACTGAGTGAGAAAGCATATGAAAGAACAATGATGCAACAGCAGGAAAATGCAAAAACGCCGCAAACTCAACATCAGAGTAAGAGAAGACATTGACTATGTCTGGAAAGTATACATCCATACTACTCTTACTATTTCTTTAACAGTTTCCATTGAGCTATAAACCAAAAAGTTGTTACATTTAAATATAAAACTTTGTTAAAAATGCCAAATGAGTATTTGCAGGAAGATTACTGGAGGCACTTGCTGAATTATACATGCTAACGAGTTAATATTGAACTAAATGTTTACTGTTGCGCACTGTTATACACACTGTTAAAATATAATACTAGTCAGCATTCAGAGTATATTGAGCAGTATGTAGTATGCTAGTACTCCTCAAGCGGTTAGTACATCTGCGGCTGATGTGAGTTTGAATTCAGCCTGTGTCTTGTTTCTGTTCTTCCTCTTCACCCCAATGTTTCCTCTTATTTCTCCAGTCTCACTATCAATAAAATGGCCCAAAACACCATTTCAAAAATGTAGCCGTAAGTTGCTATGACCTGTAGAGACCTCATTAAATGGAGACGGAGCTGTCTGGGAGTGTCCTTTCAATCACTGTCCTCAGGGTTTTCTGTTTTCACCTGTGAAGAGAGAGAGAGAGAAATCTTTTGTTCTCTTTCTTTAAAATACAGGAAAAAGAGCAAATGGAAACTAGTTTAAGTTTCATGGTTCACAGGATTTTTTGTTTCTGACAAAAAGTTTAAAAATGTTTCAAATGAGATCTCACTGAAGTCTGTGTGCTCTGATTTGCACACAATAAGAAGATTTCAGAATGAACTCAAGCAATTCCCATCCAAGTCTTCCAAAACTAAATTGCCTGAGCTATGCAGTCTAAATTCATTTAGCATTTTTGATCGTCTCAAAAAATAATTTTAAAGTAGTATATAAAATAATATTCACTAAATCACCAATTGTCTTATTTTTGTTTCTTATGTAATTTTAGTTAAAACAAAATTTTAATTAAAACAAATTAGAAAATGTTATTAAGCATGAAAAATGCTCTTAAAGGGTTAGTTCACCAAAGAATGAAAATTCTGTCATTAATTACGCAATACTTTCGTTCATCTTCGGTACACAAATAAAGATTTTTTTCATGAAATCTGAGAGCTTTCCCTCCTTCTGACACTGACATTTAAAAAAAAGTTCATAAAGAGATCATAAAACTAATCCAGATGAATTGAGCAGTTTAGTCCAAATTTCACTTTATATGATGAACATAATCAAGATTGTTGTTGTTCATACAACGAAAGTTAATTATTCAAAAGTAAATGAGAGGAAATAATATGATTTTTTATTTATTTTTTATAAACTAGCCCTTGAAGAAGATAAAGAAAGTTGAATAAAACCTGAATAAAACAACCAAGAACCCATTAAGTGTTCATAAGAGTTGTGAAGGAGCAACTGCTGAGCAATGAAATGTTTGTCTGGGCAGTACCATCAGTTCTGAACAAACGATGTGAGGCAAATCATTGTTGTAAATGGGGCTAATACTAGAAAAGGGCTTCATGACCCCCTTTTTTTTCCTTTTAGGCATTGTGTGTGTGTATATGCCTATGCACGTCTGTTTGAGGAGGCTTGGGGCCCAGACACTTGGAATCATTTAGAGAGTATGTCGAGTGTGGGTGGAAAGGAATGCGTGCCCAGATAAAAAAGAAAAGAAAGTGAAAGAAAAACAGATGAGAAAAGAGGAGGTGGGGAGTGTATGTGATAGACAGAGAAAGGGCAAGCGAATGGTGTGGCGGAGGGGGGAAGCGCCACCTGAGATGGAGGAACGCTTTAAGTGGCAGAACGCAGGGAGGAGAGAGAGGGTGAAAAAGAGGACAGTGAAAGAAAAATAGGTGGGAGAAGGGGAACAGGAGGGAACAACAGAGAGGGGGGAGAGAGAGCAGGAGAGAGAGAGATAAAGCGAGAGGGAGAGGGAGCAGAAAAGCAAGCAGCCCACTCTCTTACCTACTGTTCTCCATCAAGCAGATTTCAAATGGCTTTTGCAGGTCTCGCTTAGGGGAACATCTATTCCTATCACAATGCTGCCCACACACATCTCTCTGACAGCCGACGGGAGGGGGAGAGCGAGTAGGAGAGAGGGGAAAGAAATGGAAAATATAGAGAGAAACATAGAACAAGCAATCATTCGGGCCTTAATGGTGCACTAGCCTGAGCTGGAGGTTAGCGTGCAATGCCCCCGCTGCCCATGAGGTCCAAACAAGGAAGTATCGAATACCTGGAGAAAGCTATCTTGTTAAAATTTCCATTCGGCTCAATGGCAGTTGCTTGGCTGGTGCAACTCTGTTGGAAGTATGCGACCTGGCGGGTGCCATCTTATAAGAAAAAATTATATGTATATATAAGACATGAATTGCATTCTTGGGCTGCACGATTTGGGGGAAAATGCTAATTGTGATGTTAATGATAGAACTGAAAGCATGATTTAAAAATGTGTATCATGTCCACAAATTAACAGTTCGATCCCACGACACGTCAGTATGCTTTATTAATTTATTCCCTCGTTTTAAGTAAATCATGCAGTAAATGTTTTCTGTCATTTTAATAATTGTGGCCACGTTTCAATAATGTGTTCCCTCTTTTTAGAAATCTACTTACTCAAGGGAACAAATAAGCACATTACAGTATATATATTTGGGATTTTAAAAAGTTGTGATGTGAAAAAGTTACTTTATTCAATGAATGATTATGAAATTTGATTTTGTTGTTGTGCACAATTCATAATAATGTTATTTTATAATATTATTATATTTTTTTATTAAATTTCTATATTTTTAAGTTAATATATATATTAACAAAAATATTTTTTACTGTGAACCAAGCCACTGAAAACACTGGATGAGCAAATGAGCTGCTCACAATTAAAAAAATAAAATCACACTGCTGCACTTCACTCTGAAATAGATGAAATATATCAATTTAATTAAATCACATCATTTATGATTGATTTGGTAATCGTGTCAGGCCATTGCAGTTTTATTTCAATTAATTGTGCAGCCCTAGTATTCTCTTTTCTTTTAGAATTTTCATTCAGCTATCCATCTTTGTGTTCCCTAACCCATCTTTTTTATTGACCCTGTCCATTTCTTTTCCGTTTCAAGCATCTCATCCCCTCTCCATCCCTCCCCCAACCCTCTTCTTGTCTTCTTCCCTCATCCTTTGCCCATGTGACCACGCCTGCTCTGAGAGCAACTGCAGCCTCACTGCTCGAGGATTCTGCCAGAATATGAATGAGAATCCAGCTTTTCCAGGGAGAAATGTGGCTGCAAAATAGGAGGACAGTGCACATACAAGCACACTTACAGATATTGATGTGTCACATTGATTGATACTCTGACAAATACTGGGTTAGGAATAGTTTTCATTTTAAAGAGAGATGGTAGGAGATGCTCGAAGACCCTAAGGACTCTAAGAGCCGGCGTATTTAATGTCGTTGTGCATTCTCTTTCCATGATAGTTTAATATTGACCGTCTGATCGATAATAAAGATTGCATTCATATGGCGAGTCCTATCTGAAATTGATATACGCACGGATAGTGACCTCGGATATCTATTAAAAATATTCAAAGCCCAAACATTACGTGATGAACAAGTATATTGATTTCTGGTGAGAGAAATAAACCATGTGTATGCCTTAGAAAGGCCACAGAATTCTCATTTGAGCAACACAGAGTTCGTCATACCCAAAATATAGTTTGTTTAAAATAGAAATGCTTCCATATTTCCGCCTTTTGAAGGATGGTGTGTCTCTTTGACTCTGACAGGATGACAAGGCCCTAACCCTAATCTCACTGAGCCTGCAAGACCGATCAGCCTGTCAGGCACAAAGCGGAACATCTTTCAGATATCTGCCATATTTCCTATTAAAATAGCTGGGGTGAGGCATATCAAAGGACTGGTTACCTTTCTAAAAAAAAGCCTTTATCCTTTAATTAATATCACAGCCTGGTTAATCAATACAAAATGTAAATCATACAAAATGTCTTATTCATAATCAATTGTTAAATTACAGACAAACTATACTCATTATATAAAACTTTTTTATCATATCTGACTATATGCTAACAGGTAGTACTGTACTTCTAAATGTAGGGAGAGCAGACATTGTCATCCTAAAAAGCATTTTGTTGGACGAAAAAGTTAATTTTGTCAGTGTTTTGGAAAACACTAGCATATAAATTATCTTAAAAAGCTAATAAACAGACTAAAACCCTCAAATTATTATACTCTCTTAAAGCACTTTTAAACAAAAGTATAAAAGAGTATAATAACTACTAAGAGTTAGTAAGAAAACATAACATTACATAAAAACTTACTACTAACCGTGCATAAATACATCACCTCAGGTTATGCATGTAACCATGGTTCCCTTAGAAAGAGAACAAGGCACTGTGTCCTCTAGAGCAGTGGTCCCCAACCCCCGGTCCGCGGCCCGGTACCAGTCCGAGCCACGAGCGCGAGATTGTTGACGGGGGGGTTGCGCGCAAGATGGATGATGGGTCCGTGCGAGATTGTTGACGGGGGGGGGGGGGGGGGGGGGGGGGGGGGGGGTTGCGCGCAAGATGGATGATGGGTCCGCGCGAGATTGTGTAAACACACCTCCTCACCGCCAAAGCGGCAGCAGCACGCGAAATCGTTCCACGGCCCAGTACCATTTCGTCCGTGGCCCGGTACCGGTCCGCGGACGACCACGACCGGGGGTTGGGGACCACTGCTCTAGAGGACACTTTGGAGAACACCTCAGCATGACTGGTGTCTGAAACGATGCAACAATGCGACAATGCACAAAATGCAACAATGTAATTGGCTGAAGCATAAACCGTGAGACTGTGAGCATAAAAGGGCACCTGTATTAGATGTCATCAACTTCTGTCTGAAGGAGATGTGGACAGGCAGGTTCAAAACATGGCAAAGAGACACCGTGTCTCATTCCCCTTCTCAGGGAACCATGGTTACATGTATTCTGAGGCACTCCCTTTCAAACAGGAACTCACACTGCGCCCTCTAGAGGACACTTTGGGCAAATGAATGCCCATGCCATCATGCTAAGGGACTGACTGCCTAAATGGCTGTGACAAGCATGAGACAAGCTTAACTAACTTAGATGCTGGAGTCAGATTCCCTCACTCAGGTCCAATTTAAAAATTATTTGAGCAAATGGGAACACCCAACATATATTTAATGTAGTCTCTCATTCACCGCTACAGATGTTTACCCAAATACGACGAGTTTGAGAAAACGGGAAACATGAAAAGGGTCTATTTAATTCAGAATTTTACAGCATCTCAAAAAGAAATTCACCCAGGCTCTTTTGGCACACCTTCACTAATAAACTACATAACACATGAGTACAATATTTTATATGGAATACATTAAAAAAAACATGAACATTCTGCATTTCTATGACAGTAAAAAAGCACAACCCATCGTTGCGTGAATGCCAGCTGCGTTTATAATAGTTGCAATCTATTTTTGTATTTTTCTGGCATGGACGTTCTGTTGACCTCAATTGCGTTTAATTAAATGTACAGTATTTCATATTTCCCTTATTTCTAAAACTAAATCTCACAGATTTGGCTGGCCCTCACAGTGTTGCTCTGCGCAGTTCTATAGATTTCTTAATTAAGTGGTTGCATCTCATTATTCATAAGAAATAATTTCTAAGCTTTATGGACCACCTACACTGACCGGCAAACAAAATATTCTAGATTTGTGCCTGATACAAATGCTTTGTCATTCAAACATGTAAAAGTGTGCACCTTTAGTACATTCAAATAATTTAATTTGGTACAAATAAAAAAAAATAGCAAAGCTCTGATAGCATCAGAGCTTTTCACAATTTCTGTGTGGTCTCGTTTCTCATTCTCGTTCTTGTGTGTGTTTACTCTTTCTTTCTCTCTTTTTTTTAAATCCAGAATGTCACATCTGTCTCCATGGCCGTGAAAAGCTCATCTCTCCTACGCTGATCCGAGACCAGACCCTCCAGACGAACCCAAACAAGAACCATTGTGAAGGTAATATCGAAACCAGTCTGAAATCAGGGTGAAAGAGTGACTTCCACCAAAACCATCTCCATAGCATTGGAAACAGGATCAGCACAAGAAAGACCCTTGTCCTTCTCAGCGCAAAGCAAAAACAAACACTCCCACCCTTTCAACGAGGCATTGAGGCACAGATTATTAGGCAGTGCTCAAGACAAACCATGTTCTACGAACAGACAATAACGCTGAGACCACCCTGAGGACATTTCAACTCTGGAGCCCCCGACAAGGCTTCTTTGTCGTGTTTACTCAGCCTTGCTCGGTTTCAACTCTTTTCCAAAACCTAGTGAGCTGCTTCCATGGTGCCTTCTAATTTGTCTAAGGTTATATTCATTAAAAGGTTTTATATATAATGGTCTTCAAATACATTTTTCTGGTTCTTGTTGTTTGAATATTTTTAATCAATCACGTGCAAGGTTCTGTTTATTATTTAAGATGCTTTGTTATGAAGCAGCTATCTATTTAGGCAATTTAGGCAAAGCTCACTAGGAGTTACTGACTCCTATGTGATGTGTTCCCCCTCAGTCCTTGTGTGTCTGACCTTCACCATCATATGACTCAACCATTGTGGTCTTGTGGGTCCTGGTGTCATGACTAAGCTTGATTGTATGAAAAGAGAGTGGGCATCAGCACTGGTATTAGCAATGCCCTGGGCATCACAGAGGAGCAGCTGGCCATGAATGCTCCAGCGAGACACGGCCAGGCTCTGGAGCACATCACAAATGGACTGATTTGGAATGAATGGTCTGTTGAACATGTGCTAATTTTCCAGCAGTGCTGCTGCGTGATCTGAGACCTGGAGGTGAGGGACGTTGGGGTTTGGTTGTCTCATCAAGGGTGCTGTGAAAACTGAATGTCCACAGTTGAGGCAGACATAGTACGTGGTTTTCTTTTAGTCATTCTGTCATCATTTCACATGTCATTCCAAACCCATATGACTTTCTTTGTTCTATGGAACATCAAAGAAGATTTTGTTTTGTTGAGAAATTTTTGGGTGGTTTTTAGTTTTCTATGCAGTTAAGTTATAGGTAACCAAAATAGTTTGGTCACCATCATTCTTCAAATTATCTTTTTTTTTATTTCGCAAAAGAACCAAATGCATACAGATTTGGAATGAGGGAGAATAAATGGTGGCAGAATTTTTAATTTTTTGGTGAACTATACCTTTAAATCTAAAATGAAAATTTTAATTTCCCTGTGAAATAGAATATTCAGCCATAGAAAAATAGCGTTATTATGAATTGTGCACAAGAAAAAAACATATTAAGATCAAATTTCATAATCATTCATCGAATAATGTAACTTTTTCACATCACAACTTTTTAAAACCCCAAATATATTAATATATACGTTGAAGGCTGGTCACAACACACAATGAAGGAGACAACTCAAATACTTATAATTTCACAATCCAAGACAAAAGACAGGGATGCATAAGAGAAATAATATTTAACAAACATTAACAAGAACCAAACAAAGAAAAGAGGGAATGAAGGGCTTAAATATAGGGGGAGAGACATAACATAACAGAATATGCAATATATATTCTTATTTCATATTTAACATATTTCATGGCTTACCAAATACTGTTAGGTAACAAAAAAATCTGGTAAACTAATTTCCTTATTTATACCATTTCACTCTGACATGTGTCACACTGTGGAAGTTTTACAAATTCTAAAATTATCCCAGATGACAAATGTAAACACATCATAGTGACCAACTCTGATTTCACTCCCCTTCTTCTTTCCCTCTCTCTCCATCCCCACCTTTGCAAAGACAAACTCATTTCCATATAAATGGAGTGTAGGCCTGCAGCCCAGGGACCAGGCAGAATTGCAAATATTTCATCTCTTGCCTGGAGAGCCCGCTGTTGTTTCTAAGTCGCCATCAACCATTGCTTCATTCCCAAATTCTCTCTCTCTCTTTCATCAAGCTGCTTCATTGTCGTGCTGTTATGCACACCTGACCACATCACCCCAGCACCTGCAGGGGTCAAAGGAGGCTCTTTGGCTGTGATCAGCCATCAGTTGTAGCCAGGTTTAAATACAGAGGACGCCAGGAGATCTTTGGCTAAAACTGGGGAGGGAGCAAACAACCTCTCTCTCTCCATGTATCCTTCACCATCCACCCACTATGCTTTTCTGTTTTTACTCTACCCCCTCTACCCAGAGGCACCTGACATCCTGATTTAAATCTTTTTGTTTAAGCAACATCACACTCGCAATCATGCTGGTAGTACTGAATTTCTGTGCAACTGTGATTCGGACACAGGTAATTTTGCTTTTATATGACTGTTCAATAAGTTAGTTGATTAGAAATATTCTATATTCAGCACAAGTCAAGCTCCGTCATACCAGGTTGTGCACCATGAACAATACTTCTGAATTGTCTCTTGTTTTCTTTAAAAAAGAAAGACATTTAAAAAAAATGTGTTATTATTTTAATGCGTACGTTATCTTAAACACCTTGAAGTTCACTTGTTATATGCGCAAAAAAACATATATGTGTGGACAAAACATGTCATATACAAATTAATTAATTGGCTGTTTCATCTTTCAGCAAATGTTTTTTTGCAAACTCTCCATTAGTGTGTTACAATTACAAAATAAAATGCTCCGAACAAACATATAATCCTCCATCGTGATCCAGGACACTATTATGATGTATAACTGTGATGCGATGATGTGTAACGATGATGACCGCTCTGGAGGCGGTCATATGCAAATTGCCTGTGTGATGTCACAGATCTGGCCATATCAAAACAAGCTCTTTTGGAGCTTGATTAAATAAATGATTAGTTTGTAATAAGCTTGCAGGATGTTTTAATGGAACAAAGACCTGTTATATGTCAAAAGATCAAGGCAAATTTGATTTCTCATGTCAGGACCCTTTTTTAAACTACATCTGAAATGAAATAAATTGGCTAAATAGAAATATCTAACAAAAACTAATGACAAAAGCACATAACAAAATGACTAAAATTAAAATAAAAACTGAAAATATAAAAATAAAACCGAATTCAAAGTATTAGTAAATAACAAATGCAATCCACAAGTGTTGTCGATTGAGTTTAACTTGAATTTATTTATTTATCCTTTATGGATAATCTTACAATCTCTTCTTCCAGAGAAAATTGAACCCAGAATATTCCTTTAAGTTGATTCTGTCTGGCACACAGTTCTCTTGGAACGCTGCTTTGCCAATCAAATTAGAGGTCTGGAACGAACTGTTGTATAATTGTTTTTTGCCATAAACCTACTCTTCCAAATAACATTTTCCCTTTTCTGTTTAGACATTAGTAGAGCGCTACAGATGGCCAGTGTGTAATATGGTTAGTTATAGTTACTCCAGTGCCAGCAGTTCAGATTACATGATCTAATTCCCTTCTCCGTGTGTGGCTCTTTGTCACACTCCATGACTTCCGATGGCACTGTCCACATTTAACCGCCCAGAGGAGAGCAGGAGAGCTAGACGCGGCAGAAAGAGGCAAGATAGCAGGATAGTGGGGGTGGAACACCATCTAATTGAGGAAGCATTATTTTTCCACCAGGAGAGCACAATAAAAATTGAATGAGGAAATAAATAATTCAGTTTTAGTTTCCAGCAAGAAAACGGCTTTTCTCTGGCTGATAGCAAAGAAATCAATGCTTTCTTACTCCTTGAGCGTTCGGAGCTGAGGGCTGGTGTGGGGGCAACTTGAGTGCGGCTCCGAAACGACATGTGCGTGAGACAAAGCAAAAGTCTCTTATTAAACAATGTAGTGTGTCCCAGTTGCCACAAGTGACTGATGACAAAAACCCGACTGCATGGGAGAAATATGATTGACTGATTTAATATTAAAACTAAATTGGGGACTTATTTTTATTTGCATATAATGTTTTATAAATATAACTTAACGCAGTTTATTTCACTGCAAATACAGCATGCAGAATTTAATTGAAACATTTAAATTCATTTGGAAATTTGTTTTTGGATTTAAATTTCTTAATATTTTTTTGTCCCAAATGCATTTTATTTATTTCAACACTCAAGTAGTATTTCTATAAAAAAAATAACAATGTTCATTTGCACATTTATAGTATTTGATATTTGGAATTAATTTTTTTATTCTAAACTCTTAAATCTTTATCTTTAAATATCAGATTTTCAATACTGTATGAGACATTTGGGTGAAAAATGCAAATACTTGCATTATACTACATATGATATTTACAGTTATGCTACATGTATTTTCCGGACGTCTCAGCTTTTAGGTCCCAGTTAGAGCCTAACTACTGGTTGATGGTTTGCTGGTCCCCATCATGGGATGCTGGTGTGCTGGTGAACCAGCATATGTTGTCTTCTGGGTGCTGATTCGATCCTCGCAAAACCACAATAAAACTTGTGGTATGTGTTATAAATCTCCAGTTTGCTTGAGGCCAAGACAAACCAGCCTGGGCCAGCATGGAATTCATGCTGGTTTGTGCTGGATTTTTCAGCAGTGTGGCTTTCAGTGCCGTAGATCAGAGTTTCTGGAATAGAGTAATATACAGTTAAATGAACTGTGGTGTTTTTCTTTGCAGCTTAAAGTCAGTATTCTCATGGGTGTTTCATTATTTGTCAGATTTCATGCTCACAGAGTCAACCATGCAGAAGGATGCACATGATAGACTGTCTATAAATGGAGTTTTAACCCCCTACATGTAAAACAGCAACTCCAATCTGTGTGTGGCACAACTCTATCCAAACCAAAAATATGAAATGAATCAGTTAATTATAATGAATAAAAAGTAGAATGAAGAAATACACTCACCTAAAGGATTATTAGGAACACCATACTAATTCTGTGTTTGACTCCCTTTCGCCTTCAGAACTGCCTTAATTCTACGTGGCATTGATTCAACAAGGAGCTGAAAGCATTCTTTAGAAATGTTGTCCCATATTGATAGGATAGCATCTCGCAGTTGATGGAGATTTGTGGGATGCACATCCAGGGCACGAAGCTCCCATTCCACCACATCCCAAAGATGCTCTATTGGGTTGAGATCTGGTGACTGTGGGGCCATTTTAGTACAGTGAACTCATTGTCATGTTCAAGAAACTAATTTGAAATGATTCGAGCTTTGTGACATGGTGCATTATCCTGCTGGAAGCAGCATCAGAGGATGGGTACATAGTGGTCATAAAGGGATGGACATGGTCAGAAACAATGCTCAGGTAGGTTGTGGCATTTAAACGGTGCCCAATTTGAACTAAGGGGCCTAAAGTGTGCCAAGAAAACATCCCCCACACCATTACACCACCATCACCAGCCTGCACAGTGGTAACATGATGAATCCATGTTCTCATTCTGTTTACGCCAAATTCTGACTTTACCATCTGAATGTCTCAATAGAAATGGAGACTCATCAGACCAGGCAATATTTTTCCAGTCTTCAACTGTCCAATTTTGGTGAGCTTGTGCAAATTGTAGCCTCTTTTTCCTATTTGTAGTGGAGATGAGTGGTACCCGGTGGGGTCTTCTGCAGTTGTAGCCCATCCGCCTCAAGGTTGTGCGTGTTGTGGCTTCACAAATGCTTTGCTGCATACCTCGGTTGTGACAAGTGGTTATTTCAGTCAAAGTTGCTCTTCTATCAGCTTGAATCACTCCTCTGACCTCTAGCATCAACAATGCATTTTCACCCACAGGACTGGATGCTTTTCCCTTTTCACACCATATTTCTTTGTAAACCCTAGAAATGGTTGTAAGTGAAAATCCCAGTAACTGAGCAGATTGTGAAATACTCAGACCGACCCGTCTGGCACCAACAACAATGCCACGCTCGAAATTGCTTAAATCACCTTTCTTTCCCATTCTGACATTGAGTTTGGAGTTCAGGAGATTGTCTTGATCAGGACCAACCCCTAAATGCATTGAAGCAACTGCCATGTGATTGGTTGATTAGATAATTGCATTAATGAGAAATTGAACAGGTGTTCCTAATAACCCTTTAGGTGAGTGTATTTAGAATTGCTCTCCTCGTTTCCCTTTTCTGTTTAACCTTTTAGTGTAATATTTTTTGTATTTTCTTTTCATTCTTGTTTAATATTCCCTTAGGAAAGGGCTCTTGGAAGTGGTAGATCTTTGGTCTGGAATGCTGTCATTTTAATCATGAGAAAACCACTGGAATGTTATTGAATAATCCCAGTAACAACAACGAAAGGCCTAAAAGATCATTCATAATGATATTATGGCCTTTTTTACCACATCGATGTTCTGTGGTCCATGGTTTGAGTTGAATTATAGCTTTGGTTTACACCTACGAAGAAACATTAGTTGAAGCCATTTGATCCTACACTGTTTTGAATGTGTGTTTGTGTTATCTGTCAACGCAGGGTTCGGTTTACCATTTACAGACATATGAAGAATCTACGATGTTGTTTAATAGCCTGTCTCTGCAACCCAGGGAAAGACAATGCAAGGTTAATGAAGTGCTACTCCATCTTACTGGCAGACGTAAACGTTTACTTCTGTTTATTTGGAAAATCCTAATTCCCCTTAGAGAGACGATGCTGGCCAGGCATATGGGAAAAAGAGGGGGAAGGATGAAGAGCGAGTGAAAACACAAAAGAGAACAAATGGATGATGCTCTAATCCCACTCTGACACCCACTCATCCTGCTGAGCCATCATTCCATGTGCCGAGGGAAAGCTGAGTCTGTTGTCCTTCCTCTGTCAACAGTTCCTTTTCTCCATCTTTCACTCTTGTCTCTCTCTTCCACTTTCCTTCCTACTCAAAGGCTGAAAGCTCACACCTAGGCAACGTACCACAATGCTGTAAGATTTGCCCTTTATGGTGACCATGAGAAAGAAAAAAAAATCCAAATCACACCCCAAACATTTAAAAAAAGAGATATGTTCAAAAAGCCATAGAGAGCCACTTCCCCAATCCACATAACTTCCTCTGCCAACTTGCTGATAGTTTTGCAAAGCCAGACTTTTTGACTATTTGCATTAAACCTTGTCAGCAAAAGAACTGCCCACTTAGGGACCATTTACACAACACCATTTTAACTAACTAAAAACTTTTAATGCGTTTTTGGGCTGGAAAATGCAAGGTTTTGAAAATGATACCATTAATGTCTCTGTGTAAAACAAAAAAAAAATAATTTGTAAAAAAGCAGTGACATCATGTGCACGCTTCAGTAAATAAATGGACATTTTAATAGATAATTTAAAAAAATCCTTAATTATACTCTTTGATTTTTGTTTTAAGTTTATTATTATTTTCCCCATAAACTTTTAATAGCAGATTTTCATTGTGGTCTGTTTAGAGTAAACTTTATTTTATATAGCTCAATATTTTTTTATTTAAAGATCCAACAAACTGATTCAAGCAGTACCTGTAGTTTGTGAGTCTTTTTGAATTATTCATAAACAAAACTGGTTCTTTTGTTGAAGTATGAGACTACACTGGTTATGCTGCATGTTTTTGATTCATTACAAAGTACTGGTTTTTACGAGTCATTCGTTTTTTAATCAAAAATAGTCTGATTAATAACTGAATCGAAACGGGTGCTCCTTGCCATATTATTCCTTGATAACCTGGCTTTTATCTTGTCATATTCAATTCATACTTCAGTAAATGATCGATTGATATATGTATCAGCATTTTTACCAAAACTCTGAGAAAAATACATGGACATGATAAATGAATCTACATAACTTTCCGGAGGTTTCCTGAGTAGAGCAATCCCAGGTTCGATTCCCTGGTAAAATAAGAACTGATTAGAATGTCAATGAGTTCCTTGAATGCAATTTAAGTCGCTTTGGATAAAAGCGTCTGCCAAATGCATAAATGTAAATATGTTTACAATTCTAAAATTTTAGTTGTTTTCTGTGTTCCAGAGAATCATTGCTCAGATACAGCAATGAGTAACTCCCATGATGCATCAGGATGAATCATGCCCAACCAGATGATTAGCTTTGGCTTAGTGTCTTGCTTCTATTTCCACTAGAGTCTCTTGTGGTTTCATACGATCTTCGTGAAAGGTGAGTGGATAAAGGAATCGTTAGAGAGGTGTTTCGTTAGCACATGGAGGGTTCTGCGAACTCACACCATTATTTACTCTTGGAGACCCATAATTAATCTACTGATCTATGGCTAATTGCCGTTTCAAGGTTGAAAGAATCCGCTGAGCTGCAGGTTTTTCCCTAAAAAGAGTGTCAACCACAGCAGAAACAAAGCCGTGCAATCCTGGACTTCACAGAGGATTGAGAAAATGTAAACCCTCCTCCTCACCACCACCAAAAAAATAACAACAATTCCAGAACTGTCAAAATAATTGGGAATTCGTCTGCAAAATTGAGACAACCAATGACGTAAGAACTGTGGGAAAAATGTTTGTGCCGCTAAATCTCAGCACAAGGAAACTGAAGAAAGTAAATCGTTGTGCATTCAGTTACAATGACATCATATTCCAAGTACATTTCTGGGAAATGAACCAGTGTTGTTTTCTCCCCATGTCTTTCCAAGGCGTAAACGGGGTGAGCGTGTCGCAGCATGCTATACATGCAAAGAACATGGGAAGCAGGAAACAGGACTCATGACACTGCATTCGGACCACCCTGTGGTTGATGTGACTCAGGGAAAGAGTATGTTCCTCCCAAAATGTACCCTTGGATGTCCAAACCCAAGGAACTTGCCATCTCATGCCACTCATACAGCAAATATGTCACAAGCAACCATTTTTTCCAGGGTCACTTCACCACAGGGACGTACTTTGGATATAGACACTCTGGATCCTAAAAAAATAGAGCGTGAACTACATGGAATTCATTTAGCAAGCTGTTACGTGATTGTGAATTCTCAAAGGGTGGCAAATTATGCTCAAAATACACACATGCATGCAGAGACATATTCTGTATGATGAACTAGCGACTGAAATAAAGCGAGACACCAACACATATTTTGGCGACACAAAGAAAAAGCAATTTGCTGCTGAAACAAGCCTTCACTGAGGTCAGAACAGGGCCTTTGGGATGTTTGTTTATGAACCACAGCTCCAAATACGGATGTGTTTATGGGCAAAAATAGACTCTGGTAGGTGTGGTTGTATTTGTCCTTTGACACCTGTCAATGTAACAGCTTATTCACAGGCAACAGGACACGCTGCAAATGATGATATTCAGGCTTGTTGAGTACCCTATCGTTGGGCTGTCTAAACAATAAACATGTACTTGCAACACACATTAGCTCTGTTACAAAACCTGGCGAGCTGCCTGTCTGAACTGAAATTTACTTCTAAGATCAATTATTTTGGTTAAGGTCAAAGTTTCAGTCAGCATCACGTGTCCTTTGCGGTTGCTACATTCAGTCGTAGTTTGCACTGTGGAACGTTTATAGATATATAAGTTTATTTATCTATTTATGTTGGCACACAAAGCAAAAGTATTGTCAATTATGAGTGAAAGTATAGAATAAAGTGTTCAAATAATAGTTATTAGTTACAATATATTCCTGTGAGTGTAGTTACTCCCAGATTTATTTATAAAAATTATTTATAAAACTTTATAAATGTATTTATTTATTTATTTATTTATAATTAGATTTATTAAATTAAATGTATTAGAAACCGGAGCACTACAATCGTATTTGTGGCAATAAAAACAAATGGCTTTAATTTTTTTCATATATTAACTGAAAATACTAAACTTTTTTTACCAAAATCATTAATAAAATGCTGTATGTATCCTGTACGCTCAGCTAATAAATGTAAATAAATTAATTGGATTAATGCTCTCAGCTACAAGAGTGTAATACTCTCACTTCATATATTTTACATAATTTTTCAATCTATTCTGCAATTTTTACCCAAAAAATGAGCTTAGGAAATTTATTCTTTGACTGGACCCACTTATTAGATTTGAGTCTCATACCAGAGCACTATTTGCATTGCCACATGGTATATAGGCAATATATGCAATATATATATATATATATATATATATATATATATATATATAAATATTTAATAAGTGCTCACTAACTTTTTACACGACAAAAATGTACTGAAAACTGAAAAGTGTTCCCATTGTCAAAATGATCCCGTTCAAACAGATCTGCGAAAATTACTCAATATGCTGTATTATTCATGCCAGGCCAGTAGTTGGCGATGTCACCTTGTAAAGAAACCCTACGTGCCTATAGTGAAATAATTTTCAAAAACGTACACTACAAAACCGTTTTTCAAAAGCTTGTGTTATCAGGCCCCCAAAACACCTTGGTGTGTAAATGAACGGGCAAAATGTATAAAACCTTTTAAGTTGTTAGCTGAAAACTGTCATGTAGATTTTACTGCTTCACGCTAATAATGTAGTAAGAGACTCTCATGCAGTGTCTACATTCTATATGAACTTCCTGTCTATTTAATGCTGTATGTTCTAAAGAAGGTGTTTCAGTGTGGGAGAGTGCCATGACTAAAAGCTTTATCTGGGGAATTCACAATGGCGGACGCCTCCAATCAGGCGCTTTCCACAGTGGATCACTTAAACGCGACTCATATTAAAATTTTTAGTTTAGCACTCATTAACATATGAAATATCATGAATAAGGCCATTAAAATGTGCGTGTGAGGTCCGTTCCTATCAGTCCGCTCGCATCTGCTGCACCTCATTTTGTTGTTGTTGTGTCAGACTGAAGTGCTTTGAGTTCTTGGCACGAGATGGCTATAATCACAACCCACACCCATAACCCACACAGTACAGAGTAACACCCACACATACACACAGCAGTCATATGAACATCCTGTCATCCCCCTGAACAGGACTGGACAGACCACAAGCATTTACACCTTCTCACTCAGTGAAATACTCGCAAACATAGTTCTAAACACGCAATGGACACTGAAACACTCACCACCTACTCAAAGGGATAGTTCATCCCAAAAAATGTAAATGATGTCATTATGGTTTTGTAATGACAAAATGTTCATATTTGGTTGAACTATCCCTTTAAGCACTTGTTTTGATTCCTCTTTGACTGTTCCCTTCCCATCTTCCTGTCACGGGACCGCAGGGGGAAAGGCGAATGAGTTTACTCTTTTGCTTAATGCTACTGCTCAACGACTTTCACAACACATGACTCACAAACTCGCAATCGAATCTGTTGCCGCAGAGGGTGCGCTGATCCTTTCGCATTCTTTTAGTCCTTACATGTCTGAGGCCTTCGCACACATTTTCCTGATTTTCTTTTTATGAGCTGGCCGCCTCGGTTTATGACTCGCCACTGCCAATCATACTTCCCATAGTTTGGAAAATAGCTGTCTGCCTGACAATGAACTCAACTTGAGACTTACGATATTAAAATTACAGATAATCTGATAAGTCTGTTTTTTCACTGGCAACAAAAGAAGCTGAGGAGACAAAACAACAGAAAACAATTGGAGAATCAACAACAATAACTTAACTCTTTTCCCGCCAGTGTTTTTTTTTTAAGTTGACAGCCACTTCCAGCATCTTTACCAGCAATTTTCATGGCCCCCAGAATATTTAGTTGTATGATTATCTGAACATGCAATAAATCAATGAGCCTCTGTTTTTAAACAAACAAAAAAAAAAACATTTTATTCTGGCTTTATGTGTTCTTTTTTTAATCAGCACTTGAATGTAAGTTTCATTTAAAAAAGCAGAATTTTGAACAAAAAGTTGAGAAAATTGAATGTTTGAGCAATGCTTCTATGCTTGTTTCTGCTTCTTCTTTACTTGTGTTTTGATCTGGAGATTCCTTGCGCTTTCAAAAGATGCGTAATAGCGCCCCCTACCCCTATGACAAGGGAAAAAAACATGGGCTCAAAGGATCTTTTAAAAACTATTTGCATAGGCTAAGCGTTTGTGTTGAAACTGAGGAATACTTTGGTTTCTTGTTGTTCCACAGAAACTGAATAGCCTTCATATTTCGAAAATTGGCACAGAATCTTGACTGTCAAAGTTCATGATCCTAGCCTTCCCATGAAGATCTCACTATTTTGTCTGTATGGTCTAAACTGCTGCATCTGGAATGGACCAACAGTGGTTTTGTGCGAAAGGTCGTGTGCTTTTGCAGGATGTTGGCGTGCTTTTCCCAGGCTCCTGTATCCCAGGCAGGTCACCAGGACTTTGCTAAGAAAGACATGTTCCTGGATCAACATGTTTTAACTGAAAAGTTAGTACTAACCCTATCCTTACCCCCAAACCTAACAATACCATAACTTATCCCTAAAATTAGAGGGAAATGATAGGTGAAGGGCACTGATGTAGAAGCAACTAACACTGGTTGCAAGCCTAAACTTGAAACAAACTGTAAACTTGTCCCTCAGATCTCATTGGTGGATTGGAATGTTGTTCCAGGATCAACAGAGATCCAGGAACATTTTGTACTTGATGAAAATATGTTAATCATCATGGGCACCACAAGGGCTGACCTGGGATCTGCTGAAGGTCTCCTTTAATTGTTTTCAGCAGGCCAGACACTAAATAATTAAAGTAACCCTACCTCTCCTGGCTTTTGAAGTTTAGGGACTCTTCCTCAACCTTCAGTTTGAATCTTTTCTTTCTCTTGTTTCTTTTTTCTTACTTTCGAGGCTACCTCTTCACTCCTCCGCATTCCTCCCCCTTCGCTCTCTCTTTCTGCCCACAGGCACTGCACCCCCTCTTCTGTTTTTGACAGACTTCCTCCTACTCCTTTGCCCCCTGGCCTCGTCCCCAGGGTCTTGTGCACCCCCTACATTCTTCTACACTGACGTGCCATGTTTACACGGACCATGTACTGGAAGTGCGCACTCACCAAGTTCAAGAATGACATTCAAGCATGCAAAAATTCATTTTTTCTGCAATTTTGCCATTTAAGGATTCAACTTGGAAATTAAAGTAAGGGAGTTAAAGATAGAAAGGACACTTTGACTTTATGAGCGCACAACACAATAGCAGCCTTTGTGAAATTACATTTTGGAGCTTGCTTTATTCCTTCTTATTGTTCATTCCTGGTATTCAGAGCATCATTATTTAGTTGTGAGGTTTTGAGTGATTACAGACTTTCAAAAGAGCAAGTTTTAGTTTTTAAATTCATTTTCGACTAATGAAAGTGCCTAAACAGACACGTTTTGGCAGCTACCGGGACTCCAGAACATGCATTAGCAGTGCCCCTATCGAGAAGGTCATCTTTTTCCATCGCATACACGTGCGTGCTGCCTCCAAGACAGTCAGCACATTCAAATGTCATTGTCTGCAGACCTGTTGCATAATTAACACTTAGAAAAAGGGTCATGGAGCTCCAACTACCCCTTGCTTCTGGTTGCTTCCCATTGTTTGATGTCTTCTACACCGGTTTATTTTAAATCATTTATAAAGAACATTGATTTGTAAACCAAAAACGATATATTAGAAGGTCATTGGGCCTCCTTTAAATATGCAGAAACCACACTGTGACCTTCTCAAGTGTGGAACCACACGTGAGTTTCACACTTGGTTCAATTGGTTGGTCCGAACAAGCAATCACTTCCGCCTCACACTTTCTGCCCCCTCAGATCTCCTTTCATATTATAATTTGAATCCGAGCCATGTCATAGCATGACTATTGCTGTTAGACTAAGTATTGGAGTATTTGTACCTTTTGACCGCCAAATCTATACACTGTGAATTTAATGCAACAAGAGAGAATGTGAGCTGTTCTCCAAAAGCAATTTAGAGAGACAAGCTGCTTTGAGAATGCGTTATATTATAATAAAGTTGCTTGAGAGGTTGCGACCGTGCAAATTGTATGTCATCACCAGCAGTTTGAATTGCCTTCATACCAATTGCAAACCGTAGCAGAGTTCAGATGAACCGAACCTTGGGTGTTTTCTTAAAGTGTTTAAAAACCAACCAAGTCTAGTGTGCACGCAGCCTAAAGCACAAATTCACTAACAATTACAGCAATTGTATGCAACTCAAGTTCAATCAGACATTTAAACCGTACAGTTTTCTCTCGCCCAGCCAGACATGCATTCTGATTCTAGCAGCCTCTCTGGGGGCGGTTAAGTACAGACACACACATTCAGTGCCCGAGTTGGAGTGTGAAAACAGGGGGGGTTGCGAATGGGGAGTGGGAGGCAGCCACAGTGAGCGTCCGGCTCAAAGGTGACAAGGCTCAGGGCCGCTGAATCGGCTCTGCACAGACGTTGCCCTTTGCACAGAAACGCCCATGCACCACCATCCCGCCTACATCCAGCGCTCTCCGCTCTAAACGGAACGCTTCTCCCTCTCTCTCCCCTTGTTAACCGGCGTCGCCTGTTTTTTGAAAGCCAGCGTCTGGCTGAGGCGTCCGGCCTCCGCCAAAGAGACGCATACAGTCCTTAAAGGCACTTTCGGTTTGAGTAGGCATGAAGTGAGTGGGAAAAATAGGCTCTCTCGAAAACATGGATTTATGTGCTTGATGTTAATCAAGGGCTCAGCGTGTGTTTTGCCAGTTTAGCTTTGACTCATCGTTATGTCGTATTAAAGCAGACATAAAAATCCAACTTGGCAGAGAGAAGGATTAAGATAAGGATGCAGAAGACGGTGAACTTACTCTTTTTCGGATACTAGTGCACTTAACCAAATGAATGCACATTATCATAGTCACAGTGCAGTTTATTTTGCCCTTTTTTCTAATTTATCACTATTTTAGAATTCAATTATGTGACAAATTGAGTTGCAAGTTGAAAATGAAAATAAATTTGACAATGACTTGATTTTTCTTTTGACCCACTTTTGATTGTTTGATAAGTGTTCTAGAAATATATTATTTTTTTAAATGTTCCTTTATTAGATTTGTAGGATATTTTAGGATAGTTTATTTTGTTTAAACCCTAAAATATATAATTATATTATATAGTATATAACCCACTATATATTTCAAATATATCTACAACTGTGAAATGTTAGGTTGTCTAATGCTAATGCTAATGCTAAAAACGCTAAAATGCTAAGTTCTTTAATATAACTCTTTCCCATTAAGAGGTCATTTTAATGAAAGCTAGCAATCTGTTGCCAGATAAGTAACATAGACAGTTTAGCAGAGTTCAGTGTTATATTATGTAAGTACAGCTACTAGGTCTGACGCATTTGCTGTGTTTTTAAAGATTTCTTTAAAGGTGGCAATATTGTGACATATCTTAGTAAAACGACTTCTCGAACAATAAAAATGTAGGGTGGGACTTTAGAATGATTCGATTGTGAGTAAATAATGATTGAAATTTTTGGCTGAATGCTCATTGCTGACTTATAGGGCTGAATTACATGTTGACTGACTCACAGGCTGGAATGTGGGGACAGAGTTTTGGTGGGCTACCCTTCCCTCCACATGGATTACTGTCAGTATGGAACGTACAGAGGTCTGTACTTCTCTTGAAATAGTAATGCTTGCATGTTCCACATCTATTTTGTAGGATACTTTCAGAGAGGAGAGGCCTTGCTCTAAGCCACCTGTGCCTAAAGAGGGGTCATTATGTCCTCTGTCAACACCACCTGTCCTGGCTTGTGTGGACTGAGTTCAAATGACTCCTACACAGAGCCGAACCCTTATGCCTCATGCCTAACTCTGTGTAGGTTAGTTAAGTGTGTGCGTGTGTGTGCGCGCGCTTCCCATTTGGAAATCACCAGCATTGCATACCAAATATGGCCATTCCTTAGTATTTCTTGACGGAAAATCATTCACAGCCAGCGCCAGCAGGACACAAATTATTACAGACATTCCCAGAGTTCCTTGAGCTTTAAGGTTGTACTGCATGTCAATGAGGACGAATTTCAGTCATTGCAATAATAAGGCTGCTTAAAAATGAAGTTTATGCTTGAAATAAGTGAAAAAAAAACTCCCAGTGGAACATAAAAATATTAAAATATTCACAACTCTTAATATCCTACGCTAATTTAACTCAGTCGTTTTGGCATGTGTAAGGATGGAGAATGTAAAACAATAGCTTTTTCAGTCAAAGTATTTTTCTGATTCATTTTCTTCAAGACATTTAAAAAATAGTTCATTAAAGATTTTTCAGCCTTGAACCATACCAGTCCTGAGATGAATCACAGCAGTACAACATTTAGTTCCAATAAACAAAAAAAAAGAAGTGACAAAATTGCATAGGGAGTGAATGAACAACGAGTTACATTTACATTTATGCATTTAGCAGACGCTTTCATCCAAAGCAACTTACATTGCATTCAAGGAACACATTCATTTCTTGCTTTCCCTGGGATTGAACCCATGACCTTGGTGTTGTAAACACCAATGCTCTACTGACTGAGCAACAGGAAAGCTGTTGTATAAGCAAATCAATATTTATCAGAATAAATAACATTTTAGTGTTAAAATACAAAAGCTTTACCGATTTGATTGTTATACTTTGATTACCGTATGTCATTTTTTATGCTTTAGGTGACTGTTAGTGTGAGTATCTGGGGTGTTTTAGGGGTTTAAAATGTTTGAGTGACCCTGATTTAGTAGATACAAACACAAGCTAAAGTGACAATGAAGACAACATATATAGCTGAGGTGGTTTTATGATTTTATGATCATCACCCCAAACTAGAATGCACATAAATCAACTTTTTCTGCTATTTTATGTTTAGGAAGTTTGATCAAGGTGAAATGTTGAGCTAAGGTGAAATACAATACTTGGCTTTGAAATGATTCACGGCTCACTTGACATGAAAGGAATGTTCTGAATGCACATATCGCTTGGCCTTCGAGAACATATATTGTTCACAATGAACTCTCCTTCCAGATAGCGAGAGCCCTGATGCTGTTTTCCATCTGCAGACAAAAGCCCATGTGTGTGCGCTGTGAAGGCATGCAGCATGACCTGAGGGTCCGTTTCGGCGCATGACAAAACAAGCTCGAGTGCTGGATGAGGCACAGAATGGGGATCTAGCGCTTGTTCCATGACTTCAAACTCCCTTTTCCCCCCCACTTCATTTTTCCTCCTTTCTGGTCCCATCTTTATTTTTGTTGTACCGTCATTTTCTTCCAGTCTTTTTGCACGGTTTTCCCGGTCCCCCCTCTCCGAACATTCCTTTGTGAGTGGGTGGAAGTTTGAATGGGCATGTGTGAGTCCAAAGAGGCCAGATGAAGGAATGACTAACACACGGTGAAGGGGGTTGAGGGTTGAGGGGGGGAGGGCAGCTGCTCGGTCTTTCCACGAATGAGGGATGCCGTGCAAGGTAGCCGAGGTAGAGTGAAGGCTCGACCAAAAGAAAAAAAAGAGGAAACGTGCCTTAGACAGCTGTCCTCTGCCTTATCAGCTTGTCTATCCAAGAGGCCGTCATCCTTTCCTCTTGTCCTAGAGGTGAGCTGATCAGTGAGAGACCCCTACTGGTGTGTTCATGCCACTGCTTTATCTTTTACAGCACTTTAGGGTCCTATGCACAGTACAGTATGTGTACAGGATATATACATGGTCGTAATCACATCTTGAACACTATGTTCATGGTCATTTTATTCAAAGACGAACTTAAGGGGATAAAGTAAAAGAAAAGCAGCAAAATATCTCAAAATTATTGCAACAATCAAATAATGCAAATGATACTTTAATACTTAATTATTACTTCAAAAATTATTTTACTAATTCTTTTTTCTCATATTCCGTCTTCATGTGAATTAAAATGTATGTTTCTTGTCACAGTCAGTTATTAATTACATGAAATTAATTACATTTCCAAATATATATATATATATATATATATATGAAACGATTAAGTGAAGGGAGGAGAGAAAGCGCAGCTGCTATCATGCATGTATTCAGCAAAAAGTGAGTATCTATATTTTTGACAACACGACATTGCACTTAGTTTATTTCAGTTTTAAAGAAATATATATATATATATATATATATATATATACACACACACACACACACACATAGGGCTTGACATTAACACATCAACAGTAGTCTTTTAGAAAAGCATCTTTAAAACTGAAATAAACTAAGTGCAATGTAGTGTTCTCAAAAATATAGATTTTTAGATACTCATTTTCTATATTTAAATATAGATACTCACTTTCTGCTGAATACATGCATGATAGCAGCTGCGCTTTCTCTCCTCCCTTCACTTAATCGTTTCATTTGCTCCAGATGAATAATGTTGGTGTTACAGGGCTTGAATTTCAGTGAGGAATTACGTGTATCGTGCATAATTTTACTCATTCATCTATATTTTGTGCTCACACCCAAAGTGTGTGCATGTAAAGCTATCTCTCAGTACTAAGTTGCGTTCTTTTTTACTGACTATTGAGCTTAAACAGTTAAATACACACAAAATAATGTAGAAATGCCGGTTTTGGCAAGAATTTGCATAAACACAGTCGGTTATGTTTTAAGTGAACATAAACAGTTTAATGTGTAACAGTTTAATGGATCGTTCGGTGTTAAAGTGACAGCATCCTAATATCCCTGCTGCCAAATGATGTGATAATATATATATATATATATATATATATATATATATATATATATATATACAGTGGTACCTCGAGATGCGAAATTAATCCGTTTCGAGGCGTCCTTCGTATAATGAGTTTTTCGTATCTTGGAACACATTTTACATATAAAATGGCTAATCCGTTCCAAGCCCTCCAAAAACACCCCATTAAAATGTTGAAGCTTACCTTTCGAGTGAGGCTATCTCCGAAAGTGGCGGCAGAGGAGGAGGAGGACAAACGGCAGATAAAGTAAAGTTTCTAAAAGCACGTTTCTTGCTAAAGCACACCAGCACGTACGTATAGAAGATGCATGATGGGAGGGATGCTGTCCAATTAGAGAGAAGGATCTTATGGCTTGGCTAGCATCAGGAGCCAATGGGAGAGCAGGAGGATGGTGGCGAGTCTACTATAACTAAGATGGCGGCGTGCGGCGCGAGTTTCAAAATTGTTATGGGGCGAATCTCGGACTTTCAGAAACCTTTCGTATCTTGAAAACTTTACGTATGTAGAGCAGTAAAATTATTCGTCTTTGCTTTCATAACTTGAGCCTTTCGTATCTTGAGGTACTACTGTATATATAAATATATTGATGTTGATTTGACATCAGTAACAACAAATATAGACGAGAAGTTAAATCTTGCACAATTGTATGATTAGTTGCATTTTTTCCGAATGCTTGAGAAGTACTATATCAGGTCAAACATGCTGAACTGTTATGTTGCGCAAATGAAATTTACGGCAGACGCTTGGCACAGGCTCAAGGTGCTGACTCAAGTGCATTATCTTATTGTGCACTGAACAATGGCAGTGAATCAGAAGCCGAAATGAATTCTGGTTTGTTAGGCAATTCAGGAAGGTTAGCAAACAAGGCGGTGTTGTTGTGCCAAGGAGTCAGTGTGTGTGTCACCCAGAATTTCCCATGAAACCTTCTTTGATTCACAGACACTTTGCACCCCTTCATCTCATCACGTTTGTTTGGTTTCATGTCCTTTCCCCCAATCAAACAGGTTTTTTAGAGGCCGAGCTGGTCTGTGGGCTGTTGGTGAGGGGGTGGGACAGGAAGAGGTGGGCGACCAGAGAATTGCATTTCCTTGTGCGTCTCCACTCCCTGCCCTCAGGTTATCGATTCAGCTCCTACTAAAACAGCACACACCCACGTGGGCTGGCGCAATAGACACACGTTTGTTTGGCCGTGGACTCACACATGTACAAGAAATACACATGTACGTAATGCACTTGATCCACCGAGCTCCACAAATAAAAAGCTTTTTGCGTTTTTGGCTTGTTTGCGGTTGTTCATTTTACACCATTTTCTCTCCCCCAGCTCACACATTAGAGCCCACACAGATATGATACATGCACACACACACACACACACACACACACACACACACACACACACACACACACACTTCTACATGCCTCTTCACTCAGACAGCTCATCCAAAGGGACAGTGCTGAAACATTATGACTCACACAGCCTAATTATCTAAATCAGAGAAAAGGTGTTGGATCAAATCAGGACAGGGTCTATTTATAATTCCATGCACATTATTTTTCTCTCTAAATGTCTTGAATACATTTCAACATTTCCAGAGGACTGTTGCACAATGATGTCTTTGTTCATGCCGTTTGCCAAACATGGTCAGCAAGTCAGGTGTGTTATGCGGTAAACACTGTGTAACTATTTGAAGTGACAAAGAGATGATAGCTTATTTGTCTGAATGACGATGCAAGTCCAAATCTCGCAAAAACACAAAACCAGGTTACACAAAAATGTCCGAGTGAAAAGAAAAAACACATGAAATATTTTTCAGTAACCCGAAAAAGGGTCTAGATTTGGACCATTAAGATTTTGGGCATTGTGGCATTTCATTTTCCTCTCCAATTCTCAGTACTTATTAATATACTTAAGTATATTAATACTTAAGTATATTAAGAGAATTAATATACTTATTGGGTATTTAGTATTTTTTTCTATTTTACAATTATAGAAGCTGTAATACAAATATTGTATTATTTATTAACACAAACATTTATATTCATTTATATAATAAAATAGTATTTTTATTACATTAATGACATTACAATGCTTTACAATGTAAGTACGGTAATGTGGGTTACTTTTATTTGCATTTTGCCATTTAGAAATCGAGAATGAGATTTTTTCTTTGCATTATGGTTATGATAATGAGATTAATAAATATTAACATGATTTATGAGTGCCACACTTTTGTTCAGTAAGTTTCATTTTTCATGGACTTTTAGTTTGTTTTCATCAGTCACATGTCTTTCTTTAATTGAATTTCCCGCCACTCTTTAGTTACCATGGTTACAGTCATTATTATCTCCTTATTGTCAGTTGTGTATCATTAATTATCTGGGGTGTTTTGTGAGTACTTAAGTTCCTTTGTCCCCTGTGTTCAATTTTAGTTGTTGATGGTGTCAACACTGTGGTTGTCAGCCCTTCTTTTTGTATTTGGACTATATTGTGGGACCAATAAAGAGTTGGATTTATCTTTGTCTTGCATGTATACCTTGTGCAGCCAAAGGTGTGACAATGAGTACTTCACAATTTAACTGATAATATTTGTATGTGCATTAAGGTAATAATGAAACATATACACACACATATGCCATATATATATGCGTATGTATATCATGTCCTTATAACCGCAATGATACTATTTTTTGGCATTGTGGTAATTGTAGAGAGATTTTATTTTAAATGGGTCACTAGTTTATAAATATTTTACCATGTAAGTAGCCTATGTTTTAATTACTATGATTATTGATTATTACTATTGCTACATTTGTATTTTATTTACTGCTTTTTTGTTGCATTACAATCATGAGTATAAGACGTGTTATTGCCATTCCTCACGAGACCCAGCCTAGGTGAGACAGGGACCTTTAAAATACCTCACTGTCAGGATTTTCATGTTTTTTTCTCTCCACCCCCAGGTAAATAATCAACCATCTCCTGACATCAAAGCTGCTTTCATCACATTATCATTCTCTGAGGCGCACGAATCTTGAAAGCGTTTCGGTAAATACTTGATTAATATTGCGTCCATCAACGTGATGATCAGCAACTCTGAGCGCTGAGAGAGAAAGAGAGAGGAGGGCAGACAACAAAACAGTAATGTTTCATTGGCACCAGCTAGTATATAATTGCCTCGTAAAAGTCTAATTAGTCTTACAACCTGCAGGAAGGCAATGAGCACAAACAAAATTATAATAAGCAATGCACTCGCTGATGGGCAAAGTTGGTTTTCCATCAGCGTCTGTCAGTCATGTACATATGCTTCCATTCGCTAAAAGCAAATTGTGTTTGACAAAGGATTTCAAGTGTTTAATCTATCCCTCTGTTGTTTATCTTACCCTCTATTGTTTCATATTTGTTTAGCATTCGTTTCATTTTAATAATCATTTGGGAAGTATGCAGTTCCAGTCAAGGATTATTATTCCTCGTGTGCGATGACGTCGCACAATGTCTGTTGGTTGCCGGTATGAATGGAGACCTGTGGGATTCGCGCAACAGTCTTTAGAGAGACTGCGGAAGGAGGGTGGAGTGGAAGTGCGTCAATCATCAAGTGTCTGTTCACCCCCACGGCAACGCGCGTTGTTTGTGTGCGGCCCAGGATACACACAGACACACCAGCTGCCTCTTTCCCAGGTTTCACCTCAGCGACAGCTCACAACAAACCAGGGTGTTTTTTTTTCAAGGTGTATGTATTAAAAAAAGTTAAGTTTACGTCCCACATATCTTATTCAAAGTGCCTCATTTGGGTTAGCCCTTTCACACCAAGAATGATGACTATTATTGTTCACACCAACGGGCGATAACGCTCTTTGTGTTATACACATCTGCCGCCTTAAAGTGAAAACTAAGCAGTCAGTCAAGTTTATATTTAGTAAACTCATTTGTACTCAAATATATATACATGAGATATATATATATTACACACAGTAATACCTCGGTTTACGAGTGACTTAGTATACGAGTACATCTGTGTACGAGCATGGAGTGTCAAATCGGTGTACAAGCATTGTATCGGTGTGCGAGAGAATTTTTCCCTCACTCACGTGCATTTTTGTGTGGAAGCTCAGCATGGTTGTGAATTTTTTTACTGGATATACCCTAAACACAGCCTCTCATAACACAGTCACGTAGTTCCAACCCCTTTATCACCCCATAACTCGTTCATTCTTTCAGTGTCGCTTGGTTTGGCAGCATCATTCACCACAGTGATACTTTTATAAGTGATTTACAGCGGTTTTACCTTGTGTTGTTAACATTAATTAATTGTGATCGCTATTGTTCACGTAGTGAAATAAACCTCTAAGTCTAAGTAGTAACTGTCACAGTTCATTAATTCATTGTCTCCTAGTTCTGCCTGTGTGTGTGTGAGTGGGGGCGTGGTCACTGAGCACTGACACACATGATTCTCATATCATCTGCCTATTTAGTTCACTTGTTTCCACTCTTGTGTTGTCGAGTCCGCGCTGTCTTTGGCTCTCCCGCGTTCGTTCGCAGCTCCCGTGTGTTTGTTCGTGACTCTCGCCTTCACTCTGGATTATCACTTCGTTTGTTTTCTGCACTATTATAATAAATTCACTCATTTGCACTTGAATCTGGATTTTGTGTTTTCTCCCTCCCTCCTCCACGCACGCTGGTCAAAGCTGAAGTGCATTACAGTAAATTGTCAATTGTTTTTGAGTTTAATTGTCAATTATTAATTAGTATTTGTATGAGATCTTAATGGTTATAATTTTAACTGTAATTAATAGGGTAAAACCCAAAAAATATTTAAAATGGACATTTATGGTCGTGTGGAACGAATTAATTGATTTTTAGTGCATTCTTATGGGGAAAATTGTTTTGGTGTACGAGCATTTTGGTTTACGAGTTCACTCTTGGAACGAATTAAGCTCGTAAACCGAGGTATTACTGTGTGTATATATATATATATATATATATATATATACACTGTATATGTGTATGTAGGTAGAGCATTGGTGTTTACAACGCCAAGGTCATGGGTTCGATCACAGGGAAAGTAAGAACTGATTCAATGTGTTCCTTGAATGCAATGTAAGTCGATTTGGATAAAATAGTCTGCCAAATGCATAAATGTGTGTGTGTGTGTGTACATTATAGCCTTTGGAACAAGAGCGCCGCCATCTTGCAATAGCATATCATGTGATGTCATGGGGGTTTGTTTGCTCCCTTGGCCAGTGAAGTAATTTAAGCTATTCTTTATTTTTTGAACACTGTTCTTTGAAAAGGAAGCAGACAAACTTAAAAGGACAGTTTAGCCCATTATAAGTCCAACTGCTTCTGCATATCTACTAAATTATGTAAACTTGTCTTACTGCTTAATTTCCACTTTAAATGAATGTGCTCTTTAAAGGTGGGTTGATTCTGATTGGCTGACCATTGGCTGTGGAAGGGGATTGAGCCCTGAACATGAATTGAACAATATTGTTTCTCAGTGCTAAACGATTCTCAAAACCATATAGTTAGATATCATTATAGTTACTGTCCTTGGTTTGAACGGCCCACTAGGCAGGTATGGTCAGTTGCTATGACAACAGGCCTGCATGTGCTCTTCTTCAGTGGTGCTAGAAAGGGTCTCTCATAGCCGGGTAGAGAAACCGGGAGGACATGATGTTCAGCTGGACAGGGAAACAGCTTGTCGCACAGAACAGCTTGTCCTCTCCATGGATGGCAGGATATTTAGAGCTTGGCTGCGAGACTGACGCACAACTGCTGCGTTACACCTGCACAAGAGAGTCGTGGACAAATATGCCCTATCATGGCATTGTCCATCAAGGACATTTTGCTGAGGCGAAAAAGATTGCTAATAGCTTCCACCCAACAGCTTATTACAGAGACAGTGGTTACATCACAGTTAAGCAATCGTGTGAAACGAGGTCACTTCTTTAAAGTAATACCATCAGCTTTTACAGTGATAGATAAATCTGGAACTTGTTTTGGACTATACATTATGTAGGCTGTTTGTTTATATTATGTCATGTGTTGAAATTATTATTTTTTTGGTTAAAAATAAAGAAATGGTGAAAAAACCAACATGCTGGTTGGTGTAGACTAGCATAGCTGGTTGATCAAGACAGTGATCTGCCAGTTAAGGGGACTCAACAGGCTCACTATTTAATCCAAAACACAACATATGCTGCTGACAGGAAGAAGGGAGGATTTTAACAGCTTTCATAGAACATATAGACTGAAAACAAGTGGTGAGTCACAGGCGTGTGTCTGAATATATATATACAAGCACACATTGCATGAGTCATACGCATCCAATAATAATGTGTGAGAATTATGTCTTTCTTCTTTTGCAGGTGGTGTTCAGGGCATAAACTTGACAGTATCAAAATGTCCCATTTGAAATACAGTCTCACCTAACAGAGCTATGAGTCATCCTCCACCAACACAGATAAATCTGTGCAATGAACCTGCTGTAAAAGTTACAATGTCCTTGCCTTTTCCCAGAAATGGCACAATAGCAGCAATCACTTGTGATTTAATGATTTTCTGGATGTAAAATGTAAGTGCCAGGAGCGTGATGCTTGGATATGCTCATAAATTTCATTCTCAGAATGTTATGTAACCCAAGTTTTCAATGTGAATGAAGATATATGCTTGCGTTCATACGCCAGCACGGCATGGTCTCTCAC
This sequence comes from Rhodeus uyekii, assembly GCA_037043235.1. Classification (NCBI taxonomy): domain Eukaryota; kingdom Metazoa; phylum Chordata; class Actinopteri; order Cypriniformes; family Acheilognathidae; genus Rhodeus; species Rhodeus uyekii. The sequence goes on along the minus strand of JAWRVZ010000218.1, from coordinate 323,368 downwards.
TGTGAAACCAACAAAGGCAGTAACCACTGTCAATCCACCCCCACAGTGAGCTTGTAAACAAAACATGAGCTCATGCCTTACAAGCTGCAAAATGGGCTAACACAAATGTCAGACAAAATCTTACCAGTACAGACAATACATTAGATTTTGTAAGGAACTCATATTTCATATATATATTTAGTGTTGTATATATGCAGCATATATATATATATATATATAGAGAGAGAGAGAGAGAGAGAGAGAGAGCGCAAACTATATATATATATATATATATATATATATATAAAATGCTAAATATATATATATATATATATATATATATATATATATATATATATAGAGAGAGAGAGAGAGAGAGAGAGAGAGAGAGAGAGAGAGAGCGCAAACAATATATATATATATATATATATATATATTTCTGTGTGTGTGTACAAAATTAAAAATGTATATATTGTGTTTAATTTCATTTTTGTATAGCGACATACAGTCAACATTTATCTCTTCTGTTCTATATATATCTGTCAGTCAACCGGCTGATCTAAGAACTTTTTTAATAAGAGACATCAGATATTTTCTAAGATACATGCAATTACTGCCCTCCGATGGTCAAATAGCGAGTTGCATTTAAAACAATGAATTTCTATCCACAATGGCAGCCGCTCTTTTGTAATAAAATGCCCGAGGTGTGTGTGTGAGAGAGATGGAGAGTGAGTGATTCTAGTGAATTAAGGTTGTATATTTTTAGTATAATAGTATTATTATATTTTTTATGTATGTAACCATGTCATATTATATATTGACCGTGCTGAGTGGCTGGGGAAGGTTTTCGAGAAATGGAAAGTTGTGGTGAGGTGCAGGAAGCGCGTGTGTGGGTGTTTGAAGCGGAGGACAGTTCTCAAGGTCCCAAGGCTACGATATTTATAACTCAACTGGTTCACCCTTGCTCTGGCTTGCTTTCTCTTTCCTTGTAGATGAAGGTGCATCTTTATCCAGGTCACTGCACAATTCTGAGAGAAGTTATTTTTAGCTGTCTGCGTGAGCAGATAAGGTGCTGTGCATTTTGGGTTTGTACCACAAATGCTGATTTGAAATTTTTCCATGACCATGAGAAACCTGATTTAGCCTAACTGTTTGCAAAGGTTACCAGGTGTGTGTAACAAAACCAGCCCAATTCACTAAAAAAACTGCCCAATCACAACCAAAACTAGATCAATAGTGTTATTGTGGGGGGTTTGTTAGAGTGTATGCAAAAAACTTTAAGGCTAACTGCTTTTAAAAAAGCGTTTTATAAGCAAAAGTATGTATGTATGTATATATGTGTATATATATATATATATATATATATATATATATATATATATATATATATATATATATATATATATATATACACTTTTGCAAATTACTGTATATGCATGATACACATATGTGTGTGTATCATGCATATATACAGTAATGTGCATATATATATATGTACATATATATGTGTGTGTGTGTGTGTATCATGCATATATGCAGTAATGTGCTGTGCAAAAGTCTTAGGCTCTTTTCTTCACCAACCCCCCCCCCCCCCCCCCCCCCCCCCCCCCCCCCCCCCCAACCCAAAAAAAAGGGTTTTGAGCCAGTTATTTCTATCTTTTGCTGTAGAGAGTCAGTAGGAAATCTCAGTTTGCATTTCCAAACCGGAGATCTGATCTCACCATCATCGAGTCTGTCTGGGATTCCATAAAGAAACAGAACAAACTGAGACGGACGTCTCCAAGACTTTTTTTTAAGAAACCTTCCTGCAATGTTTGTTCATGTTTCTTCATAACTCATGCATACAAAAATGTCATTGAATTGTTACAATGAATGAAGGTTTGCTTTGAAATGTAAACAAATATTTCCTGACACACTACAGCAAAAGACTGAAATAAATGACTTAAAATCCCTTTTTTGGTGTGAAAATACTAACGTGCCCAAGACTTTAGCACAGTACTGTATATATGTGTGTGTGTTTATTGTATATATATTTAAATATATGTATTCATATTATATATATATACACACACACACACACATACCGGTGTATATATATATATCACAAAAAAAAGAATAAGTTTTAAATTTTTTCAGCCAGCACATAGGATACTTGATTGTCACTCATTAGCACATGCAGAACTATTTCATTGTCCTACAGAAAGAACCGTGAGCACCAACACTTCACAATCATTCTCCCAATCTGCACCCAAGTGTTCCTGGGTGGGGTCATTGCTGGCCCGCAGGGGGTCCTCAGTCTGCCGCATTGTTCTGAATGCTAAAGAGGCACATATGGTGATACCACTGTTGTGGTAATGTTAAGATACTACTGAAAGTACAATGATAGTCTTTGAGGAACCATTAACAAGCAATACCAGAACCAGTATCTTATTGCAGAATCGTTGCTGATTTCCACTGTAAAATATTGTATTTAATGCTAATAAATGGATCACTATTCTAAGTTAAATACATTTAACTTAGAATGCAGAGGCATTTGATTGGTATTCAATTTCATCAAAGAGCAAAAATAGTTTACAATTTTAACAATTATTAAAAACCCAAACCTTTGTTTTTCAACCCTTTTATTATCATTTTTTAAATCAAGAAACAGTCAGTTTATAAATACTTATAACACTGAAGCAGGATTTCAAGACATTTGTCCACACATGAAACAAAAATATTGGGTTGGGGTTCAATAGATTTAAAAACAAGTTACAGTCAGTTAATTGGAAGGCTATACATTTATAATCAATATCTAAAATGTATCCTCAAAAAGAACGACATATAATTTGATTATATATATGTTTCAGAATCAATCAATACTCTGCATGGCTTCTATGCTATAGTATTGAAAACTTAAAAAGGGAATGGTTTGTATACAGTGGGTTCAGCATTAAAAATAAAATACATTTGGCAAGCACTACCAAAATAGATTAGAAGATATGTCCCAATCTCTTATTGATATAATCAACCTTGATTAACACCTCTAGGCCTATTGAAATATCATGGTAATCACACATTGTGTCATATCAGTTAATGCAATTGCATTTCATCAAGACGTTGTTGCATTGTTTGATTCATTAACGCTATTTGGGTTGTTTCTCTGAAACTAGTACTAGAATTTTGGATCATACAATGCTACATGCAAAGCAACATATATATATATATATATATATATATATATATATATATATATATGCTACATGCAAAGCAACATATATATATATATATATATATGTTGCTTTGCATGTAGCATTGTATGATCCAAAATATGCTGCTAATATGTTTTGTGTACTTTGTACTGCAATATATGTACTATATATATATATATATATATATATATATATATATTGCAGTACAAAGTACACATAACATATTAGCAGCCTATAGAATAAACGAGCAATGAAATAGCCTACGTTTTTAAACCCAGAATTGATTTTGCTTTTTAGATGGTAACATTGAATTGAAGTCAATTAGGTAAGATTATATAAAATCTTTATGAGATCAAGTATGTTTTAGTGTAAGAGCATTAGCATTCACAGTGACAAAAGGTTTTGTAATTTGTTTTAATTATTATGCTTTAAACAACAGAACAATACAACAACAACCATAGTGCAAGGGGGCAAGGAAAACACACACACAGAGAAAAAAAAACATAAAAAGAATACATTCATAAATATTCAAGACCCCTCTATATCATTCATGGATTTTAAATAAAGTACACAGTCTTAATAGCTTTTCCATTAAAACTAGTTTTGATCATATAAAGAAATACTGAGAAAATGTGCACTTCTGTATATGAAACTTGACCAAAAAAAATGAATAGTTTAAAAAAAACTGCCTTATTCACACTTGTATAAAACTTTGAGTAATCAAAAATTAAATTTTCAAAATCTAAATTGAAAGTATCTTTTCCTTAATAAGGAATCACACAGATGCATCTTGCCATACATTTTTCACATGACATCAATACCAGAAAATGTGGGGTACTCTTTCCAATTGTAAAAAGACAAAAAGAGCATCTAACATCAATGTCTTTCTTAAATGTACTAAGAAAATGTTTAAGGGGGTAAAATTTGTATATTATCTTGAAGTATATGTTTTCACCTTATTTGTAACAAAAAACGTATTATTCCAGTAAACTGTAGAGCCAGACTTGGTGACAACCTCTTTTACAAAATAAAGAGCGGATTTTTGTTCTTGTTTTTGGACTGTAAAAAGCTAATTTTATCACACACTGTCTCAAATGGGTTCACAATGTCAAAAGGTGTTGTTTATTCATGTAGGCTGGGACGTACAGTGGTCACGCCCCCGGTGATCTGTCGTGGCCACGCCCCCAGTGATTTGCTTTGGCCACACCCCCGGTGATCTGCAGTCACGTGAAGCCTTTAAACGAGCGCCATTTTCTAAGCCCGCTCTCATTCTGCCGCAGTCGGCTTCGTGGTCTGCAACCTTCCTTTGTGTTCGAGCAAAAACTGAGGTAATACATTTATTCTTTTTTTCCTATCTAAACGTTCTTTCTATGATAGAATGATCTCTTACGTTGTGTTGTTACATTATATGTATGTTTATTTTGTACATAAATGTATTACAAACGAGTTTTTCGTATTTAGAGTCTTTTAAAAATGAATGTTTTGCAAATATTTTGTGCTGTAATCGCTTTTTTATCCTTAATGTTTCAAATGCCGTGTACTAATCGTCTCGGGTCAGTCGGGTTTCACGGCTTTCTTTGTTCATGCTGAAGCTCAATCTCGTGACCCACTTCCGCTGACCTATTTTTTTTTTTACAAAACTAGAGCGTCCTAAATATTAACGTTTGTTCTCATTACGACATAAAACTAATATCCGGGAACATGAATTCCGTTGGGTGCAAAACGGGTTTGACCAGATTAAAAATTTCTTTGTGGCAAAATGGCTGCAGCACGTTGCGAGGAAGAGGAGGGAGAAAATGGCGCTTCCTCGTTGCGCACTTCCAACACGTTTCGTCGACGATTTTACTTCCGCTTTACTTTCGTTCGTTCATTAGCTTATTGTTTTGTTTATTTTGCCTTATTCACTACTATTTCTGCTTGGTTACATTGGTTATTTTTTTTTATCTTTATTCCTGCAGGTAATTAATCATGTCTGACGAGGGAAAGCTGTTCATTGGTGGTCTGAGTTATGATACCACAGAGCAGTCATTGGAGGAGGCCTTCTCCAAATATGGAACCATTGCCAAAGGTTTGTACACTTAAATTTAGTTATTTCCTTTAATATATTTAATTTAACTTCTAAAATTAGAATAAAAATGTTTTTATTTAAATAAATATTTTGTTTATAGTTGATGTCATCCGGGACCGTGAGACCGACCGTTCCAGGGGCTTCGGCTTTGTTACGTTTGAAAATCCAGAGGACGCAAAGGATGCCATGGCTGCAATGAATGGAAAGGTGAGGAAATTGTTTTTTAGGAGCAAACATAAAATTTGTAGCCTGCTTTTTCTGTGCTTAAAGTTATTTCAAAGATGACCGATTTGTTAATTGAACAGTAAAAAACTAGCGATGTCAAAAGTTCATTAACTGGACATCTAAAATCTATTTGTTTCTTCTTGTAGTCTGTTGATGGCCGCATGATTCGTGTTGATGAAGCTGGCAAATCTGGTGGACGGTCCGGTGGCTTCAGAGGAGGTTCTGGAGGTGGCAGAGGATTCTTCAGGGGTGGAAGAGGTAGAGGTGGGTGTGACCCATAATAACTATACTAACAAATTTGCATTTTAAAACTATTTGGTGCCATGAGATTATGACAAAGTTGATGGTCCACCTTAATGGGTGCATCATGAGTCTCTTGTTGTATTTGCTAATTGTCTTTGTTTAATAGGCGGTGGCGGATACAGTGGAGACAGAAGCTACGGTGGCGACAGGAGCTATGGCGGAGACCGCAGTTATGGCAGTAGTGATAGAGGCTATGGTGGCGGAGAGAGAAGCTATGGTGGAGGAGACCGTTCCTACGGTGGTGGCGGCGGAGGTGGATACTCCAACAGGAGCGGAGGTTACTCCAGCGGCGGCGGCAGTGGGTACAGGGATAACAGGTGAGGGATCTCTTACGGTTGGAAAAGTTATTTCATGTTGATGTTTTGTTGGTCTCGTAACCGTGAACCCTTTAAATATGGCAAATATTACTTTTGGTTTTAGGAGCCAGGGGGGATATGACCGCTCTGGCGGATCCTACAGAGACAGTTACGACAGCTACGGTACGTATTGATTGCTTGATTACTAATTTTACTAGTCAACTGCACCAATCTGCACTAATAGTTCTCAGCCCACTGTTAGAGTTATGTCTAGACCTAAGAGAGACAATGCCATTTTTGAACTTCAGATCAGTCAACTTGGCTGCTTTATCATGGAATTGCTGACCACAATCCAGTCATTTTCAGTATTAAAGTCGGTTTTGTGCACTTGATCAGAATAGTCCATAAGACCTTGTTGGAAAAGAATCATATGGTGTCAGTTCACTTTTTGGAAAGGATGTTCTCAATGCTCCAGTGCCTTTACACTCTTGCCTACTTCTTGTCCTCAGCTTCACACGAGTAAAAAAAAATCCTGATTCCAAGACCCATCCCTACGCTGGCTGTATTTAAAAAGATGCGCTCTCTTCGAAGACCTTTTTTATTTTTGCTTTTTTCCTTTACGTTTTGTGTTCTGGTTCAAATGTTCTATTAAAGACAGACTCCTTTTTTACCGTGTCAAGTATCCGCAGGATGTTCCTCTATCCCATTGAGGAAGCTGCCTAAAATCCATGAGCATTCAGTTAAGAGTTTCAAGCCTAGTGAGGCTACCTGTATCTGCATTTTTTTTACCTTGCGATTTGTTATAGATTGCTCACAGGGGGTTGAAATTGTCTTTGTTTTTCTTTTTAGTATGTGTTTAAAGAATCTGTCACTGAAACCATGCGTGAAAATTGACCTGTCCAACACAGCCTGATAGCTTCTAAGACCAATTTCCTCAAATCTTTGGACCAATTTCTTAATATCGGCTCACTGAAAGTGCTAGGGGCATTTGCATTTAAACTGAATTTTAAAGCGGCAGCTTCGCCATCAGAAAATATTCTAATCCGATCCTCCAGTAGAAGCTTGATAAGCTGTGATGTGTTCTTTATGGCTCCTCGCCACCTCCATTTTGTGATGCATTCCTTTAGTGAAGCAAGGCAGAGTTGTCTCCGGCAAACCTCCTTGGTGTTGCTAAAGATTTGTAAATATTCATTATCCAAAGAGTAAACCGCTTAACTGGGTCATTAAGCCTCACTTCAGGACTGATGACCCGAGGTACTTTGCTCTTTGCACAGTCTAAATTTATTTTTAAAAGTATGCTCTACTGTGGACTGAACTTTTCCTCTTAATGTCAAGGTTTTGTTCCTCCTTGGAAAGAAATGTGCTCTGTTTCTGTATATCAACACCTCAGAATCCTTTTTTCTTTTTTGTATTAATCTGGCTTCATGAAGCCCATTAAAAAAAAAATGGTTGGAAACTGCTCTGATTTCTTTTGCCTCCGATATTAATCAATGCAAGCCAGAAATGTTATGGAATGGCTAGCTGGGAAAATAGAATCTGGAATCTTAATGTTCTAGGCAAATAAAAATTAGTGTTTGTTCAGCAGACAGATATGAAAGTGAAACGTTGCTGTTGTGGTAAAGCAAGCAATGGCTCTGTGTAATGCTTCATTGGATCCAAGAGTTCTCTGCTAGCAATTTCGGAAATCATCAATGTCCTTGGAGAATGAAGTGTTGTGCCTTCCGACTCAAGAATCCTGAGATGAAAGCTGCTCTCTTGACTAGGTCATTTGTGGAGATAGGCCTGTAATGTGAGGTAAAAACTTTTGCTCTCCTGTACGCATCCTACAACAGTTCTCATTGTCCATGTTTTCTTCGAATATTGCCTCGACCAGTGATCCGTTACGTCAGCAGAATCTAGTCAATCCTGTTCTACCTCTTCCCCCTTAAAAAGAAAACAAGCTGCATGACTTGACTACTTTTATTTTTTTATAGTGCGCTCGTGTTTGGTGGAAAGTACCTCATGCGGCCCTTGAGATGAGAGATCTTTTAAGTCCCTGTTCTGATTGCTAAACATTTTTCTGCACCCACTCTAAAGCCTCATCTTTTTGTCCCTAATGTCAAAACAAGACTTGAAATTTGAGATGTAGCCTTTGCGTCGCCTCATCGTCTTTTGAGTGATTCACTATGGAGTCCCTATGTAAATGCCTGGTCCTTTTTCTGCATTTTTTTGTATGGATTTCTCACTTGTTTAATCTAGAATCTGTTACGATTATTTTGGAATAATTTTAAATGCATGTTTCTTAATGTTGTCCCCATGTACTGTATAGTAAAATATGTTCTTATCTTCCAGACTGATGCATTGGCCGTCTTGCATTTGAGAACTAGCGGATGATGCTAACCTTGCAGATGAAATGAATTCATTTTCATTGTAAAAACGAGAGGTATGCAGTTGCTTTTTAAAATCCGTGTGGATTTAATTACTAGTTTTATTAATGTCCAGGTGTTCTTTTGGATGAAATGGGTGTAGATTTGAATGGTGTATGTTCTTGGTATTCATTTCTCTCTTTCCCTTTCTCTCTAAACCCTTCCTAGAGTTCATGGAAAGCTGTTGTGCAGATGAACCAATCTCTCCCAAAAGAAAGCAAGGAAGGCGTCAAAACACTTGCTAGAGATGAACGAACAATCGATCGTCTAGATTGAAGTTTGTGCTGTATTTCGCTGAAAGTGGTTGACAACATTACTTGTCTATAAGACTGGTTGTTGCAAGGTTTTAAAGTCGTGAGAGTGACAAAAGGAATCCAATAAAGTTTTTTAAATTATTTTGTTCAATCATTTTTATTAAGAGTTTATTAGCCTAGGTTTTCCCCAAGAATATTTAGTAGTGCTGTACCAGTTTACCACAAGGTGGTGGTGTTGCTCAAGTGCAGCAGTGGTTCTCAACTTTCCAGGCACCTTGTTTCAGTCACTTTATTTCACTGAAGTAAAAATCACCATGGTATTAATTTACACAGCTTTTTTCACATCTGAAAATAACTTCCGGCTTAATGGCCAGTTAAATTTTAGAAATGACAAAATGAAGTTGTTTTTCGAGGATTGGTAGAAAATCTCATACTACTCTTACATAGGGATCAAAGTAACCATGGTATCTTTGTTTTGCTGGAAATGTTCTGTAAGTACTAATGCTTGCTTTTACATAAGCAGTAACATGATCTACAATGTAACTTATCTCCCATCATGAACTACATCAATTCTACATCTTGTAAAGAAACCTCACTGTTCATCTTTTTAAACCTTTTGTAGAGGGTTGAGTCATACTTATAGATATTTTATTTGCTCTATAAACTATTTTAAATCTGGTTAATTTAGGTTTTTAAAATGCTTATTCCATCAACTGGTTAAATATTACAGATTTGCATAATGCACTTCCATGATTTTTTTTTTCCACTAAATGGAGTCTTTTTACTTTTCATAGTGCAAATACCGTTTTAATAAAAAGTAACAATCGATTACAACAATTTTATAAAAAAATCTTTTTATTTTGGTTTAAGTTTCATCCTGGCCATTTGAGGTTTTCTGGAGCCCCCTAGTTCTGAACCATTAAACTACAACACACTGCTTGGTATATACATTTTATCCAGAGAAAATGAAATCCAAATTAGACTTGACATGGTTAAGCCTTTATTTTAAAATTGCACATTTAATGTTACATATGTGTTAAATGTTGGTAAAATCAAATGGTTAATAGTAAAACCAAACATGAATGATTGAACTGAAGAACTTATTCTGATCTAAATGAGTTTATTCAGAGTAGAGTTCATATTCTCATGAATCCATGGAAGATATTGGGCAATACGGGTGAATCCTGTGTTGTAGTCTCCATTTGAATTATTTCGGTAAAAAGATACAATTCCCTGTGCAACATTTCCACAAACAAGAGGACCTCCAGAGTCTCCCTGTGGATGATATTATATTGATTATTAGTATGTCAAGAATGCACTAACAAAACACCATAGAGAAGAATCAGTAGGCGGCGCCACTTTAAATACCTCTGCTGGGCCAGTTCTCCCCTTGCTGCACAGTGTGTCTTTTGGCCAACAGTTTTTAGAGTCTAACAGAGTAACATTTACTTCTTTGAGGACTCTTGATGCAGGCCTTTCACCATAATGCTCAAAGCCCCAACCCATGACCATGCAGTCCTGTAAGGAGTCGCTCTCAGTTTCTGGCAAGGTGATAGTCGCCACAGTTTTGTTCAAAGTTGCTGGGGTTTTAAGCTGAAAGGCAAGGTGCAAAGTCCTAATTTTGTTCAATGTTTTTTCTGTATTTATTTAGTACAAGTTAATGCGTTTAGCCAAATTATATTTAGGCCAAATTCAACGGCAGTATTATAATTAAATGGTTCAATGTTATATATTACCTTTAGAAGCATGATGTCATGACCTGGTTTATTCACAAAGGCTGGATGTTTAATTGGATGTACAGCTATACCTTCAGGTAAAAGTTTGGTGTCATCGACACCCAAATACACCATTAGATGACTAAAAACAAAACAAAAAGATGCAGAGGTTAGATTTACAATACAAAGATATAGCCATTGTTTTGTACACCATTTCTGATTAAATTACGAGATATGATTATTACACTTACCTGTCGTAACAGTGGGCAGCTGTCATCACAAAATCCTCTCTTACCAAAAAACCATCACAAGTTGCTTTGTGTTTTGAGTCACGAATGTAGACCATGTAGGGTCGACTGTGTGGAATGGAGACTTTACCACCAACAATGCCATCACGCATGGAGAAACCTAAGAAAAGATTATTATGTGAAACAATTCGACAGCATATTTTGAGAAGCAACCTTTTGTAATTAGTGAAGTAGATTAGATATGATCACCTGCAGCGCAGAAACTCAGCAGTAGCAGGCTAGTTATACGCCAAAAGATGCCCATTGTTTTCAGTTCAGTCACACTCTTGGTATGCACAACAGAAATGTTTTCTCCTCCTTTTATACAGAGATTCAAGGGACCAATACCAGGAAGTCAACGGTAGAAGCTGCAGCACGTTCTGCATCCAGATCAGTATCACTAAAGTAATCGCTGTAAAGTTCGAGACTAATATAGAGTTGATCACAGGTCAGTGATTATCATCAGCTCAAAACCCGTACATTAGTGATCATATCAGAAAGTGCACTGACAGGGACAGTCTTGATAGTAATTTGCGTGACAAGTGGTAACTTGTTTACCATACTTTTATCAAGTACAACTTTTACAAACCCCTCTTTGACCTCAGAACAGTCATAACTCGTTGTGGCATTGATTCAGCAAGACCACGATACCATTCTTTAGAAATTATGGACTCTGTTGACGTGGTAGACGTGCATCTGCCCTTTCTTCACATTCAAGGTAGTCTTTTGAGATCTTGAGACTGTGGAAGCCATCGGTAAACCTCTTGAACACGTGTGCATGCTTTAATGCACTGTATGGTCTCTTGGTGTTTCCTTGTTGCTCAAGACATCTCACAACTAAGTCAAGAGTCCTCATCTTTTGAGGTGGAATAGACTGGCATTTAACCTCTTCGTACACAGTGAACTTCCAAGACTTGTTAATTATTGTTGTCCTTGTATAGGTGGGAATCACAGGTGCCATTTGTGTGAAATTGTCGAGAGTAGTAAGTAGCTGACTGTCAAACACTCCCTCTTTCAAAGATAGTTGTCCTCCTTGACCAAAATCTTGACTTTGTCTTTGGCACCTGGTTTCACAGACTAGATTTACGGTAAGCTGTTCCCAGACTAAAATGCATGTTTTAACTGAAAGCAACTGGCACTGATATGTCAGTGCCATTGTTTTGTCTCAAGATATACTTAGATTCTTCTTCTAAGGCACGTTTAGAAAATCTGCTTAAATGCCCTAATTAAACTAAAGTCTAATCTTGACTTAATCTAAGCCCTGTCTGTGAAACCAGGCAAGGATGTGTTATCCTTGTCGTTTAGATTACATCCACTTATTAGACAGTTGTTGTTTGGTTTCTTAGATGTACAGCTTTGGCCACTTGGATAAAACGTGAACCATCTTGACATTCAGTTGACCAGAATAATCTACCAGAAGTTTTGACTTGAGTTGCACTGAATGTAAAGCTAGTTTCACTGTAAATGTGACTACTGCGATAAAATGGTACATGAAAGTACATTTACCGGTTCTAATAAACATGCAAACGGCATGTTAACCAACAGACTGTCCGTGGGGTTTACAGCACTTGCGTGGTCATCCTTAAAGGCTTTCATTACACGTCTTTGATGGATGTAATAAAACGCACATTGAACCAAAACGCTGTTTTGAGTACCTTTGATATTAGCGATGTGGTCGCATAGTTCCTAAAGGCTGTAATGCTAAATGCTTGCTCTGGCCATTCAGATTCGCCAAGCAGTAGCACAGGAATGCCCATTAAGAAACGTCCTACGTCTAGACTGAGGTATGTTCTTCTCATACCTGAACCACAAGACGTTATTATAATTATTGTGAATGAAGCGCAACCAAGGTTTCTGTGAGCGAGGGATGGTGGGGAATGGATTGCATGGTCTCGAACAGTAATGGGAATCGCAGGAAGAGGTTTGGAGAGGCCGAGCAGACGGGAGGGGGCAGTGGGAGAACGTTTACCGGCAGACTGTCAGCTTTATTAGAACCAGGGGGTTGACTATGGGATGGTTAAGCAATTAGACGTCATGATAGAAGCAGGGAACGAAACGACAGTTGTAAAAAGTCCATCAATCACTGCGCAAATCACGATTATTAAGGATAAAAGGAAATGACAACAGTGTGCTTCCAAATAAGAAAGTATCATGTGACACACTTTGATATCTGGCCGCTCTTAAATGAAAATGCATATGAGAGGTCAGGATCTTGCCAGGTCATGTTACTGGGTTTATGTAACGCACTAAATCACCAATATCTTTTTAGTTTGTTACTTCACAAAGGCTCGGCGTGCTGTTTCTCATCGCTTTCAGTCCTAATCAATATCATTGCTCTTTGCATCTTTTACACATAGTGGTTGTCAAGTTTATTTTCCAGTTCTCAGAAGATCACCAGATAAAGCCTGTTTACGTGTCGCAGTGGCAGTGTGTGAGTCTGTGGTTTTGAGTAAATCTTTCGATTTGTGACTCGTATGCCTTCCTGGAGATCGTCTCTGTACTGTGAAGACAAGAGGATAGGAAAGGAGACAGGAATTAAGAGGGGAAGATGAGCAGTGGCAATGTGTATATATAAATATATATTTCACCCTTTCAGTTTATATCTTTCCTACATTTTTACTCATAAAATGGATCACCTGCATTTTGCGAGTACAAAACGTGTTTCATTTGAGTTAAGAGACAGGGCAGTCTTAAAAGAAAAAATTGCTACATAAATGATGTTGCATATATTGCTAGTTTTCTGAAAATGTAGTTTTTTTGTGTGTGAAGAAAAGGTGCAATTTACACCATTATTTATGAATGTCAGTAAAAAACTGAAATTGTTTGTTGAACTGACGATTGTAACAATTTGATCTACTACTTCTGTACATTGAATTGTGTATTACTGTATGCATATGTTTACCTTCTATTTCTTTTTCATTGTCTTTCTTCCTGCACTCATCCATTGATGTTGTATTTGAATGTTCAAGAAGCTTTTGTTTATATCTGTATTATCTGATTTGTTCATAAATCATTCAATAAAATAAAAAAAAGAATTCAAATACACCGACGCCTCATTGGCTGCTTGATCGTACGTCAGCGGCGCCGCCATATTGGTCCGGGCAGCTTGCCTTAACCCTCTTCCCGCGGTTTTGATTTGCGTGAGGTTTAATGTTGATGATCGCGCGTTATTTCACATATGCATATCTACTTACACACGCTATCGCTTGTTTCTGCTTCTTCTTTATATGTGTTTTGATCAGGAGATTCTGTACTCTTTCAGAAGATTTGTAATTGCACCCCCTACCTTCTAACAGTGAAAACATTAATTTCCGTCAATGGCAGGGAAGTTTCTCGCAAATGGGGAAATTTCCATCAGTGGCGGGTTTGCTCTCATAAGTGGAGTGAAGAAAAGATCCCTGACCCTATTTTGACGTTTTACAAACCGTCGTACAATCCAAACCATTTCGCGGGGAATTACATTTTACATGTAAGTCTGAACATTTGGTTTTGATTTTATTGGTCATTATAACATTAGGCTGTGTTGACAACTAGTTGGCCACAAAAGTCAGACTATTAGCTTTATCGCTAGCTAGCTAGCTATGAAAACGGAGACTTTATAAGCAACATATATTACCGTAAGTTTACTGTATGTAAGTTTAAGCTTATTATGAGCAACTGACAGAACAGCTCAGACGGTCAGATTTACAGATAGCGCTAAACTGACTCATCTCTCCAGAGAACAGGTGTTTTGATTGCTTGTCATCTAATTGGCTCGTTTATATTTTCCCTCTATTTTAGCCAGTGGCAGCGAGGACAGCACCCACGTCAAGGAAGACTGAGGAGAGCCTGTCAGTGGACTGTCTGTTTCCAACAGACTGCACCTCTTCTCCCATTAATACATCATATTATTATTATATGACTTAAACTATTAAATGATTATACTATTCACTACTGACTAATTTATTTGCTATTTTCATTTTATTGACTACATTATTTTACAGTTTATGATATAGATATGTACTATTTATTGTTTTGTTCATACATTATATTACGACTATATTATACTCATACTCAATTATATATTTTTTGGCTATTAATAATAACAATATTGGCTATTAATAATAATAATATGCTATAGAATAAAACTGCCATATTCTGTAAATTGAATTACATCTGACCTTATATTACACTTATATTTCATACAATTTATATTGTACTGTAAGTATACTATAAATGTTTTTCCGTTGTAACTGAAATGTTTACTGGATCCGTGAAGGAAGTATAAGTTGTGATTAGTGTTGCCCACTAGAGAGCCACAGGATAAGGATTCTTTTAAGTCCAATCCTTTTCTATCTCTTTCCATCCATTTGAATGGAAATAAATGCATTTAGTTTGTTTCTATTATTCTGGTGTACTAAGAGTAAAAATCTGTGAAATGCTTATAGATCATTAAATGTTTAACTTTTTACATCCTAACAAAACACTTTTTTTCCAAGCTGGCAAAAACAATTAAATATAATGCTGTCCATTTAAAATGAAGATACTATTTTATGTATTTTTTACTATAATTTAGGATTTCTATTAAGACGGTATGAAAAATTAAACATTTAAATGTGAAACTACAAGTATACCTTTAGGAAGTAATATACAGAAACAAATTATACAAATGAAAAGGTAAAGATAATTGCGGTTTTGAACTGCAAATGATCTTCACATTCATTAGAAATTGTGAAGCAATCACTATGACGTGGCTCAAGAGAAAAAGCTAAAATGATGGAGACAGAAAAAGCCATTTCTACAATTAAAAATGTGCACATTTAATGTACATGAAAGTACATTAGGGATGTCTCCACAATTATTAATCAAGAAAACAAACCATATATTGTTAAACAAATCCGATCTGTTCATCATATAAAGTGATTGAGTCTCTTCCAAAAAATTGGGCTAAAGTGCACCATTCATATGGATTAGTTTTACGGCTTCTTTATGAACTTTCTGAAGCGCCATAGTTGCATAGCTGTCAATGGAGGGACAGACATTCGTTAGATGGACAGACACTCAGATTTAGTTAAAATTAGCTTTATTTGTGTTTCGAAGATAAACAAAAGTCTTGCGTGTTTGGAACGACATATGGGTGAGTAATTAATGACAGAACGGTCATTTGTGGTTGAACTAACCTTTTGAGTACATTAATTTTTGCTTTAGAAGAATCCAAATGAAACTGGATTTTTGTCTAAATCCTCATCCTGTCTCAAATAACACCTGCTGTTGCTGTACTGTGTAGACCGAGGTTCTCTTGAGATGGATATGCGACATGGGAATACAGTCCCTGCCAACAAAATTAGATCTGTTATTTTGATTGAGAATAAAAAATATGAGCATATTTATTTTTAAATCTAAAAGCCGGTGTGTGTCTGACACAAAGCAGAGGTATTTTACTGTTTGATACATACCCAAAGTGTGCTGACTCTTAGCAACCTAACACACATGACCTTTGGTGTAACACAAGAGTTTGAGATCCCTTTTCACTCGGTCAGACAGGCAATTAGGTTCCCTTTTCAGGATTATAGAGAATTTCATGAGCACAGAGTGCCCTTGACTTTAGGGTGACCGTAATTTGCATAAGTGTGTGGTAAGCCGACGCAAATTAAGTCAATGTCATTGCAAAAAAGTCTGGTATATTGGTTCGGTTTCAAAACCTAATGCGCTTACCTCTGTATGTTAAAAAAATATTTTTGTTAAAAATGTGAAAATATATATCAATACCATTTTGGTTGATTCCAAGAGAAACACTCACTATAATTATACTTATAATTCATTCAACATTAAAAATAGCTCAAAATGACTAAAAGCTGACTACTTCGTCCAAGTCAAGTCTCCAATGAGCTTCTATTTGTATGATTTACAGACTTCCTGCATGTGTAGAGTGTGTCAAATCAGTCACTTATGAGTCTGCTCGAGGTAGAACTAGTTTATCCGGCCGAACCAGAAAATACGATTTTATTTTTTTGAAAGGTTTCTCACCTGTGATACATTCAGAAGACATGACAGAGACAAAGCAATATGTGATCCGCACTATCACCCAAAGCACACAAGGACAATTTTTAACGTTTTGTACAGTTTTATTACTTTCCTCTGGACCATGACAAACTCTTATTCTCTTATTCATGATCTCTCTCGCTCTCTCTCTCTCTCTTTTACTCTCAGAGCGATAAGACATCCATCACAAACTGCGGTTGAAGGTCTGATGTTACAAAATGAGTACATCAAGTGCATTTTTATTATCTCTGGCAAGGATTAAATGTGCAACTGTGCATGATCTCATGTCTTTAATAATGGTGCTGTAAACAGAGAACCTGCTTCATCTGGTTTTTCGAACGGGTTTACCAGGGGCCAAAATGAACAGTCACAGGTTCCAAATGTGCAAAAAAATTGGCTTTTGCAAATTACTCGCCACTTTTTGGCTGGTAACTTTAAGGAATTGCAACGTAATACATGGTTTAAGTCAAGCTGTAAGAATAATAGTCTGACCCTCGCTGCTGTAAGTCAGTGCTGTGAGCGAAAGAAAGCTGTGGCTTTTTCCTTACTAGAAAAAAGTTATTTATAATTTCACCTAGGATGCCTAAGATACCTTGTGGTCCACGCCACAACTTTAACGATGACAGTGCAATGGAAAGATATCGTTGAAATTACTTTCCAAATGAATGATATAAACATTGACAGCCAATCCGAATCATCTTGCTGTAAAGAGTTCATGCATGCTTATAATAAACAACAATGTCGTGCAGTGGTTTGGATGCGAATATAGATATTATAATAGTTATGTATATAATAGTTATTGTTCTTGTGTGAACAGGCCTTGGTTAGGATGTAGAACCTACGACCTGCCTGTAAAACCTGACAGTGGTGTAAGACAAGGATGAGTGTTACATTCACTGGAAATAATGATGCTCAAACCTTGGCGAGTGTTTGCAAAAATGAAGGTTTTCTAGTAAGCCCTTGAGACCTAGAACAGAGAGAGATCAACGATATGTTAGAGAGGAGAGGTATAAATAATGCTGAACATTTGGATGTTCTACTCCGAAATTGATTTGTAAAACATATGGTGTCTGCCCGCATCAAAGAAGGTCCAATGATGACCAAAATGACATACTGCGAAATAATTCACAATCATAATCCCAAAGCCTATTGAATTAGCAAGATTCAAAGGCTCCACCGCAAGCCCTGACCTCTGCAAAGAGAAGCGGACACTCGACTAAAAGAATGTAAAATTGCAACCATCTCATCTTCCCGCAGATGTTGCTCTTCTAGAAGGTGTGGGTTGATCTGAAACTCGGAGCTCTGAGAGAGATGAGATAAGAGCCAAACTGCCAAACCTTCAAGCCTTGAAGTTACGTTTCAGATTAATGCGATACACATAGAGATGAAACACACTCATCTTGCAACCACAAGATAATAGCTCAAAGTTCAAAGGCAACGTGCAGCTCACATTCATTCCTCTAACAGATACAGCAGCTCAAAAGGAGCTTTCTTTTGAGTTTACCTTTGTAATGTGTGTAGTTTGCAAAGCCTCTGACCATAATGAGACTGAGCTGCACGAGCCAGACTGTGGAGAAAAATAGTGGAGATTTATTGTAGGGTTTATTTGAATTACTTATCTATTGACCAGACTGACAGTGGGCATGAGTTCGTAGCTGGAGGCGTGAGAATCCACTGTTGTATTTTTAGCAAGTCTGCACAAAGTCGCTGGCAATTATTTGGTAATGTAAACTGATATGTTTAGACAGTTCTTTCATCATTGTTCGGACCAGGAGAGTAAATGTTTGTCCAGATGTGGTCTGGACCAAAAGAATGTGATCGGTAAAGGACTTATATGTATGAAGGATAAAGCTGTCGCAAGCAAAGCCAAGGCTGTTGTTAAGAGAGTTGGCCTATACGGTAACCTATGACTTAAGCACTTCAAATGACACATCTCACAACATATGTTCAGATGCTGGGAAATTACATTTGATGACAGTTGTACACATCCTGCCCCCAATCCATTCCCCTGTGTTACTTTCATACACCCAATATAGATAACAGAATAAAATTTAAACAACTTATTATTCTGCATTTTTGTCTGGAAATATTTAAAACCAGATAGATTATTTGAGAAATAAAATTATTTAAGAAAATTACTAGTTTTGTTTATCTTTCTTTCTTTCTTTCTTAGCCAATCAGAATCATTTAAACGTCATCATTGACGTGGTTAGTACCCTCCCCTCTGTTAGAGTATAATTGCTGTAACAATGTTATTGTATGTGGGGCGGCCTACGAACTCCTTGTGAGACCTGAAGCTGGCTTCTGCTGATGAAACTGCAAACTAAACTTCACTAAAATTTCTTCTATTGACTGCACTTCTGACTCCTGCTCTTTATTCAACATATCTGGTCCTTGGGTTTTAACTGTAAATCCCCTACAGTTTGTTGTTTTAAGCATAAAAATTTAGAACTGGGTAACAATTATGCATATTACTAGTATATTGGCTGTTTATTAGTACTTATCCAAAATATGGCATTAATATGTGCTTTATGACTATAGTCTACATTCCTAATTCTACCTAATACCTAAACTTAACAACTACCTGACTAACTATTAATAAGCAGTATTTAGGCATTTACTGAGGCAAAAGACATAGTTTATGGTTAGTTAAAAGTGAGGCTTGGTCTCTAATCTAGTGTATTAAAAAATGTTGTTTCAACTTTAATAAGTAAGTTTTCGAGCTGCCTTAAAATTTGAAGTTTCACACATAAATTACACAAATCTGTTTCAACCTACATTCACATGAAACAGTAAATCAGTCTGTTTTGGTCTGACTGCTCTGCTCGGATTTCGCGACATGACTTTCTCATGCCATGACGTTGTTATAGGTAACATGCCAGAACCAGAAACTAGGTTGTGTTGTTGCAAAGTGCTGGACGAGCAGAAAATTGCTCATTTCCATAGAAACCAATACAGATATTCCAGAAAAACTAAGAGCAGCAAGGGACACATAAATTGGATCAAAGCTGCAATACTGATTACTATATGCTATAATTATTGACGGTCAATCATTTTAGATCCGGATTCACAAATAATCGGATTTGGACTGACAGTGTGATCGTAGCTTGAGACTGCAGACAAAAGTGCCCCAAGTCTGTGACTTTTAGTAACAGTGTGAACACCACAAACCACATAGAGTCCGGTCTTTTCAATTTTGATTTGGCCCACTTCCATATGTGGTACTAAATCAGATAAAGGTCTGGTGTTTTGCACTGCGACCTCAGTCTGAATTCTGGAATTCAAGCGACTTTTACATCACTCAAGATCAACATTCAACACTCTTCTGTGCCGATGGGAGTTGACCAAATATTTTAAAGATCGGTAGTTCTTTAAAGTATAAGATTAAGGAAGGTGACTGCAAAGTTAGTATTACTGCAAAGTTAGTATTACAATGACCACTCTATACAAACAAAAACTGGAAAAATGTGCTCTTTTCTCCTCATAGTTGTCTGCTTCCTACTTATTGCTGGCTTCCACGGCACATTACCTTATAGATGAACATGTAAATGCTGCCTTCAGTCACCTCAGTGTGAACTTCAATGTGAATTTTGAATTTCCATTTCCCAAAAGTATGTTCTCCTCTGAAACAAACAAAATCATATTTCTTTTCCTTACCAAGGAAACCCAAGGAACAGGTATTCTGGGTATTTGGAGAGGAAGAGCAGATATTTGGGAATAAAACGCGAATGAGTGAAACAAAGAAGAATGGATCAGGGGGGCGGAGGGAGGGGTCAGGCGAAGCAGACGGTCTGCGTTGGTCATTAGAAGAAAGAGTGGATGGAGAAAACAGACTTCAGAGGCCTTCAGTGGACAGTCCTCAAAGAATCTGGTGATGAGAAGAACGCTATGTGCTTCGGTTCCTCAGCAGAAATCTCCCTATCACTTCCTCACCCTTCTTCTTGCCACCATAATGGACAAAAACATGCACTTGTGTTTCAACACAACACAATCAAATCATAATCCTAGGTTTTTTGCTGCGATGCCATAGAAGAATAATTTCTCCAAAGAACTTTTCAGTGAACAGTTCTGAAAAGAACCATTTTCTTTGTAGTGCGAAGAACATTTTTATAACCTAAAAATCACTTTTCAAAGCATTGACAAATGCTTGGGAGGATCTTTGTAAATAATATGAATAATTGCCTTTTATGGCATTGTCAAATAAATTGTCCATTTTGGCAATTCCATAAAAGAATCTTTCATTAGAATTACATCATAATTTGAACGTATTATAACATAGGTTATGTGGTAATCAGCAGCAGGTCAAAGATCTTCTTGAGTTGACATTGTATTTAACTTGGAATTGATTTAAGTCTTTAGCATGTATTAATATTATTTTGGTAAGGAACTGGCAATAAAATGAAAAGCAATGGTTACATTTGAAAAACGACATGGTCACGTACTGTTTGTGGAAGCTCAATTCATTGTAACAATGTTGAGGCTAGACATCGGTCCGACAGGCCGTCACCAGCTGTAAGTGCTTCTGTATTCAATTTCAGCAGGATACCTCTTGTTCATAACTTTCTGTCCAGAGCACCCAAACCTGACCAAAATAACAACCCTTGTCCAAATGGAAGGACAGTGGAGAATCCATTATTTTATATTGTACTTAAGAGACCTATTGCCTCAGGAATATAAAGCATTTTGCATAACCCGAAAAAGTAAAGACTATTACTCAGGAGGGGTATGTGTTTTCATTAGTATTATTGTTTTATTTTCACCTTTTTACTAAGAAACAGTACCCTGTTTTGTCATTTACTGATTCATATCACAGATGTTTGGAATTGTCTAAATGTCTCACTGGTTTTTCATTCCCCTGCCAATCAGGACATTGGCATTGGATTTCCATCGTGTTTACACACAAAGCGCTTTAAGGCTGACGATAATGGACGCAAAGCAAAAGTTCCAAATACATTTGTATTTGTTTTGAAAATAGTGTGAGTGTGTGTAGTACGTCAGAAATACTGGGCATCTCTTCACTGATGGCAATAGAGTGTAACAGCGCCCGTCCACTTTTTCAGAGGCGTTGGTTCCAGAAGAATTTGTTCCATTTATTTCTCACATAGGGCTTTTAAAAAAGTCTTTGTTAAAGCTGTAAGCCAGGAACCAAATCAACCAGCTACGAGGCGAATCAGAACATTACAGACTTTGATTTGAAGCAAAAAATGAGAAAAAATAATTGTACAAAAATATAAAAGGTAGACTGCATACTTAATGAGGCGTACTTAGTGGGGGAAAGAACTACAATCCCATTAAGCATTGCAAACAGCAAATAGCAACATATGTAAAAAAAAATAATTTAAAATAATAATTATATATATACAGTAAAGTTTTGCGGCCTCAGTGCATCGCGGATTTTTCAAAAATGTTCATTCAAAAATTTTTTTTTTAAATACCACCATATTGGCAGTCGTATGTTTCCATTTGCTTTTGACGCAGTACATCCAGTGTATAGATTACTGGATGCACAGTAATACCTCGGTTTATGAGCGACTTAGTATACGAGCAAATCAGTGTACTTGCATGGAGGGTCAAATCGGTGTACGAGCATTGTATCGATGTGCGAGAAAATTTTTCCCTCACCCACGCGCATTTTTGTGTGGAAATATCTAACGCTCAGCATCGTCGCGCACATTTTTACTGGAAATATCCTAAACACAGCCTCTCATAACACAGTCACGCGGGGTGTTCCAACCCCTTTATTACCCCTTAACTCGTTCATTCTCTTAGCTTTGCTCGGTTTGGCAGCATCATTCACCACAGTGATACTTTTGTAACTGATTTACAGCGGTTTTACCTCGTGTTGTTAACATTAATTAATTGTGATCGCTATTGTTCACGTAGTGAAATATACACGTACAGTACCTAAGCAGTAACTGTCACGGTTTATGAATTCATTGTCTCCTGGTTCTGCCTGTGTGTGTGTGTGTGTGTGTGTGTGTGTGTGTGTGTGTGTGTGTGTGTGTGTGTGTGTGTGTGTGTGTGTGTGTGTGTGTATGTGTGTGTGAAAGGGGCCGGTCACTGAGCACTGACACACCTGATTCTCATATCATCTGCCTATCTCCCTGCCTATATCCCGTGCATTCGTTCGCGGCTCCCGTGCAGTTGTTCGCGTCTCCCCCGTCTCCCGTCTCCCATGTTCCGAGCTTCACTCTCGATTATCACTTTGTTTGTTTTTTGCACTATTATAATAAATTCACTCATTTGCACTTGAATCCTTACTTTCCCCACTCCCCCCTCCTCTCCCTTCTCTCGTCTCCTCCAAGCACGCTGCTCAAAGCTGAAGTGCATTACAGTAAATTGTCAAGTATTTTTAGAGTTTAATTGTCAATTATTAATTAGTATTTATATGAGATCTTAATGGTTATATTTTTAACTGCAATTAATAGGGTAAAACCAAAAAAATATTTAAAATGGGCATTTGTGGTCGTGTGGAACGAATAGATTGATTTTTAGTGCATTCTTATGAGGACATTTGTTTTGGTGTACGAGCATTTTGCTTTACGAGCTCGCTCTTGGAATGAATCAAATATTACTGTATTTAGTAAATGAACAAGGGTTAGAGAAAGTTTCCCCATCCCCTATTGAAGTTTCAGCCAAGACACACCTGCTTATGCTATGATGGAATCCAGGGATAAATCTCTGAAGGCAGTAAATAAAAAATAGATATAATTTTAAATGAACGTGATTGTTAATTATATGAATGAATACATTTAATAATTTTTTTTGTTTTTTATTGTAGATGAGATGGTCTGCAACCAAATAATGCATTGCATTAAAAGTGATTTGTTATTTTTAACTATAGGCCTATAATAACAACACAATGCTTTCGCCTTGAAACATATAGATTTGTTAAATGGATTTTCTTTTTCCGTATAGTCAGCATTTTGTGCTGATGAACATCTGACATTTGCTCAAAACAGAATAGTTTCGAAACATTTTTCAAGTGGAAATGTATCCTTCTCGACCTCAACTCATCAACAACCTCAGATGCATTCTTATCAGCATCCTGTCATGATAAAACTGATAGCGCTCGGAGCACAGAGGAAACGAGCTGTGTAGAAAACAAACAGCTGCATTTAATGCTACAAAACAAGTTGTATAGAAGAGAGTGTATATAGTTCTTCAGAAGACATAAGCAGATGGTGTAGTTTAAATATCTTCCAGCAAGGGGCCAACAGGACCGTGCTGACAAGAAAAACTTGACCCCTTGGGCAAGACGAGCAAGAAAACTGTGCCTCATTCAAAAATTATGAATTTTAGAATTGCATTAAAAAAACATGCATGTGTTAATGCTATTTGGGAGTTTAACAGGGTGTAACCGTCTGGAAAGCGGTTCAAATATATTTCAGAGCATGTTATAAAAATGGTCGCGGGGGCATTGCTTTGTATCCCCAACAGAGACAGACTCTATTCGGGTGAGAGGAGCTATCTGTCATTTATCCACATCTGAGTCAGTAGGAGCATTTTTCACTCTCTTCATCTTGTGCTGTATTACAACGCTCCTCTTTAGTTCCAGATAGGCTGAGCACATTGTTCCATGGATGTCTCTGGGGTTCACTGCGATGAGCTGTGGAGCACGCAGGTTTAAAATTAACCTAGGCAGGGGGAGAAAAAAACATGCCCAAGCTCTGGCCGAAAAGTTGCCTAACTTTAGCAGTGAAAGATGTGTTTTGACATCTGTCTAAGGACTGAGAAAAATGAGCTTGGAAAGGCCGCTGGAATCAAATGAAGAAGTAAAGTAAATGTTTGAGGCTAATGTCCTGTCATTTTCAATTAAGTGCAAAGCATGTCATGTCACAATGGAAAGTTATTTTGATTGACACATGGCTGTTCGTTCGGGTTTTCTTTGTGCATGAGCCTGAGAGCAACAACACTTGCAGTTTCACTCAGCGATTAAACTGGGAAGGGTTTAGGAGTGTGCTTGATCTGTGTGTGGGACAAGATATCATTTGATTAAGGATTATTATGTAGGATATAGTTATTTATTGATACCTTGAGGAAAATTGCAGTGATTCAGTCAAATACATAATCCCAGAATAGGAAATAACAATAAATACAACCCAGTACAATGCAAAAATATAAAATATAGCGAGAATATAAAATTAAATAGTTAATTTATCTTAAGTAGCTAATTTTTATTGCAATTTTATCGAAACATTAAGTATTTAAATGTTTTTTTTTACAAATCCAAACCTAACATAGGCCCAATCCTTAATTATACATACAAAAAAAAAAAAAGATTTAAATAAAATAAACAGTGTATTTAGAAAGTAAGATACATTTAGAAAGTTAAGTTAAACCCAAAGATAAAGTTTATAGATTTATTATAGTTTTTAAAGTTTATAATAAATAAAGATAAAGATAAAAACAAAGATAAAGTTCATAGAATTATTATAGTTTATAATAAAGGTTAAGTTAAAACCTTAAGTTTAAAAACTTAAGATCCTTTAATCATACATAAAATAATTGGGGAAATTTTTTTAATAAATAAAAAACAATTAAAACTGAATTGTTAATTATTTACCTTGTTGACGTACTTACTTTTATTGAAACATTAATATGAAATTTTTATATGAAAAATAAAATAAATAGGACAACAAATCATTTAGAAATTAAATGACTTAATTAATAGATTTAATTATTTATTATTTATTGTGTTGAAATATCTAACTTTAGCCTCAATATGAAAACTTTATCTATCTATCTATCTATCTATCTATCTATCTATCTATCTATCTATCTATCTATCTATCTATCTATCTATCTATCTATCTATCTATCTATCTATCTATCTATCTATCTATCTATCTATATGTAAATCTATGAAACATAATTCCTCAAATCTTTTCATAAATGTCCAAGAGCTCAGCAAAACATCAGCATTCATTAATTTCAAATGGCTGTCAGTGGATAAAAGATGCTCTTTGTGTCTTAATGATTGAAGATCCTAACCAGCCAAACCTTGACCACACTAGCTGCTATACCAAAAACCTTTATTTTTTTAGCTATACAATTTTGCGTTGTGATTTCATTCATGTAACCTTGTCAAATTATACCACAAACAGCAATGATTGCGCCTGGGCTGATCGCCGAGATTTTCACGCATTAACCAGAATAACAATCGTGAATCATGTATGCAGAGATGAAAGATTTTGGTCAAAACGAGACTGGCCACCCTTGGGAATGTGTACAAGACTTGAGGGCTTGTGTGTTTATTCCTCTTTCATCTTCTGACTGTGTCGTCCTCTGATAACAGCCACTTCCAGACAAACAAGCACTGTATCTGGATATAATTATGAGTGAAAACATGATGGGTCAGGGACACACTGATCATTTCACCAGACACAGAGGTCAGGAGAGGCCTGAGAATGGATATCCTCCACACTTGCGTTCATCATCTCCCTTAAGGACATTTATCAACATCCACACTTCCTCGTTCTCCAGGGCCTAGTCAATATATCCCGACCTTAGCCCAGCAGGCACTAGCAGCTGTGCCCCATCATTCATGCTTGATGGGGTACAAAAAGTTGGCACAGTTTAACACTCAGAATGTACAAAAATATAAAACACTTTATAGTGACTTTTTATGTCACAGTTCTGACTTTATTTCTGTCTTTATCTTGGGTGAGAAGATCACTCAAACTCGACTTTATATCTTGGAGGCTATAATACATTTATACATTTTATATATATATATATATATATATATATATATATATATATATATATATAGGATAAAATATAAAATTGTCAAAAATGATGTTAGGAAATATAAATATATACTTCTTGCGGTATGGGTTCCAAGGTTCAGTTGTCTCAGGATATCCGCTGTGTTAACCGCAGAAATGTTCCCAAAGGAGGGATGTATCGTATCGTCTGTGGATCAGACTAACCAACACTCAAAGCCTCTGCAAGGAACTTTATAACCAAAATCCCACTTAGCAATAAGGCTATTGAGGTGAGACACTTAAAGTTCTTCCATTTCAACTTCTGGACAAAATACATACATACCCCAGTTGAACCCTAATCAGCTGACTCTCCAAGGAACAGCTTTTGTTTCTTGCAGAGCAGTAAACCAAGTTCAAAGTTGGGGTTTGTTTCCTGTGGAACTCCCCTTGCTTCTCATTCATGTCTGGATAAGAAAAGTAATGGTAGAAAGCAAGAATGGATATCGCTATAATTCTACAGTGCCTCAGGGATACCAGGGTCCTTAACCTTCTTAAACACCAGACAGGTGTTTTAGAGAATAATTTCTGCAGATTTCAATCAATCTTACCCGCTGAACTGCCACAGTAATTGCAAATGAGATTTTTTTCATGCTCTTGACTGATTTTTGTTGATGTAGTAGAAGCTTTCAGCAGGTCTTACACAAATGAAAACATTTTTTGGAGATCACAGTGTCCGTGCTTGGCTGGAGGATCAGGAGACTTTTGAGGGTATAGTTGCAGGAGGAACCAGAACAGCCATATTTTGCGTCAGTGGGTCCTGCACAGTTTGAGGAAAGTTTTGCCCAAGCTTCCATATTGTGTCATTAGGAGCATTTTCAACAAGGCCAACATGCCTGCGGCAAGTTACTCATGAGCTACTCTGTGTAAAAGTCAGTTTGTCTGTCTGGCATTTTTGCTTTGCTATATCATTAGATTTAAACCATCTAAAAAACACTGTTCATTTTTAACTGGCAGACTTGTGCTTTGGCGTGATGTCAGTTCTATGACATCATAATCACAATCCTCATAAAACAATGTAATTGTATCAATGCATGCAATGGTTTTGAAAAATAGAAACCAAACTGACATCCAGAATCAATGATTAAAGAAACTGCATTGCCAAGGTATTTGTACATACAACTGCTGTAAAATAATTATAAATAATCCAGTCGACAGCTGATGGATAGAACCAAGTCCCACATGAACTGGAAAGTATTAATAAATGTTGACCTTTGAATTCTGACTTTTAAGAAAATGTGATGTTTTACAGGTTATGTGCATATTCAGAGCTGACCTTTATTAAGCATGATGTCATTTTTGACTGTGAACGAATTTGAACTTGTTTCGATTTAAATGGAGGCCAACAGCTTTATAAGTATAAAGACTGACAGTAATCTGTGATCAGAACATTCATTTGACCAGTGACGCCATGTTTCAGTCACATTTTGAGCCTGTGCAAGTCTATAATTTTAAGACACCTCACTGTGTAACTAAACATTATATGGGGGAATATTTAAAGCAACATGCCAAAAAAATATTCTCTCACAGAATTATGGTGAGTTGAGTTCAGTTCTTGAAGTGGTACGGGTAAAGAGTGAGTCACTGCGTGAAACTATACCAAGCACGGAAAACTCCACAAATGCTCTTACTGAGTCCGAGCACGTGCCAGAAGGCTGGTGCAAGTCCCTTGTCTGGCTTGTTTCAAACGATGGAAATTCTGGGCAACACATACTTGTACTAAATGCAATCAGAACAATTCTCGTTTGATGCTGTAAACTGCATTATTTTGAGCGTTCACAATAGTCGACAAATAGACAGGGACATGATTCTTTGTTTCAAATTGTGCAATCTGTGGAATTTTTCCATTTCAATTAATACAACTAGAGCATAATCTACACACTTTATCTTTAGAATTAATATTTGCATAAAGAAAAGTGTACGTTTTTATCTTCACTAACTCAGTGCTTCTGTGTGTGACATGAATTTTTTAATATTCCATGCAGACTTTTTTTATTATAGTTTGGCAGATTTTGGATTGAGCAGGTTTGTAAAAGAAATGAATAATAATAATTAAAATTCAATTACTTTTTAGTCTTTAAGGTGGGAGAAAATGTCTGTCTAATACACTGGGCAAGCTCAGGCTAGTATAACTTAATAATCTTGACCAAATATGTCACATTCACATATGATAGGACATTTTTCCACCCTGTTATTTTTGCACTGAGAAACAGGGTGAAAGTCTGAAGCTAACAAAGCCCACTAGCTAGAAAGTTATTAACATTTAGGAAGAATTTCAATAGATATGTAAAGTCTATTTGAAAATAACAAACATACAAGAATTTTCATGCCCACTATAAACTGACTCAACAGGAAAGACATGATGTTTATGCAATTAGATAAGTCTTCTAAAAACGAGGAAAAGAGAGAAAGGTTTATGACTGATACTGAGAGACATAAATAACATAATTTAATGGTTATACACATTAAGAAATATCTATCACAATAAGTAAACGTGTATACTAATAGTCAGACATGCTTATTTAGAAATATATATATGTACTGTAAATATGGGAATACATGATTGGGGACATGGGAATTTACCTATCAAGTGCTTCAAAAAGTTTTTTTAAGCATTATTCTTAAGTACTAATCAGTTAATAGGTATTAATTAGGTTTAAAAATATAGCAGGATAAATAATAAAAATACCAATTGCAGAGTGGCTCAAGTGGGTTTTGAAATGTGCTTCTAATGATAAATAGGCTTTGAGTGTTTGACTAGAGCTTGGATGCAATTGACCGGAGAACCTGTTAGCCTACATTTCATGTCCGTGCTGCGTGATACTGTCTTAGCATGGGTTCAGTATGGTTCTCTCCTTCACTAATGATTATGGTGGAGAGAAAATACCAGGCTTTTTGGACACTGGCCTTGCGCCTTTTTTCATAGTGCTCAACCAGATGTTCATTCACATCACATCTAGCAAGCATCTTATATTAAAGTGAATGCAAGCCAACATAAATGCTAGCAACCTGCATTAGTATATCAGAACAAATTATTCTGGAGAACAAAGTTTCATTGTGATGCACATTGTAGAGTATGCTACTAGTTTTGGTGCATGGCTGATTATGCTTATGGAACTAATCTGACTTAATACGTTACGCTGATTATGAAAAATTCAGGCAAAAGCGAGGGACACAGATGATTGAGAATAGCTGATTACATAACACAAAGGTGGACATCATAGAGAAATAGCTTTGTGAAATAGTTAGGGCATTGCAGAATAGCTTGATCTGTTTTTATTCTTTTTTGTTTGTTGATGTAATCACTGAGAGCATTATACTTTGATTCTGAGCTATGTATATTGTCATAAACCAGTCAGAGCTTGTTTTAATTTCCTTCCCTATCCTCAATATTTTTGAGTACTACCAGAACACTGTAAGCACCTTATTTTTTATAATCAGTCTGCATGATTTCAACACGCTTTCTTTTTTATTTACATTCAAAACTGCTTTACTTTGACATTAAAAAAGCATACAAATTATGATATGGTCACAATCTCAGCGTTCCTTGATAAAACGCCTACACTTACGAAAAATAAGTAGATTCATCGTTCTGAATCCAATCCGGACTAGCCTTTGACAAAAAATTTGCTTTTCTCAGCTATTCATTTAAAATGTGTTTTTTAAATTGAAAACTACTAAACTGGTAGTTTACAGAGAGTACACTTCAAAAGTTCATAAAAATGTGCTACAAGTATCTATTCAATCAATAACTTATTTCTAACATGATTCCTTTTGTTACTGTGGTGCCAGGTTCGAAATCAATGCAGGATTGTCTCAAAATGCCCCAAATTAATATAAATGAGCACAAAACTCAAGATATGATCTTGTTTAAAAAAAAAATCTTATATAGAATTTAATCAAGTGATATCACAAGAGCAAGAGAGCTGTTTTCACGAACATGAGTAAGATTGCAAACATTGCAATTATAATATCATTAATGATATTAACTTCATACAAAAAGTTGTCACGTAAATTCTAGACAAAGTTTTGCGATTTCGGCAACATGTTTTTGTTGCTAAATAAAACAGCTGTTTTTTAAAAATCGGTTGAATATGATTCAGTGGCTCAAAGTGTTTTGATTTCAGTTTCATATTTAAAAGACCTATCACTAGACCGAAAAGTAGACCTTTTTTCAAAATTTTAAAAACATTAATCTGAACATTATTTATGCCGGCATAACTGTACCAATTCAGATGCAACTTCTGTGGATCAGCAACACAGATTACTTTTACTGTTATTGATTTGATTGGTAACAATACTGTATAGTGTCTTATTATTCTAACAATATTTATTGATTAAATATGAGACAGTCTCAGACAGTCATTTCTATGAGTTTAAGGAGCGCTGGACTCACCCTGAACTGGTCTTGGTCTCGGATTAGGTGGTCTTGAATACAACACGATTTAAACACTAAAAGTGGGCCAATTTAGTCCCAAGTAGTGTTGAAACAGTGCATTTGTATACTTCTGGTACTTTAATATTTGTAAACGTACTGCATAATGTAGCCCATAGCCTACTTAAAAATACACTTGAACTTTACTAAAGTATACTTAATAAAATGAGCTTGATGTGCACTTATTTTGTGTAAGGCTAAGCTTCTTCCAGCCCAGTTATTGCAGGGTTTTGACCACTTCTTTAGCTGTTTCAGGCGAGAGACCAGCAAAACACCAGCTTGGGCCAGGCTGGTTTTAGCTGAAGGGGTTTTCTCTCTTCTTCTTCCCCAGCAGGGTTGTTAAACGAGCCTTTGGAGACCCCTCTTCGGCGACAAGGTGCAGTACAGCCTCCAGGAAGAGACAACCCTGGCGACTGAAATAGATTGTTCATATCAAACAAGAAATACAACACGTTAATGACCCGGTTAACCCACTCCCATGACTTCTCCAGAAGACGAGAGTGTTTCCTGGAGTCTAATAGGCCCCGTGTCCGAGCTGTCTAAGAAGCAATGTCGATTGCTCCATTCATCTGATGGACGCGACGCGGATGTTTGCCTGTTTTATGTGAGCGGTGAATTCTTCGCGATGGACGCTCGCTGCGCTCATTCGGGTATGAATTATTCAACGTTGTATTCGTTTATATAGGTTCTTAAAGCGCTAGAAAAGGACATATAGCTACTTTAGCTATCCAGCTAAGCTAACAAAAATGGCAAATATTAGTTGTTTTATCTATTGCTTTATTCCTTTCGCGCCCTTTCATGAAATCACCATGGCAACCGTTGTTGCCTAAATGTCAATTGCTTCCATGCAATACTGTAAAGTTATTATGAGAAGTCCTGAAAACGTAATAAGACGTTTTCCAGAGTCTTTCTCTCATCTTTGTTTAATGATGAGGATGAGAATGATGATTAGTATTGTAATATGAACTTTGTTTCCACAGTTATTGTCGTAGACCAGGGCCTACAACCTTCAAAATCAAAAGAGCCATTTTGGCCTTTTTACTTCCGAATAAAATTCACGGGAGCCACAAAACCGATGTGATCCCTAAAATTAAAACAACACTGCATATAAAGGTTTATATCCCGTTTGCAATACATACAATAACTATAGTGTGTAGCATTTGTGAAATTACAGAACTACAAAAATAAAACTAATGACGTTTTATTGCTGTTTGTGACAATGGAAAACATCAAAATATTTTTTTATTTACATATTTAAATTATGTAACAAGATTACTTCGATCTTGAAATTTAAGAGGTATACCATTGAAAAAAATTTAATAAATTAATAAAATTGCTTATTTATTGATTTATTGATTTTAAACATTCTGTCAGACAAATAAGATGTTTATGTGTTACATGCTTTCTGAATTGTGAAATGAAACACTTGGCTTTCAGGAGGTCCGCTGTGTGATGGAGATATCGAGGAGGCCGATGGGGTTCTTCAGGTTTTCTGTCCTTGGCATGAATATGACTTCAATCTGAAAACAGGGAAATCAAGCACAGGTTTACAAGTAAAGCATTTTTTGTTCAACAATTTAACTCCTATTTAAAGGAATGTTCTTGGTTCAAGCTCAATAAAGTTCAAGTTCAAGATAAGCTCAATAAGCTCAATTTGTGCTATATTGTCGACTACCACAGAAAATTAGTAATAAGAAAATTCAAAGATATTTGCAACTTTTTATCTCACAATTCTGACTGTTTTTCTCACAATTGAGATTCTCAATTGATTCTTGTTATTCTAATATTTTCCCCCTCAGAATCGTGAGATATAAACTTGCAATTTCGAGTTTAAAAATTTCTATATTGTATTGAATCTGGAACATTCAGTTATATGAGTGGTGATTATGTTTTGATAAGCACATACTATAGGAGATCTAACTACCTTACTTTATATGAATCTCTAATAGTTTATTTAGCTTATAGTTAATAGTAGTATTTCTTGAGTCAGTGAGATGCTTGTATATGCCTCTTAGACATCATTGTATACACTAAATTTCATTACTCAGCATTAAAGGTTCAGCAGTCAGCCAGTTCAACCGGTTAAGTTAACCAGTGATTCAGTCGATGATTCAGCGTCCCTGAAAAACACTTGTATTTTTATATTAAAACCACATTTGTTGTGCCATCACTTTAACTCACTATGGCACCAAACATTATCTCACACGGTAATGGATTGTACATTAACAGAATCATACAGAAGTAGGTGCTGCCAAACAGACGTTTGGAACTTTCCTAAGAATTCAACTACCATCGTTTTGGCACGTTTCAATTTAGCCAAGCATCTGCTTTTTTAATAAACAGAAGAAATGTGTTCTCCCATGCTGCGAATATAAATAATTGGGCTGTTGGACGTGACAGCAAACTCCGTCCAATCAATATAAGGCAAAGTCTCTGTAAACCAATCCATAATTACGACAGTCGTCCTGGGGGGCTCGACACCTTGAAATGTTCAGTAATTAGACTCTGTTCCCACCACCGGTTAACATCCACCATGCTCGTATATCAAAGTAACTTCCTAGCTTTAGGCTTTTACAGCTGT
This sequence comes from Rhodeus uyekii, assembly GCA_037043235.1. Taxonomy (NCBI): domain Eukaryota; kingdom Metazoa; phylum Chordata; class Actinopteri; order Cypriniformes; family Acheilognathidae; genus Rhodeus; species Rhodeus uyekii. Next base: position 289,841 of record JAWRVZ010000218.1, on the reverse strand, counting down.
GCAAGCAGAAATAGAGAGTCAGATGCATTGCAGGCGGTCAGTTTTATTTCTTCAAAATGTATAGTTTCTTCCTTTTCTTTTTTAGCAAAAAGTTTATGAAGTGAAATCGGAGGATGGCAACGTATACGTCAAGCACGCAAGCGAGCTCTCATTACAACCTTTTGGCCAGGTCAAGGAGCACTGAAGTTCTTGGTTACTGCAATGTTTGGTTCCCTTGAACTAAATCATCTGTTTGGATATCGCTACTGCGGATAATATTTGAAAATGATGAATATATTTTAGTTGAATAAACTTTCCTGTTCCCCATGGAGCAACTGTTAATGTCTGTGACAGTTTGTGTATATACAGAATAAATTGTACTTTAATTTTGTACGCAAATAACACTAAAATGAACATTGTGTTCTGACATTTAGATTATATATTTTATGATTTATTTGAATTATGAATATCTTAACATGTAACTTGACACTATTTATATGCAAGATTTATTGAACTCAGGGAAATTGAGGTCATATTCAATTCATTTAGTCATCTGCTTTTTAGTGGTTTAATTAGCCTTAGTTTTAGGTTCATAATCGTTAGTACTCCAGCAGGGTTCGTAGCTGTCATTGAAAACTGGAAAAGTCAGGGAATTTTTTAGTGTCTTGAAAAATCATTGAAATGTCATGGAAAATTGTAATTTGTCAAGAAAGTCATTGAAATGTCATTAAATTTGTCTTTCGTCTCTATTTATTTTTTCACTTCGTTCTTTTTTCTTTTTTTCTTTACTTAAATCCATCCGAAATCTTTTTATTTCTCAACGGTCGGCACTTCCGCGTTTGTAAATTGACGAATGACAGTCAGCGCCGCCTGTGAGAAGCGCGAGGAACCTCATTCAGCAGTTGCAAATGGCGCATTTGACCGTTCCGTTCGACTATTGTCATTCAAATACTATGCCGGGGGCGTCAGTGTTATACAAAGATTGGCTTCAGGCTGTGGATGGCGATTGCTAGAGGTATGTCAACACCTTCGCCAGGTTTTATAAGCTGGATGTTCCATCTCTGGCTTCTCAAGTGCTTTCGGCGAGTAATTGAATAAATTATTCCTGGGATGTTGCTACTTTTCTCATGATACAGTTGTTACCGCTTTTGCTGTTGACGCTGGGGTTTCTGTACAGTAGTTTGTGCTTATGTGCTCACTGTCGCCGCTTTGCCGTTGACGCTATGCTCTCACATTAGTTTTGCTTAAATGCTCTCTGAATAGTCGTGTCTAATGATGTTACGTCTGACAACGACGCTCCGAAGCTTGCTTCAAACTCGAACGGTCCTTGCAATGAACCACTGCTTCGGAGCTTGTGTCATTACGTCACTAGTCACGTGAAAATGACGTTTGAAGCAAACACACTGCTTCACTCCGGCAGTGAACCACCTGACAGCTCTGACAGCCCGATCCAGTGTTGACGGGTTTGAAACCGGGCGGCTGTATTTCTTATAAAAGTGAAACCAAACCATGGGTTGTAGTAGACGGTGTTTGCATTGGCGTTATTGTTGAGGAGAGTGGATTGAGTTTATTTTAGTGTTGTATATTCAAAGCAATATATCCTCATTTATATCAGCTTTCTAAACTGTTTTTGTGTACTCCTGCATCATCTGTTCCATGCGAGAGGATATTCTCTAAAGCTGCTGATTTTTTTTTAAAGAATTCGCCTTTCACCAAAGACTGGAGAAAATAATATTTCTGAATAAAAACCATACCGTTTAATGAACACTTTGTCTAAGCCTTCTGAATGTACCCAAAGCACACCCTCTATAAGGTTTCAGAAATGACGTGAAGGGGAGGACTTGCTAAATGGGAATGTGCATTTTGATGCACATTTGATTTTTTTTTCCCCACTTTTGACCCCACCAGATATGCAGCTTGGGATCATTTTGATGCAGGAGAATTTTGTAAAAATGGTCAAATTTTGCAAGAACAAAGATAAATATTGTCAATTGTATTTTAAATATAAAATGGCTTTAACTTTATTTTAGTTTATTTTCAAGTGTCAAATAAGTATTTATTTTACTAAAGTTCTCTGAATAAAAGATAGGACAATCTGATTATGACCCCTTGAAAATTGTCAACAAGGGTTAGATGACCCCTGGTTTTCAAAACCTATTGAAATCCATGGATGGGACTTCAGACTGTTTTATGTGTTACTAATTATTTGTATTGTAGTGTACGCTACTTTTTCAAGGGACTATCAGTCTGGCGTTTTGAATGTGTTTGTTCCTGTTCTGGTTTTTGCCACTTAATTGAATTGCAGTGTAATTCCATACACATTTTTATGGGACTTGGCAGACTGTTTTGCCCATTGCTGTAGACGGCTTTAGTTTTTAAATGCGTTTCTTCTGGTTTTGATACAGGTACGTGTATCATATTTTTTTGACTGTACAAAATCAAGTATTAAAATGTCATTGAGAATTATAACTTTGTCATTGAAAAGTCATGGAAAAGTCATGGAATTTTTTTGAACTGATGTGCTATGAACCCTGTCCAGAGATGTTAATGTGTTTCTCTCTAGGGCCGTAATAAATGTTTACAGTTGTAATTTACCCTAATTATACCCTCCTAGATCCAATCCTCTTGAGTGTCAGGAAGAAATGACTTTCACTGGAGGGAAAAAATTAAGTGACTTCTTCGAATGCCATTAATTACTTAGTCGACTTATTTTTTTTAATCTTTATGATTCCATTATGTAAGTAATGTCTCCAAATAGATTTTTTTAATTACATTTTTATTTCTTCCCATCTATGCATCATCAGTATTTGTGAAATTATGCTACCCCTATAAAATATGAATGCTATTAAAATTAAGTTAGCTCAAATATTTTTTGCCTGTACAATGTTCAAACATTGGCTCAAACTGTTCTTTACTATTTAAATAATTTATATGTGTGATTTCTTTTATAAATTTTGTACATCTTTTGTATGTGAGTCTTATGGAATAAAAACAATGTCAATAGAACGTTTACAAGAGATCTTTATTTACATTCTAGTAAAATTGACAGACATTTTAATCCACAATTTACACATAAAACTGGCTTTTGAGATAGGAAGGCAGGAAATTTCATGCAGTCTAAGTTACAATATGATTCGCATGGATTTTCAGCATTTACTTTACGTAAGATGTTTGTGAAGCAAGCATGAAAGTAACTCTCACTTTGTAGTGTGGACAATGCGGTTGAGTTATCAACGCACATTTTGCCAGAGGATATTCTTGGAAATGTTGTAGTCTCCCTGAGACCAGCCAGACAGTTGAAGCGAGGACAAACACTTTTTTTGAAAGCTAACTGGAGGCCAACTAAGTTTTTTAGCACCGTATTCATCCAATACCCACCTCCAACTTGCCTCAGAAATGTACAGTATAGATATGCTGAAAGACCAAAGGTTATATTAATTGGATATATTACAAAATTACAGAGGTTTAAAGTTATTCAAGTTACAAATGTATATCTCAAGACAGTTAGACAGTCTGGGGTAGAAAAAACAAACAAACATTATTTAATTTTTTTAATTGTGTACATCAATGTGTTTTACAGTTTAAATGGGAAAAATGGGCATTACATTTTAATATTTAATTTCGTCATGATTCTAGTTGGCCACAACGTGTTTTTAATGGCACAGTTTAACATACTTTCTACATATTGTAATCTGTTATTGAAAAACTTGTATTTTGCATTTGGTTAGATTTATTTAGATGAATCAATATTGTTTTTTGAGGTATTATATTTTGTTTCTTTCAATATTTAATTTGGTTATATTTCACAATATTGTTTACATTCTACCCGCACTGGGCAAGCTGCACATCTTTATAGACACAGGCAATAAACCGTTCCTCCATTATCTATTAAAACATGCACTGTAATCCCTCAACCCAATTAACTTTCTTATTTGAAACAGCACAGGATAGTGAGGAGTTTTAAGGCATATGGGGTTAGACAAATCAACGCAGAATTACCATAATGAATTCCTATTTGCAACAGGAAAATACAGTTTTTCATTGTCAGGTTGCTAAATGAGAGGAGCCTGTAATGCATTAGCCAGATCATATTCATTATGTCTTGGTGAAGCAAAAAAACATTTGCTATGGATTTTGAAATTCAGATATACACTTACTGAGGGAATAGCCCAACATATCAAACAGACCTATGGCTGATTGGCTCATAACATAGGATGTTTTTTGTTTGGACTCTCAAGTCATTATTGGAACACAATATTGCACTTCAGGAGACAGACAGAAACAAGAAACAAAATACAATCAGTTTACTCTAAGATCTAGACATCATACACTGAGATGTACTGTATTAGTTGGATTTCATATCAAAAGAAAACTTTTAATTAGGCCAGTCATGCGGTTAAAAGAATGAAGAGAGCATTTCAAAAATGTCATTTGAAAATGTTTGAAATTAGGGCCATTATATCATTCTTTATGTCTCACCACATGTTTATTTAGTCTACCTTATACTGTTAAGGGACCAAGTTCTTTGGTCAGACTGATAGTTGGCCAAAAAAGGAGGCGAGACAGAACAAGCGTTTTTGCTGCCTCGGGTCTAGTTCATTGCATCCCACAGCGTTCTCTAATATGTCGTTGATGAAATGATTAGCAGCTGTCACACTTGACCTTAACCCATGTAGACTTGTCTCACCTGTTTCGCCTATCATCAATTAAAGACACTGATCAATTAGAGAAAATGAGTCAGACATTCCACATAAGCGTTTTGACATTTGAAATAAATAAATGACATCATCCTGTTGGAGGATTTGGCCTAATCATAAAATAAATGTCTCAAACAATGAAGTAAACTTGAGAGGACAGTTTTCCATACACAAACAGAAAGAGTTTAAATGTGTTCAGATAAATCAGGTAAGGATTTTGCTCCGTTAGGACAGAGCATCCAATATCACCTAGCTGGCCAAGTTTAGGATTTCCATTGCAGGATTTTTGAGTCTTATTTCTTCATTCTTTTCAATCTGAAAGACCTGCAAGTGAATAGAAAGTATACACTTGATTTTCATCAATAGCTTGAAATTATAATGTTTTTTAAAAAACATGAACTCTTGAAAACTCACCTAAAGTAAGATCTACTGTCTTGGTTGTGTCCTTGTGACAGGTCTCCTTCTGTTAGTGTTCGTGGCTCTGCGGTTCTGGCTCCTGCCCTGTTGGCCAAAGGGGTAGGCCACCATTTGGGTTGACCCTCTTCTGACTTGCAATCCCTGGGACTCCCTCATCTCCCGTGCCATCTGTGTTAGTGTTAGGCCAGGATTTGTTTGCAAGCGCTGAAATAAGCTCTCACGATTTACAGTTCTTTTAGGGCAGTTGAATGTTAGTGCCACTCCAGAATCTGACTTCATCTCCCTGGAAAAACCATCTGAAGTTCCATCAAAGCAGCGGCCAATGGCGATCTCTTTGGCAACACGTGGATTCTGGTCTGTGACGGTGTATATTCCGTAATTGTGTCCAAGGGGATCAACAGGAGCTAACATGTTGAATGCATGAGACTCATTGTTCTGAAGAACAGGAGGATGCTTTATTAGATACTCTTGCAAGAGACCGTTTACGCCTATCCGACGGCAGTTGCCTTGTGGAATCACAGAAATAAGTGACCTGTCTACAATACTTTGATCAAAGAGCATCCCGCTGCACTTGAACTCAAGACAAGCAGCAGATGTGTTGGGATGGTTTAAGTCACGGGTACTACGAATGTCTCTAATGCCGTACAACTGACCCCTTGTTTGAGGATGAGTGCCACCAAGGTTTCTTGACCTTACCATGATTTCTGTTGCTCCATGAATCTTAACTTTAATGAAGCAAGCCCTGAACTCTTGTGGATTTGGCCACCAGGAAAGGTAGTCTCCAGTCCAAGATGTGAGGTCACTCTCCTGAAAGGGTACCACGTTGTACTCATACTTATCCTTTTCAACACGGAAGAAACGAAAGTGGTTTGCATCAACAGGTGCATTTTCACATGCAATTAAACTCTGGTAGGGATAGATTGGACCATTTGTTTCATCAAAATTGTTAGGGTTTGGTTTGGCCAGGTTGATTCGGAAAGCTGTTTTCTTAAGTGCTTGATCCTCATGATCTGAGCGCTGGTAATCTAACTTCCCTAAGTAAGGCTGAGACACGCCAATAATGTTTGGGTTCATTTTTGGCGTTGAGGGAGCTGCTTCCAATTCCTCACCCCCCATTATTGCCGTGACGTAAGCCGTGTACGCGTCAGGCCTCTGAGCATCACAGAAAGCTGGAAGACAAGCACCGTTTGGTCCTGTTATCACACTATCAAAGCGACCCCATGCCCTTGGATTTGATGAGTAACCAGGCTTGGGCTCCAGGTTTATCAAGCTTATTACCACTCCTTCTAGTTGCTCGTTGGGCAGGAACTTGTCACTCATGTACGCCCTCACCTTGACATAGCAGCGGCGATTTTCTGGTACGTCAAGATTGAACAACCTACGCTCCCTGATTTCCATATTTCCTATCAGGAAGGTGCGCTCCTCTCGCTTGTTTCTCCCACTGCCAGCAATAGTACTTTGTGTGGGTTGAAAGTTACTTTCCTCTTCCCAAATGCCTGTGTCAGGATTGAGGGACCAGAGTTTCATAGTAGGAATGTGCTCCTGCATTTTAACATGCTCTGTATCAAGGAGAACTTGGACTGCGCCGGCTCCTAGGACCTCCTGGTTTGCACCATCTCGGAAATCTACTGAAAACATTCCGTATGTCCTGAGAGGGAGCATGTCTCCTTCGTCATCTACAAAGTTGAGATCACCAGGGGCAGCAGCAGCCATAGTAATGTTGCGTGGGTCAAGGAACGTGACGCTTGCCTTAACAGTCCCTTCGTACACTTCCCCTGTGTTTTTATGGAAAGAATTCGGAGGTATGACCAATTGACCGATAGGGTCCTCACCTTTAATTTCACCTAGGTAAATGGTATTGCTTTCTGCAGCATTGATATCAATAGGTTCTTGCTTCCTCATCACTTTTACATCATGATAGACTGCACCTCCTCTCTTGTCAAAAATAAAAACCTTGACTGTGTCAATAAACTTCTGTGAAGGGTCAACAAAGTTTACCACAAGACGCTGTGTGTCTGGAGACACCTGGATTGTGAACCCACCCTGATATCCTGTGGTACCTATCCGTTCCTTCCCTATGTAAATGTGTCCAAAGCGAAGGGGTTCATCATTATCTGTTGCCACCACTCTGCCCCGTACAAGGACTTTGGGCTCCACACAGGTCTGGCAGGCACATTCACTCACAACTTTGATAGGCAGGGTGTAACGGCCACATTTGATCTCTTTAGTCTCCATTTGTTTGACCCCACAGCAGAAGCCGGATCCATCCCTGCAGCGCATGTCAAAGTCCAGCGACCCTGGGCATTTGTTGTGTGGACAGCGACCTGCATTGTAAAACTTGGAGTCTGTTCCTGGCTGCTTGCAGTCAAATGGCAATTTGATCAAGTGAGAATCAGGTGTTGAGTTGCATGGTGGAGATTCTTTAGCTGTGAAAACAAAATGTTAGATCAGCGTGCTACAATTTCGATATTTACAAGCACAGTAAAAATGTTGCTTTCTAGTCAAATATATAAATATCCTTAAAACCGATCAATTTACTTGATAAGACAAAATGTTTTCAGAGAAAATATTTAAGAGTAATTCAGTTTATTTTTCTTCTCCCACTGACCTTTTTCCTCTTAAAGCATTGATTATTAAATGCGTTAATGAGAAAAAGAAAATTCTATAAAATTCTGAAGTAAAATTTCCGTTGTTATAAAGATGTTTTGATTACTTTCACAGTAAAAATGTTTTACAAAAAATATTTTACAGTGATAATCTTATTGGTTAACGTTTACCAGCCAAAAACATTACATACCACTTTGTTTTAAAGCCAAATAATATTGTTTCAGAGGGGAAAAAACTGCCTCCAGTAATATGGTGATGAATGGAACGTTGTGAACAAATAAAACTAGGTCACTGAACTTGCCTGAAAAGGGAGTTTGATGACTTGCCAAAGTATTGTATCTGATTAAATTTTATGATCTCATTCTGTCACCATATTAATGACTGCAATCATTATTGTCACATTACCACTCCACTGCAAATGCTGCTCATTTATTCATTAGAGATCTGTTTTTTCCTTTAAAATGACATTTATTCAAGAGAGCAACCATGTAACCTTATTTGAGGTTGATGAAATTTAATTTACAGAAAACTCTTCTCCTGTAGCTGTTGTTTGAATGCAGGAGTGAATACAAAACACATTAATCATCCTCCATTAAGAATCCCGCGGTGACAGGTGTTAGTGTTTCATTCAGCAAAGCACATTTCATATGCCATAATGATTAAGAAGGAAAGAGATTCCTCAGACAAAGTCTAGGGCTGATTGCTTTAGCATACATTTCAGCAGACTATTTCTGACAATCTATATCTTGGGTAATAAGCATCATGGGGATTTTCAAAATGTGTAGTTATGAGCACAAAAGTAGAAATACATACTTGTCTGAGGATGAAAAAACAGGATTTATTGACGAGCTTGGATTTCACTTTAATATGGAGAAAAGGTGGGATTTAAGGATTTTAGTCTGCTCAACATGACTTCTTGCCAGTCATTCCTTGTGTAGAAATTGGTAATTTCTACCAACTTAAACATAATAAAACATTGTACCGCACATGTCACTAGACATTATAGGCTTTAATATATCATTAGAGACCTCAGTATGTAATGGGATTATATTTCTTCTTTAAGGACATTTTGACATATCCCTGTTGACCGCAAAAATGGTTTGGCACTTACCGAAAACAGTGAGGACGGCTGAAGTAGACTTGATGCTGCCTGTCAGACTAGTTGCTTTGCAGTGATATTGCCCTGATTGCTCTGGTTTCAGGTCCCGCAGTACCAAATCTTCATCGTACTTGTATTTTGTGCGATTCAATAACGTTCCATTGTGGTACCTTTGAATCAAACAAAACTACATTGTAACTACGACGTTAACGCCATATACCAGAAAATAAAACATTCTTTGTTTTTTACCAGTAATATTTGTCAGGTTTCGGTGTTCCTGTTGCTCTGCAGCAAAGGTTTGCACGTTGTCCTTCGTAACGTACTTTGTCTTCGGGGTGTTTCTCAATATATGGCTTTTCTGTAAGACATAAGACAAAGAAAATAATTATACAACTCATGGTAAGATTTGTTAAAAGTAAGTTATCTGTGTGGGATGATACATAATGATAAAATAACTTTCTTTACCTGACGATTGTAAGACGGCCCGTACCCAGAGTTCATTGGTGCTATTGATGGAAACAGGGAGAGTGATGGGTGCAAATTTATCCTTTGTTATGAGTACTTGGGTCTGAGGGTTGGTGCACAGCTTTGCGATCTTGAATTGACCCTTGGCATCAGTGTGGGCACGGATGACCTTGACTTGGCTGGCCAGAGCCACTGTGGCATTAGCCACTGGAACACCTGTAATGCTGAAGACCTCCCCGTGTAGTGTCTGTCCGTCGCATATACAGTAGCTGCAGTCCTTATTAGGACGTCCCCCAGGACAGACACGTTTGCATGCCACTGTAAAAAATAAAATTGGTGTTATGATTTCAATGTTTCAAAACTATTATGGCTTTTCAAAGACTGTGTTTAGTATAATACACAATACCTGGGCATGGATTTCCGCACTTTTGGACCTCTACGGGTTTTCCTGTGCACTGAATTTTATTTGAAGATCTGTGACACGTCCTACGTCTTGTCCTGCGTCCCTTTCCACAAGTCACCGAGCAAGCACTCCATGAACCCCATTGGCTCCACAAGGCTGTTTAGTCAAGATTTGAGAGAAAATAGTGGTTATTTAACATTTCTGACTGCATCAGATCATCCTATAAAGTTAAATGAACAGAAAACCTTAGCAACTAAATAGACACTGGAAATGCTACACTACAAACAACAAATAGCAACATCTTGGCAAACACCCTATACAAGCCCCTAGCATCAAAGAGGTGAGTTTTGCATATGCAAATCCCACCCACATTATTTTACCATTCAAATATGTGTATATATGTGTGCACGTGTGTACAGAAATGTCTGACTGCATTTTTACATCTTTGCCAATGTGGTTACATTGATTTTATGATCAAAGACAACAAATCTCTGTACATACAGAAACATGTTTGGGTTTAGCCAGCTAATTGGGCACCACATGTGTCATGTAAATGTCAGCAGGATGTGATCGCTCTCGAGGGTCATGAGTGGAAAATAAGCCTCACTTCCGAGTTGAGTGTCATAATGATTCTGGTGATTCAGAAATGCGTCAAAACAAACATTTGGACATATCTATGAAGAGCATTCAATGAGCGTGTGGCACCTCACTGCTCTTGTAAAAAGTCTGGCTGGAAAAAAAAGGTTAAGCTTTGCTGGTTTAAAGGGGTTTCTTGGTATTTTGAAACAACCAGTTGACTAGCCAAGCCATCATACCCAGACAGCAACATGGTGTCGGCCCAGATCCAGATGTACCAGATGTGGGCCGAATCTGGGTCGACACTATGTTGCTGTCTGGGTAATGCCATCTTAGATCAGCTAAAACAGATTAATCTAACTAAAAACATCCTTGATTGACTTAAGTAGCTTTTAGCAGACGCTACTGAAACCTATAAATGAACACTAGAAATGCATATTAAATCAGTGAGTGTTATAAAAATGTAAATGTCTCCAAATTCATATTCGTTCTTTGTTTACCTTGACATGGTGGTGTTGAACACTCTCTCCGTTCGATGTGAGGTCCCACGCAGACGGGTGAAAGCAGCAACGGAAGAGGTTGCGTGCTCATGCATTTCCTCTGACGGACTTGGATGCCAACATCGTTACAGGCGGTGGCAGAGCAAGGCGTCCATTCGCTCCAGTCAGTCCAGTATGAATGGACTTAAACAACAACGACAAAAAAAACTCTTAACACTCATATGTTAAAATAATGCATATGCCTCCATGTGGAATACACTTCTCTACTTTGATGGATTGTCTCTTGACTAGTTGTACCTGGTGGACACTGGAATCGCACATGGTAGTTGGAGCAGCTGCGACCAAATGGCTGCTCCTTGTTGATGCACCAGAAGCCTTTCTCCAGACTGGAATGGACCACCTCCCCTGTATCTGCAGCTGCGACCCAGTCTGTGGTACGGGCCTCCATAGCTACAGGTCGTGAGCAGACCCTTTCCCGATAGTAGAAGCGAATGGCTTCTAACCTCTCGTAGTCTCCGTTTCCTCCTGGATGGTCGATATTGAACCAGGATGTCCACTCGGTTATGCCTGGGTTACACAAAACAAAGATCAGAGTATGATGTTTACAAGAACAGTATGTTCTTGTTAGTGACCCAAAGATTACATCACATATCTGCATCATATACAATCCATGTCTCACAAAAGTACTATCCCGTGGGAGGTATGAATCAGATGATGTAATTTGAGGCAAAGAGAGCTGCCTGAATTGTTTAAGAAGACAACTTATTCTTTTGCTCCATTTAGGAACATGTGTAAACTCATTTACACGTAAATGAGTCAATGACTTATTCTTTCAGCATTGCAGTGGCTATATGCCTTCATCATTAAGGCTCACATTTAATGAAGACGGATGACTCTAGAAATCATTACATCACAATTTATAGCATCACAAAGATCCACAGTGCGGTTTGGATCAACAAGAACACCACAAATTAGTTGATTGCATAAAGAGAACATGTTAATATATCCATAACTACCTGTGGTCTGTGGTTCCAAAAGGCTGTTATAAGCCAGCTTTCTGTTCCTGTCTGTTTGGTTTAACCTCCGAAGATGTGAGCTGTCCCAGATGGGTCCTGTGGGAATGCAAACTTTAGTACAGCGCACTCAACAAAGGTGCTACCTTAAAGGAACATTGGCTGCAACTACAATCTACAAGGAACACACTGACCTCCTTTGGGACTAACTAAATTTGGTCTTAAAAAGTTGGACATGAAATTTGTTTGATCTATTACAGTGCAATATAATTTGCAATGTAATAGATCAGAAAAACATATTCCTTGCACGTTCCTTAGGTTGCAGATACGTCTGCAAATGTGATTGGAAAATCCTGCTTGGCTTTGTGGTAAATGGAATGCATGCTAAAGACATTCAATATTGAAGTACTGACTCTTTTTCTTGTGTGCTTTCGGCATCGGTGCCACCACAGTCCAAGTGGCTTACTTTCATCAGCTCAGCATGCCTTGGCCTCGACGGCCCTTCTGAACCACATCCAACCAGTTTTGAGTTAGCACCTGATATCTGATCTCATGATTGGCCTGAGGAGGACACATTTGGTCCATTTCTGCACTGTATCTCTTTCCGCTCTGTCTGGTCACATCGGGAGATGTTGCAAACATATGGTAATGGAGCATGCACGTCGGCCTGATCGCCTACATCCATTCTCAAACTAATCTGGAGACACTTACTGGCCAGGGCCCCAAAGGAGAAGATAGAGTAATAGGAACAAACACATGGTGTCTCATGCTTTCTAGATGACACATCTCCAGAAGATGCACTCCCACGTCCCAGGCGGGGGACAGTGTGCCTCCGGTGCTTCATGCAGACTGTCCAACCTGTCGGAGGTAAATCCCTGAACCACTTTCCAGAGCTTACTTATAGTGTGCTGTGATAAGGAAATCATAGACCGAGGGATTCATTCACCAATGCCATTACTTTTTTCCCAAAGGTGACGTGTCCCACAGATGTAGCCAAGCCTAACATGCTCAAGTAGAAACAGCACAGTGTCTTGACAGTGGATTGTTACTGGCATTACTCAACACACACTGAAGCGCTTATCTACGGCAGACATGTCAGTCACTGTAGAAGCTTTGCAGGACGTACTCCAAGCCACCATTACTTTGATTATATGCCTCTCAAATACAGCATTGATTTACCCTGCTGGTTCACGCTTTTCATTCCCAAAGTGTAGATCACAGAATATGAGAATGTCATTTTGTAAGTTATACACTTATCCTGAGTGGCCTGCTGAGTTAATGACGTTGTGTCGAAAAAATAATGATAGTCATTTCAGTTGTCTATGCCATGTGATGTTACTCAGGTAGCTAGCTAGGTTCTCTTCAAACTCCACTGGACTTTAAAGAGCACGAGCATTGAAAGCAGCAAACAACATAACTTCAGCATGCACTTTTTATTGACAGAATGTGTTGGTGTGGACTAGTTATTGTTATAGATATCTTTCTTGGTGTGACAGGCCTTAACTGACCTGAAAGAGAAAATCAAACCTAGAACTAGCCAGTATTAAGGTAATGCCTGAAAATTGGTGAATTGTGATCACAACAAGAAATGACGTCAAATTTAAATACATAGGCTTAAACCCAACGTTTAAAAAAAAAACTTGAACAACACATCTTGGCTAAATAACACATGGCCACCAATATAATTAGCAATAACCGAATCGCGTAATATAGTCTGTTTTATTCCAAGACGGAAGAACCGCGTATCCAAGGTCTCAGTTGAATATCCACACCCAGTAAGAGGGCATTATTAGGATCAGGTGTGCAAAAATGATTTAACTTGCAGTGGAAACTAGCAGCTATTTATATATCAGTGTCCTCATAACATACCTTTACACCCTACGCTCCCATAACAAACCACTCGAGCCAAGTTTATTTTGTGAGATGGCTCTCAGACAAAAAGGTAATTTAAACTTCATTCTGCAGTTTGGTGATTATTTGGTACTTATCTTATTGCCAGGGGTTTTACCCCACGATATAAAGTTCAGTATCATTACTCTTTTAGGACTTCTCGCGTCACCTCATCTCAAGTCTGCACGGCGTCCAAAAGCCATACTCAGACAATTAATCCATTCACGCAAATAACAGTCTGTGGCCTTTTAATAAGACATTCCCCCTTTTTAATGTGCGTTTGGAGTGCTGCAACTAAAGCCAGAAGCTAATCAAAATACATGCGAAGGTTGGGTTTTAATAAAAGAGCTGTGGCAAAGTGGTTAGCGCACATGGTTAGTAGACATGCTGCTTATGCAGGAATCACTTTTGGTTCCCTCAACTGTCTGCCTCCCAGGATAGACTTAAAAACATGCCAAAATGTAGCTGGCACTAGCATTATCCGTTCTAAAAGTTCTTCCCAGGTTCTTTCAAAATGGAAAGGTGAATCATTTTGGTATGTTATGTAATCCCTTTGACAAAGCGCTATAGTGCTAACCCACATTCTCATGCGTATTAGGGCGAGTGCGAAAACACTCGATGTCTTTAGCGCAGTATACAAGGTTGGTAACAAGTAGGGATTTGTTTTAAATCAAAGGCATTTCATTTAAGAAGGCAGCGTGCCCGGGCAGTGGTCTCGAAATTGCATTCCATATCCCATCGTGTTTTAATGAATGCAAATGAGAGCTCCAAAGTGGTTTTGTCTGTGTGTTTATCCTGCGTCGGCAAACATATGGAAGTAGTTTTGTGTATCTGGCACATGTCCTGGCTGAGGTGTACTCGAATGGAAGATGGTGAGCTTTGTCTGATTGGGTTGAGAAGAAGATTAGAAGACACCAACTGTTCCATAGACTCTGAAGTGGGATGCATCTGTGCTCTATTATTCTAAGCTGAACTGCTCCATTGTCACTGCATCATAATGAAACCATAGCCAGATTGGTGTTTTTTTTTAACAATCTGGATTAGTTTCCCTTGTCTTTGAGCTGTTTTATCCATACATTTGAGTGTCAGCTTAAATATAGAAATTCGCTTTATACTAGACAAAAGTATTTTTTCGCAAATATGAAACAAATTTTTAAAAATATATAAAACTAGATTAATTATTAATAGTGCATTAAAATCTATTAATCATGATCAATCAATTTGACAAGACTTGTTCTGTTAGACTGCATCTTGAATATGAATTTGATTTTCCAGTTTTATCAAATTTTTTCTATCATTTTTTTGTGAAATCTGCTAAATGCAGCGTACTCAGTCAGAGTTAAGAGTCAGAGGTGTTTGTTTACGGTAAGGTAGCAGCCACTTCACGGAAAAGAGCGAAATTTAGACGTGTAACCTCTCGTATATTACCTTTGATCCCTCTTTCCACCCTAGTTTTCACATCAAAGCAACAGAGATCGATGTACCAGGCAGCTTTACTTCAGAGCAAAGTGAAACATCTGGAGAATAAATCGTTTGAATGGAGCAGATTAGAGAGTGGCAATATTTACTTTGGAGCGTTGAAAATGGCTTCATCGTGCCCTGGATGGAACTGGCACTGACGTGCAGGCTTGCAGCTCATTACCGGATGACTGAGAGACATCTGGTTATTTAAAACCAAATTTTAGTCCTAAAGGTTTTTAAAAGCCTTGACTTAGACCTCAGCAATGTCAGGCGCTATTTTCCGTGCCGGCTGTCTACTCGTGTTGGGAAACAGGTAATAAATTCCGCAGAGGGATTGAGGACTGATGACCACTGTGGAGTGACAGTGAATGGAATAGAGGTGGATAAACCGGAGCTGCTCCAAATTTCAGTCTGGGACGGTGGGCAGTTTTCCAGTATCATTCAAATAATGAATTCCTCTACAGTCTTACTTTTTCCAAAGCAAAGACGTTTGAATGACCTCATGACAGAAACAGAAATACTTTGCATAAAGATGAAAATAGTGCTGCTTTGTGATATATTTATTATTTTATATATATGGCTTTTTGGGTGAAATGTCATAAATGGCAATATGATAAGGTGTCATTTACATTTCTGGTGTCACGTTAGAACATTTGAACAGAATTGCAGTTATTTGTTGAAATAAATACAGCTGGAGTGGATGCAGTTGCTTAAAATTCACATTCATCCCCTTCATCTTTTTGAAGTTACATAATTAGTAACAACATTCTTTTCAAGTGTCAATTAATATGCAACGAGTCAAACAGAAGCTGATTTGTAAGCAAATTTACTTAAACTCACTCCATCCATGTAAGTTGATACAGCTCTCGCAAACAAGCAAGCTTTCGCTGTTTTTCTAAGTGCTGACAGCTGTATCCAAGCTATTACATAATTCATTAATAACATCCTTACATGGTCTAATTAGGACAGTTATGAGATTATTGAAATTACATTACCTTGTGCAAGAGACACAACAAAGACGGTAGACAGCACCAACGTCACAACTGTGAAGTCCCACATAGTGCCACTGTCACTGATGGGCAGCTGTTGGCAACAAAAAATAAATCAAACACACACACAAAAGAATGGGTTTGTCAAGTTTTTGAGAGACTTGACCAATGAATTAGTTTCTCCCGTCCTTCAAAATCAAGTCTGATAATTTTGTGAAGTTCCCAGAGTTTTAAAAGACAGGATGGAGTGGGGAATGGTCCAGACCAGCCCCCTCCTGCTTGCCATTGGCCAGTGCACTAACATCTGTGTTCTTATATCATTCTAACAGACCAAAAAAAAAAAAAAAATTATAGGAGAAAGGTGAATGTTGCAAAAGAAAATCTTTATGTTTGTGTTTTTAATCAAGAAATGCTGCATGACCAGAGATCTGTGTGCTTGAGCAGAACAATAAATCACATTGCATTTTATTATGTTCTGGCCTGGCGTATTAAATGATTTCAACCACAAATTAAGATGTTAATGTGATGGCAGCAGATGAATAGAATTTTTTTTTTAAATTATTATTCAAAAAAATGTATTTCATGATGAATGTTTCATATTTTACTTACGTGCAAATGTCGAGCATTTCGGGAATGTTCCTACAACGTTCAGTGACTCAACAGACCATATGAAATGACCATATACTGTTAAAAAATGTATACGATTAATTAGTTATGACAACATCTGTTTTTACATTGGTTTACCTCATCAAAATAAGTTAGGCAATTTTCAACCTTTTATAAGTTTACAAGATTCAACAAACGTTTTAAAGTAAATTTAATGTAATTTAAGGTGAAATTACTTAAACATCCAAGTTAATTGTACTTATTTTATGGTGTGATGTAATGCACCTGTTGCAAAAAACAAAAACGTGTGTACAGAGAGAGAAACTGCCAAATGGTTAAAAATGTCTACCTGTCCCAGTACTGACTCGTTTAAAGGTGAAGTGTGTGATATTTTTCTGTTAATATCCCAACGTAATGTGTAGACAACTAAAAACAAGACAAGCACATAAAAAATGGTGTGGATTTAGAATTAAATTCTCTTTGTTGACAAACAGTAGGTAGCGTAGTGTTCAGGAAACCTGTTTCAAACTAATTGTAATTCGGTACATTGCCGTAGGTTATTACCTCGATAACGATAAATGTTCGACATTACGTTCTAAACAAATAGGCTTAGAATAGAAGTTTTTTTCATACACAGACATGTTGCTGTGAGCAAGTAAGACATGCTGCTGCTGTACAATATGACGTATGTGAATTAACGATAGCAGATTTATACAGGTGGAGCTGGGGAAGGTGGAGGGTTTCTGAAAGTGTGCTGCACTGCTATAGCAAGTATTTGAAAGCTGAGCAGTGACCTCACTGACTACTGATAGAGCAGGAACCAGTCAGATGTGCCCTTTACAGAATGATTGTGTTAACTTTGTGTTAAAAATAAAACATTCAAATTTGAAACAAAAAAATCAATTGAAACACTGAATTTAGGCATCACAATATTACAAAGTACAGTAACGAACGATTTCATTTTTAGATTTACTACAGATTATAGATAAGTGTTTTATTATGTCATTAATGTTTGCAAATAAGAAAAGGTCATCAAAATGTAAAAAGAGGAAATGAGCATGTGCAATATAATAGTGAACTTAAAAAAGGCAGATATGGTATTGATATTGTGCATCCCTTTTTATTTTAATGTCGGTTTTGAACAAAGAGTATTGTTAAAGGTAAATCTTTGAAGTCTAAGTCATGGTTCATGAGCAATGGTAATTGTGTTTAAACATTTGTAAATATTCCCATGCATGCTACACGTGTCTGGATGATTTTGAAAGATGAAAGAGAAAATATGCGGTCACTTGGTGTCCTCCAATATTTGGGGTCATTTTGGGACAGCTGCTTTGAAGAGCGCTGGGAATATTTTACTAAATGGGTCAAAATTTAGGATCAGAAGTCAGAAAGATCCTAGATTACAGGGAACAGTGGCATCAAAACAGAATAAACAACCAAATTTGCAAAGCACAGACCAAAATATTTCCCCCATTCCCTCTCAGTCTAAACAGATTTTCATATTTTCCTTTGTCACCATATTGCGTGCATATGTCTTCTTTTGCCATTACCTTTGTGAAGCTCTCTATGTGTGTTTAAAGACAATAAACCTACTTTTTGGCCTTCAGTGGGGTGGACAGAAATGTAAAATGTTTATTGGCAGACTAAGAAATATGATCTCCAGATGATTTCACATCCACCTTTTGATGAATATATCGGAGTTTACACAATGTCCCGAAAGAGCATTAGTGATGAA
Source organism: Rhodeus uyekii (assembly GCA_037043235.1). Taxonomy (NCBI): domain Eukaryota; kingdom Metazoa; phylum Chordata; class Actinopteri; order Cypriniformes; family Acheilognathidae; genus Rhodeus; species Rhodeus uyekii. The sequence continues at coordinate 271,404 of JAWRVZ010000218.1, read as the reverse complement.
TCATTACGCTGCTTCGGTATTCCAGTCCATGTCCTGTAACTGTTGTTTCTTTAGACAGAAACATTCCTTTATATCACCCACACCTTTTCCTGTCTTTTGAATAAATCTCTGGGAAGAAATAATATACTGTATGGTCTGAAGAATATCGTAGCTACCGCTTGTTCCCAAATATTGGCTAATAGAGCACATTTTCCAAGGTTTGGCTAAATAATAACATCCAACGTTACTTTAAACACCCGGATTTGACTTCTAAATGAATAAACACCGTTTTTACATAGATAATTTATTCATTCAACCTATAAGAACTAAGAAAACACATGTACATTGAGGAATGTATAGCAAAAACAAAATGATTTACACATAAGTCAGCCTCAGATATATACTATACAACTTTACCAAAAAAAGTACAGGTGAATAAACTTGTATTGGAGGAAAATTCCAGCAGAAATGCATTGGATTTGTAGGTGTCGTGCACATTGGACTGGAGGCACTATCAGGGTAATGCACTTTCAATACATCCAACATTTAAAAGACTTGCGTATTGAACAAAATATTGTATTGGCGATTTTGAAGAATCAAAATTTGCAAAATTCAATAGATAATTCTAAACCCACTTCTTAGGAGCCAAAACTCAGCATAACTACCTTAAGTATCTAGTCATATTTGTCAGTACCGGTAACTGAATGCCACAGAACGATCTATAAAATACAAAAGGGCAAAAACATCCTTGTTATTCAAAATACAGCTTTGTATAAACAGCTACAGTTCTATAACACATTCCGTGCCGGGAAATTCTGGCAGATTAAGTTCATATTTTTTCTGAATGTCATAAGGTAGGAATCGTCCGGCCAGAAAATGTTTTCCTGAGAAACCAGTTGCGCACTTTTTGGGAGCTGTCAGAGAAATTAGAACTTCTGGATTTATCCCATCTTTGGCCGCTTCATCAACATCCCAACCTTCAGGAAAAGAGAGATAGGAAAAGTGAATCCTTTCTCACCATCGCAAGCCACTGGTCATTAGCTGAAACATAACAATGTTTCCAAACTTCCCCAGATAAGAGGTGGAAAACTGGCTCGTAAAGATCATTCATCACAATGTTGTCATGTCATGTGGAAAGTGAGCAGCAAAAATGCAATGTGTCAGCCATCAGCTGCAATTTTCAAATAAGGTCTCACGATGACATAATGGCTATGAGTTTACTTTAGTTGGATCGTTTGTCTGTTCTGCGAACACTTCGGGTCCAGTGCAACACATTTGCACATAAAGGTCTCTGGTCAGGTCATTTATCAGAAAAATTGGATTTCAAATTGATTTCATCACTCAAATCTCCTTGGAGGTGTTAGTAATCCATTTCACATACAAAAAAATATATCAACAATTTAATTATTTATTTTAAGTCTCCATTATTCGGTTTGACTTTTACAGCATTACGCATCTAGATATTAGCAAGCAAGAAGCTGTTAGCTAATCCATTTCTCAATAACTATTGCCAACTTAACTACTTATGTTTATCTAGCATTCAGTTTGAAATTTGACAGCAATGGGTAGTTAATAGAAATCAATTTCTCAATAATATAATGACGTCTGCATACTTACAAGACTACTAACAATTTTTTTTAAGTTGATCTATTTTTCAGTTTGACCTCTACAGTGTCTAACAGCTATTAGCAAATTAGCCTTGATGTTTGTAATCCATTTCTTAATAATGTTATGACTATTTTGCATACTTGCATGAATGTGAAAAAAGTGTTTACTTAGTATATGATTTGACCTATAGTAAGTAGACCGATGATTTTTTTATATAGTAAGTATTTATTATCTAGCAACTATTACCCAGTGCAGCTAATAGCTATTAGCTTAAGTTTATGCTAACGTCATTTATGTGCCACAGCAGTCAAATAATTTGCTAAATAATGATGAAACGGGTTTTCTGAACACTCAAACAACAGAGTTTAGTATGAAATCATGTATATGTAAATTAATTTGTAGGATGCTAACATGTAGCCTACTTTAACATGTAGCCTACTTTACAGTGCATATGGTTAGCTGTCATGAATTACACAAATGATGTTCAGTGCATAAAATAGACGCTTCAGATTTGTTTTGTTTGCTCTGTTAGCAGTTTTCTTGAGTGGGCTGATGAATAATAATGAGAATTTTGAACATCTTGATAAGCTGCAGACTGGCAAAAATAACCAAAATATTGTTCTGAACAGATTGAGACTTTTTCATGTTTTCCTTTTCTTTGTGGCGCTGCAAAATAAAAATACCATAGGCAGAATTCAGGATGTGCGTTTAATCAGAAAATACCTGAGGGCACGTCCACACTAACGATGGGTATCTTGACCTGTTTGAGAGTCACCAGCATCCCAGCATAGGGCTCCTTCACCTCCTTAAGGTCGGTTTCTGGTCCCAGGATGGCATCGATAACCAGATTGTAGGCATCATTTAACAGCTGGACCTGGTTGTAGATTCAGACGGGACTCGATTAGGACTGACAGATGTCCAGAAGACTGAACATCACATTGACATCTCTCTTCAAGTGAGCTTTATTATTTAAGACTGACACCCACCTCCGTCGGAAGATAGGACAGGAAAGGGATGTCCATTTTCTCGCACTGAACGGTGAAGTCCTGGTACAAAGTCTGAGGGGAACGCTTGGGATAGAAAATGGTGGGCTCATATTCCTAAATGTGAGAGACAAGGAAGAAAAGAGTTTCCATTCAGAACATCCCTTTTCAGATTTCAGCTTTTTCTTCTTGTTATGTGATGATTAGTAAAAAATTAGCCAATTTTTACTGTTTTCATATATTTTTCTCCCAGATCCAGACTATTACGCTTTGAAAACTATGAGTGAAATAAACTATTTTAAAATTTGTTGTGCATATATTTATAAAAATTGTTAAAAAATCTGTCTCTATGTTGTGAAAAACCAACATGAAAATGTGTTACATAAAAGCCATACATGAACCGTGATTTTGGCAAGTAAAACATGTTTCTGAAACAACATTTCTGTCTGAAAATTGAGTCCTAACCCTATCCTTACCCCTAAACCTAAAAATACCCATAACCTATCCCTAAAACCAGAGGGAAATGTTACGTGAATAACTCTGATGTAGAAGCACCTAACCTTGGTTGCAAGCCTAAACCTGTCATAAACTGTAAACTTGTCTCTAAAATCTGATTGGTTGATTGGAATATTGTTCCAGGATCAACAGAGATGTAGATCCAGGAACATGTTGCACATTCACCTGATTCATCACATGAATTCGTCTCCATGTTTTTTTTTAAGCAAAATTTTGTTATATAATATATAAAAAAGGGGATTTTTGAGTTCATAAATCACATAACATAATTACCTCATAATTTAATTTCAGAAGAACATTAGTAGTGATTAATGTGGACTAAAATTTATGGTTTTAAACACCTCATTTGCTCAGCATAAAGTCCATACAGTCTGGATAAGTTGCCGGGTAAGTTCATTACAATCCTGAAGTTAAACTTAATATATTTGTTAAAAAACGTTGGTATGGAGACGGACACAAGAATCCATGCAGATGTACGCTGGGAATGTATAAAACAGCTGCCATCATGTGATGACCATCTATTGTTCAGGTTTTTTTTCTCCATTCCGTTTTTCTCTTCATTCCAAGAATCCCATAATATAAACTAGCCAAATCTTGACTGGCCGAACTTCACTCCATCCGAATGAAAAGAAGGATAACTTTAACAGAGTATACGTTTATTAGACGAATACTGAAGCGCCATAAATCTAGCATCACAGAGGAGCATGGTGAAGTTAACTTAAGGGATATAATTTTTATTTTTTTGTCTGGAAATGTTGGGGAATATGTGCTAACTGCTATGCAATGGATGCAGAGTTTCTTTCTAAAATAATACACTTAAAATCAACATAAAATCCAGTCAGAAACCCAATTTACTCTTAATGAGCTGCATTTCTAAGTGAAACAGGATTTGTGAAGACAAAAAGTCTGGGACTTGATTTTATCCATTAGATTAGATTTTGAAAAGTGATTTGAATATGATACGAGGGTAAAAACAAAGGCCCTGTCCCAAATGGCACACTTCATCTTATGGATTTGTGGACATAAAATGGCTACTGTGAGTCATTTGTCGTTTTAGGTTTCAGAAAGGTGCCCAATATATAGCCTTGAGCCACACTTTTCTTGCGCCTGCACTACAAAAAAGCGAACTCCACAGCAGACTTCTACACAACAATCAAGCAGTCGTAATGTCACAAAAGTGCAACTAGTAGGAAGGCCGCAATGGTTTAGGGAGCCATTTGGGACAGGGTCTAAGAGGGTTTGTTGACGTCAACAGACAGAAAAGTCATTTCAGCGCAGAGCAAGCTACTACATTTTGATGAACATTACAGCTTACTTTTTACAACTAACTTTGGAACAATGTGCAATGAATCATACACAGTAATAGCAGGAAAATGCACAGAAAGCAAATACACGCTGTCAGTATCCATTCTGTCTCAGTACCCTTTGGCATAACGCTCTATACTTACAAATATACGCAGATGGCGGGCACACACCAGACCAATAGAGCCGTTCTGCTCAGGACCACAAACAACCAGCAGGGTGGGCTGCTTTTTACTCAAAGAGCTCAAAGGAAAAGCCTGGGGAGAGACAGAGGGAGAAGGACACAGTTAAACATAGCAGGGAAATGTCTCATTTCGGTCTATATATAATTTGCATTTGGAGAGGTAATGCTCTTCCCAATAACTCAGCAACAGTTGCAACAATAGTAAAGAGCCATGGAGACAATGCCACAGGATGCAGCCAGGGGTTTAAAACCTCACACTTCCTGACATATAGTTGTTTGTAAGGCTTTTTCTCTCCATTTTTGGCTTCCGTCCATACTGAGACAGTGTTTTTGTCCTGTGATATGTATTTTTATATTGCTATTGTGCCTCTTGTGTGCTATTCCCTCTCACACCGTTACTAAAGATGTTCCTTTTTTACACTTCATATCTACTCGCAATTGCTGTTGTTTCAGTGTGGATGAAAAGCTTTTGGAAAACGCTAGTGGAGAGTGTTTTGAAACGAAAAATGTAAATGTAGCAAATGTCCAATGTCTAAAGTTGTCCGCACTTGTCCCACTACACTTACAAAACTTGTCTTAAAAGATCTTTAGAGGTTAAGAGTGTATTTTCTGTGTCACTCAAATATGAATTGTTCTCTAATTGGTCAGCTAAACGGATAGCCACACCCCAAATGCATGCCATTGGTTGAGCTGTTGCTATGCCTGGCTGGTCAGGGTCCTTAAACAAACAGAAATGTTTTGAAAGTGACAGAGCAAGTGTTTACACTCTTTAGGCTAGTGAGTTCAAACTCAATTCCTGAAGGGCCACAGCCCAGCAGTTTTGTTCCAGTCCTAATTAAACACATCTTATCCAGCTAAACAAGGTCTTCAGGTTTACTAAAAACTTCCAAGCAGTTGTGAGTTGGAGTTGGTTGGAGCTAAACTCTGCAGGGCTGTGGCCCTCCAGGAATTGAGTTTGAGAACAGTGAATACAGAAACATTTGAACATTTTACTGGTTTACAACCTGAAAGGACATTTTTTATTCATCTACCTGCTGCATATCTTACCATAAAGATGACATTATGAACAGACTGATGAAGTAAAACCAGCAGTTAAAGTTATGTGCATAATAAGGTAATTCATCTCCAATTAACCGCCGTTGAAATATGGAACATCGGCACAACTGTGGGAGTAACTGCAGACTTCCGAGAAAGAGAAGAATCCAGACGCTAATGAAGCTAATGGCACTTTGGAGAGAAAGTATCAGGTGACATGGATGTTCCATTAGCTAGCTGATGAAGTTTAGATTACATTATCAACGCTAGGTGTCTTAGTCACAGCGCGGGTGAACAAGAGTTTAACGCACGTCTGAGAGTGGAAAATTAACTTCTGTCTGCATCTGTTGCCATTTTGAGAGGAATCTGAGTAGCAAATTTTCCCATTGCCAAAACGGAGCTTGTTAATGAAGTTGATTATAATATTATTTGAATAACTAAAATTAGCAAAGCTGTTAACTTGACTGCATTTTCTGTAGCTAAACTGTTTTCAAAATATTTCCATTGCAAATAATTTTCACACCCCTGTACAGAAGTACTTGTATCTCTTTTTACCAGAATAACTATTCCAAAAAGATTTTTTGGTAACTTATTTTTGAAGTTTCAAAGTAGTTTTCACAACAGTGATAACGGGTGTGCTGTAGTTTTATTGCATTGTTTGAGCTTTCTTGTAGCTCAAACACTAGAGCGTGGTGCTTGCGACGCCAAGGTCATGGGTTTGATTCCCAGGAAAGTAAAAACTGTTTAGAATGTGTGTATCTGGAATGCAATGTAAGTTGCTTTGGATAAAAGCGTCTGCTAAATGTACCCAGGTAGCATTCATAATCTGTCTGTTAAAGAGCACTTCATCTGGAAAATATCTGCTGTGTACAAACATCTGTACGATGTCAGTTTTACATTAATTCCAAATCATAAATATCATTTTCTAAATGTCTGACAGGAAACATCCTAGAGACCTATTATAGATGAGCAAACACTAAAAAATACGTCTTCTAGATGTAAACACACATCAAATAGACATGGTAACCACGAAACAAGCAAACTTATGGTTATTGAGTCATCAATATAACAAAGTTTAATAGATTGAGCCCCTTGCTAGTGCTCAAATTTGTTCATGGTATAGTTCATGGTCCAGAATAGTTCCTGAAGATGTAGCATGAAGCTCAAGCGAGTATGCATCGTATGCAATAATACCCGGTCACTCCATCTCTGTTCTGTCCGTTTCTTCTTCTCTGGAAAATGACATGGAATACAGTGTTCCTGTGAGCCGTGGCCAGTGGATGCACTGTTCATTTCTTTTACAGGTCTGCTGCAGCTGTTCTGGAATCCTCCATCGTGTCAACTCCTGCCAGGACTCTGGAGACTGCTGCTCTGATCTGCTCCTGTTCGGAGCAAATGAACCCCCATATTTCGCTTCCATGCTTCCAGCAAATGAGCTCTCTAGAGAAGCTCTTGACTAATTACCCTTGCAGCTTTTTATCCTCAACCTGGCACACATTAACACCAGGGCTGTGTTTAATTCATAATTGAACTGAGAATAATTTTTCAACTCAAATTAAACTGAAGAATTCAAATTGATGATTCAAAAGAGTTAAAAAATTCTAATTTAGAATGCAATGAAATTCAAAGAAATGAATATAAGAGTTTTTATGAAAAATGTAAAAAAGAATATAATTTGAAAAAAATTTAAAGTACCGTAAATTAAAATGTAAACTTTTAAATGATACTATTGTTGGAGGCCCCGCACACCAAAAACTAAAACCGCCAGTAGATGGTGGCAAATGACCCTCTTAACGAGTGTGAATTTAATCAGTCAAATGATTTGTTCAAATGACAAAATCGCATACCATATTTTCCTGCATATAACCCGCAGACGCAGATAATCCGCGGGTTTTGTGTAAAAAATCGTTGGTATAACCTGCACCCATATAGATTTATGAACTTTTTTGTGTAAGTTCACATTTCGAATTTCGAATGTTGCTCGCATGACGTCAATTCTCCATAACTGTTCAGGCTCGGTACACAATGCTTGTGCGCGAAATTCAAACAATAAGGAAACAAACACAAGTCAGAATCAGAACAAAAAGCAACAAAAAGCAACAATGTAGCAGCACGTCCCTTAAGAAGCGTTTTCTACAGGTGTTGATCATCAGATGAGATGAGAAAAGCCCGCCCTCATGGCAGTACAGCCAATCACGTCTTCTTGCATGATTGACAGGTCAGACAGCCTATTAGCGCCAGAGACAACAACCCTCGCAAGAAAGAAAAACAGAAAGAAAATACAACAAAAAAAACGTATATATATTGAAATATTATTACATGTAAAAAATATAGCCCACACCCTTTTATAACACGCACCCCCCTGCGGGGTTTGTAAAATCTGGTATAACCCGCAGGTTATATGCGGGAAAATACGGTACTCTATTTAAAGGTACTTATTTTAACTGCCATTCACAAATCCTCTCACGTGGCCTCATGGGATAGTAAAGTGTCCATAATGTTCAGAACCTCACCAGAAGAAGTAGGTCATCCACACACTTTTTGCCTACTTTTTTGAGTACTGTGAATTCAAACACATTTCTTTTTTCACATACTCTTTTTTTTAAGTATTTAAGTATGTCATTTCTGATTCATATTCTTAGTCTATTGTTAACTTCTTGTTTATTGAACTCTTGCATAAAGTCAATATCACAATTGCATATTTGGGGAAACAGAGCTTTTGTTATGCTTAACTATATCCTGTTTTAATTATTAAAACAATATCTCTTACAGAGACATTTTTGCCCCATATCTTACATTTCGTAAGGGGTTTTTATAATTAATTTTGGTTAGTCATGTTGAGATAAAGGGTAAAATACAGAGTTATCATAGAGACTGTGACATCAGTGTGCATATTTTACTCAACACACAAAGAACGTTTCATGAATCACAGTGATAAAAATAACTTCCTAATATCTAAAGCAGGGAATGATCACAGACATCAGCCTTGATGTAGCTCAACACCGAAGCCCTTATCCCCCCGATGCAGACGGATGACGTTGATTTTGGCATCCACTGGGGTGGATAGTTTGGTTGTGAAATCACAATGTGGTAAAATACAACCAAGATTGTGTCCAGCTCAGACACACACACACGCTCATGTAATGCTTGTTTCACAGCTACTAGCCGACATGTTTTCTTTAGCTGCAATTTATGGCGACCTCACAGGGGTCACAGCACGGGAAGTTTTGTCGATGCTAACTGTGGCGACTGCTGGTAACCGGGAGCCTTTGAGGGGCGGAAGATTCAGACTGTAAAACGGTTCTAACGGGGTGATAATTCACACAAGCCAAATCAGGAAACAATTTTAGGCTTTAACCGACTCTCAGGTAGGTCAAGAGGAGCCCCGCGCTGCCTGTCAGCCTGACTGAATCCAGATGGAATGGTGACCGCAATAGTCTGGTTTGGGTTGGCCTGGCTCTATCGGAAGCCTCAGGCCGCCCTGAAACGTAAAGCCCCGAGACCGCCTGACTGCAGGCCGGCCACAGACGAGGAACTTTCAACACGTTTCGATGATGGTGCACTGGATCTGTCACAATGGGTTTTTAAGCAGAAGTTAAAGTGGGTGAACCCTGCTGGTGCTGATTCTAGGACTCATGGCAAGATATAACATGTTCCCCCCAAAAAGCTAATTCACCTTTTTTGTGGCCCTTTTTATGGGCGTCTGTTTCGGCCTCAGAATAAAAATGATTGCAACTGTTTGCCATAATTGCAACCTTAAATATCCTCTATGTCGCTTCATATTTCACAACTGCAACTATTACTATTTCTAATAAATGCACATTTTCAGATTGATTTAGCATATTTCAGATATTATAGTTCAGATATCTCTTAATGAGACTTCATATTTTCCCAATTGCTATTTTTTTCATAACTGCTGCTATTTTTCTAATTACTATCTAACTTTTACAACTGATATTTCTTGTAATTGTGACCATTTTTTATAATTGCTTAGAAATTATTTTGTACAGCTCCTGTTTCACAATTGCATTTTCCCTCCTAACTGCAAAAGTTTCTCATACATTTATATCTTTGAATTTGTGACTACATCTCACAATATTTCACAATTGCACCTTTTATCTCAGAACAGCAGTTATACATCATAATTATGATTTTTTTTTGCTGCTCAATAAAAAAAAAATGCAATTGCAAAATTACATCTCAGAAATCGTTACTTTATAACCTAACTGCAACTTTATATCTCACAAAGTCACTTTGTTTCTCATAATTGCACATTTATTTCTCAGAAATCGTTACTATATCTCATAGCAATTTTTTTCCCAGAACCGCATCTATTTCTCAGAATTATTCTTGTAATAGCTATTATTTCTAATAACTACCGTACTAAATCTCAGAAATGACTTTAAATCTCAGTGTGATATTTTTTTGCAACTCATAATGACATTTTTAGGGGCCAAGCACCGAAGGTGCGGAGGCACCTATTGTTTTTGTTCCGGTTCTTATTAGGGGCCAAGCACCGAAGGTGCGGAGGCACCTATTGTTTTTGTTCCGGTTCTTATTATTATTAGGGGCCAAGCACCGAAGGTGCGGAGGCACCTATTGTTTTTGTTCCGGTTCTTATTAGGGGCCAAGCACCGAAGGTGCGGAGGCACCTATTGTTTTTGTTCCGGTTCTTATTATTATTAGGGGCCAAGCACCGAAGGTGCGGAGGCACCTATTGTTTTTGTTCCGGTTCTTATTATTATTAGGGGCCAAGCACCGAAGGTGCGGAGGCACCTATTGTTTTTGTTCCGGTTCTTATTATTATTAGGGGCCAAGCACCGAAGGTGCGGAGGCACCTATTGTTTTTGTTCCGGTTCTTTATTATTATTCTTCTTCTTCTTCCGTCATTGAAGTCTATGACAGCCCATAGAACCGTAAGCGGGAAAATGATGAAAGTTGGCACACTCATAAAGGACAGTCCAATCATTGACCATAGCAAAATTGAAGTCTCTAACTAAATATCTGTAGCGCCACCAACTGTCCAAAGTTGCGCTAACGTTTATGCTAATAACTTTTGAACCGTATGACCTAGAAACAAAATTCTTATGTCCCCTGATTCCTTGGCTCAAGACGATTCGATTGCACCCTATGACGTCATTTTCCGTCATGAAAGTTTTCCCGCCATTTTGAATTTTATGAAAAACCTACTTTTTCAAACTCCTCCGAGGCCGTTTTTCCGATTTCAACGAAAATTGAACCACATCATCTCCAGACCATGTGGACAAAAAGTTATCCAAAGAAAGTTGATATGTCAAACCGTTTACGAATAACTTGCGAAAGAATCCGACGTAATGGTCGCAAAAATGAAATTGAGGCTCTATCTCCACAACGCATTAGCGTTTTCTGACCAAACTCGGTGTGTGTTATGTCAATCATGGTCTGAGGCTACCTGCAGAGTTTTGGCGCTGTGCCCCCTATTGGTCAGGAGATATGAAAAAGTGACATTTTTCCTTACAACTCCTGAACGCTTTGTCCAAAAATCATAAAACTGGTCTCGTTAGATTCAGTGCATCATGCCGAGTCGTGCGATACCAAATTTTCCCATATCGGCCATTTAGAGCGTCGGCCATTTTGAATATTGTCATAAATTGCTATATTTAACAAATGGATTGGTGTATTGTTACGAAACTCAATATGTGTCTTCGGCACCTAACCTTGATACGGCACAAAAAGGTTGGGGGCAGCGCCACCTTGTGGTCAAAAGTTATAACAAAATTTACAAACATGCTAATAACTTTTGATGACGTTAACCTATTGTAAAACAAATGGTCTTAATGTGTTCATTGGGTCAAGCCGAGACCATAGATACCAAATATGTCATATTCGGCCAAACCTCCGATTTGCCATGTTATTTTTCTTTAAAAACCTACTTTTTCGAACTCCTCCCAGACCGTTTGTCCAATTTTCACCAAAATTGAACCACATCATCTCCAGACCATCATGACAAAAAGTTATCCAAAGAAAGTTGATATGTCAAACCGTTTACGAATAACTCGCGAAAGAATCCGACGTAATGGTCGCAAAATTGAAATTGAGGCTTTATCTCCGCAACGCATTAGCGTTTTCTGACCAAACTAGGTGTGTGTTATGTCAATCATGGTCTGAGGCTACCTGCAGAGTTTTGGCGCTCTGCCCCCTAGTGGTCAGGAGATATTAAAAATCTGACATTTTTGATTATATCTCCTGAACCCTTTGGCCAAAAATCATGAAACTGGTCTCTTTAGATCCAGTGGGTCATGCCGAGTCCTGTGATACCAAATTTTCCCATATCGGCCATTTTGAGCGTCTGCCATTTCGATTTTTCTTATAAGATGCTATGTTTAACAAACACATGACTTTAGTGCTCTGTCAGCAATGGTTTACCCAATTGAAAGCAAACTTTGCATGTGTCAATGTCACCACACTCTCAATGTACCACATGAATTGACACTACAATTTGGTTACAGCGCTGCCTGTTGGTTGAATGTGATAAACCATTAAATCGAAATACTAAAGACCGTATTGTTGATTTTTCAGCCATTTAGACTTAAGCCATATTGAAATGTCTTGAGATTTTTACTGCCGTTGGTCTGATGATGCCAGCCATGTCGGCATGACATTTAATGCCCTCCTTGCGCTTGGCCCCGTGATGGCTGCTAGTTATTAGGGGCCAAGCACCGAAGGTGCGGAGGCACCTATTGTGTTTGTTCCGGTTCTTTATTATTATTCCTCTTCTTCTTCTTCTTCCGCCATGGGAGTCTATGGCAAGCCATATAACCGTTTGCAGGAAAATGATAAAATTTGGCACACTGATAGAGGACAAGCCAATCATTGACCATAGCAAATTTGAAGTCTCTAACTCAATGTCTCTAGCGCCACCAACTGTCCAAAGTTGCACTCACGTTTACGTAAATAACTCTTGAACCGTATGTCCTAGAAACAAAATTCTTTCGTCCACTAATTCCTTGGCTCAAGACGATTCGATTGCACCCTATGACGTCATTTTCCGTCATGAAAATTTTCCCGCCATTTTGAATTTTACGAAAAACCTACTTTTTCGAACTCCTCCTAGGCCGTTGGTCCGATTTTCACGAAAATTGAATCACATCATCTCCAGACTATGCGAACAAAAAGTTATTAAAAGAAAGTTGATTTGTCAAACCGTTTACGAATAACTTGCGAAAGAATTCAACAAAATGGCCGCAGAAATGAAAGCGAGGCTTTATCTCCGCAACGCATTAGCGTATTCTGACCAAACTTGGTGTGTGTTATGGCAATGATGGTCTGAGGCTACCTGCAAAGATTTGGCGCTCTGCCCCCTAGTGGTCTGGAGATATGAAAAAGTGAAATATTTGCTTATAACTTCTGAACGCTTCGACCAAAAATCATAAAACTGGTCTCGTTAGATTCAGGGCATCATGCCGAGTCGTGCGATACAAAATTTTCCCATATCGGCCATTTTGAGGGTCGGCCATTTTGAATTTTGTCATAAATTGCTATATTTAACAAACACATTGGCGTATCGTTACGAAACTCGATATGTGTCTTCGGCATCTGGGCCTGATACAAAACAAAAAATTTCGAGGCAGCGCCACCTTGTGGTCAAAAGTTATAAACAAATTTCCAAAAATGCTAATAACTTTTGAACACGTTAACCTATGGTAAAATAAGTTGTCTTTATACGTTCCTTGGGTCAAACCGAGAACACAGATACCAAATTTGTCATAGTCGGCCAAACTTCCTGTTCGCCATGTTGTTTTTCTTTAAAAACCTACTTTTTCAAACTCCTCCCACACCGTTTGTCCAATTTTCACCAAAATTGAATCATAACATCTTCAGACAATGCTGACAAAAAGTTATTAAAATAAAGTTGATTCGTCAAACAGGTTTCGATAAAATTGCGAACGAATTTGACCAAATTGCCACCAAATAAAGCGAGGCTATATCTCCGCAACGCATTAGCGTATTCTGACCAAACTTTCTGTGTGTCATGTTAATCATGATCTGAGGCTACCTGCAGAGTTTTGGCGCTCTGCCCCCTAGTGGTCAGGAGATATAAAATACTGACATTTTTTATTATAACTCCTGAACGCTTTGTCCAAAAATCATGAAACTGCTGTTTTTAGATTCAGTGCATCATGCCGAGTCCTGCGATACCAAATTTTCCCATATCGGCCATTTTCAGCGTCAGCTATTTAGAATTTTGTCATGAAATGCTATGCTTAACAAACACATGAGTTTAAAGCTGGATGTCAGCAATGCTTTACCCTATTGACACCAAACTTTGCATGTGTCATTGTCACCTCACTCTGGATAAACCACGTGATTTGACATATAAGTTTGGTTACAGCGCTGCCTGTTGGTCAAACGTGATAAACCGTTAAATCGAATTACTAAAGACCGTATTGATGATTTTTCAGCCATTTAGACTGAAGTCATATTGAAATGTCTTTAGATGCTTCCTGCCGTTGGTCTAATGCTGCCAGCCATGTCGGCATGGCATTTAATGCCTTCTTTGTGCTTGGCCCCGTCATGGCTGCTTGCAGCTATATTTATTATTATTATTCTTCTTCTGCCATTGAAGTCTATGACAGCCCATAGAACCGTAAGCGGGAAAATGAAAAAAAGTTGGCACACTCATAAAGGAGAGTCTAATCATTGACCATAGCAAAATTGAAGTCTCTAACTCAATCTCTCTACCGCCACCAACTGTCCAAAGTTGCACTCACGTTTACGTAAATAACTTTTGAACCGTATGTCCTAGAAACAAAATTCTTTTGTCCACTGATTCCTTGGCTCAAGACGATTCGATTGCACCCTATGACGTCATTTTCCGTCATGAAAATTTTCCCGCCATTTTGAATTTTATGAAAAACCTACTTTGTCGAACTCCTCCTAGGCCGTTCGTCCGATGTTCACGAAAATTGAACCACATCATCTCCTGACAATGTTGACAAAACGATATATAAACAAAGTTGATTCGTCAAACCGTTTACGAATAACTCGTGAAAGAATCTGAGGTAAAAGTCGCCAAAATGAAATTGAGGCTTTATCTCCCCAATGCATTAGCCTTTTCTGACCAAACTAGGTGTGTGTTATGTCAATCATGGTTTGAGGCTACCTGCAGAGTTTTGGCGCTCTGCCCCCTAGTGGTCAGGAGATATTAAAAAACTGACTTTTTTGCTTATAACTCCTGAACCCTTTGGCCAAAAATCATGAAACTGGTCTCTTTAGATCCAATGGGTCATGCCGAGTCCTGTGATACCAAATTTTCCCATATCGGCCATTTTGAGCGTCTGCCATTTCGATTTTTCTTATAAGATTCTATGTTTAACAAACACATGACTTTAGTGCTCTGTCAGCAATGGTTTACCCAATTGAAAGCAAACTTTGCATGTGTCAATGTCACCACACTCTCAATGTACCACATGAATTGACACTACAATTTGGTTACAGCGCTGCCTGCTGGTTGAATGTGATAAACCATTAAATCGAATTACTAAAGACCGTATTGTTGATTTTTCAGCCATTTAGACTTAAGTCATATTGAAATGTCTTTAGATTCTTACTGCCATTGGTCTGATGATGCCAGCCATGTCGGCATGACATTTAATGCCCTCCTTGCGCTTGGCCCCGTGATGGCTGCTAGCAGCTATTTAGGGGCCAAGCACCGAAGGTGCGGAGGCACCTATTGTTTTTGTTCCGGTTCTTATTATTAGGGGCCAAGCACCGAAGGTGCGGAGGCACCTATTGTTTTTGTTCCGGTTCTTATTATTATTAGGGGCCAAGCACCGAAGGTGCGGAGGCACCTATTGTTTTTGTTCCGGTTCTTATTATTAGGGGCCAAGCACCGAAGGTGCGGAGGCACCTATTGTTTTTGTTCCGGTTCTTATTATTATTAGGGGCCAAGCACCGAAGGTGCGGAGGCACCTATTGTTTTTGTTCCGGTTCTTATTATTATTAGGGGCCAAGCACCGAAGGTGCGGAGGCACCTATTGTAATTGTTCCGGTTCTTTATTATTATTATTCATCTTCTTCTTCTTCTTCTTCTTCTTCTTCTTCTTCTTCCGCCATGGAAGTCTATGTAAGGCCATAGAACCGTTTGCGGGAAAATGATAAAATTTGGCACACTGATAGAGGACAAGCCAATCATTGACCATAGCAAATTTGAAGTCTCTAACTCAATGTCTCTAGCGCCACCAACTGTCCAAAGTTGCACTCACGTTTACGTAAATAACTCTTGAACCGTATGTCCTAGAAACAAAATTCTTTCGTCCACTGATTCCTTGGCTCAAGACGATTCGATTGCACCCTATGACGTCATTTTCCGTCATGAAAATTTTCCCGCCATTTTGAATTTTTTGAAAAACCTACTTTTTCGAACTCCTCCTAGGCCGTTGGTCCGATTTTCACGAAAATTGAACCACATCATCTCCAGACAATGTGGACAAAAAGTTATCCAAAGAAAGTTGATATGTCAAACCGTTTACGAATAACTCGCGAAAGAATCCGAGGTAATGGTCACAAAAATGAAATTGAGGCTTTATCTCCGCAACGCATTAGAGTTTTCTGACCAAACTAGGTGTGTGTTATGTCAATCATGGTCTGAGGCTACCTGCAGAGTTTTGGCGCTGTGCCCCCTAGTGGTCAGGAGATATGAAAAAGTTAAATATTTGCTTATAACTTCTGAACGCTTTGGCCAAAAATAATAAAACTGGTCTCTTTAGATTCAGTGCATCATGCCGAGTCGTGCGATACCAAATTTTCCCATATCGGCCATTTTGAGTGTCGGCCATTTTGAATATTGTCATAAATTGCTATATTTAACAAAGATATTGGCGTATCGTAACGAAACTCAATATGTGTCTTCGGCACCTAACCTTGATACGACTCAAAAAGTTTCGAGGCAGCACCCCCTTGTGGTCAAAAATTATAACCAAATTTACAAATATGCTAATAACTTTTGAGTGCGTTAACCTATGGTAAAACAAATTATCTTTATACGTTCCTTGGGTCAAACCGAGAACACAGATACCAAATTTGTCATAGTCGGCCAAACTTCTTGTCCACCATGTTGTTTTTCTTTAAAAACCTACTTTTTCGAACTCCTCCCAAACCGTTTGTCCAATTTTCACCAAAATTAAACCACATCATCTCTAGACCATGCTGACAAAAAGTTATCCAAAGAAAGTTGATATGTCAAACCGTTTACGAATAACTCGCGAAAGAATCCGACGTAATGGTCGCAAAAATGAAATTGAGGCTTTATCTCCGCAACGCATTAGCGTTTTCTGACCAAACTTGGTGTGTGTTATGTCAATCACGGTCTGAGGCTACCTGCAGAGTTTTGGCGCTCTGCCCCCTAGTGGTCAGGAGATATTTAAAAACTGACATTTTTGATTATAACTCCTGAACGCTTTGTCTAAAAATCATGAAACTGCTGTCTTTGGATCCAGTGGGACATGCCGAGCCCTGTGATACCAAATTTTCCCATATCGGCCATTTTGAGCGTCTGCCATTTCGATTTTTCTTATAAGATGCTATGTTTAACAAACACATGACTTTAGTGCTCTGTCAGCAATGGTTTACCCAATTGAAAGCAAACTCTGCATGTGTCAATGTCACCACACTCTCAATGTACCACATGAATTGACACTACAATTTGGTTACAGCGCTGCCTGTTGGTCGAACGTGATAAACCATTAAATCGAATTACTAAAGACCGTATTGTTGATTTTTCAGCCATTTAGACTTAAGTCATATTGAAATGTCTTTAGATTCTTATTGCCGTTGGTCTGATGATGCCAGCCATGTCGGCATGACATTTAATGCCCTCCTTGCGCTTGGCCCCGTGATGGCTGCTAGTTATTAGGGGCCAAGCACCGAAGGTGCGGAGGCACCTATTGTTTTTGTTCCGGTTCTTATTATTATTATTATTATTATTCTTCTTCTGCCATTGAAGTCTATGACAGCCCATAGAACCGTAAGCGGGAAAATGAAAAAAAGTTGGCACACTCATAAAGGAGAGTCCAATCATTGACCATAGCAAAATTGAAGTCTCTAACTCAATCTCTATAGCGCCACCAACCGTCCAAAGTTGCACTCACGTTTACGTAAATAACTTTTGAACCGTATGTCCTAGAAACAAAATTCTTTTGTCCACTGATTCCTTGGCTCAAGACGATTCGATTGCACCCTATGACGTCATTTTCCGTCATGAAAATTTTCCCGCCATTTTGAATTTTATGAAAAACCTACTTTGTCGAACTCCTCCTAGGCCGTTCGTCCGATCTTCACGAAAATTGAACCACATCATCTCCCGACAATGTGGACAAAACGATATATAAAGAAAGTTGATTCGACAAACCGTTTACGAATAACTCGCGAAAGAATCCGAGGTAAAAGTCGCCAAATTGAAACTGAGGCTTTATCTCCGCAATGCATTAGTCTTTTCTGACCAAACTAGGTGTGTGTTATGTCAATCATGGTCTGAGGCTACCTGCAGAGTTTTGGCGCTCTGCCCCCTAGTGGTCAGGAGTTATGAAAAACTGACTTTTTTGCTTATAACTTCTGAACCCTTTGGCCAAAAAACATGAAACTGGTCTCTTTAGATCCAGTGGGTCATGCCGAGTCCTGTGATACCAAATATTCCCATATCGGCCATTTTGAGCGTCTGCCATTTCGATTTTTCTTATAAGATGCTAAGTTTAACAAACACATGACTTTAGTGCTCTGTCAGCAATGGTTTACCCAATTGAAAGCAAACTTTGCATGTGTCAGTCACCACACTCTCAATGTACCACATTAATTGACACTACAATTTGGTTACAGCGCTGCCTGTTGGTTGAATGTGATAAACCATTAAATCGAAATACTAAAGACCGTATTGTTGATTTTTCAGCCATTTAGACTTAAGTCATATTGAAATGTCTTTAGATTCTTACTGCCGTTGGTCTGATGATGCAAGCCATGTCGGCATAACATGTAATGCCCTCCTTGCGCTTGGCCCCGTGATGGCTGCTAGCAGCTATATTTATTATTATTATTCTTCTTCTGCCATTGAAGTCTATGACAGCCCATAGAACCGTAAGCGGGAAAATGAAAAAAAGTTGGCACACTGATAAAGGAGAGTCCAATCATTGACCATAGCAAAATTGAAGTCTCTAACTCAATCTCTCTAGCGCCACCAACTGTCCAAAGTTGCACTCACGTTTACGTAAATAACTTTTGAACCGTATGTCCTAGAAACAAAATTCTTTTGTCCACTGATTCCTTGGCTCAAGACGATTCGATTGCACCCTATGACGTCATTTTCCGTCATGAAGATTTTCCCGCCATTTTGAATTTTATGAAAAACCTACTTTGTCGAACTCCTCCTAGGCCGTTCGTCCGATGTTCACGAAAATTGAACCACATCATCTCCCGACAATGTGGACAAAACGATATATAAAGAAAGTTGATTCGTCAAACCGTTTACGAATAACTCGCGAAAGAATCTGAGGTAAAAGTCGCCAAAATGAAATTGAGGCTTTATCTCCCCAATGCATTAGCCTTTTCTGACCAAACTAGGTGTGTGTTATGTCAATCATGGTTTGAGGCTACCTGCAGAGTTTTGGCGCTGTGCCCCCTAGTGGTCAGGAGTTATCAAAAACTGACTTTTTTGCTTATAACTTCTGAACCCTTTGGCCAAAAATCATGAAACTGGTCTCTTTAGATCCAGTGGGTCATGCCGAGTCCTGTGATAGCAAATATTCCCATATCGGGCATTTTGAGCGTCTGCCATTTCGATTTTTCTTATAAGATGCTATGTTTAACAAACACATGACTTTAGTGCTCTGTCAGCCATGGTTTACCCAATTTACCCAATGTACCACATGAATTGACACTACAATTTGGTTACAGCGCTGCCTGTTGGTCGAACGTGATAAACCATTAAATCGAACTACTAAAGACCGTATTGTTGATTTTTCAGCCATTTAGACTTAAGTCATATTGAAATGTCTTTAGATTCTTACTGCCGTTGGTCTGATGATGCCAGCCATGTCGGCATGACATTTAATGCCCTCCTTGCGCTTGGCCCCGTGATGGCTGCTAGCAGCTATATTTATTATTATTATTCTTCTTCTGCCATTGAAGTCTATGACAGCCCATAGAACCGTAAGCGGGAAAATGAAAAAAAGTTGGCACACTCATAAAGGACAGTCCAATCATTGACCATAGCAAAATTGAAGTCTCTAACTCAATCTCTAAAGCGCCACCAACTGTCCAAAGTTGCACTCACGTTTATGTAAATAACTTTTGAACCGTATGTCCTAGAAACAAAATTCTTTTGTCCACTGATTCCTTGGCTCAAGACGATTCAATTGCACCCTATGACGTCATTTTCCGTCATGAAAATTTTCCCGCCATTTTGAATTTTATGAAAAACCTACTTTTTCGAACTCCTCCTAGGCCGTTCGTCCGATTTTCACGAAAATTGAACCACATCATCTCCAGACAATGTGGACAAAACGATATATAAAGGAAGTTGGTTCGTCAAACCATTTACGAATAACTCACAAAAGAATCTGAGGTAATAGTCGCTAAAATGAAATTGAGGCTTTATCTCCGTAATGCATTTGCCTTTTCTGACCAAACTAGGTGTGTGTTATGTCAATTATGGTCTGAGGCTACCTGCAGAGTTTTGGCGCTCTGCCCCCTACTGGTCAGGAGATATGAAAAACTGTCATTTTTGATTATAACTCCTGAACGCTTTGTCCAAAAATCATGAAACTGGTCTCTTTAGATCCAGTGGGTCATGCCGAGTCCTGTGATACCAAATATTCCCATATCGGCCATTTTGAGCGTCTGCCATTTCGATTTTTCTTATAAGATGCTATGTTTAACAAACACATGACTTTAGTGGTCTGTCAGCAATGGTTTACCCAATTGAAAGCAAACTTTGCATGTGTCAATGTCACCACACTCTCAATGTACCACATGAATTGACACTACAATTTGGTTACAGCGCTGCCTGTTGGTTGAATGTGATAAACCATTAAATCGAAATACTAAAGACCGTATTGTTGATTTTTCAGCCATTTAGACTTAAGTCATATTGAAATCTCTTTAGATTCTTACTGCCGTTGGTCTGATGATGCCAGCCATGTCGGCATGACATTTAATGCCCTCCTTGCGCTTGGCCCCGTGATGGCTGCTAGCAGCTATATTTATTCATCTTCTTCTTCTTCTTCTTCTTCTTCTTCCGCCATGGAAGTCTATGTAAGGCCATAGAACCGTTTGCGGGAAAATGATAAAATTTGGCACACTGATAGAGGACAAGCCAATCATTGACCATAGCAAATTTGAAGTCTCTAACTCAATGTCTCTAGCGCCACCAACTGTCCAAAGTTGCACTCACGTTTACGTAAATAACTCTTGAACCGTATGTCCTAGAAACAAAATTCTTTCGTCCACTAATTCCTTGGCTCAAGCCGATTCGATTGCACCCTATGACGTCATTTTCCGTCATGAAAATTTTCCCGCCATTTTGAATTTTACGAAAAACCTACTTTTTCGAACTCCTCCTAGGCCGTTTTTCCGATTTCAACGAAAATTGAACCACATCATCTCCAGACAATGTGGACAAAAAGTTATCCAAAGAAAGTTGATATGTCAAACCGTTTACGAATAACTCGCGAAAGAATCCGACGTAATGGTCGCAAAAATGAAATTGAGGCTTTATCTCCGCAACGCATTAGCGTTTTCTGACCAAACTAGGTGTGTGTTATGTCAATCATGATCTGAGGCTACCTGCAGAGTTTTGGCGCTGTGCCCCCTAGTGGTCAAGAGATATGAAAAAGTTAAATATTTGCTTATAACTTCTGAACGCTTTGGCCAAAAATAATAAAACTGGTCTCTTTAGATTCAGTGCATCATGCCGAGTCGTGCGATACCAAATTTTCCCATATCGGCCATTTTGAGCGTCGGCCATTTTGAATATTGTCATAAATTGCTATATTTAACAAAGACATTGGCGTATCGTTACGAAACTCAATATGTGTCTTCGGCACCTAACCTTGATACGACTCAAAAAGTTTCGAGGCAGCACCCCCTTGTGGTCAATAATTATAACCAAATTTACAAATATGCTAATAACTTTTGAGTGCGTTAACCTATGGTAAAACAAATTATCTTTATACGTTCCTTGGGTCAAACCGAGAACACAGATACCAAATTTGTCATAGTCGGCCAAACTTCTTGTCCACCATGTTGTTTTTCTTTAAAAACCTACTTTTTCGAACTCCTCCCAGACCGTTTGTCCAATTTTCACCAAAATTGAATCATAACATCTTCAGACCATGCTGACCAAAAGTTATTAAAATAAAGTTGATTCGTCAAACAGGTTTCGATAAAATTGCGAACAAATTTGACCAAATGGCCACCAAATAAAGCGAGGCTATATCTCCGCAACGCATTAGCGTATTCTGACCAAACTTTCTGTGTTTCATGTCAATCATGTTCTGAGGCTACCTGCAGAGTTTTGGCGCTCTGCCCCCTAGTGGTCAGAAGATATAAAATACTGACATTTTTGATTATAACTCCTGATCGCTTTGTCCAAAAATCATGAAACTGCTGTCTTTAGATTCAGGGCATCATGCTGAGTCGTGCGATACCAAATTTTCCCATATCGGCCATTTTCAGCGTCAGCTATTTAGAATTTTGTCATGAAATGCTTTGCTTAACAAACACATGACTTTAAAGCTGTATGTCAGCAATGCTTTACCCTATTGACACCAAACTTTGCATGTGTCACCTCACTCTGGATATACCACATAAATTTGACACATCAATTTGGTTACAGCGCTGCCTGTTGGTCGAACGTGATAAACCGTTAAATCGAATTACTAAAGACCGTATTGATGATTTTTCAGCCATTTAGACTGAAGTCATATTGAAATGTCTTTAGTTGCTTACTGCCGTTGGTCTGATGCTGCCAGCCATGTCTTCATGACATTTAATGTCCTCCTTGTGCTTGGCCCCGTAATGGCTGCTTGCAGCTATATTTAGGGGCCAAGCACCGAAGGTGCGGAGGCACCTATTGTTTTTGTTCCGGTTCTTATTATTATTATTAGGGGCCAAGCACCGAAGGTGCGGAGGCACCTATTGTTTTTGTTCCGGTTCTTATTATTATTAGGGGCCAAGCACCGAAGGTGCGGAGGCACCTATTGTTTTTGTTCCGGTTCTTATTATTAGGGGCCAAGCACCGAAGGTGCGGAGGCACCTATTGTTTTTGTTCCGGTTCTTATTAGGGGCCAAGCACCGAAGGTGCGGAGGCACCTATTGTTTTTGTTCCGGTTCTTATTATTATTAGGGGCCAAGCACCGAAGGTGCGGAGGCACCTATTGTTTTTGTTCCGGTTCTTATTATTATTAGGGGCCAAGCACCGAAGGTGCGGAGGCACCTATTGTTTTTGTTCCGGTTCTTATTATTATTAGGGGCCAAGCACCGAAGGTGCGG
The DNA here is from genome assembly GCA_037043235.1 of Rhodeus uyekii. Taxonomy (NCBI): domain Eukaryota; kingdom Metazoa; phylum Chordata; class Actinopteri; order Cypriniformes; family Acheilognathidae; genus Rhodeus; species Rhodeus uyekii. Next base: position 248,277 of record JAWRVZ010000218.1, on the reverse strand, counting down.
AGGCACCTATTGTTTTTGTTCCGGTTCTTATTATTATTATTAGGGGCCAAGCACCGAAGGTGCGGAGGCACCTATTGTTTTTGTTCCGGTTCTTATTATTATTATTATTATTATTCTTCTTCTGCCATTGAAGTCTATGACAGCCCATAGAACCGTAAGCGGGAAAATGAAAAAAAGTTGGCACACTCATAAAGGAGAGTCTAATCATTGACCATAGCAAAATTGAAGTCTCTAACTCAATCTCTCTACCGCCACCAACTGTCCAAAGTTGCACTCACGTTTACGTAAATAACTTTTGAACCGTATGTCCTAGAAACAAAATTCTTTTGTCCACTGATTCCTTGGCTCAAGACGATTCGATTGCACCCTATGACGTCATTTTCCGTCATGAAAATTTTCCCGCCATTTTGAATTTTATGAAAAACCTACTTTGTCGAACTCCTCCTAGGCCGTTCGTCCGATGTTCACGAAAATTGAACCACATCATCTCCTGACAATGTGGACAAAACGATATATAAACAAAGTTGATTCGTCAAACCGTTTACGAATAACTTGTGAAAGAATCTGAGGTAAAAGTCGCCAAAATGAAATTGAGGCTTTATCTCCCCAATGCATTAGCCTTTTCTGACCAAACTAGGTGTGTGTTATGTCAATCATGGTTTGAGGCTACCTGCAGAGTTTTGGCGCTGTGCCCCCTAGTGGTCAGGAGTTATCAAAAACTGACTTTTTTGCTTATAACTTCTGAACCCTTTGGCCAAAAATCATGAAACTGGTCTCTTTAGATCCAGTGGGTCATGCCGAGTCCTATGATACCAAATATTCCCATATCGGCCATTTTGAGCGTCTGCCATTTCGATTTTTCTTATAAGATGCTATGTTTAACAAACACATGACTTTAGTGCTCTGTCAGCAATGGTTTACCCAATTGAAAGCAAACTTTGCATGTGTCAATGTCACCACACTCTCAATGTACCACACACTACAATTTGGTTACAGCGCTGCCTGTTGGTTGAATGCGATAAACCATTAAATCGAATTGCTAAAGACCGTATTGTTGGTTTTTCAGCCATTTAGACTTAAGCCATATTGAAATGTCTTTAGATTTTTACTGCCGTTGGTCTGATGATGCCAGTCATGTCGGCATGACATTTAATGCCCTCCTTGCGCTTGGCCCCGTGATGGCTGCTAGCAGCTATATTTATTATTATTCTTCTTCTGCCATTGAAGTCTATGACAGCCCATAGAACCGTAAGCGGGAAAATGAAAAAAAGTTGGCACACTCATAAAGGAGAGTCCAATCATTGACCATAGCAAAATTGAAGTCTCTAACTCAATCTCTATAGCGCCACCAACCGTCCAAAGTTGCACTCACGTTTACGTAAATAACTTTTGAACCGTATGTCCTAGAAACAAAATTCTTTTGTCCACTGATTCCTTGGCTCAAGACGATTCGATTGCACCCTATGACGTCATTTTCCGTCATGAAAATTTTCCCGCCATTTTGAATTTTATGAAAAACCTACTTTGTCGAACTCCTCCTAGGCCGTTCGTCCGATCTTCACGAAAATTGAACCACATCATCTCCCGACAATGTGGACAAAACGATATATAAAGAAAGTTGATTCGACAAACCGTTTACGAATAACTCGCGAAAGAATCCGAGGTAAAAGTCGCCAAATTGAAACTGAGGCTTTATCTCCGCAATGCATTAGTCTTTTCTGACCAAACTAGGTGTGTGTTATGTCAATCATGGTCTGAGGCTACCTGCAGAGTTTTGGCGCTCTGCCCCCTAGTGGTCAGGAGTTATGAAAAACTGACTTTTTTGCTTATAACTTCTGAACCCTTTGGCCAAAAAACATGAAACTGGTCTCTTTAGATCCAGTGGGTCATGCCGAGTCCTGTGATACCAAATATTCCCATATCGGCCATTTTGAGCGTCTGCCATTTCGATTTTTCTTATAAGATGCTAAGTTTAACAAACACATGACTTTAGTGCTCTGTCAGCAATGGTTTACCCAATTGAAAGCAAACTTTGCATGTGTCAGTCACCACACTCTCAATGTACCACATGAATTGACACTACAATTTGGTTACAGCGCTGCCTGTTGGTTGAATGTGATAAACCATTAAATCGAAATACTAAAGACCGTATTGTTGATTTTTCAGCCATTTAGACTTAAGTCATATTGAAATGTCTTTAGATTCTTACTGCCGTTGGTCTGATGATGCAAGCCATGTCGGCATAACATGTAATGCCCTCCTTGCGCTTGGCCCCGTGATGGCTGCTAGCAGCTATATTTAGGGGCCAAGCACCGAAGGTGCGGAGGCACCTATTGTTTTTGTTCCGGTTCTTATTATTATTATTATTATTATTCTTCTTCTGCCATTGAAGTCTATGACAGCCCATAGAACCGTAAGCGGGAAAATGAAAAAAAGTTGGCACACTCATAAAGGAGAGTCTAATCATTGACCATAGCAAAATTGAAGTCTCTAACTCAATCTCTCTACCGCCACCAACTGTCCAAAGTTGCACTCACGTTTACGTAAATAACTTTTGAACCGTATGTCCTAGAAACAAAATTCTTTTGTCCACTGATTCCTTGGCTCAAGACGATTCGATTGCACCCTATGACGTCATTTTCCGTCATGAAAATTTTCCCGCCATTTTGAATTTTATGAAAAACCTACTTTGTCGAACTCCTCCTAGGCCGTTCGTCCGATGTTCACGAAAATTGAACCACATCATCTCCTGACAATGTTGACAAAACGATATATAAACAAAGTTGATTCGTCAAACCGTTTACGAATAACTCGTGAAAGAATCTGAGGTAAAAGTCGCCAAAATGAAATTGAGGCTTTATCTCCCCAATGCATTAGCCTTTTCTGACCAAACTAGGTGTGTGTTATGTCAATCATGGTTTGAGGCTACCTGCAGAGTTTTGGCGCTCTGCCCCCTAGTGGTCAGGAGATATTAAAAAACTGACTTTTTTGCTTATAACTCCTGAACCCTTTGGCCAAAAATCATGAAACTGGTCTCTTTAGATCCAGTGGGTCATGCCGAGTCCTGTGATACCAAATTTTCCCATATCGGCCATTTTGAGCGTCTGCCATTTCGATTTTTCTTATAAGATTCTATGTTTAACAAACACATGACTTTAGTGCTCTGTCAGCAACGGTTTACCCAATTGAAAGCAAACTTTGCATGTGTCAATGTCACCACACTCTCAATGTACCACATGAATTGACACTACAATGTGGTTACAGCGCTGCCTGTTGGTTGAATGTGATAAACCATTAAATCGAATTACTAAAGACCCTATTGTTGATTTTTCAGCCATTTAGACTTAAGTCATATTGAAATGTCTTTAGATTCTTACTGCTGTTGGTCTGATGATGCCAGCCATGTCGGCATGACATTTAATGCCCTCCTTGCGCTTGGCCCCGTGATGGCTGCTAGCAGCTATATTTATTATTATTATTCTTCTTCTTCTGCCATTGAAGTCTATGACAGCCCATAGAAACGTAAGCGGGAAAATGAAAAAAAGTTGGCACACTCATAAAGGAGAGTCCAATCATTGACCATAGCAAAATTGAAGTCTCTAACTCAATCTCTCTAGCGCCACCAACTGTCCAAAGTTGCACTCACGTTTACGTAAATAACATTTGAACCGTATGTCCTAGAAAAAAAATTCTTTTGTCAACAGATTCCTTGGCTCAAGACGATTCGATTGCACCATATGACGTCATTTTCCGTCATGAATATTTTCCCGCCATTTTGAATTTTATGAAAAACCTACTTTGTCGAACTCCTCCTAGGCCGTTCGTCCGATGTTCACGAAAATTGAACCACATCATCTCCCGACAATGTGGACAAAACGATATATAAAGAAAGTTGATTCGTCAAACCGTTTACGAATAACTCGCGAAAGAATCTGAGGTAAAAGTCGCCAAAATGAAATTGAGGCTTTATCTCCCCAATGCATTAGCCTTTTCTGACCAAACTAGGTGTGTGTTATGTCAATCATGGTTTGAGGCTATCTGCCGAGTTTTGGCGCTGTGCCCCCTAGTGGTCAGGAGTTATCAAAAACTGACTTTTTTGCTTATAACTTCTGAACCCTTTGGCCAAAAATCATGAAACTGGTCTCTTTAGATCCAGTGGGTCATGCCGAGTCCTGTGATACCAAATATTCCCATATCGGCCATTTTTAGCGTCTGCCATTTCGATTTTTCTTATAAGATGCTATGTTTAACAAACACTTGACTTTAGTGCTCTGTCAGCAATGGTTTACCCAATTGAAAGCAAACTTTGCATGTGTCAATGTCACCACACTCTCAATGTACCACACACTACAATTTGGTTACAGCGCTGCCTGTTGGTTGAATGCGATAAACCATTAAATCGAATTGCTAAAGACCGTATTGTTGGTTTTTCAGCCATTTAGACTTAAGTCATATTGAAATGTCTTTAGATTTTTACTGCCGTTGGTCTGATGATGCCAGTCATGTCGGCATGACATTTAATGCCCTCCTTGCGCTTGGCCCCGTGATGGCTGCTAGCAGCTATATTTATTATTATTATTCTTCTTCTGCCATTGAAGTCTATGACAGCCCATAGAACCGTAAGCGGGAAAATGAAAAAAAGTTGGCACACTCATAAAGGAGAGTCTAATCATTGACCATAGCAAAATTGAAGTCTCTAACTCAATCTCTCTACCGCCACCAACTGTCCAAAGTTGCACTCACGTTTACGTAAATAACTTTTGAACCGTATGTCCTAGAAACAAAATTCTTTTGTCCACTGATTCCTTGGCTCAAGACGATTCGATTGCACCCTATGACGTCATTTTCCGTCATGAAAATTTTCCCGCCATTTTGAATTTTATGAAAAACCTACTTTGTCGAACTCCTCCTAGGCCGTTCGTCCGATGTTCACGAAAATTGAACCACATCATCTCCTGACAATGTTGACAAAACGATATATAAACAAAGTTGATTCGTCAAACCGTTTACGAATAACTCGTGAAAGAATCTGAGGTAAAAGTCGCCAAAATGAAATTGAGGCTTTATCTCCCCAATGCATTAGCCTTTTCTGACCAAACTAGGTGTGTGTTATGTCAATCATGGTTTGAGGCTACCTGCAGAGTTTTGGCGCTCTGCCCCCTAGTGGTCAGGAGATATGAAAAAGTGACATTTTTCCTTACAACTCCTGAACCCTTTGGCCAAAAATCATAAAACTGGTCTCGTTAGATTCAGTGCATCATGCCGAGTCGTGCGATACCAAATTTTCCCATATCGGCCATTTAGAGCGTCGGCCATTTTGAATATTGTCATAAATTGCTATATTTAACAAATGGATTGGCGTATCGTTACGAAACTCAATATGTGTCTTCGGCACCTAATCTTGATACGGCACAAAAAGTTTGGGGGCAGCGCCACCTTGTGGTCAAAAGTTATAACCAAATTTACAAATATGCTAATAACTTTTGATGACGTTAACCTATTGTAAAACAAATGGTCTTAATGTGTTCATTGGGTCAAGCCGAGACCATAGATACCAAATATGTTATATTCGGCCAAACCTCCGATTTGCCATGTTATTTTTCTTTAAAAACCTACTTTTTCGAACTCCTCCCAGACCGTTTGTCCAATTTTCACCAAAATTGAACCACATCATCTCCAGACCATCATGACAAAAAGTTATCCAAAGAAAGTTGATATGTCAAACCGTTTACGAATAACTCGCGAAAGAATCCGACGTAATGGTCGCAAAATTGAAATTGAGGCTTTATCTCCGCAATGCATTAGCCTTTTCTGACCAAACTAGGTGTGTGTTATGTCAATCATGGTCTGAGGCTACCTGCAGAGTTTTGGCGCTCTGCCCCCTAGTGGTCAGGAGATATTAAAAAACTGACATTTTTGATTATAACTCCTGAACGCTTTGTCTAAAAATCATGAAACTGCTGTCTTTAGATCCAGTTGGTCATGCCGAGTCCTGTGATACCACATTTTCCCATATCGGCCATTTTGAGCATCTGCCATTTCGATTTTTCTTATAAGATGCTATGTTTAACAAACACATGACTTTAGTGCTGTCAGCAATGGTTTACCCAATTGAAAGCAAACTTTGCATGTGTCAATGTCACCACACTCTCAATGTACCACACACTACAATTTGGTTACAGCGCTGCCTGTTGGTTGAATGCGATAAACCATTAAATCGAATTGCTAAAGACCGTATTGTTGGTTTTTCAGCCATTTAGACTTAAGTCATATTGAAATGTCTTTAGATTCTTACTGCCGTTGGTCTGATGATGCCAGTCATGTCGGCATGACATTTAATGCCCTCCTTGCGCTTGGCCCCGTGATGGCTGCTAGTTATTAGGGGCCAAGCACCGAAGGTGCGGAGGCACCTATTGTTTTTGTTCCGGTTCTTATTATTAGGGGCCAAGCACCGAAGGTGCGGAGGCACCTATTGTTTTTGTTCCGGTTCTTTATTATTATTCTTCTTCTTCTTCCGTCATTGAAGTCTATGACAGCCCATAGAACCGTAAGCGGGAAAATGAAAAAAATTTGGCACACTCATAAAGGACAGTCCAATCATTGACCATAGCAAAATTGAAGTCTCTAACTCAATCTCTATAGCGCCACCAACTGTCCAAAGTTGAACCAACGTTTATGCTAATAACTTTTGAACTGTATGACCTAGAAACAAAATTCTTATGTCCACTGATTCCTTGGCTCAAGCCGATTCGATTGCACCCTATGACGTCATTTTCCGTCATGAAATTTATCCCGCCATTTTGAATTTTATGAAAAACCTACTTTGTCGAACTCCTCCTAGGCCGTTTTTCCGATTTCAACGAAAATTGAACCACATCATCTCCAGACAATGTGGACAAAAAGTTATCCAAAGAAAGTTGATATGTCAAACCGTTTACGAATAACTGGCGAAAGAATCTGACGTAATGGTCGCAAAAATGAAATTTAGGCTTTATCTCCGCAACGCATTAGCGTTTTCTGACCAAACTAGGTGTGTGTTATGTCAATCATGATTTGAGGCTACCTGCAGAGTTTTGGCGCTGTGCCCCCTAGTGGTCAGGAGATATGAAAAAGTTAAATATTTGCTTATAACTTCTGAACGCTTTGGCCAAAAATAATAAAACTGGTCTCTTTAGATTCAGTGCATCATGCCGAGTCGTGCGATACCAAATTTTCCCATATCGGCCATTTTGAGCGTCGGCCATTTTGAATATTGTCATAAATTGCTATATTTAACAAAGATATTGACGTATCGTTACGAAACTCAATATGTGTCTTTGGCACCTAACCTTGATACGACTCAAAAAGTTTCGAGGCAGCACCCCCTTGTGGTCAAAAATTATAACCAAATTTACAAATATGCTAATAACTTTTGAGTGCGTTAACCTATGGTAAAACAATTTATCTTTATACGTTCCTTGGGTCAAACCGAGAACACAGATACCAAATTTGTCATAGTCGGCCAAACTTCTTGTCCACCATGTTGTTTTTCTTTGAAAACCTACTTTTTCGAACTCCTCCCAGACCGTTTGTCCAATTTTCACCAAAATTAAACCACATTATCTCCCGACCATCGTGACAAAAAGTTATTCAAAGAAAGTTGATATGTCAAACCGTTTACGAATAACTCGCGAAAGAATCCGACGTAATGGTCACAAAAATGAAATTGAGGCTTTATCTCCGCGATGCATTAGCGTTTTCTGACCAAACTAGGTGTGTGTTATGTCCAACATGGTCTGAGGCTACCTGCAGAGTTTTGGCGCTCTGCCCCCTAGTGGTCAGGAGATATTAAAAAACTGACATTTTTGATTATAACTCCTGAACGCTTTGTCTAAAAATCATGAAACTGCTGTCTTTAGATCCAGTGGGTCATGCCGAGTCCTGTGATACCAAATTTTCCCATATCGGCCATTTTGAGCGTCTGCCATTTCGATTTTTCTTATAAGATGCTATGCTTAACAAACACGTCTTTGGTGCTCTGTCAGCAATGGTTTACCCAATTGAAAGCAAACTTTGCATGTGTCAATGTCACCACACTCTCAATGTACCACATGAATTGACACTACAATTTGGTTACAGCGCTGCCTGTTGGTTGAATGTGATAAACCATTAAATCGAAATACTAAAGACTGTATTGTTGATTTTTCAGCCATTTAGACTTAAGTCATATTGAAATGTCTTTAGATTCTTACTGCCGTTGGTCTGATGATGCCAGCCATGTCGGCATGACATTTAATGCCCTCCTTGCGCTTGGCCCCGTGATGGCTGCTAGCAGCTATATTTATTATTATTATTATTCTTCTTCTGCCATTGAAGTCTATGACAGCCCATAGAACCGTAAGCGGGAAAATGAAAAAAAGTTGGCACACTCATAAAGGACAGTCCAATCATTGACCATAGCAAAATTGAAGTCTCTAACTCAATCTCTCTAGCGCCACCAACTGTCCAAAGTTGCACTCACGTTTACGTAAATAACTTTTGAACCGTATGTCCTAGAAACAAAATTCTTTTGTCCACTGATTCCTTGGCTCAAGACGATTCGATTGCACCCTATGACGTCATTTTCCGTCATGAAAATTTTCCCGCCATTTTGATTTTTTTGAAAAACCTACTTTTTCGAACTCCTCCTAGGCCGTTGGTCCGATTTTCACGAAAATTGAACCACATCATCTCCAGACAATCGGGGCAAAACGATATATAAAGAAAGTTGATTCGACAAACCGTTTACGAATAACTCGCGAAAGAATCTGAGGTAAAAGTCGCCAAAATGAAATTGAGGCTTTATCTCCCCAATGCATTAGCCTTTTCTGACCAAACTAGGTGTGTGTTATGTCAATCATGGTTTGAGGCTACCTGCAGAGTTTTGGCGCTGTGCCCCCTAGTGGTCAGGAGTTATCAAAAACTGACTTTTTTGCTTATAACTTCTGAACCCTTTGGCCAAAAATCATGAAACTGGTCTCTTTAGATCCAGTGGGTCATGCCGAGTCCTGTGATACCAAATATTCCCATATCGGCCATTTTGAGCGTCTGCCATTTCGATTTTTCTTATAAGATGCTATGTTTAACAAACACTTGACTTTAGTGCTCTGTCAGCAATGGTTTACCCAATTGAAAGCAAACTTTGCATGTGTCAATGTCACCACACTCTCAATGTACCACACACTACAATTTGGTTACAGCGCTGCCTGTTGGTTGAATGCGATAAACCATTAAATCGAATTGCTAAAGACCGTATTGTTGGTTTTTCAGCCATTTAGACTTAAGTCATATTGAAATGTCTTTAGATTTTTACTGCCGTTGGTCTGATGATGCCAGTCATGTCGGCATGACATTTAATGCCCTCCTTGCGCTTGGCCCCGTGATGGCTGCTAGCAGCTATATTTATTAGGGGCCAAGCACCGAAGGTGCGGAGGCACCTATTGTAATTGTTCCGGTTCTTTATTATTATTATTCATCTTCTTCTTCTTCTTCTTCTTCTTCCGCCATGGAAGTCTATGTAAGGCCATAGAACCGTTTGCGGGAAAATGATAAAATTTGGCACACTGATAGAGGACAAGCCATTCATTGACCATAGCAAATTTGAAGTCTCTAACTCAATGTCTCTAGCGCCACCAACTGTCCAAAGTTGAACTCACGTTTACATAAATAACTTTTGAACCGTATGTCCTAGAAACAAAATTCTTCCGTCCACTAATTCCTTGGCTCAAGACGATTCGATTGCACCCTATGACGTCATTTTCCGTCATGAATATTTTTCCGCCATTTTGAATTATATGAAAAACCTACTTTTTCGAACTCCTCCTAGGCCGTTTGTCCGATTTTCACGAAAATTGAACCACATCATCTCCAGACAATGTGGACAAAAAGTTATCCAAAGAAAGTTGATATGTCAAACCGTTTACGAATAACTGGCGAAAGAATCCGACGTAATGGTCGCAAAAATGAAATTTAGGCTTTATCTCCGCAACGCATTAGCGTTTTCTGACCAAACTTGGTGTGTGTTATGTCAATCATGATCTGAGGCTACCTGCAGAGTTTTGGCGCTGTGCCCCCTAGTGGTCAGGAGATATGAAAAAGTTAAATATTTGCTTATAACTTCTGAACGCTTTGGCCAAAAATAATAAAACTGGTCTCTTTAGATTCATTTCATCATGCCGAGTCGTGCGATACCAAATTTTCCCATATCGGCCATTTTGAGCGTCGGCCATTTTGAATATTGTCATAAATTGCTATATTTAACAAAGATATTGACGTATCGTTACGAAACTCAATATGTGTCTTCGGCACCTAACCTTGATACGACTCAAAAAGTTTCGAGGCAGCACCCCCTTGTGGTCAAAAATTATAACCAAATTTACAAATATGCTAATAACTTTTGAGTGCGTTAACCTATGGTAAAACAAATTATCTTTATACGTTCCTTGGGTCAAACCGAGAACACAGATACCAAATTTGTCATAGTCGGCCAAACTTCTTGTCCACCATGTTGTTTTTCTTTGAAAACCTACTTTTTCGAACTCCTCCCAGACCGTTTGTCCAATTTTCACCAAAATTAAACCACATTATCTCCCGACCATCGTGACAAAAAATTATCCAAAGAAAGTTGATATGTCAAACCGTTTACGAATAACTCGCGAAAGAATCCGACGTAATGGTCACAAAAATGAAATTGAGGCTTTATCTCCGCGATGCATTAGCGTTTTCTGACCAAACTAGGTGTGTGTTATGTCAAACATGGTCTGAGGCTACCTGCAGAGTTTTGGCGCTCTGCCCCCTAGTGGTCAGGAGATATTAAAAAACTGACATTTTTTATTATAACTCCTGAACGCTTTGTCTAAAAATCATGAAACTGCTGTCTTTAGATCCAGTGGGTCATGCCGAGTCCTGTGATACCAAATTTTCCCATATCGGCCATTTTGAGCGTCTGCCATTTCAATTTTTCTTATAAGATGCTATGTTTAACAAACACATGACTTTAGTGCTCTGTCAGCAATGGTTTACCCAATTGAAAGCAAACTTTGCATGTGTCAATGTCACCATACTCTCAATGTACCACATGAATTTACACTACAATTTGGTTACAGCGCTGCCTCTTGGTTGAATGTGATAAACCATTAAATCGAAATACTAAAGACCGTATTGTTGATTTTTCAGCCATTTAGACTTGTCATATTGAAATGTCTTTAGATTCTTACTGCCGTTGGTCTGATGATGCCAGCCATGTCGGCATGACATTTAATGCCCTCCTTGCGCTTGGCCCCGTGATGGCTGCTAGCAGCTATATTTATTATTATTATTATTATTCTTCTTCTGCCATTGAAGTCTATGACAGCCCATAGAACCGTAAGCGGGAAAATGAAAAAAAGTTGGCACACTCATAAAGGACAGTCCAATCATTGACCATAGCAAAATTGAAGTCTCTAACTCAATCTCTAAAGCGCCACCAACTGTCCAAAGTTGCACTCACGTTTATGTAAATAACTTTTGAACCGTATGTCCTAGAAACAAAATTCTTTTGTCCACTGATTCCTTGGCTCAAGACGATTCAATTGCACCCTATGACGTCATTTTCCGTCATGAAAATTTTCCCGCCATTTTGAATTTTATGAAAAACCTACTTTTTCGAACTCCTCCTAGGCCGTTCGTCCGATTTTCACGAAAATTGAACCACATCATCTCCAGACAATGTGGACAAAACGATATATAAAGGAAGTTGGTTCGTCAAACCATTTACGAATAACTCACAAAAGAATCTGAGGTAATAGTCGCTAAAATGAAATTGAGGCTTTATCTCCGTAATGCATTTGCCTTTTCTGACCAAACTAGGTGTGTGTTATGTCAATTATGGTCTGAGGCTACCTGCAGAGTTTTGGCGCTCTGCCCCCTACTGGTCAGGAGATATGAAAAACTGTCATTTTTGATTATAACTCCTGAACGCTTTGTCCAAAAATCATGAAACTGGTCTCTTTAGATCCAGTGGGTCATGCCGAGTCCTGTGATACCAAATATTCCCATATCGGCCATTTTGAGCGTCTGCCATTTCGATTTTTCTTATAAGATGCTATGTTTAACAAACACATGACTTTAGTGGTCTGTCAGCAATGGTTTACCCAATTGAAAGCAAACTTTGCATGTGTCAATGTCACCACACTCTCAATGTACCACATGAATTGACACTACAATTTGGTTACAGCGCTGCCTGTTGGTTGAATGTGATAAACCATTAAATCGAAATACTAAAGACCGTATTGTTGATTTTTCAGCCATTTAGACTTAAGTCATATTGAAATCTCTTTAGATTCTTACTGCCGTTGGTCTGATGATGCCAGCCATGTCGGCATGACATTTAATGCCCTCCTTGCGCTTGGCCCCGTGATGGCTGCTAGCAGCTATATTTAGGGGCCAAGCACCGAAGGTGCGGAGGCACCTATTGTTTTTGTTCCGGTTCTTATTATTATTATTATTATTCTTCTTCTGCCATTGAAGTCTATGACAGCCCATAGAACCGTAAGCGGGAAAATGAAAAAAAGTTGGCACACTCATAAAGGACAGTCCAATCATTGACCATAGCAAAATTGAAGTCTCTAACTCAATCTCTATTGCGCCACCAACTGTCCAAAGTTGCACTCACGTTTATGTAAATAACTTTTGAACCGTATGTCCTAGAAACAAAATTCTTTTGTCCACTGATTCCTTGGCTCAAGACGATTCGAATGCACCCTATGACGTCATTTTCCGTCATGAAAATTTTCCCGCCATTTTGAATTTTATGAAAAACCTACTTTTTCGAACTCCTCCTAGGCCGTTCGTCCGATTTTCACGAAAATTGAACCACATCATCTCCAGACAATGTGGACAAAACGGTATATAAAGAAAGTTTATTCGTCAAACTGTTTACGAATAACTCGCGAAAGAATCCGAGGTAAAAGTCGCCAAAATGAATTTGAGGCTTTATCTCCGCAATGCATTAGCCTTTTCTGACCAAACTAGGTGTGTATTATGTCAATCATGGTTTGAGGCTACCTGCAGAGTTTTGGCGCTGTGCCCCCTAGTGGTCAGGAGTTATGAAAAACTGACTTTTGTGCTTATAACTTCTGAACCCTTTGGCCAAAAATCATGAAACTGGTCTCTTTAGATCCAGTGGGTCATGCCGAGTCCTGTGATACCAAATATTCCCATATCGGCCATTTTGAGCGTCTGCCATTTCGATTTTTCTTATAAGATGCTATGTTTAACAAACACTTGACTTTAGTGCTCTGTCAGCAATGGTTTACCCAATTGAAAGCAAACTTTGCATGTGTCAATGTCACCACACTCTCAATGTACCACACACTACAATTTGGTTACAGCGCTGCCTGTTGGTTGAATGCGATAAACCATTAAATCGAATTGCTAAAGACCGTATTGTTGGTTTTTCAGCCATTTAGACTTAAGCCATATTGAAATGTCTTTAGATTTTTACTGCCGTTGATCTGATGATGCCAGTCATGTCGGCATGACATTTAATGCCCTCCTTGCGCTTGGCCCCGTGATGGCTGCTAGCAGCTATATTTATTATTATTCTTCTTCTGCCATTGAAGTCTATGACAGCCCATAGAACCGTAAGCGGGAAAATGAAAAAAAGTTGGCACACTCATAAAGGAGAGTCCAATCATTGACCATAGCAAAATTGAAGTCTCTAACTCAATCTCTATAGCGCCACCAACCGTCCAAAGTTGCACTCACGTTTACGTAAATAACTTTTGAACCGTATGTCCTAGAAACAAAATTCTTTTGTCCACTGATTCCTTGGCTCAAGACGATTCGATTGCACCCTATGACGTCATTTTCCGTCATGAAAATTTTCCCGCCATTTTGAATTTTATGAAAAACCTACTTTGTCGAACTCCTCCTAGGCCGTTCGTCCGATCTTCACGAAAATTGAACCACATCATCTCCCGACAATGTGGACAAAACGATATATAAAGAAAGTTGATTCGACAAACCGTTTACGAATAACTCGCGAAAGAATCCGAGGTAAAAGTCGCCAAATTGAAACTGAGGCTTTATCTCCGCAATGCATTAGTCTTTTCTGACCAAACTAGGTGTGTGTTATGTCAATCATGGTCTGAGGCTACCTGCAGAGTTTTGGCGCTCTGCCCCCTAGTGGTCAGGAGTTATGAAAAACTGACTTTTTTGCTTATAACTTCTGAACCCTTTGGCCAAAAAACATGAAACTGGTCTCTTTAGATCCAGTGGGTCATGCCGAGTCCTGTGATACCAAATATTCCCATATCGGCCATTTTGAGCGTCTGCCATTTCGATTTTTCTTATAAGATGCTAAGTTTAACAAACACATGACTTTAGTGCTCTGTCAGCAATGGTTTACCCAATTGAAAGCAAACTTTGCATGTGTCAGTCACCACACTCTCAATGTACCACATGAATTGACACTACAATTTGGTTACAGCGCTGCCTGTTGGTTGAATGTGATAAACCATTAAATCGAAATACTAAAGACCGTATTGTTGATTTTTCAGCCATTTAGACTTAAGTCATATTGAAATGTCTTTAGATTCTTACTGCCGTTGGTCTGATGATGCAAGCCATGTCGGCATAACATGTAATGCCCTCCTTGCGCTTGGCCCCGTGATGGCTGCTAGCAGCTATATTTAGGGGCCAAGCACCGAAGGTGCGGAGGCACCTATTGTTTTTGTTCCGGTTCTTATTATTAGGGGCCAAGCACCGAAGGTGCGGAGGCACCTATTGTTTTTGTTCCGGTTCTTATTATTATTATTATTATTATTCTTCTTCTGCCATTGAAGTCTATGACAGCCCATAGAACCGTAAGCGGGAAAATGAAAAAAAGTTGGCACACTCATAAAGGAGAGTCTAATCATTGACCATAGCAAAATTGAAGTCTCTAACTCAATCTCTCTACCGCCACCAACTGTCCAAAGTTGCACTCACGTTTACGTAAATAACTTTTGAACCGTATGTCCTAGAAACAAAATTCTTTTGTCCACTGATTCCTTGGCTCAAGACGATTCGATTGCACCCTATGACGTCATTTTCCGTCATGAAAATTTTCCCGCCATTTTGAATTTTATGAAAAACCTACTTTGTCGAACTCCTCCTAGGCCGTTCGTCCGATGTTCACGAAAATTGAACCACATCATCTCCTGACAATGTTGACAAAACGATATATAAACAAAGTTGATTCGTCAAACCGTTTACGAATAACTCGTGAAAGAATCTGAGGTAAAAGTCGCCAAAATGAAATTGAGGCTTTATCTCCCCAATGCATTAGCCTTTTCTGACCAAACTAGGTGTGTGTTATGTCAATCATGGTTTGAGGCTACCTGCAGAGTTTTGGCGCTCTGCCCCCTAGTGGTCAGGAGATATTAAAAAACTGACTTTTTTGCTTATAACTCCTGAACCCTTTGGCCAAAAATCATGAAACTGGTCTCTTTAGATCCAATGGGTCATGCCGAGTCCTGTGATACCAAATTTTCCCATATCGGCCATTTTGAGCGTCTGCCATTTCGATTTTTCTTATAAGATTCTATGTTTAACAAACACATGACTTTAGTGCTCTGTCAGCAATGGTTTACCCAATTGAAAGCAAACTTTGCATGTGTCAATGTCACCACACTCTCAATGTACCACATGAATTGACACTACAATTTGGTTACAGCGCTGCCTGCTGGTTGAATGTGATAAACCATTAAATCGAATTACTAAAGACCGTATTGTTGATTTTTCAGCCATTTAGACTTAAGTCATATTGAAATGTCTTTAGATTCTTACTGCCATTGGTCTGATGATGCCAGCCATGTCGGCATGACATTTAATGCCCTCCTTGCGCTTGGCCCCGTGATGGCTGCTAGCAGCTATTTAGGGGCCAAGCACCGAAGGTGCGGAGGCACCTATTGTTTTTGTTCCGGTTCTTATTATTATTAGGGGCCAAGCACCGAAGGTGCGGAGGCACCTATTGTAATTGTTCCGGTTCTTTATTATTATTATTCATCTTCTTCTTCTTCTTCTTCTTCTTCTTCCGCCATGGAAGTCTATGTAAGGCCATAGAACCGTTTGCGGGAAAATGATAAAATTTGGCACACTGATAGAGGACAAGCCAATCATTGACCATAGCAAATTTGAAGTCTCTAACTCAATGTCTCTAGCGCCACCAACTGTCCAAAGTTGCACTCACGTTTACGTAAATAACTCTTGAACCGTATGTCCTAGAAACAAAATTCTTTCGTCCACTAATTCCTTGGCTCAAGACGATTCGATTGCACCCTATGACGTCATTTTCCGTCATGAAAATTTTCCCGCCATTTTGAATTTTACGAAAAACCTACTTTTTCGAACTCCTCCTAGGCCGTTTGTCCGATTTTCACGAAAATTGAACCACATCATCTCCAGACTATGCGTACAAAAAGTTATTAAAAGAAAGTTTATTTGTCAAACCGTTTACGAATAACTTGCGAATGAATTCGACAAAATGGCCGCAGAAATGAAAGCGAGGCTTTATCTCTGCAACGCATTAGCGTATTCTGACCAAACTTGGTGTGTGTTATGGCAATGATGGTCTGAGGCTACCTGCGGAGATTTGGCGCTCTGCCCCCTAGTGGTCTGGAGATATGAAAAAGTGAAATATTTGCTTATAACTTCTGAACGCTTCGATCAAAAATCATAAAACTGGTCTCGTTAGATTCAGGGCATCATGCCGAGTCGTGCAATACCAAATTTTCCCATATCGGCCATTTTGAGGGTCGGCCATTTTGAATTTTGTCATAAATTGCTATATTTAACAAACACATTGGTGTATCGTTACGAAACTCGATATGTGTCTTCGGCATCTGGGCCTGATACAACACAAAAAGTTTCGAGGCAGCGCCACCTTGTGGTCAAAAGTTATAAACAAATTTGCAAAAATGCTAATAACTTTTGAACACGTTAACCTATGGTAAAATAAGTTGTCTTTATACGTTCCTTGGGTCAAACCGAGAACACAGATACCAAATTTGTCATAGTCGGCCAAACTTCCTGTCCGCCATGTTGTTTTTCTTTAAAAACCTACTTTTTCGAACTCCTCCCACACCGTTTGTCCAATTTTCACCAAAATTGAATCATAACATCTTCAGACCATGCTGACAAAAAGTTATTAAAATAAAGTTGATTCGTCAAACAGGTTTCGATAAAATTGCGAACAAATTTGACCAAATGGCCACCAAATAAAGCGAGGCTATATCTCCGCAACGCATTAGCGTATTCTGACCAAACTTTCTGTGTGTCATGTCAATCATGATCTGAGGCTACCTGCAGAGTTTTGGCGCTCTGCCCCCTAGTGGTCAGGAGATATAAAATACTGACATTTTTGATTATAACTCCTGAATGCTTTGTCCAAAAATCATGAAACTGCTGTCTTTAGATTCAGGGCATCATGCCGAGTCGTGCGATACCAAATTTTCCCATATCGGCCATTTTCAGCGTCAGCTATTTAGAATTTTGTCATGAAATGCTATGCTTAACAAACACATGACTTTAAAGCTGGATGTCAGCAATGCTTTACCCTATTGACACCAAACTTTGCATGTGTCATTGTCACCTCACTCTGGATATACCACATGATTTGACACATCAGTTTGGTTACAGCGCTGAGTTATCGAACGTGATAAACCATTACATTGAATTGCTAAAGACCGTATTGATGATTTTTCAGCCATTTAGACTGAAGTCATATTGGTATGTCTTTAGATGCTTACTGCTGTTGGTCTGATGCTGCCAGCCATGTCGGCATAACATTTAATGCCCTCCTAATGCTTGGCCCCGTCATGGCTGCTTGCAGCTATTTATTATTAGGGGCCAAGCACCGAAGGTGCGGAGGCACCTATTGTTTTTGTTCCGGTTCTTATTATTAGGGGCCAAGCACCGAAGGTGCGGAGGCACCTATTGTTTTTGTTCCGGTTCTTTATTATTATTCTTCTTCTTCTTCCGTCATGGAAGTCTATGACAGCCCATAGAACCGTATGCGGGAAAATGATGAAAGTTGGCACACTCATTAAGGACAGTCCAAACATTGACCATAGCAAAATTGAAGTCTCTAACTCAATATCTCTAGCGCCACCAACTGTCCAAAGTTGAACTATCGTTTATGCTAATAACTTTTGAACCGTATGACCTAGAAACAAAATTCTTATGTCCACTGATTCCTTGGCTCAAGACGATTCGAATGCACCCTATGACGTCATTTTCCGTCATGAAAAATTTCCCGCCATTTTGAATTTTATGAAAAACCTACTTTTTCGAACTCCTCCTAGGCCGTTTTTCCGATTTCAACGAAAATTGAACCACATCATCTCCAGACAATGTGGACAAAAAGTTATCCAAAAAAAGTTGATATGTCAAACCGTTTACGAATAACTCGCGAAAGAATCCGACGTAATGGTCGCAAAAATGAAATTGAGGCTTTATCTCCGCAACGCATTAGCGTTTTTTGACCAAACTAGGTGTAGGTTATGTCAATCATGATATGAGGCTACCTGCAGAGTTTTGGCGCTGTGCCCCCTAGTGGTCAGGAGATATGAAAAAGTTAAATATTTGCTTATAACTTCTAAACGCTTTGGCCAAAAATAATAAAACTGGTCTCTTTAGATTCAGTGCATCATGCCGAGTCGTGCGATACCAAATTTTCCCATATCGGCCATTTTGAGCGTCGGCCATTTTGAATATTGTCATAAATTGCTATATTTAACAAAGATATTGGCGTATCGTTACGAAACTCAATATGTGTCTTCGGCACCTAACCTTGATACGACTCAAAAAGTTTCGAGGCAGCACCCCCTTGTGGTCAAAAATTATAACCAAATTTACAAATATGCTAATAACTTTTGAGTGCGTTAACCTATGGTAAAACAAATTATCTTTATACGTTCCTTGGGTCAAACCGAGAACACAGATACAAAATTTGTCATAGTCGGCCAAACTTCGTGTCCACCATGTTGTTTTTCTTTAAAAACCTACTTTTTCGAACTCCTCCCAGACCGTTTGTCCAATTTTCACCAAAATTAAACCACATCATCTCCAGACCATCATGACAAAAAGTTATCCAAAGAAAGTTGATATGTCAAACCGTTTACGAATAACTCGCAAAAGAATCCGACGTAATGGTCGCAAAAATAAAATTGAGGCTTTATCTCCGCAACGCATTAGCGTTTTTTGACCAAACTAGGTGTGTGTTATGTCAATCATGGTCTGAGGCTACCTGCAGAGTTTTGGCGCTCTGCCCCCTAGTGGTCAGGAGATATAAAAAAACTGACATTTTTGATTATAACTCCTGAACGCTTTGTCTAAAAATCATGAAACTGCTGTCTTTAGATCCAGTGGGTCATGCCGAGTCCTGTGATACCAAATTTTACCATATCGGCCATTTTGAGCGTCTGCCATTTCAATTTTTCTTACAAGATGCTATGTTTAACAAACACATGACTTTAGTGCTCTGTCAGCAATGGTTTACCCAATTGAAAGCAAACTTTGCATGTGTCAATGTCACCACACTCTCAATGTACCACATGAATTGACACTACAATTTGGTTACAGCGCTGCCTGTTGGTTGAATGTGATAAACCATTAAATCGAATTGCTAAAGACCGTATTGTTGGTTTTTCAGCCATTTAGACTTAAGTCATATTGAAATGTCTTTAGATTCTTACTGCCGTTGGTCTGATGATGCCAGCCATGTCGGCATGACATTTAATGCCCTCCTTGTGCTTGGCCCCGTGATGGCTGCTAGCAGCTATATTTATTATTATTATTATTCTTCTTCTGCCATTGAAGTCTATGACAGCCCATAGAACCGTAAGCGGGAAAATGAAAAAAAGTTGGCACACTGATAAAGGAGAGTCCAATCATTGACCATAGCAAAATTGAAGTCTCTAACTCAATCTCTCTAGCGCCACCAACTGTCCAAAGTTGCACTCACGTTTACGTAAATAACTTTTGAACCGTATGTCCTAGAAACAAAATTCTTTTGTCCACTGATTCCTTGGCTCAAGACGATTCGATTGCACCCTATGACGTCATTTTCCGTCATGAAGATTTTCCCGCCATTTTGAATTTTATGAAAAACCTACTTTGTCGAACTCCTCCTAGGCCGTTCGTCCGATGTTCACGAAAATTGAACCACATCATCTCCCGACAATGTGGACAAAACGATATATAAAGAAAGTTGATTCGTCAAACCGTTTACGAATAACTCGCGAAAGAATCTGAGGTAAAAGTCGCCAAAATGAAATTGAGGCTTTATCTCCCCAATGCATTAGCCTTTTCTGACCAAACTAGGTGTGTGTTATGTCAATCATGGTTTGAGGCTACCTGCAGAGTTTTGGCGCTGTGCCCCCTAGTGGTCAGGAGTTATCAAAAACTGACTTTTTTGCTTATAACTTCTGAACCCTTTGGCCAAAAATCATGAAACTGGTCTCTTTAGATCCAGTGGGTCATGCCGAGTCCTGTGATAGCAAATATTCCCATATCGGGCATTTTGAGCGTCTGCCATTTCGATTTTTCTTATAAGATGCTATGTTTAACAAACACATGACTTTAGTGCTCTGTCAGCCATGGTTTACCCAATTTACCCAATGTACCACATGAATTGACACTACAATTTGGTTACAGCGCTGCCTGTTGGTCGAACGTGATAAACCATTAAATCGAACTACTAAAGACCGTATTGTTGATTTTTCAGCCATTTAGACTTAAGTCATATTGAAATGTCTTTAGATTCTTACTGCCGTTGGTCTGATGATGCCAGCCATGTCGGCATGACATTTAATGCCCTCCTTGCGCTTGGCCCCGTGATGGCTGCTAGCAGCTATATTTATTATTATTATTCTTCTTCTGCCATTGAAGTCTATGACAGCCCATAGAACCGTAAGCGGGAAAATGAAAAAAAGTTGGCACACTGATAAAGGAGAGTCCAATCATTGACCATAGCAAAATTGAAGTCTCTAACTCAATCTCTCTAGCGCCACCAACTGTCCAAAGTTGCACTCACGTTTACGTAAATAACTTTTGAACCGTATGTCCTAGAAACAAAATTCTTTTGTCCACTGATTCCTTGGCTCAAGACGATTCGATTGCACCCTATGACGTCATTTTCCGTCATGAAGATTTTCCCGCCATTTTGAATTTTATGAAAAACCTACTTTGTCGAACTCCTCCTAGGCCGTTCGTCCGATGTTCACGAAAATTGAACCACATCATCTCCCGACAATGTGAACAAAACGATATATAAAGAAAGTTGATTCGTCAAACCGTTTACGAATAACTCGCGAAAGAATCTGAGGTAAAAGTCGCCAAAATGAAATTGAGGCTTTATCTCCCCAATGCATTAGCCTTTTCTGACCAAACTAGGTGTGTGTTATGTCAATCATGGTTTGAGGCTACCTGCAGAGTTTTGGCGCTGTGCCCCCTAGTGGTCAGGAGTTATCAAAAACTGACTTTTTTGCTTATAACTTCTGAACCCTTTGGCCAAAAATCATGAAACTGGTCTCTTTAGATCCAGTGGGTCATGCCGAGTCCTGTGATAGCAAATATTCCCATATCGGGCATTTTGAGCGTCTGCCATTTCGATTTTTCTTATAAGATGCTATGTTTAACAAACACATGACTTTAGTGCTCTGTCAGCCATGGTTTACCCAATTTACCCAATGTACCACATGAATTGACACTACAATTTGGTTACAGCGCTGCCTGTTGGTCGAACGTGATAAACCATTAAATCGAACTACTAAAGACCGTATTGTTGATTTTTCAGCCATTTAGACTTAAGTCATATTGAAATGTCTTTAGATTCTTACTGCCGTTGGTCTGATGATGCCAGCCATGTCGGCATGACATTTAATGCCCTCCTTGCGCTTGGCCCCGTGATGGCTGCTAGCAGCTATATTTATTATTATTATTCTTCTTCTGCCATTGAAGTCTATGACAGCCCATAGAACCGTAAGCGGGAAAATGAAAAAAAGTTGGCACACTCATAAAGGAGAGTCTAATCATTGACCATAGCAAAATTGAAGTCTCTAACTCAATCTCTCTACCGCCACCAACTGTCCAAAGTTGCACTCACGTTTACGTAAATAACTTTTGAACCGTATGTCCTAGAAACAAAATTCTTTTGTCCACTGATTCCTTGGCTCAAGACGATTCGATTGCACCCTATGACGTCATTTTCCGTCATGAAAATTTTCCCGCCATTTTGAATTTTATGAAAAACCTACTTTGTCGAACTCCTCCTAGGCCGTTCGTCCGATGTTCACGAAAATTGAACCACATCATCTCCTGACAATGTTGACAAAACGATATATAAACAAAGTTGATTCGTCAAACCGTTTACGAATAACTCGTGAAAGAATCTGAGGTAAAAGTCGCCAAAATGAAATTGAGGCTTTATCTCCCCAATGCATTAGCCTTTTCTGACCAAACTAGGTGTGTGTTATGTCAATCATGGTTTGAGGCTACCTGCAGAGTTTTGGCGCTCTGCCCCCTAGTGGTCAGGAGATATTAAAAAACTGACTTTTTTGCTTATAACTCCTGAACCCTTTGGCCAAAAATCATGAAACTGGTCTCTTTAGATCCAATGGGTCATGCCGAGTCCTGTGATACCAAATTTTCCCATATCGGCCATTTTGAGCGTCTGCCATTTCGATTTTTCTTATAAGATTCTATGTTTAACAAACACATGACTTTAGTGCTCTGTCAGCAATGGTTTACCCAATTGAAAGCAAACTTTGCATGTGTCAATGTCACCACACTCTCAATGTACCACATGAATTGACACTACAATTTGGTTACAGCGCTGCCTGTTGGTTGAATGTGATAAACCATTAAATCGAATTACTAAAGACCGTATTGTTGATTTTTCAGCCATTTAGACTTAAGTCATATTGAAATGTCTTTAGATTCTTACTGCCGTTGGTCTGATGATGCCAGCCATGTCGGCATGACATTTAATGCCCTCCTTGCGCTTGGCCCCGTGATGGCTGCTAGCAGCTATATTAGGGGCCAAGCACCGAAGGTGCGGAGGCACCTATTGTTTTTGTTCCGGTTCTTATTATTATTAGGGCCAAGCACCGAAGGTGCGGAGGCACCTATTGTTTTTGTTCCGGTTCTTATTATTAGGGGCCAAGCACCGAAGGTGCGGAGGCACCTATTGTGTTTGTTCCGGTTCTTTATTATTATTCCTCTTCTTCTTCTTCTTCCGCCATGGAAGTCTATGGCAGGCCATAGAACCGTTTGCGGGAAAATGATGAAATTTGGCACACTGATCAAGGACAAGCCAATCATTGACCATAGCAAATTTGAAGTCTCTAACTCAATGTCTCTAGCGCCACCAACTGTCCAAATTTGAACTCACGTTTACGTAAATAACTTTTGAACCGTATGTCCTAGAAACAAAATTCTTTCGTCCACTGATTCCTTGGCTCAAGACGATTCGATTGCACCCTATGACGTCATTTTCCGTCATGAAAATTTTCCCGCCATTTTGAATTTTACGAAAAACCTACTTTTTCGAACTCCTCCTAGGCCGTTGGTCCGATTTTCACGAAAATTGAACCACATCATCTCCAGACTATGCATACAAAAAGTTATTAAAAGAAAGTTGATTTGTCAAACCGTTTACGAATAACTTGCGAAAGAATTCAACAAAATGGCCGCAGAAATGAAAGCGAGGCTTTATCTCCGCAACGCATTAGCGTATTCTAACCAAACTTGGTGTGTGTTATGGCAATGATGGTCTGAGGCTACCTACAGAGTTTTGGCGCTCTGCCCCCTAGTGGTCTGGAGATATGAAAAAGTGAAATATTTGCTTATAACTTCTGAACGCTTCGACCAAAAATCATAAAACTGGTCTCGTTAGATTCAGGGCATCATGCCGAGTCGTGCGATACAAAATTTTCCCATATTGGCCATTTTGAGGGTCGGCCATTTTGAATTTTGTCACAAATTGCTATATTTAACAAACACATTGGCGTATCGTTACGAAACTCGATATGTGTCTTCGGCATCTGGGCCTGATACAACACAAAAAATTTCGAGGCAGCGCCACCTTGTGGTCAAAAGTTATAACCAAATTTCCAAAAATGCTAATAACTTTTGAACACGTTAACCTATGGTAAAATAAGTTGTCTTTATACGTTCCTTGGGTCAAACCGAGAACACAGATACCAAAATTGTCATAGTCGGCCAAACTTCCTGTCCGCCATGTTGTTTTTCTTTAAAAACCTACTTTTTCGAACTCCTCCCACACCGTTTGTCCAATTTTCACCAAAATTGAATCATAACATCTTCAGACCATGCTGACAAAAAGTTATTAAAATAAAGTTGATTTGTCAAACAGGTTTCGATAAAATTGCGAACGAATTTGACCAAATTGCCACCAAATAAAGCGAGGCTATATCTCCGCAACGCATTAGCGTATTCTGACCAAACTTTCTGTGTGTCATGTCAATCATGATCTGAGGCTACCTGCAGAGTTTTGGCGCTCTGCCCCCTAGTGGTCAGGAGATATAAAATAATGACATTTTTGATTATAACTCCTGAACGCTTTGTCCAAAAATCATGAAACTGCTGTCTTTAGATTCAGTGCATCATGCCGAGTCCTGCGATACCAAATTTTCCCATATCGGCCATTTTCAGCGTCAGCTATTTAGAATTTTGTCATGAAATGCTATGCTTAACAAACACATGACTTTAAAGCTGGATGTCAGCAATGCTTTACCCTATTGACACCAAACTTTGCATGTGTCATTGTCACCTCACTCTGGATAAACCACGTGATTTGACATATCAGTTTGGTTACAGCGCTGCCTGTTGGTCGAACGTGATAAACCATTAAATCGAATTACTATAGACCGTATTGATGATTTTTCAGCCATTTAGACTGAAGTCATATTGAAATGTCTTTAGATGCTTCCTGCCGTTGGTCTGATGCTGCCAGCCATGTCGGCATGACATTTAATGCCTTCTTTGTGCTTGGCCCCGTCATGGCTGCTTGCAGCTATATTTATTATTATTCTTCTTCTGCCATTGAAGTCTATGACAGCCCATAGAACCGTAAGCGGGAAAATGAAAAAAAGTTGGCACACTCATAAAGGACAGTCCAATCATTGACCATAGCAAAATTGAAGTCTCTAACTCAATCTCTAAAGCGCCACCAACTGTCCAAAGTTGCACTCACGTTTACGTAAATAACTTTTGAACCGTATGTCCTAGAAACAAAATTCTTTTGTCCACTGATTCCTTGGCTCAAGACGATTCGATTGCACCCTATGACGTCATTTTCCGTCATGAAAATTTTCCCGCCATTTTGAATTTTATGAAAAACCTACTTTTTCGAACTCCTCCTAGGCCGTTCGTCCGATGTTCACGAAAATTGAACCACATCATCTCCAGACAATGTGGACAAAACGATATATAAAGAAAGTTGATTCGTCAAACCGTTTACGAATAACTCGCGAAAGAATCTGAGGTAAAAGTCGCCAAAATGAAATTGAGGCTTTATCTCCGTAATGCATTAGCCTTTTCTGACCAAACTAGGTGTGTGTTATGTCAATCATGGTCTGAGGCTACCTGCAGAGTTTTGGCGCTCTGCCCCCTAGTGGTCAGGAGATATGAAAAACTGACATTTTTGATTATAACTCCTGAACGCTTTGTCCAAAAATCATGAAACTGGTCTCTTTAGATCCAGTGGGTCATGCCGAGTCCTGTGATACCAAATATTCCCATATCGGCCATTTTGAGCGTCTGCCATTTCGATTTTTCTTATAAGATGCTATGTTTAACAAACACATGACTTTAGTGGTCTGTCAGCAATGGTTTACCCAATTGAAAGCAAACTTTGCATGTGTCAATGTCACCACACTCTCAATGTACCACATGAATTGACACTACAATTTGGTTACAGCGCTGCCTGTTGGTTGAATGTGATAAACCATTAAATCGAAATACTAAAGACCGTATTGTTGATTTTTCAGCCATTTAGACTTAAGTCATATTGAAATCTCTTTAGATTCTTACTGCCGTTGGTCTGATGATGCCAGCCATGTCGGCATGACATTTAATGCCCTCCTTGCGCTTGGCCCCGTGATGGCTGCTAGCAGCTATATTTAGGGGCCAAGCACCGAAGGTGCGGAGGCACCTATTGTTTTTGTTCCGGTTCTTATTATTAGGGGTTCAAACGCGAAGCGTTGAAAACCTATTGTAATTGTTAAGATTTTTATTATTATTATTATTATTCTGCCGTACTTCTTATCGTGCAGACCAAACCGTAATGTCTAGAGACTTGAAAGTTGGCCAGAAGGTAGGTCTCAATTTGGGGAGAACGTATCAAAATATGACCCCGATTGGCCAATAGGTGGCGCTACAGCGATCAAAATACCTAAATTGCTAATAACTCATAGACAGTTTGTCGTACACTCAAGTGTCTTATATCCCTGGAATCCTTGGCTCAAGACTTAAAAAATGTATATCTCCGATTTCATTTCCGCCTATAAAAATTTTCCGCCATTTTGAATTTTCTAAAAAAAAAAAATTTCGAACTCCTCATAGGCCGTTTGTCCAAATAACGTGAAACTTCACACATATCATCTAGAGACTCTCATGACCAAAAGTTATTCAAATAATTTCGATCGGTGATTCAGGCTTGCAACAACACGCTAAAACGTTCGCATAGTGCGGAGACACTTTTGCTAAAATCGTAATAACTCTGGAACGCAAAGAGATAATCTCAACAAACTTCACATAGTCATGTATAAGGTCATTTTGTGGTCACACCAAAAAAACTGGGCCAGTTGACCACTTGGTGGCGCTATATTGTGAAAAAAACACTAAATCACCTGTACAGGGTCACATGTTTATCTGATTGACCTGAAACTTGTCATGCACGGTCTTTGACCAAGGGTCCCTGATGGTCTATGAGGACATTGGTGTATCTCAAAAAACATGGCCGTCATCGGCCAATGAACTTTGAGCATCAATTAGACCAGCCTAACGAAGGTCGATCGGAACGAAACTCGATGGGTGTGTTTGACGCATGGCCATAGTGGTCTGTCAGAATTTTGAAAAAAATCGGACACTAGTTGGCGCTAACAAGTTTTTTGCGTCTCTACTCACGTGGTATTTCACGCATCCACAGAATATTGATATCATATGATAGATCTCCTCATACTGAACAACTTTGCCTCAAAAACCACTGCTGTCAATCAAATTGTTTGCGAAATATTGGAGATTTTTGAAATTTCAAATTTTTCGAACTCGTCATAGGCGGTCAATACGATTGGCTTGAAAATTCATACGCATCATCTAGGGACACTCAAGGCAAAAAGTTATTCAAAGAATTTTGATTAGTTAACCCGTTCAGCAGATATAATTTTTCATATATTTCAGATCTGGCCTATTGTGAATAAAAAGCCTATATATCTCGTCCACAAACAAGAAACTTCACCAAACTGTGTAAATGTTAAGAACAAGTCATTTTGAAGAAATGTGTCGGGTTTCATGTATTTCTGCTGCTCATAGGGCTCACAATAAATTATAAACACTCTCTATTTTAAAATCGTAGAAAAGCTGTAATACTACTTTTGTCCACAAGAGGCACCATCAGGCTAGAAAATCTTTTTATGTGGAGAACAAGTCAGATTGACATAGACTGACATAAACTGACAGAACAGTTCAGATGTTCAGTTCACAATATTAATATCATTTAATCTTCTCAGTCTGAACATCTTTGAAAGATGTCTATTCACACAGAGTAGAAACTTCACAGAACTGTGCTCATTAGGTAAACTAGTCAGATTGACAAAAAAGGTCATAACAGTTCAAATGATATGACGTGTAGTGTTAAACATATCCACATTACTATCATTTGATAGATCTTCCCATACTGAAATTTTTTTTAACATGTCTATATATCATTTACACAAACTAGAAACTTCATAAAGCTCTGTTTATGTGGAGAACAAGTCAGATTGACATAGACCGACATAACTGTTCATATGTTCAGTTCACAATGTCAATATCATTTGATCTTCTCATTCTGAACATCTTTGAAAGATGTCTATACATTGTTTACACAAAGTAGAAACTTCACAGAACTGTGCACATTAGGAGAACTAGTCAGATTGACCACAAACCGTCATGACAGCTCAGATGGTCCTGCTACGTTTGAACCCCGGTCATTGCTGCTAGCAGCTATATTTATTATTATTATTATTCTTCTTCTGCCATTGAAGTCTATGACAGCCCATAGAACCGTAAGCGGGAAAATGAAAAAAAGTTGGCACACTCATAAAGGAGAGTCTAATCATTGACCATAGCAAAATTGAAGTCTCTAACTCAATCTCTCTACCGCCACCAACTGTCCAAAGTTGCACTCACGTTTACGTAAATAACTTTTGAACCGTATGTCCTAGAAACAAAATTCTTTTGTCCACTGATTCCTTGGCTCAAGACGATTCGATTGCACCCTATGACGTCATTTTCCGTCATGAAAATTTTCCCGCCATTTTGAATTTTATGAAAAACCTACTTTGTCGAACTCCTCCTAGGCCGTTCGTCCGATGTTCACGAAAATTGAACCACATCATCTCCTGACAATGTTGACAAAACGATATATAAACAAAGTTGATTCGTCAAACCGTTTACGAATAACTCGTGAAAGAATCTGAGGTAAAAGTCGCCAAAATGAAATTGAGGCTTTATCTCCCCAATGCATTAGCCTTTTCTGACCAAACTAGGTGTGTGTTATGTCAATCATGGTTTGAGGCTACCTGCAGAGTTTTGGCGCTCTGCCCCCTAGTGGTCAGGAGATATTAAAAAACTGACTTTTTTGCTTATAACTCCTGAACCCTTTGGCCAAAAATCATGAAACTGGTCTCTTTAGATCCAATGGGTCATGCCGAGTCCTGTGATACCAAATTTTCCCATATCGGCCATTTTGAGCGTCTGCCATTTCGATTTTTCTTATAAGATTCTATGTTTAACAAACACATGACTTTAGTGCTCTGTCAGCAATGGTTTACCCAATTGAAAGCAAACTTTGCATGTGTCAATGTCACCACACTCTCAATGTACCACATGAATTGACACTACAATTTGGTTACAGCGCTGCCTGCTGGTTGAATGTGATAAACCATTAAATCGAATTACTAAAGACCGTATTGTTGATTTTTCAGCCATTTAGACTTAAGTCATATTGAAATGTCTTTAGATTCTTACTGCCATTGGTCTGATGATGCCAGCCATGTCGGCATGACATTTAATGCCCTCCTTGCGCTTGGCCCCGTGATGGCTGCTAGCAGCTATTTAGGGGCCAAGCACCGAAGGTGCGGAGGCACCTATTGTTTTTGTTCCGGTTCTTATTATTAGGGGCCAAGCACCGAAGGTGCGGAGGCACCTATTGTTTTTGTTCCGGTTCTTATTAGGGGCCAAGCACCGAAGGTGCGGAGGCACCTATTGTTTTTGTTCCGGTTCTTATTATTATTAGGGGCCAAGCACCGAAGGTGCGGAGGCACCTATTGTTTTTGTTCCGGTTCTTATTATTAGGGGCCAAGCACCGAAGGTGCGGAGGCACCTATTGTTTTTGTTCCGGTTCTTATTATTATTATTATTATTATTCTTCTTCTGCCATTGAAGTCTATGACAGCCCATAGAACCGTAAGCGGGAAAATGAAAAAAAGTTGGCACACTCATAAAGGACAGTCCAATCATTGACCATAGCAAAATTGAAGTCTCTAACTCAATCTCTAAAGCGCCACCAACTGTCCAAAGTTGCACTCACGTTTATGTAAATAACTTTTGAACCGTATGTCCTAGAAACAAAATTCTTTTGTCCACTGATTCCTTGGCTCAAGACGATTCAATTGCACCCTATGACGTCATTTTCCGTCATGAAAATTTTCCCGCCATTTTGAATTTTATGAAAAACCTACTTTTTCGAACTCCTCCTAGGCCGTTCGTCCGATTTTCACGAAAATTGAACCACATCATCTCCAGACAATGTGGACAAAACGATATATAAAGGAAGTTGGTTCGTCAAACCATTTACGAATAACTCACAAAAGAATCTGAGGTAATAGTCGCTAAAATGAAATTGAGGCTTTATCTCCGTAATGCATTTGCCTTTTCTGACCAAACTAGGTGTGTGTTATGTCAATTATGGTCTGAGGCTACCTGCAGAGTTTTGGCGCTCTGCCCCCTACTGGTCAGGAGATATGAAAAACTGTCATTTTTGATTATAACTCCTGAACGCTTTGTCCAAAAATCATGAAACTGGTCTCTTTAGATCCAGTGGGTCATGCCGAGTCCTGTGATACCAAATATTCCCATATCGGCCATTTTGAGCGTCTGCCATTTCGATTTTTCTTATAAGATGCTATGTTTAACAAACACATGACTTTAGTGGTCTGTCAGCAATGGTTTACCCAATTGAAAGCAAACTTTGCATGTGTCAATGTCACCACACTCTCAATGTACCACATGAATTGACACTACAATTTGGTTACAGCGCTGCCTGTTGGTTGAATGTGATAAACCATTAAATCGAAATACTAAAGACCGTATTGTTGATTTTTCAGCCATTTAGACTTAAGTCATATTGAAATCTCTTTAGATTCTTACTGCCGTTGGTCTGATGATGCCAGCCATGTCGGCATGACATTTAATGCCCTCCTTGCGCTTGGCCCCGTGATGGCTGCTAGCAGCTATATTTATTATTATTATTCTTCTTCTGCCATTGAAGTCTATGACAGCCCATAGAACCGTAAGCGGGAAAATGAAAAAAAGTTGGCACACTCATAAAGGAGAGTCTAATCATTGACCATAGCAAAATTGAAGTCTCTAACTCAATCTCTCTACCGCCACCAACTGTCCAAAGTTGCACTCACGTTTACGTAAATAACTTTTGAACCGTATGTCCTAGAAACAAAATTCTTTTGTCCACTGATTCCTTGGCTCAAGACGATTCGATTGCACCCTATGACGTCATTTTCCGTCATGAAAATTTTCCCGCCATTTTGAATTTTATGAAAAACCTACTTTGTCGAACTCCTCCTAGGCCGTTCGTCCGATGTTCACGAAAATTGAACCACATCATCTCCTGACAATGTTGACAAAACGATATATAAACAAAGTTGATTCGTCAAACCGTTTACGAATAACTCGTGAAAGAATCTGAGGTAAAAGTCGCCAAAATGAAATTGAGGCTTTATCTCCCCAATGCATTAGCCTTTTCTGACCAAACTAGGTGTGTGTTATGTCAATCATGGTTTGAGGCTACCTGCAGAGTTTTGGCGCTCTGCCCCCTAGTGGTCAGGAGATATGAAAAAGTGACATTTTTCCTTACAACTCCTGAACCCTTTGGCCAAAAATCATAAAACTGGTCTCGTTAGATTCAGTGCATCATGCCGAGTCGTGCGATACCAAATTTTCCCATATCGGCCATTTAGAGCGTCGGCCATTTTGAATATTGTCATAAATTGCTATATTTAACAAATGGATTGGCGTATCGTTACGAAACTCAATATGTGTCTTCGGCACCTAATCTTGATACGGCACAAAAAGTTTGGGGGCAGCGCCACCTTGTGGTCAAAAGTTATAACCAAATTTACAAATATGCTAATAACTTTTGATGACGTTAACCTATTGTAAAACAAATGGTCTTAATGTGTTCATTGGGTCAAGCCGAGACCATAGATACCAAATATGTTATATTCGGCCAAACCTCCGATTTGCCATGTTATTTTTCTTTAAAAACCTACTTTTTCGAACTCCTCCCAGACCGTTTGTCCAATTTTCACCAAAATTGAATCACATCATCTCCAGACCATCATGACAAAAAGTTATCCAAAGAAAGTTGATATGTCAAACCGTTTACGAATAACTCGCGAAAGAATCCGACGTAATGGTCGCAAAATTGAAATTGAGGCTTTATCTCCGCAATGCATTAGCCTTTTCTGACCAAACTAGGTGTGTGTTATGTCAATCATGGTCTGAGGCTACCTGCAGAGTTTTGGCGCTCTGCCCCCTAGTGGTCAGGAGATATTAAAAAACTGACATTTTTGATTATAACTCCTGAACGCTTTGTCTAAAAATCATGAAACTGCTGTCTTTAGATCCAGTTGGTCATGCCGAGTCCTGTGATACCACATTTTCCCATATCGGCCATTTTGAGCATCTGCCATTTCGATTTTTCTTATAAGATGCTATGTTTAACAAACACATGACTTTAGTGCTGTCAGCAATGGTTTACCCAATTGAAAGCAAACTTTGCATGTGTCAATGTCACCACACTCTCAATGTACCACACACTACAATTTGGTTACAGCGCTGCCTGTTGGTTGAATGCGATAAACCATTAAATCGAATTGCTAAAGACCGTATTGTTGGTTTTTCAGCCATTTAGACTTAAGTCATATTGAAATGTCTTTAGATTCTTACTGCCGTTGGTCTGATGATGCCAGTCATGTCGGCATGACATTTAATGCCCTCCTTGCGCTTGGCCCCGTGATGGCTGCTAGCAGCTATATTTATTATTATTATTATTCTTCTTCTGCCATTGAAGTCTATGACAGCCCATAGAACCGTAAGCGGGAAAATGAAAAAAAGTTGGCACACTGATAAAGGAGAGTCCAATCATTGACCATAGCAAAATTGAAGTCTCTAACTCAATCTCTCTAGCGCCACCAACTGTCCAAAGTTGCACTCACGTTTACGTAAATAACTTTTGAACCGTATGTCCTAGAAACAAAATTCTTTTGTCCACTGATTCCTTGGCTCAAGACGATTCGATTGCACCCTATGACGTCATTTTCCGTCATGAAGATTTTCCCGCCATTTTGAATTTTATGAAAAACCTACTTTGTCGAACTCCTCCTAGGCCGTTCGTCCGATGTTCACGAAAATTGAACCACATCATCTCCCGACAATGTGGACAAAACGATATATAAAGAAAGTTGATTCGTCAAACCGTTTACGAATAACTCGCGAAAGAATCTGAGGTAAAAGTCGCCAAAATGAAATTGAGGCTTTATCTCCCCAATGCATTAGCCTTTTCTGACCAAACTAGGTGTGTGTTATGTCAATCATGGTTTGAGGCTACCTGCAGAGTTTTGGCGCTGTGCCCCCTAGTGGTCAGGAGTTATCAAAAACTGACTTTTTTGCTTATAACTTCTGAACCCTTTGGCCAAAAATCATGAAACTGGTCTCTTTAGATCCAGTGGGTCATGCCGAGTCCTGTGATAGCAAATATTCCCATATCGGGCATTTTGAGCGTCTGCCATTTCGATTTTTCTTATAAGATGCTATGTTTAACAAACACATGACTTTAGTGCTCTGTCAGCCATGGTTTACCCAATTTACCCAATGTACCACATGAATTGACACTACAATTTGGTTACAGCGCTGCCTGTTGGTCGAACGTGATAAACCATTAAATCGAACTACTAAAGACCGTATTGTTGATTTTTCAGCCATTTAGACTTAAGTCATATTGAAATGTCTTTAGATTCTTACTGCCGTTGGTCTGATGATGCCAGCCATGTCGGCATGACATTTAATGCCCTCCTTGCGCTTGGCCCCGTGATGGCTGCTAGCAGCTATATTTAGGGGCCAAGCACCGAAGGTGCGGAGGCACCTATTGTTTTTGTTCCGGTTCTTATTATTATTATTATTATTATTCTTCTTCTGCCATTGAAGTCTATGACAGCCCATAGAACCGTAAGCGGGAAAATGAAAAAAAGTTGGCACACTCATAAAGGAGAGTCCAATCATTGACCATAGCAAAATTGAAGTCTCTAACTCAATCTCTATAGCGCCACCAACCGTCCAAAGTTGCACTCACGTTTACGTAAATAACTTTTGAACCGTATGTCCTAGAAACAAAATTCTTTTGTCCACTGATTCCTTGGCTCAAGACGATTCGATTGCACCCTATGACGTCATTTTCCGTCATGAAAATTTTCCCGCCATTTTGAATTTTATGAAAAACCTACTTTGTCGAACTCCTCCTAGGCCGTTCGTCCGATCTTCACGAAAATTGAACCACATCATCTCCCGACAATGTGGACAAAACGATATATAAAGAAAGTTGATTCGACAAACCGTTTACGAATAACTCGCGAAAGAATCCGAGGTAAAAGTCGCCAAATTGAAACTGAGGCTTTATCTCCGCAATGCATTAGTCTTTTCTGACCAAACTAGGTGTGTGTTATGTCAATCATGGTCTGAGGCTACCTGCAGAGTTTTGGCGCTCTGCCCCCTAGTGGTCAGGAGTTATGAAAAACTGACTTTTTTGCTTATAACTTCTGAACCCTTTGGCCAAAAAACATGAAACTGGTCTCTTTAGATCCAGTGGGTCATGCCGAGTCCTGTGATACCAAATATTCCCATATCGGCCATTTTGAGCGTCTGCCATTTCGATTTTTCTTATAAGATGCTAAGTTTAACAAACACATGACTTTAGTGCTCTGTCAGCAATGGTTTACCCAATTGAAAGCAAACTTTGCATGTGTCAGTCACCACACTCTCAATGTACCACATGAATTGACACTACAATTTGGTTACAGCGCTGCCTGTTGGTTGAATGTGATAAACCATTAAATCGAAATACTAAAGACCGTATTGTTGATTTTTCAGCCATTTAGACTTAAGTCATATTGAAATGTCTTTAGATTCTTACTGCCGTTGGTCTGATGATGCAAGCCATGTCGGCATAACATGTAATGCCCTCCTTGCGCTTGGCCCCGTGATGGCTGCTAGCAGCTATATTTATTATTATTCTTCTTCTGCCATTGAAGTCTATGACAGCCCATAGAACCGTAAGCGGGAAAATGAAAAAAAGTTGGCACACTCATAAAGGAGAGTCTAATCATTGACCATAGCAAAATTGAAGTCTCTAACTCAATCTCTCTACCGCCACCAACTGTCCAAAGTTGCACTCACGTTTACGTAAATAACTTTTGAACCGTATGTCCTAGAAACAAAATTCTTTTGTCCACTGATTCCTTGGCTCAAGACGATTCGAATGCACCCTATGACGTCATTTTCCGTCATGAAAATTTTCCCGCCATTTTGAATTTTATGAAAAACCTACTTTGTCGAACTCCTCCTAGGCCGTTCGTCCGATGTTCACGAAAATTGAACCACATCATCTCCTGACAATGTTGACAAAACGATATATAAACAAAGTTGATTCGTCAAACCGTTTACGAATAACTCGTGAAAGAATCTGAGGTAAAAGTCGCCAAAATGAAATTGAGGCTTTATCTCCCCAATGCATTAGCCTTTTCTGACCAAACTAGGTGTGTGTTATGTCAATCATGGTTTGAGGCTACCTGCAGAGTTTTGGCGCTCTGCCCCCTAGTGGTCAGGAGATATGAAAAAGTGACATTTTTCCTTACAACTCCTGAACCCTTTGGCCAAAAATCATAAAACTGGTCTCGTTAGATTCAGTGCATCATGCCGAGTCGTGCGATACCAAATTTTCCCATATCGGCCATTTAGAGCGTCGGCCATTTTGAATATTGTCATAAATTGCTATATTTAACAAATGGATTGGCGTATCGTTACGAAACTCAATATGTGTCTTCGGCACCTAATCTTGATACGGCACAAAAAGTTTGGGGGCAGCGCCACCTTGTGGTCAAAAGTTATAACCAAATTTACAAATATGCTAATAACTTTTGATGACGTTAACCTATTGTAAAACAAATGGTCTTAATGTGTTCATTGGGTCAAGCCGAGACCATAGATACCAAATATGTTATATTCGGCCAAACCTCCGATTTGCCATGTTATTTTTCTTTAAAAACCTACTTTTTCGAACTCCTCCCAGACCGTTTGTCCAATTTTCACCAAAATTGAACCACATCATCTCCAGACCATCATGACAAAAAGTTATCCAAAGAAAGTTGATATGTCAAACCGTTTACGAATAACTCGCGAAAGAATCCGACGTAATGGTCGCAAAATTGAAATTGAGGCTTTATCTCCGCAATGCATTAGCCTTTTCTGACCAAACTAGGTGTGTGTTATGTCAATCATGGTCTGAGGCTACCTGCAGAGTTTTGGCGCTCTGCCCCCTAGTGGTCAGGAGATATTAAAAAACTGACATTTTTGATTATAACTCCTGAACGCTTTGTCTAAAAATCATGAAACTGCTGTCTTTAGATCCAGTTGGTCATGCCGAGTCCTGTGATACCACATTTTCCCATATCGGCCATTTTGAGCATCTGCCATTTCGATTTTTCTTATAAGATGCTATGTTTAACAAACACATGACTTTAGTGCTGTCAGCAATGGTTTACCCAATTGAAAGCAAACTTTGCATGTGTCAATGTCACCACACTCTCAATGTACCACACACTACAATTTGGTTACAGCGCTGCCTGTTGGTTGAATGCGATAAACCATTAAATCGAATTGCTAAAGACCGTATTGTTGGTTTTTCAGCCATTTAGACTTAAGTCATATTGAAATGTCTTTAGATTCTTACTGCCGTTGGTCTGATGATGCCAGTCATGTCGGCATGACATTTAATGCCCTCCTTGCGCTTGGCCCCGTGATGGCTGCTAGCAGCTATATTTATTATTAGGGGCCAAGCACCGAAGGTGCGGAGGCACCTATTGTTTTTGTTCCGGTTCTTATTATTATTAGGGGTTCAAACGCGAAGCGTTGAAAACCTATTGTAATTGTTAAGATTTTTATTATTATTATTATTATTCTGCCGTACTTCTTATCGTGCAGACCAAACCGTAAGGCCTAGAGACTTGAAAGTTGTCCAGATGGTAGGTCTCAATTTGGGGAGAACGTATCAAAATATGACCCCGATTGGCCAATAGATGGCGCTACAGCGATCAAAATAGCTAAATCGCTAATAACTCATAGACAGTTTGTCGTACACTCAAGTTTCTTATATCCCTGGAATTCTTGGCTCAAGACTTAAAAAATGTATATCTCCGATTTCATTTCCGCCTATAAAAATTTTCCGCCATTTTGAATTTTCTGAAAAAAAATTTTTTCGAACTCCTCATAGGCCGTTTGTCCAAATAACGTGAAACTTCACACATATCATCTAGAGACTCTCTTGACCAAAAGTTATTCAAATAATTTCGATCGGTGATTCAGGCTTGCAACAACATGCTAAAACGTTCGCGTAATGCAGAGACACTTTTGCTAAAATCGTAATAACTCTGGAACGCAAAGAGATAATCTCAAAAAACTTCACATAGTCATGTATAAGGTCATTTTGTGGTCACGCCCAAAAAACTGGGCCAGTTGACCACTTGGTGGCGCTATATTGTGAAAAAAACTCTAAATCACCTGTACAGGGTCACATGTTTGTCTGATTGACCTGAAACTTGTCATGCACGGTCTTTGTCCTATGGTCCAGTATGGTTTATGAGGACATTGGTGTATCTCAAAAAACATGGCCGTCATCGGCCAATGAACTTTGAGCATCAATTAGACCAGCTTAACAAAGGTCGATCGGAACGAAACTCGATGGGTGTGTTTGACTCATGGCCCTAGTGGTCTGTCAGAATTTTGAAAAAAATCGGACACTAGTTGGCGCTAACAAGTTTTTTGCGTCTCTACTCGCGTGGTGTTTCACGCATCCACACAATATTGATATCATATGATAGATCTCCTCATACTGAACAACTTTGCCTCAAGAACCACTGCTGTCAATCAAATTGTTTGTGAAATATTGGAGATTTTTGAAATTTCAACTTTTTCGAACTCGTCATAGGCCGTCAATACGATTGGCTTGAAAATTCACACGCATCATCTAGGGACACTCAAGGGAAAAAGTTATTCAAAGAATTTCGATCAGGCAAACCCTTCAGCAGATATAATTTTTCATATATTTCAGGTTTGGCCTATTGTGAATAAAAAGCCTATATATCTTGTCCACAAACAAGAAACTTCACAAAACTGTGTAAATGTTAAGAACAAGTCATTTTGAAGAAATGTGTCAGGTCTCATGTATTTCTGATGCTCATAGGGCTCACAATAAATAATAAACGATCTATATTTTAAAATCTTTGAAAAGCTGTCATACTAGTTTTGTCCTCAAGAGAAACGTCACAGATCTGTGAACATGTTAAGAACAAGTCATTTTGAAGAAATGTGTCAGGTCTCATGTATTTCTGATGCTCATAGGGCTCACAATAAATTACAAACGATCTACATTTTAAAATCTTAGACAAGCTGTAATACTACTTTTTTCCACAAGAGGCACCATCAGGCTAGAAAATCTTTTTATGTGGAGAACAAGTCAGATTGACATAGACTGACATAACAGTTCAAATGACATGACATATGGTGTTAAACACATGCAGGTAATAATAATATCATTTGATAGATTTTTCCATACTAAAAAAAAAAAGTTTAACGTGTATATATATATCATTGACACAAACTAGAAACTTCATAAAGATGTGTTTATGTGGAGAACAAGTCAGATTGACATAGATCGACATAACAGTTTACATGTTCAGTTCACAATATTAATATCATTTGATCTTCTCATTCTGAACATCTTTGAAAGATATCTGTACATTGTTTGCACAAAGTAGAAACTTCACAGAACTGTGCACATTAGGAGAACTAGTCAGATTGACCACAAACAGTCATGACAGCTCAGATGGTCCTGCTACGTTTGAACCCCGGTCATTGCTGCTTGCAGCTATATTTATTATTATTATTCTTCTTCTGCCATTGAAGTCTATGACAGCCCATAGAACCGTAAGCGGGAAAATGAAAAAAAGTTGGCACACTCATAAAGGAGAGTCCAATCATTGACCATAGCAAAATTGAAGTCTCTAACTCAATCTCTCTAGCGCCACCAACTGTCCAAAGTTGCACTCACGTTTACGTAAATAACTTTTGCACCGTATGTCCTAGAAACAGAATTCTTTTGTCCACTGATTCCTTGGCTCAAGACGATTCGATTGCACCCTATGACGTCATTTTCCGTCATGAAAATTTTCCCGCCATTTTGAATTTTATGAAAAACCTACTTTGTCGAACTCCTCCTAGGCCGTTCGTCCGATGTTCACGAAAATTGAACCACATCATCTCCCGACAATGTGGACATAACGATATATAAAGAAAGTTGATTCGACAAACCGTTTACGAATAACTCGCGAAAGAATCTGAGGTAAAAGTCGCCAAAATGAAATTGAGGCTTTATCTCCCCAATGCATTAGCCTTTTCTGACCAAACTAGGTGTGTGTTATGTCAATCATGGTTTGAGGCTACCTGCAGAGTTTTGGCGCTGTGCCCCCTAGTGGTCAGGAGTTATCAAAAACTGACTTTTTTGCTTATAACTTCTGAACCCTTTGGCCAAAAATCATGAAACTGGTCTCTTTAGATCCAGTGGGTCATGCCGAGTCCTGTGATACCAAATATTCCCATATCGGCCATTTTGAGCGTCTGCCATTTCGATTTTTCTTATAAGATGCAATGTTTAACAAACACTTGACTTTAGTGCTCTGTCAGGAATGGTTTACCCAATTGAAAGCAAACTTTGCATGTGTCAATGTCACCACACTCTCAATGTACCACACACTACAATTTGGTTACAGCGCTGCCTGTTGGTTGAATGCGATAAACCATTAAATCGAATTGCTAAAGACCGTATTGTTGGTTTTTCAGCCATTTAGACTTAAGTCATATTGAAATGTCTTTAGATTTTTACTGCCGTTGGTCTGATGATGCCAGTCATGTCGGCATGACATATAATGCCCTCCTTGCGCTTGGCCCCGTGATGGCTGCTAGCAGCTATATTTATTAGGGGCCAAGCACCGAAGGTGCGGAGGCACCTATTGTTTTTGTTCCGGTTCTTATTATTATTATTAGGGGCCAAGCACCGAAGGTGCGGAGGCACCTATTGTTTTTGTTCCGGTTCTTATTATTATTAGGGGCCAAGCACCGAAGGTGCGGAGGCACCTATTGTTTTTGTTCCGGTTCTTATTATTATTAGGGGCCAAGCACCGAAGGTGCGGAGGCACCTATTGTTTTTGTTCCGGTTCTTATTAGGGGCCAAGCACCGAAGGTGCGGAGGCACCTATTGTTTTTGTTCCGGTTCTTATTAGGGGCCAAGCACCGAAGGTGCGGAGGCACCTATTGTTTTTGTTCCGGTTCTTATTATTATTATTATTATTATTCTTCTTCTGCCATTGAAGTCTATGACAGCCCATAGAACCGTAAGCGGGAAAATGAAAAAAAGTTGGCACACTGATAAAGGAGAGTCCAATCATTGACCATAGCAAAATTGAAGTCTCTAACTCAATCTCTCTAGCGCCACCAACTGTCCAAAGTTGCACTCACGTTTACGTAAATAACTTTTGAACCGTATGTCCTAGAAACAAAATTCTTTTGTCCACTGATTCCTTGGCTCAAGACGATTCGATTGCACCCTATGACGTCATTTTCCGTCATGAAGATTTTCCCGCCATTTTGAATTTTATGAAAAACCTACTTTGTCGAACTCCTCCTAGGCCGTTCGTCCGATGTTCACGAAAATTGAACCACATCATCTCCCGACAATGTGGACAAAACGATATATAAAGAAAGTTGATTCGTCAAACCGTTTACGAATAACTCGCGAAAGAATCTGAGGTAAAAGTCGCCAAAATGAAATTGAGGCTTTATCTCCCCAATGCATTAGCCTTTTCTGACCAAACTAGGTGTGTGTTATGTCAATCATGGTTTGAGGCTACCTGCAGAGTTTTGGCGCTGTGCCCCCTAGTGGTCAGGAGTTATCAAAAACTGACTTTTTTGCTTATAACTTCTGAACCCTTTGGCCAAAAATCATGAAACTGGTCTCTTTAGATCCAGTGGGTCATGCCGAGTCCTGTGATAGCAAATATTCCCATATCGGGCATTTTGAGCGTCTGCCATTTCGATTTTTCTTATAAGATGCTATGTTTAACAAACACATGACTTTAGTGCTCTGTCAGCCATGGTTTACCCAATTTACCCAATGTACCACATGAATTGACACTACAATTTGGTTACAGCGCTGCCTGTTGGTCGAACGTGATAAACCATTAAATCGAACTACTAAAGACCGTATTGTTGATTTTTCAGCCATTTAGACTTAAGTCATATTGAAATGTCTTTAGATTCTTACTGCCGTTGGTCTGATGATGCCAGCCATGTCGGCATGACATTTAATGCCCTCCTTGCGCTTGGCCCCGTGATGGCTGCTAGCAGCTATATTTATTATTATTATTATTATTCTTCTTCTGCCATTGAAGTCTATGACAGCCCATAGAACCGTAAGCGGGAAAATGAAAAAAAGTTGGCACACTCATAAAGGAGAGTCTAATCATTGACCATAGCAAAATTGAAGTCTCTAACTCAATCTCTCTACCGCCACCAACTGTCCAAAGTTGCACTCACGTTTACGTAAATAACTTTTGAACCGTATGTCCTAGAAACAAAATTCTTTTGTCCACTGATTCCTTGGCTCAAGACGATTCGATTGCACCCTATGACGTCATTTTCCGTCATGAAAATTTTCCCGCCATTTTGAATTTTATGAAAAACCTACTTTGTCGAACTCCTCCTAGGCCGTTCGTCCGATGTTCACGAAAATTGAACCACATCATCTCCTGACAATGTTGACAAAACGATATATAAACAAAGTTGATTCGTCAAACCGTTTACGAATAACTCGTGAAAGAATCTGAGGTAAAAGTCGCCAAAATGAAATTGAGGCTTTATCTCCCCAATGCATTAGCCTTTTCTGACCAAACTAGGTGTGTGTTATGTCAATCATGGTTTGAGGCTACCTGCAGAGTTTTGGCGCTCTGCCCCCTAGTGGTCAGGAGATATGAAAAAGTGACATTTTTCCTTACAACTCCTGAACCCTTTGGCCAAAAATCATAAAACTGGTCTCGTTAGATTCAGTGCATCATGCCGAGTCGTGCGATACCAAATTTTCCCATATCGGCCATTTAGAGCGTCGGCCATTTTGAATATTGTCATAAATTGCTATATTTAACAAATGGATTGGCGTATCGTTACGAAACTCAATATGTGTCTTCGGCACCTAATCTTGATACGGCACAAAAAGTTTGGGGGCAGCGCCACCTTGTGGTCAAAAGTTATAACCAAATTTACAAATATGCTAATAACTTTTGATGACGTTAACCTATTGTAAAACAAATGGTCTTAATGTGTTCATTGGGTCAAGCCGAGACCATAGATACCAAATATGTTATATTCGGCCAAACCTCCGATTTGCCATGTTATTTTTCTTTAAAAACCTACTTTTTCGAACTCCTCCCAGACCGTTTGTCCAATTTTCACCAAAATTGAACCACATCATCTCCAGACCATCATGACAAAAAGTTATCCAAAGAAAGTTGATATGTCAAACCGTTTACGAATAACTCGCGAAAGAATCCGACGTAATGGTCGCAAAATTGAAATTGAGGCTTTATCTCCGCAATGCATTAGCCTTTTCTGACCAAACTAGGTGTGTGTTATGTCAATCATGGTCTGAGGCTACCTGCAGAGTTTTGGCGCTCTGCCCCCTAGTGGTCAGGAGATATTAAAAAACTGACATTTTTGATTATAACTCCTGAACGCTTTGTCTAAAAATCATGAAACTGCTGTCTTTAGATCCAGTTGGTCATGCCGAGTCCTGTGATACCACATTTTCCC
Source organism: Rhodeus uyekii (assembly GCA_037043235.1). Taxonomy (NCBI): domain Eukaryota; kingdom Metazoa; phylum Chordata; class Actinopteri; order Cypriniformes; family Acheilognathidae; genus Rhodeus; species Rhodeus uyekii. The sequence goes on along the minus strand of JAWRVZ010000218.1, from coordinate 205,524 downwards.
ATATCGGCCATTTTGAGCATCTGCCATTTCGATTTTTCTTATAAGATGCTATGTTTAACAAACACATGACTTTAGTGCTGTCAGCAATGGTTTACCCAATTGAAAGCAAACTTTGCATGTGTCAATGTCACCACACTCTCAATGTACCACACACTACAATTTGGTTACAGCGCTGCCTGTTGGTTGAATGCGATAAACCATTAAATCGAATTGCTAAAGACCGTATTGTTGGTTTTTCAGCCATTTAGACTTAAGTCATATTGAAATGTCTTTAGATTCTTACTGCCGTTGGTCTGATGATGCCAGTCATGTCGGCATGACATTTAATGCCCTCCTTGCGCTTGGCCCCGTGATGGCTGCTAGCAGCTATATTTATTATTATTATTATTATTCTTCTTCTGCCATTGAAGTCTATGACAGCCCATAGAACCGTAAGCGGGAAAATGAAAAAAAGTTGGCACACTCATAAAGGAGAGTCCAATCATTGACCATAGCAAAATTGAAGTCTCTAACTCAATCTCTATAGCGCCACCAACCGTCCAAAGTTGCACTCACGTTTACGTAAATAACTTTTGAACCGTATGTCCTAGAAACAAAATTCTTTTGTCCACTGATTCCTTGGCTCAAGACGATTCGATTGCACCCTATGACGTCATTTTCCGTCATGAAAATTTTCCCGCCATTTTGAATTTTATGAAAAACCTACTTTGTCGAACTCCTCCTAGGCCGTTCGTCCGATCTTCACGAAAATTGAACCACATCATCTCCCGACAATGTGGACAAAACGATATATAAAGAAAGTTGATTCGACAAACCGTTTACGAATAACTCGCGAAAGAAAAACACATGACTTTAGTGCTCTGTCAGCAATGGTTTACCCAATTGAAAGCAAACTTTGCATGTGTCAATGTCACCACACTCTCAATGTACCACATGAATTGACACTACAATTTGGTTACAGCGCTGCCTGTTGGTTGAATGTGATAAACCATTAAATCGAATTACTAAAGACCGTATTGTTGATTTTTCAGCCATTTAGACTTAAGTCATATTGAAATGTCTTTAGATTCTTACTGCCGTTGGTCTGATGATGCCAGCCATGTCGGCATGACATTTAATGCCCTCCTTGCGCTTGGCCCCGTGATGGCTGCTAGCAGCTATATTTATTATTATTATTCTTCTTCTGCCATTGAAGTCTATGACAGCCCATAGAACCGTAAGCGGGAAAATGAAAAAAAGTTGGCACACTCATAAAGGAGAGTCTAATCATTGACCATAGCAAAATTGAAGTCTCTAACTCAATCTCTCTACCGCCACCAACTGTCCAAAGTTGCACTCACGTTTACGTAAATAACTTTTGAACCGTATGTCCTAGAAACAAAATTCTTTTGTCCACTGATTCCTTGGCTCAAGACGATTCGATTGCACCCTATGACGTCATTTTCCGTCATGAAAATTTTCCCGCCATTTTGAATTTTATGAAAAACCTACTTTGTCGAACTCCTCCTAGGCCGTTCGTCCGATGTTCACGAAAATTGAACCACATCATCTCCTGACAATGTTGACAAAACGATATATAAACAAAGTTGATTCGTCAAACCGTTTACGAATAACTCGTGAAAGAATCTGAGGTAAAAGTCGCCAAAATGAAATTGAGGCTTTATCTCCCCAATGCATTAGCCTTTTCTGACCAAACTAGGTGTGTGTTATGTCAATCATGGTTTGAGGCTACCTGCAGAGTTTTGGCGCTCTGCCCCCTAGTGGTCAGGAGATATGAAAAAGTGACATTTTTCCTTACAACTCCTGAACCCTTTGGCCAAAAATCATAAAACTGGTCTCGTTAGATTCAGTGCATCATGCCGAGTCGTGCGATACCAAATTTTCCCATATCGGCCATTTAGAGCGTCGGCCATTTTGAATATTGTCATAAATTGCTATATTTAACAAATGGATTGGCGTATCGTTACGAAACTCAATATGTGTCTTCGGCACCTAATCTTGATACGGCACAAAAAGTTTGGGGGCAGCGCCACCTTGTGGTCAAAAGTTATAACCAAATTTACAAATATGCTAATAACTTTTGATGACGTTAACCTATTGTAAAACAAATGGTCTTAATGTGTTCATTGGGTCAAGCCGAGACCATAGATACCAAATATGTTATATTCGGCCAAACCTCCGATTTGCCATGTTATTTTTCTTTAAAAACCTACTTTTTCGAACTCCTCCCAGACCGTTTGTCCAATTTTCACCAAAATTGAACCACATCATCTCCAGACCATCATGACAAAAAGTTATCCAAAGAAAGTTGATATGTCAAACCGTTTACGAATAACTCGCGAAAGAATCCGACGTAATGGTCGCAAAATTGAAATTGAGGCTTTATCTCCGCAATGCATTAGCCTTTTCTGACCAAACTAGGTGTGTGTTATGTCAATCATGGTCTGAGGCTACCTGCAGAGTTTTGGCGCTCTGCCCCCTAGTGGTCAGGAGATATTAAAAAACTGACATTTTTGATTATAACTCCTGAACGCTTTGTCTAAAAATCATGAAACTGCTGTCTTTAGATCCAGTTGGTCATGCCGAGTCCTGTGATACCACATTTTCCCATATCGGCCATTTTGAGCATCTGCCATTTCGATTTTTCTTATAAGATGCTATGTTTAACAAACACATGACTTTAGTGCTGTCAGCAATGGTTTACCCAATTGAAAGCAAACTTTGCATGTGTCAATGTCACCACACTCTCAATGTACCACACACTACAATTTGGTTACAGCGCTGCCTGTTGGTTGAATGCGATAAACCATTAAATCGAATTGCTAAAGACCGTATTGTTGGTTTTTCAGCCATTTAGACTTAAGTCATATTGAAATGTCTTTAGATTCTTACTGCCGTTGGTCTGATGATGCCAGTCATGTCGGCATGACATTTAATGCCCTCCTTGCGCTTGGCCCCGTGATGGCTGCTAGCAGCTATATTTATTCTTCATCTTCTTCCGCCATGGGAGTCTATGACAGCCCATAGAACCGTAAGCGGGAAAATGAAAAAAAGTTGGCACACTCATTAAAGACAGTCCAATCATTGACCATAACAAATTTGAAGTCTCTAACTCAATATCTCTAGCGCCACCAACTGTCCAAAGTTGAACTAACGTTTATGCTAATAACTTTTGAACCGTATGACCTAGAAACAAAATTCTTATGTCCACTGATTCCTTGGCTCAAGACGATTCGATTGCACCCTATGACGTCATTTTCCGTCATGAAATTTTTCCCGCCATTTTGAATTTTATGAAAAACCTACTTTTTCGAACTCCTCCTAGGCCGTTTGTCCGATTTCAACGAAAATTGAACCACATCATCTCCAGACCATGTGGACAAAAAGTTATCCAAAGAAAGTTGATATGTCAAACAGTTTACGAATAACTCGCGAAAGAATCCGACGTAATGGTCGCAAAAATGAAATTGAGGCTTTATCTCCGCAACGCATTAGCGTTTTCTGACCAAACTCGGTGTGTGTTATGTCAATCATGATCTGAGGCTACCTGCAGAGTTTTGGCGCTGTGCCCCCTAGTGGTCAGGAGATATGAAAAAGTTAATTATTTGCTTATAACTTCTGAACGCTTTGGCCAAAAATAATAAAACTGGTCTCTTTAGATTCAGTGCATCATGCCGAGTCGTGCGATACCAAATTTTCCCATATCGGCCATTTTGAGCGTCGGCCATTTTGAATATTGTCATAAATTGCTATATTTAACAAAGATATTGGCGTATCATTACGAAACTCAATATGTGTCTTCGGCACCTAACCTTGATACGACTCAAAAAGTTTCGAGGCAGCACCCCCTTGTGGTCAAAAATTATAACCAAATTTACAAATATGCTAATAACTTTTGAGTGCGTTAACCTATGGTAAAACAAATTATCTTTATACGTTCCTTGGGTCAAACCAAGAACATAGATACCAAATTTGTCATAGTCGGCCAAACTTCTTGTCCACCATGTTGTTTTTCTTTAAAAACCTACTTTTTCGAACTCCTCCCAGACCGTTTGTCCAATTTTCACCAAAATTAAACCACATCATCTCCAGACCATCCTGACAAAAAGTTATCCAAAGAAAGTTGATATGTCAAACCGTTTACGAATAACTCGCGAAAGAATCCGACGTAATGGTCGCAAAAATGAAATTGAGGCTTTATCTCCGCAACGCATTAGTGTTTTCTGACCAAACTAGGTGTGTGTTATGTCAATCATGATCTGAGGCTACCTGCCGAGTTTTGGCGCTCTGCCCCCTAGTGGTCAGGAGATATTAAAAAACTGACATTTTTGATTATAACTCCTGAACGCTTTGTCTAAAAATCATGAAACTGCTGTCTTTAGATCCAGTGGGTCATGCCGAGCCCTGTGATACCAAATTTTCCCATATCGGCCATTTTGAGCGTCTGCCATTTCGATTTTTCTTATAAGATGCTATGTTTAACAAACACATGACTTTAGTGCTCTGTTAGCAATGGTTTACCCAATTGAAAGCAAACTTTGCATGTGTCAATGTCACCACACTCTCAATGTACCACATGAATTGACACTACAATTTGGTTACAGCGCTGCCTGTTGGTTGAACGTGATAAACCATTAAATCGAATTACTAAAGACCGTGTTGTTGATTTTTCAGCCATTTAGACTTAAGTCATATTGAAGTGTCTTTAGATTCTTACTGCCGTTGGTCTGATGATGCCAGCCATGTCGGCATGACATTTAATGACCTCCTTGCGCTTGGCCCCGTGATGGCTGCTAGCAGCTATATTTATTATTATTATTCTTTTTCTTCTGCCATTGAAGTCTATGACAGCCCATAGAACCGTAAGCGGGAAAATGAAAAAAAGTTGGCACACTCATAAAGGACAGTCCAATCTTTGACCATAGCAAAATTAAACTCTCTAACTCAATCTCTATTGCGCCACCAACTGTCCAAAGTTGCACTCACGTTTACGTAAATAACTTTTGAACCGTATGTCCTAGAAACAAAATTCTTTCGTCCACTGATTCCTTGGCTCAAGACGATTCGATTGCACCCTATGACGTCATTTTCCGTCATGAAAATTTTCCCGCCATTTTGAATTTTATGAAAAACCTACTTTTTCGAACTCCTCCTAGGCCGTTCGTCCGATGTTCACGAAAATTGAACCACATCATCTCCAGACAATGTGGACAAAACGATATATAAAGAAAGTTGACTCGCCAAACCGTTTACGAATAACTCGCGAAAGAATCCGAGGTAAAAGTCGCCAAAATGAAATTGTGGCTTTATCTCCGCAATGCATTAGCCTTTTCTGACCAAACTAGGTGTGTGTTATGTCAATCATGGTCTAAGGCTACCTGCAGAGTTTTGGCGCTCTGCCCCCTAGTGGTCAGGAGATATTAAAAAACTGACATTTTTGATTAAAACTCCTGAACGCTTTGTCTAAAAATCATGAAACTGCTGTCTTTAGATCCAGTGGGTCATGCCGAGTCCTGTGATACCAAATTTTCCCATATCAGCCATTTTGAGCGTCTGCCATTTCGATTTTTCTTATAAGATGCTATGTTTAACAAACACATGACTTTAGTGCTCTGTCAGCAATGGTTTACCCAATTGAAAGCAAACTTTGCATGTGTCACCACACTCTCAATATACCACATGAATTGACACTACAATTTGGTTACAGCGCTGCCTGTTGGTTGAATGTGATAAACCATTAAATCGAATTACTAAAGACCGTATTGTTGATTTTTCAGCCATTTAGACTTAAGTCATATTGAAATGTCTTTAGATTCTTACTGCCGTTGGTCTGATGATGCCAGCCATGTCGGCATAACATTTAATGCCCTCCTTGCGCTTGGCCCCGTGATGGCTGCTAGCAGCTATATTTATTATTATTATTCTTCTTCTGCCATTGAAGTCTATGACAGCCCATAGAACCGTAAGCGGGAAAATGAAAAAAAGTTGGCACACTCATAAAGGAGAGTCCAATCATTGACCATAGCAAAATTGAAGTCTCTAACTCAATCTCTCTAGCGCCACCAACTGTCCAAAGTTGCACTCACGTTTACGTAAATAACTTTTGCACCGTATGTCCTAGAAACAGAATTCTTTTGTCCACTGATTCCTTGGCTCAAGACGATTCGATTGCACCCTATGACGTCATTTTCCGTCATGAAAATTTTCCCGCCATTTTGAATTTTATGAAAAACCTACTTTGTCGAACTCCTCCTAGGCCGTTCGTCCGATGTTCACGAAAATTGAACCACATCATCTCCCGACAATGTGGACATAACGATATATAAAGAAAGTTGATTCGACAAACCGTTTACGAATAACTCGCGAAAGAATCTGAGGTAAAAGTCGCCAAAATGAAATTGAGGCTTTATCTCCCCAATGCATTAGCCTTTTCTGACCAAACTAGGTGTGTGTTATGTCAATCATGGTTTGAGGCTACCTGCAGAGTTTTGGCGCTGTGCCCCCTAGTGGTCAGGAGTTATCAAAAACTGACTTTTTTGCTTATAACTTCTGAACCCTTTGGCCAAAAATCATGAAACTGGTCTCTTTAGATCCAGTGGGTCATGCCGAGTCCTGTGATACCAAATATTCCCATATCGGCCATTTTGAGCGTCTGCCATTTCGATTTTTCTTATAAGATGCAATGTTTAACAAACACTTGACTTTAGTGCTCTGTCAGGAATGGTTTACCCAATTGAAAGCAAACTTTGCATGTGTCAATGTCACCACACTCTCAATGTACCACACACTACAATTTGGTTACAGCGCTGCCTGTTGGTTGAATGCGATAAACCATTAAATCGAATTGCTAAAGACCGTATTGTTGGTTTTTCAGCCATTTAGACTTAAGCCATATTGAAATGTCTTTAGATTTTTACTGCCGTTGATCTGATGATGCCAGTCATGTCGGCATGACATTTAATGCCCTCCTTGCGCTTGGCCCCGTGATGGCTGCTAGCAGCTATATTTATTAGGGGCCAAGCACCGAATGTGCGGAGGCACCTATTGTAATTGTTCCGGTTCTTTATTATTATTAGGGGCCAAGCACCGAAGGTGCGGAGGCACCTATTGTGTTTGTTCCGGTTCTTTATTATTATTCCTCTTCTTCTTCTTCTTCCGCCATGGAAGTCTATGGCAGGCCATAGAACCGTTTGCGGGAAAATGATGAAATTTGGCACACTGATCAAGGACAAGCCAATCATTGACCATAGCAAATTTGAAGTCTCTAACTCAATGTCTCTAGCGCCACCAACTGTCCAAATTTGAACTCACGTTTACGTAAATAACTTTTGAACCGTATGTCCTAGAAACAAAATTCTTTCGTCCACTGATTCCTTGGCTCAAGACGATTCGATTGCACCCTATGACGTCATTTTCCGTCATGAAAATTTTCCCGCCATTTTGAATTTTACGAAAAACCTACTTTTTCGAACTCCTCCTAGGCCGTTGGTCCGATTTTCACGAAAATTGAACCACATCATCTCCAGACTATGCATACAAAAAGTTATTAAAAGAAAGTTGATTTGTCAAACCGTTTACGAATAACTTGCGAAAGAATTCAACAAAATGGCCGCAGAAATGAAAGCGAGGCTTTATCTCCGCAACGCATTAGCGTATTCTAACCAAACTTGGTGTGTGTTATGGCAATGATGGTCTGAGGCTACCTACAGAGTTTTGGCGCTCTGCCCCCTAGTGGTCTGGAGATATGAAAAAGTGAAATATTTGCTTATAACTTCTGAACGCTTCGACCAAAAATCATAAAACTGGTCTCGTTAGATTCAGGGCATCATGCCGAGTCGTGCGATACAAAATTTTCCCATATTGGCCATTTTGAGGGTCGGCCATTTTGAATTGTCACAAATTGCTATATTTAACAAACACATTGGCGTATCGTTACGAAACTCGATATGTGTCTTCGGCATCTGGGCCTGATACAACACAAAAAATTTCGAGGCAGCGCCACCTTGTGGTCAAAAGTTATAACCAAATTTCCAAAAATGCTAATAACTTTTGAACACGTTAACCTATGGTAAAATAAGTTGTCTTTATACGTTCCTTGGGTCAAACCGAGAACACAGATACCAAAATTGTCATAGTCGGCCAAACTTCCTGTCCGCCATGTTGTTTTTCTTTAAAAACCTACTTTTTCGAACTCCTCCCACACCGTTTGTCCAATTTTCACCAAAATTAAACCACATCATTTCCAGACCATCATGACAAAAAGTTATCCAAAGAAAGTTGATATGTCAAACCGTTTACGAATAACTCGCGAAAGAATCCGACGTAATGGTCGCAAAAATGAAATTGAGGCTTTATCTCCGCAATGCATTAACGTTTTCTGACCAAACTAGGTGTGTGTTATGTCAATCATGGTCTGAGGCTACCTGCAAAGTTTTGGCGCTCTGCCCCCTAGTGGTCAGGAGATATTAAAAAAATGACATTTTTGATTATAACTCCTGAACGCTTTGTCTAAAAATCATGAAACTGCTGTGTTTAGATCCAGTGGGTCATGCCGAGTCCTGTGATACCAAATTTTCCCATATCGGCCATTTTGAGCGTCTGCCATTTCAATTTTTCTTATAAGATGCTATGTTTAACAAACACATGACTTTAGTGCTCTGTCAGCAATGGTTTACCCAATTGAAAGCAAACTTTGCATGTGTCAATGTCACCACACTCTCAATGTACCACATTAATTGACACTACAATTTGGTTACAGCGCTGCCTGTTGGTTGAATGTGATAAACCATTAAATCGAATTACTAAAGACAGTATTGTTGATTTTTCAGCCATTTAGACTTAAGTCATATTGAAATGTCTTTAGATTCTTACTACCGTTGGTCTGATGATGCCAGCCATGTCGGCATGACATTTAATGCCCTCCTTGCGCTTGGCCCCGTGATGGCTGCTAGCAGCTATATTTATTATTCCTCTTCTTCTTCTTCTTCCGCCATGGAAGTCTATGGCAGGCCATAGAACCGTTTGCGGGAAAATGATGAAATTTGGCACACTGATCAAGGACAAGCCAATCATTGACCATAGCAAATTTGAAGTCTCTAACTCAATGTCTCTAGCGCCACCAACTGTCCAAATTTGAACTCACGTTTACGTAAATAACTTTTGAACCGTATGTCCTAGAAACAAAATTCTTTCGTCCACTGATTCCTTGGCTCAAGACGATTCGATTGCACCCTATGACGTCATTTTCCGTCATGAAAATTTTCCCGCCATTTTGAATTTTACGAAAAACCTACTTTTTCGAACTCCTCCTAGGCCGTTGGTCCGATTTTCACGAAAATTGAACCACATCATCTCCAGACTATGCATACAAAAAGTTATTAAAAGAAAGTTGATTTGTCAAACCGTTTACGAATAACTTGCGAAAGAATTCAACAAAATGGCCGCAGAAATGAAAGCGAGGCTTTATCTCCGCAACGCATTAGCGTATTCTAACCAAACTTGGTGTGTGTTATGGCAATGATGGTCTGAGGCTACCTACAGAGTTTTGGCGCTCTGCCCCCTAGTGGTCTGGAGATATGAAAAAGTGAAATATTTGCTTATAACTTCTGAACGCTTCGACCAAAAATCATAAAACTGGTCTCGTTAGATTCAGGGCATCATGCCGAGTCGTGCGATACAAAATTTTCCCATATTGGCCATTTTGAGGGTCGGCCATTTTGAATTTTGTCACAAATTGCTATATTTAACAAACACATTGGCGTATCGTTACGAAACTCGATATGTGTCTTCGGCATCTGGGCCTGATACAACACAAAAAATTTCGAGGCAGCGCCACCTTGTGGTCAAAAGTTATAACCAAATTTCCAAAAATGCTAATAACTTTTGAACACGTTAACCTATGGTAAAATAAGTTGTCTTTATACGTTCCTTGGGTCAAACCGAGAACACAGATACCAAAATTGTCATAGTCGGCCAAACTTCCTGTCCGCCATGTTGTTTTTCTTTAAAAACCTACTTTTTCGAACTCCTCCCACACCGTTTGTCCAATTTTCACCAAAATTGAATCATAACATCTTCAGACCATGCTGACAAAAAGTTATTAAAATAAAGTTGATTTGTCAAACAGGTTTCGATAAAATTGCGAACGAATTTGACCAAATTGCCACCAAATAAAGCGAGGCTATATCTCCGCAACGCATTAGCGTATTCTGACCAAACTTTCTGTGTGTCATGTCAATCATGATCTGAGGCTACCTGCAGAGTTTTGGCGCTCTGCCCCCTAGTGGTCAGGAGATATAAAATAATGACATTTTTGATTATAACTCCTGAACGCTTTGTCCAAAAATCATGAAACTGCTGTCTTTAGATTCAGTGCATCATGCCGAGTCCTGCGATACCAAATTTTCCCATATCGGCCATTTTCAGCGTCAGCTATTTAGAATTTTGTCATGAAATGCTATGCTTAACAAACACATGACTTTAAAGCTGGATGTCAGCAATGCTTTACCCTATTGACACCAAACTTTGCATGTGTCATTGTCACCTCACTCTGGATAAACCACGTGATTTGACATATCAGTTTGGTTACAGCGCTGCCTGTTGGTCGAACGTGATAAACCATTAAATCGAATTACTATAGACCGTATTGATGATTTTTCAGCCATTTAGACTGAAGTCATATTGAAATGTCTTTAGATGCTTCCTGCCGTTGGTCTGATGCTGCCAGCCATGTCGGCATGACATTTAATGCCTTCTTTGTGCTTGGCCCCGTCATGGCTGCTTGCAGCTATATTTATTCATCTTCTTCTTCTTCTTCTTCTTCTTCTTCCGCCATGGAAGTCTATGTAAGGCCATAGAACCGTTTGCGGGAAAATGATAAAATTTGGCACACTGATAGAGGACAAGCCAATCATTGACCATAGCAAATTTGAAGTCTCTAACTCAATGTCTCTAGCGCCACCAACTGTCCAAAGTTGCACTCACGTTTACGTAAATAACTCTTGAACCGTATGTCCTAGAAACAAAATTCTTTCGTCCACTAATTCCTTGGCTCAAGACGATTCGATTGCACCCTATGACGTCATTTTCCGTCATGAAAATTTTCCCGCCATTTTGAATTTTACGAAAAACCTACTTTTTCGAACTCCTCCTAGGCCGTTTGTCCGATTTTCACGAAAATTGAACCACATCATCTCCAGACTATGCGTACAAAAAGTTATTAAAAGAAAGTTTATTTGTCAAACCGTTTACGAATAACTTGCGAATGAATTCGACAAAATGGCCGCAGAAATGAAAGCGAGGCTTTATCTCTGCAACGCATTAGCGTATTCTGACCAAACTTGGTGTGTGTTATGGCAATGATGGTCTGAGGCTACCTGCGGAGATTTGGCGCTCTGCCCCCTAGTGGTCTGGAGATATGAAAAAGTGAAATATTTGCTTATAACTTCTGAACGCTTCGATCAAAAATCATAAAACTGGTCTCGTTAGATTCAGGGCATCATGCCGAGTCGTGCAATACCAAATTTTCCCATATCGGCCATTTTGAGGGTCGGCCATTTTGAATTTTGTCATAAATTGCTATATTTAACAAACACATTGGTGTATCGTTACGAAACTCGATATGTGTCTTCGGCATCTGGGCCTGATACAACACAAAAAGTTTCGAGGCAGCGCCACCTTGTGGTCAAAAGTTATAAACAAATTTGCAAAAATGCTAATAACTTTTGAACACGTTAACCTATGGTAAAATAAGTTGTCTTTATACGTTCCTTGGGTCAAACCGAGAACACAGATACCAAATTTGTCATAGTCGGCCAAACTTCCTGTCCGCCATGTTGTTTTTCTTTAAAAACCTACTTTTTCGAACTCCTCCCACACCGTTTGTCCAATTTTCACCAAAATTGAATCATAACATCTTCAGACCATGCTGACAAAAAGTTATTAAAATAAAGTTGATTCGTCAAACAGGTTTCGATAAAATTGCGAACAAATTTGACCAAATGGCCACCAAATAAAGCGAGGCTATATCTCCGCAACGCATTAGCGTATTCTGACCAAACTTTCTGTGTGTCATGTCAATCATGATCTGAGGCTACCTGCAGAGTTTTGGCGCTCTGCCCCCTAGTGGTCAGGAGATATAAAATACTGACATTTTTGATTATAACTCCTGAATGCTTTGTCCAAAAATCATGAAACTGCTGTCTTTAGATTCAGGGCATCATGCCGAGTCGTGCGATACCAAATTTTCCCATATCGGCCATTTTCAGCGTCAGCTATTTAGAATTTTGTCATGAAATGCTATGCTTAACAAACACATGACTTTAAAGCTGGATGTCAGCAATGCTTTACCCTATTGACACCAAACTTTGCATGTGTCATTGTCACCTCACTCTGGATATACCACATGATTTGACACATCAGTTTGGTTACAGCGCTGAGTTATCGAACGTGATAAACCATTACATTGAATTGCTAAAGACCGTATTGATGATTTTTCAGCCATTTAGACTGAAGTCATATTGGTATGTCTTTAGATGCTTACTGCTGTTGGTCTGATGCTGCCAGCCATGTCGGCATAACATTTAATGCCCTCCTAATGCTTGGCCCCGTCATGGCTGCTTGCAGCTATATTTAGGGGCCAAGCACCGAAGGTGCGGAGGCACCTATTGTTTCTGTTCCGGTTCTTATTATTATTCTTCATCTTCTTCCGCCATGGGAGTCTATGACAGCCCATAGAACCGTAAGCGGGAAAATGAAAAAAAGTTGGCACACTCATAAAGGACAGTCCAATCATTGACCATAGCAAAATTGAAGTCTCTAACTCAATATCTCTAGCGCCACCAACTGTCCAAAGTTGAACTAACGTTTATGCTAATAACTTTTGAACCGTATGACCTAGAAACAAAATTCTTATGTCCACTGATTCCTTGGCTCAAGACGATTCGATTGCACCCTATGACGTCATTTTCCGTCATGAAATTTTTCCCGCCATTTTGAATTTTATGAAAAACCTACTTTTTCGAACTCCTCCTAGGCCGTTTTTCCGATTTCAACGAAAATTGAACCACATCATCTCCAGACAATGTGGACAAAAAGTTATCCAAAGAAAGTTGATATGTCAAACCGTTTACGAATAACTCGCGAAAGAATCCAACGTAATGGTCGCAAAAATGAAATTGAGGCTTTATCTCCGCAACGCATTAGCGTTTTCTGACCAAACTAGGTGTGTGTTATGTCAATCATGATCTGAGGCTACCTGCAGAGTTTTGGCGCTGTGCCCCCTAGTGGTCAGGAGATATGAAAAAGTTAAATATTTGCTTATAACTTCTGAACGCTTTGGCCAAAAATAATAAAACTGGTCTCTTTAGATTCAGTGCATCATGCCAAGTCGTGTGATACCAAATTTTCCCATATCGGCCATTTTGAGCGTCGGCCATTTTGAATATTGTCATAAATTGCTATATTTAACAAAGATATTGGCGTATCGTTACGAAACTCAATATGTGTCTTCGGCACCTAACCTTGATACGACTCAAAAAGTTTCGAGGCAGCACCCCCTTGTGGTAAAAAATTATAACCAAATTTACAAATATGCTAATAACTTTTGAGTGCGTTAACCTATGGCAAAACAAATTATCTTTATACGTTCCTTGGGTCAAACCGAGAACATAGATACCAAATTTGTCATAGTCGGCCAAACTTCTTGTCCACCATGTTGTTTTTTTTTAAAAACCTACTTTTTCGAACTCCTCCCAGACCGTTTGTCCAATTTTCACCAAAATTAAACCACATCATCTCCAGACCATCATGACAAAAAGTTATCCAAAGAAAGTTGATATGTCAAACCGTTTACGAATAACTCGCGAAAGAATCCGACGTAATGGTCGCAAAAATGAAATTGAGGCTTTATCTCCGCAACGCATTAGCGTTTTCTGACCAAACTAGGTGTGTGTTATGTCAATCATGGTCTGAGGCTACCTGCAGAGTTTTGGCGCTCTGCCCCCTAGTGGTCAGGAGATATTAAAAAACTGACATTTTTTATTATAACTCCTGAACGCTTTGTCTAAAAATCATGAAACTGCTGTCTTTAGATCCAGTGGGTCATGCCGAGTCCTGTGATACCAAATTTTCCCATATCGGCCATTTTGAGCGTCTGCCATTTCGATTTTTCTTATAAGATGCTATGTTTAACAAACACATGACTTTAGTGCTCTGTCAGCAATGGTTTACCCAATTGAAAGCAAACTTTGCATGTGTCAATGTCACCACACTCTCAATGTACCACACACTACAATTTGGTTACAGCGCTGCCTGTTGGTTGAATGCGATAAACCATTAAATCGAATTGCTAAAGACCGTATTGTTGGTTTTTCAGCCATTTAGACTTAAGTCATATTGAAATGTCTTTAGATTTTTACTGCCGTTGGTCTGATGATGCCAGTCATGTCGGCATGACATATAATGCCCTCCTTGCGCTTGGCCCCGTGATGGCTGCTAGCAGCTATATTTATTATTATTATTCTTCTTCTGCCATTGAAGTCTATGACAGCCCATAGAACCGTAAGCGGGAAAATGAAAAAAAGTTGGCACACTCATAAAGGAGAGTCCAATCATTGACCATAGCAAAATTGAAGTCTCTAACTCAATCTCTCTAGCGCCACCAACTGTCCAAAGTTGCACTCACGTTTACGTAAATAACTTTTGCACCGTATGTCCTAGAAACAGAATTCTTTTGTCCACTGATTCCTTGGCTCAAGACGATTCGATTGCACCCTATGACGTCATTTTCCGTCATGAAAATTTTCCCGCCATTTTGAATTTTATGAAAAACCTACTTTGTCGAACTCCTCCTAGGCCGTTCGTCCGATGTTCACGAAAATTGAACCACATCATCTCCCGACAATGTGGACATAACGATATATAAAGAAAGTTGATTCGACAAACCGTTTACGAATAACTCGCGAAAGAATCTGAGGTAAAAGTCGCCAAAATGAAATTGAGGCTTTATCTCCCCAATGCATTAGCCTTTTCTGACCAAACTAGGTGTGTGTTATGTCAATCATGGTTTGAGGCTACCTGCAGAGTTTTGGCGCTGTGCCCCCTAGTGGTCAGGAGTTATCAAAAACTGACTTTTTTGCTTATAACTTCTGAACCCTTTGGCCAAAAATCATGAAACTGGTCTCTTTAGATCCAGTGGGTCATGCCGAGTCCTGTGATACCAAATATTCCCATATCGGCCATTTTGAGCGTCTGCCATTTCGATTTTTCTTATAAGATGCAATGTTTAACAAACACTTGACTTTAGTGCTCTGTCAGGAATGGTTTACCCAATTGAAAGCAAACTTTGCATGTGTCAATGTCACCACACTCTCAATGTACCACACACTACAATTTGGTTACAGCGCTGCCTGTTGGTTGAATGCGATAAACCATTAAATCGAATTGCTAAAGACCGTATTGTTGGTTTTTCAGCCATTTAGACTTAAGTCATATTGAAATGTCTTTAGATTTTTACTGCCGTTGGTCTGATGATGCCAGTCATGTCGGCATGACATATAATGCCCTCCTTGCGCTTGGCCCCGTGATGGCTGCTAGCAGCTATATTTATTAGGGGCCAAGCACCGAAGGTGCGGAGGCACCTATTGTTTTTGTTCCGGTTCTTATTATTATTATTATTATTATTCTTCTTCTGCCATTGAAGTCTATGACAGCCCATAGAACCGTAAGCGGGAAAATGAAAAAAAGTTGGCACACTCATAAAGGAGAGTCCAATCATTGACCATAGCAAAATTGAAGTCTCTAACTCAATCTCTCTAGCGCCACCAACTGTCCAAAGTTGCACTCACGTTTACGTAAATAACTTTTGCACCGTATGTCCTAGAAACAGAATTCTTTTGTCCACTGATTCCTTGGCTCAAGACGATTCGATTGCACCCTATGACGTCATTTTCCGTCATGAAAATTTTCCCGCCATTTTGAATTTTATGAAAAACCTACTTTGTCGAACTCCTCCTAGGCCGTTCGTCCGATGTTCACGAAAATTGAACCACATCATCTCCCGACAATGTGGACATAACGATATATAAAGAAAGTTGATTCGACAAACCGTTTACGAATAACTCGCGAAAGAATCTGAGGTAAAAGTCGCCAAAATGAAATTGAGGCTTTATCTCCCCAATGCATTAGCCTTTTCTGACCAAACTAGGTGTGTGTTATGTCAATCATGGTTTGAGGCTACCTGCAGAGTTTTGGCGCTGTGCCCCCTAGTGGTCAGGAGTTATCAAAAACTGACTTTTTTGCTTATAACTTCTGAACCCTTTGGCCAAAAATCATGAAACTGGTCTCTTTAGATCCAGTGGGTCATGCCGAGTCCTGTGATACCAAATATTCCCATATCGGCCATTTTGAGCGTCTGCCATTTCGATTTTTCTTATAAGATGCAATGTTTAACAAACACTTGACTTTAGTGCTCTGTCAGGAATGGTTTACCCAATTGAAAGCAAACTTTGCATGTGTCAATGTCACCACACTCTCAATGTACCACACACTACAATTTGGTTACAGCGCTGCCTGTTGGTTGAATGCGATAAACCATTAAATCGAATTGCTAAAGACCGTATTGTTGGTTTTTCAGCCATTTAGACTTAAGTCATATTGAAATGTCTTTAGATTTTTACTGCCGTTGGTCTGATGATGCCAGTCATGTCGGCATGACATATAATGCCCTCCTTGCGCTTGGCCCCGTGATGGCTGCTAGCAGCTATATTTAGGGGCCAAGCACCGAAGGTGCGGAGGCACCTATTGTTTTTGTTCCGGTTCTTATTATTATTATTATTATTATTCTTCTTCTGCCATTGAAGTCTATGACAGCCCATAGAACCGTAAGCGGGAAAATGAAAAAAAGTTGGCACACTCATAAAGGAGAGTCTAATCATTGACCATAGCAAAATTGAAGTCTCTAACTCAATCTCTCTACCGCCACCAACTGTCCAAAGTTGCACTCACGTTTACGTAAATAACTTTTGAACCGTATGTCCTAGAAACAAAATTCTTTTGTCCACTGATTCCTTGGCTCAAGACGATTCGATTGCACCCTATGACGTCATTTTCCGTCATGAAAATTTTCCCGCCATTTTGAATTTTATGAAAAACCTACTTTGTCGAACTCCTCCTAGGCCGTTCGTCCGATGTTCACGAAAATTGAACCACATCATCTCCAGACTATGCATACAAAAAGTTATTAAAAGAAAGTTGATTTGTCAAACCGTTTACGAATAACTTGCGAAAGAATTCAACAAAATGGCCGCAGAAATGAAAGCGAGGCTTTATCTCCGCAACGCATTAGCGTATTCTAACCAAACTTGGTGTGTGTTATGGCAATGATGGTCTGAGGCTACCTACAGAGTTTTGGCGCTCTGCCCCCTAGTGGTCTGGAGATATGAAAAAGTGAAATATTTGCTTATAACTTCTGAACGCTTCGACCAAAAATCATAAAACTGGTCTCGTTAGATTCAGGGCATCATGCCGAGTCGTGCGATACAAAATTTTCCCATATTGGCCATTTTGAGGGTCGGCCATTTTGAATTTTGTCACAAATTGCTATATTTAACAAACACATTGGCGTATCGTTACGAAACTCGATATGTGTCTTCGGCATCTGGGCCTGATACAACACAAAAAATTTCGAGGCAGCGCCACCTTGTGGTCAAAAGTTATAACCAAATTTCCAAAAATGCTAATAACTTTTGAACACGTTAACCTATGGTAAAATAAGTTGTCTTTATACGTTCCTTGGGTCAAACCGAGAACACAGATACCAAAATTGTCATAGTCGGCCAAACTTCCTGTCCGCCATGTTGTTTTTCTTTAAAAACCTACTTTTTCGAACTCCTCCCACACCGTTTGTCCAATTTTCACCAAAATTGAATCATAACATCTTCAGACCATGCTGACAAAAAGTTATTAAAATAAAGTTGATTTGTCAAACAGGTTTCGATAAAATTGCGAACGAATTTGACCAAATTGCCACCAAATAAAGCGAGGCTATATCTCCGCAACGCATTAGCGTATTCTGACCAAACTTTCTGTGTGTCATGTCAATCATGATCTGAGGCTACCTGCAGAGTTTTGGCGCTCTGCCCCCTAGTGGTCAGGAGATATAAAATAATGACATTTTTGATTATAACTCCTGAACGCTTTGTCCAAAAATCATGAAACTGCTGTCTTTAGATTCAGTGCATCATGCCGAGTCCTGCGATACCAAATTTTCCCATATCGGCCATTTTCAGCGTCAGCTATTTAGAATTTTGTCATGAAATGCTATGCTTAACAAACACATGACTTTAAAGCTGGATGTCAGCAATGCTTTACCCTATTGACACCAAACTTTGCATGTGTCATTGTCACCTCACTCTGGATAAACCACGTGATTTGACATATCAGTTTGGTTACAGCGCTGCCTGTTGGTCGAACGTGATAAACCATTAAATCGAATTACTATAGACCGTATTGATGATTTTTCAGCCATTTAGACTGAAGTCATATTGAAATGTCTTTAGATGCTTCCTGCCGTTGGTCTGATGCTGCCAGCCATGTCGGCATGACATTTAATGCCTTCTTTGTGCTTGGCCCCGTCATGGCTGCTTGCAGCTATATTTATTATTAGGGGCCAAGCACCGAAGGTGCGGAGGCACCTATTGTTTTTGTTCCGGTTCTTATTATTAGGGGCCAAGCACCGAAGGTGCGGAGGCACCTATTGTTTTTGTTCCGGTTCTTTATTATTATTCTTCTTCTTCTTCCGTCATTGAAGTCTATGACAGCCCATAGAACCGTAAGCGGGAAAATGAAAAAAATTTGGCACACTCATAAAGGACAGTCCAATCATTGACCATAGCAAAATTGAAGTCTCTAACTCAATCTCTATAGCGCCACCAACTGTCCAAAGTTGCACTCACGTTTACGTTAATAACTTTTGAACCGTATGTCCTAGAAACAAAATTCTTTTGTCAACTGATTCCTTGGCTCAAGACGATTCGATTGCACCCTATGACGTCATTTTCCGTCATGAATATTTTCCCGCCATTTTGAATTTTATGAAAAACCTACTTTTTCGAACTCCTCCTAGGCCGTTTGTCCGATTTTCACGAAAATTGAACAAAATCATCTCCAGACCATGATGACAAAAAGTTATCCAAAGAAAGTTGAAATGTCAAACCGTTTATGAATAACTCACGAAAGAATCCGATGTAATGATCGCAAAAATGAAATTGAGGCTCTATCTCCACAACTCATTAGCGTTTTCTGACCAAACTCGGTGTGTGTTATGTCAATCATGGTCTGAGGTTACCTGCAGAGTTTTGGCGCTGTGCCCCCTAGTGGTCAGGAGATATGAAAAAGTGACATTTTTCCTTACAACTCCTGAACGCTTTGTCCAAAAATCATAAAACTGGTCTCGTTAGATTCAGTGCATCATGCCGAGTCGTGCGATACCAAATTTTCCCATATCGGCCATTTAGAGCGTCGGCCATTTTGAATATTGTCATAAATTGCTATATTTAAAAAATGGATTGGCGTATCGTTACGAAACTCAATATGTGTCTTCGGCACCTAACCTTTATACGGCACAAAAAGTTTGGGGGCAGCGCCACCTTGTGGTCAAAAGTTATAACAAAATTTACAAACATGCTAATAACTTTTGTTGACGTTAACCTATTGTAAAACAAATGGTCTTAATGTGTTCATTGGGTCAAGCCGAGACCATAGATACCAAATATGTCATATTCGGCCAAACCTCCGATTTGCCATGTTATTTTTCTTTAAAAACCTACTTTTTCGAACTCCTCCCAGACCGTTTGTCCAATTTTCACCAAAATTGAACCACATCATCTCCAGACCATCATGACAAAAAGTTATCCAAAGAAAGTTGATATGTCAAACCGTTTACGAATAACTCGCGAAAGAATCCGACGTAATGGTCGCAAAATTGAAATTGAGGCTTTATCTCCGCAACGCATTAGCGTTTTCTGACCAAACTAGGTGTGTGTTATGTCAATCATGGTCTGAGGCGACCTGCAGAGTTTTGGCGCTCTGCCCCCTAGTGGTCAGGAGATATTAAAAATCTGACATTTTTGATTATATCTCCTGAACCCTTTGGCCAAAAATCATGAAACTGGTCTCTTTAGATCCAGTGGGTCATGCCGAGTCCTGTGATACCAAATTTTCCCATATCGGCCATTTTGAGCGTCTGCCATTTCGATTTTTCTTATAAGATGCTATGTTTAACAAACACATGACTTTAGTGCTCTGTCAGCAATGGTTTACCCAATTGAAAGCAAACTTTGCATGTGTCAATGTCACCACACTCTCAATGTACCACATGAATTGACACTACAATTTGGTTACAGCGCTGCCTGTTGGTCGAACGTGATAAACCATTAAATCGAATTACTAAAGACCGTATTGTTGATTTTTCAGCCATTTAGACTTGTCATATTGAAATGTCTTTAGATGCTTCCTGCCGTTGGTCTGATGCTGCCAGCCATGTCGGCATGACATTTAATGCCCTCCTTGCGCTTGGCCCCGTGATGGCTGCTAGCAGCTATATTTATTATTATTATTATTCTTCTTCTGCCATTGAAGTCTATGACAGCCCATAGAACCGTAAGCGGGAAAATGAAAAAAAGTTGGCACACTCATAAAGGAGAGTCTAATCATTGACCATAGCAAAATTGAAGTCTCTAACTCAATCTCTCTACCGCCACCAACTGTCCAAAGTTGCACTCACGTTTACGTAAATAACTTTTGAACCGTATGTCCTAGAAACAAAATTCTTTTGTCCACTGATTCCTTGGCTCAAGACGATTCGATTGCACCCTATGACGTCATTTTCCGTCATGAAAATTTTCCCGCCATTTTGAATTTTATGAAAAACCTACTTTGTCGAACTCCTCCTAGGCCGTTCGTCCGATGTTCACGAAAATTGAACCACATCATCTCCTGACAATGTTGACAAAACGATATATAAACAAAGTTGATTCGTCAAACCGTTTACGAATAACTCGTGAAAGAATCTGAGGTAAAAGTCGCCAAAATGAAATTGAGGCTTTATCTCCCCAATGCATTAGCCTTTTCTGACCAAACTAGGTGTGTGTTATGTCAATCATGGTTTGAGGCTACCTGCAGAGTTTTGGCGCTCTGCCCCCTAGTGGTCAGGAGATATTAAAAAACTGACTTTTTTGCTTATAACTCCTGAACCCTTTGGCCAAAAATCATGAAACTGGTCTCTTTAGATCCAATGGGTCATGCCGAGTCCTGTGATACCAAATTTTCCCATATCGGCCATTTTGAGCGTCTGCCATTTCGATTTTTCTTATAAGATTCTATGTTTAACAAACACATGACTTTAGTGCTCTGTCAGCAATGGTTTACCCAATTGAAAGCAAACTTTGCATGTGTCAATGTCACCACACTCTCAATGTACCACATGAATTGACACTACAATTTGGTTACAGCGCTGCCTGCTGGTTGAATGTGATAAACCATTAAATCGAATTACTAAAGACCGTATTGTTGATTTTTCAGCCATTTAGACTTAAGTCATATTGAAATGTCTTTAGATTCTTACTGCCATTGGTCTGATGATGCCAGCCATGTCGGCATGACATTTAATGCCCTCCTTGCGCTTGGCCCCGTGATGGCTGCTAGCAGCTATTTAGGGGCCAAGCACCGAAGGTGCGGAGGCACCTATTGTTTTTGTTCCGGTTCTTATTATTATTAGGGGCCAAGCACCGAAGGTGCGGAGGCACCTATTGTTTTTGTTCCGGTTCTTATTATTATTATTATTATTCTTCTTCTTCTGCCATTGAAGTCTATGACAGCCCATAGAAACGTAAGCGGGAAAATGAAAAAAAGTTGGCACACTCATAAAGGAGAGTCCAATCATTGACCATAGCAAAATTGAAGTCTCTAACTCAATCTCTCTAGCGCCACCAACTGTCCAAAGTTGCACTCACGTTTACGTAAATAACATTTGAACCGTATGTCCTAGAAAAAAAATTCTTTTGTCAACAGATTCCTTGGCTCAAGACGATTCGATTGCACCATATGACGTCATTTTCCGTCATGAATATTTTCCCGCCATTTTGAATTTTATGAAAAACCTACTTTGTCGAACTCCTCCTAGGCCGTTCGTCCGATGTTCACGAAAATTGAACCACATCATCTCCCGACAATGTGGACAAAACGATATATAAAGAAAGTTGATTCGTCAAACCGTTTACGAATAACTCGCGAAAGAATCTGAGGTAAAAGTCGCCAAAATGAAATTGAGGCTTTATCTCCCCAATGCATTAGCCTTTTCTGACCAAACTAGGTGTGTGTTATGTCAATCATGGTTTGAGGCTATCTGCAGAGTTTTGGCGCTGTGCCCCCTAGTGGTCAGGAGTTATCAAAAACTGACTTTTTTGCTTATAACTTCTGAACCCTTTGGCCAAAAATCATGAAACTGGTCTCTTTAGATCCAGTGGGTCATGCCGAGTCCTGTGATACCAAATATTCCCATATCGGCCATTTTTAGCGTCTGCCATTTCGATTTTTCTTATAAGATGCTATGTTTAACAAACACTTGACTTTAGTGCTCTGTCAGCAATGGTTTACCCAATTGAAAGCAAACTTTGCATGTGTCAATGTCACCACACTCTCAATGTACCACACACTACAATTTGGTTACAGCGCTGCCTGTTGGTTGAATGCGATAAACCATTAAATCGAATTGCTAAAGACCGTATTGTTGGTTTTTCAGCCATTTAGACTTAAGTCATATTGAAATGTCTTTAGATTTTTACTGCCGTTGGTCTGATGATGCCAGTCATGTCGGCATGACATTTAATGCCCTCCTTGCGCTTGGCCCCGTGATGGCTGCTAGCAGCTATATTTATTATTATTATTCTTCTTCTGCCATTGAAGTCTATGACAGCCCATAGAACCGTAAGCGGGAAAATGAAAAAAAGTTGGCACACTCATAAAGGAGAGTCTAATCATTGACCATAGCAAAATTGAAGTCTCTAACTCAATCTCTCTACCGCCACCAACTGTCCAAAGTTGCACTCACGTTTACGTAAATAACTTTTGAACCGTATGTCCTAGAAACAAAATTCTTTTGTCCACTGATTCCTTGGCTCAAGACGATTCGATTGCACCCTATGACGTCATTTTCCGTCATGAAAATTTTCCCGCCATTTTGAATTTTATGAAAAACCTACTTTGTCGAACTCCTCCTAGGCCGTTCGTCCGATGTTCACGAAAATTGAACCACATCATCTCCTGACAATGTGGACAAAACGATATATAAACAAAGTTGATTCGTCAAACCGTTTACGAATAACTTGTGAAAGAATCTGAGGTAAAAGTCGCCAAAATGAAATTGAGGCTTTATCTCCCCAATGCATTAGCCTTTTCTGACCAAACTAGGTGTGTGTTATGTCAATCATGGTTTGAGGCTACCTGCAGAGTTTTGGCGCTGTGCCCCCTAGTGGTCAGGAGTTATCAAAAACTGACTTTTTTGCTTATAACTTCTGAACCCTTTGGCCAAAAATCATGAAACTGGTCTCTTTAGATCCAGTGGGTCATGCCGAGTCCTATGATACCAAATATTCCCATATCGGCCATTTTGAGCGTCTGCCATTTCGATTTTTCTTATAAGATGCTATGTTTAACAAACACATGACTTTAGTGCTCTGTCAGCAATGGTTTACCCAATTGAAAGCAAACTTTGCATGTGTCAATGTCACCACACTCTCAATGTACCACACACTACAATTTGGTTACAGCGCTGCCTGTTGGTTGAATGCGATAAACCATTAAATCGAATTGCTAAAGACCGTATTGTTGGTTTTTCAGCCATTTAGACTTAAGCCATATTGAAATGTCTTTAGATTTTTACTGCCGTTGGTCTGATGATGCCAGTCATGTCGGCATGACATTTAATGCCCTCCTTGCGCTTGGCCCCGTGATGGCTGCTAGCAGCTATATTTAGGGGCCAAGCACCGAAGGTGCGGAGGCACCTATTGTTTTTGTTCCGGTTCTTATTATTATTATTATTATTATTCTTCTTCTGCCATTGAAGTCTATGACAGCCCATAGAACCGTAAGCGGGAAAATGAAAAAAAGTTGGCACACTCATAAAGGAGAGTCTAATCATTGACCATAGCAAAATTGAAGTCTCTAACTCAATCTCTCTACCGCCACCAACTGTCCAAAGTTGCACTCACGTTTACGTAAATAACTTTTGAACCGTATGTCCTAGAAACAAAATTCTTTTGTCCACTGATTCCTTGGCTCAAGACGATTCGATTGCACCCTATGACGTCATTTTCCGTCATGAAAATTTTCCCGCCATTTTGAATTTTATGAAAAACCTACTTTGTCGAACTCCTCCTAGGCCGTTCGTCCGATGTTCACGAAAATTGAACCACATCATCTCCTGACAATGTTGACAAAACGATATATAAACAAAGTTGATTCGTCAAACCGTTTACGAATAACTCGTGAAAGAATCTGAGGTAAAAGTCGCCAAAATGAAATTGAGGCTTTATCTCCCCAATGCATTAGCCTTTTCTGACCAAACTAGGTGTGTGTTATGTCAATCATGGTTTGAGGCTACCTGCAGAGTTTTGGCGCTCTGCCCCCTAGTGGTCAGGAGATATGAAAAAGTGACATTTTTCCTTACAACTCCTGAACCCTTTGGCCAAAAATCATAAAACTGGTCTCGTTAGATTCAGTGCATCATGCCGAGTCGTGCGATACCAAATTTTCCCATATCGGCCATTTAGAGCGTCGGCCATTTTGAATATTGTCATAAATTGCTATATTTAACAAATGGATTGGCGTATCGTTACGAAACTCAATATGTGTCTTCGGCACCTAATCTTGATACGGCACAAAAAGTTTGGGGGCAGCGCCACCTTGTGGTCAAAAGTTATAACCAAATTTACAAATATGCTAATAACTTTTGATGACGTTAACCTATTGTAAAACAAATGGTCTTAATGTGTTCATTGGGTCAAGCCGAGACCATAGATACCAAATATGTTATATTCGGCCAAACCTCCGATTTGCCATGTTATTTTTCTTTAAAAACCTACTTTTTCGAACTCCTCCCAGACCGTTTGTCCAATTTTCACCAAAATTGAACCACATCATCTCCAGACCATCATGACAAAAAGTTATCCAAAGAAAGTTGATATGTCAAACCGTTTACGAATAACTCGCGAAAGAATCCGACGTAATGGTCGCAAAATTGAAATTGAGGCTTTATCTCCGCAATGCATTAGCCTTTTCTGACCAAACTAGGTGTGTGTTATGTCAATCATGGTCTGAGGCTACCTGCAGAGTTTTGGCGCTCTGCCCCCTAGTGGTCAGGAGATATTAAAAAACTGACATTTTTGATTATAACTCCTGAACGCTTTGTCTAAAAATCATGAAACTGCTGTCTTTAGATCCAGTTGGTCATGCCGAGTCCTGTGATACCACATTTTCCCATATCGGCCATTTTGAGCATCTGCCATTTCGATTTTTCTTATAAGATGCTATGTTTAACAAACACATGACTTTAGTGCTGTCAGCAATGGTTTACCCAATTGAAAGCAAACTTTGCATGTGTCAATGTCACCACACTCTCAATGTACCACACACTACAATTTGGTTACAGCGCTGCCTGTTGGTTGAATGCGATAAACCATTAAATCGAATTGCTAAAGACCGTATTGTTGGTTTTTCAGCCATTTAGACTTAAGTCATATTGAAATGTCTTTAGATTCTTACTGCCGTTGGTCTGATGATGCCAGTCATGTCGGCATGACATTTAATGCCCTCCTTGCGCTTGGCCCCGTGATGGCTGCTAGCAGCTATATTTATTAGGGGCCAAGCACCGAAGGTGCGGAGGCACCTATTGTTTTTGTTCCGGTTCTTATTATTATTATTATTATTATTCTTCTTCTGCCATTGAAGTCTATGACAGCCCATAGAACCGTAAGCGGGAAAATGAAAAAAAGTTGGCACACTCATAAAGGAGAGTCTAATCATTGACCATAGCAAAATTGAAGTCTCTAACTCAATCTCTCTACCGCCACCAACTGTCCAAAGTTGCACTCACGTTTACGTAAATAACTTTTGAACCGTATGTCCTAGAAACAAAATTCTTTTGTCCACTGATTCCTTGGCTCAAGACGATTCGATTGCACCCTATGACGTCATTTTCCGTCATGAAAATTTTCCCGCCATTTTGAATTTTATGAAAAACCTACTTTGTCGAACTCCTCCTAGGCCGTTCGTCCGATGTTCACGAAAATTGAACCACATCATCTCCTGACAATGTTGACAAAACGATATATAAACAAAGTTGATTCGTCAAACCGTTTACGAATAACTCGTGATGGCCAAAAATCATGAAACTGGTCTCTTTAGATCCAGTGGGTCATGCCGAGTCCTGTGATACCAAATATTCCCATATCGGCCATTTTGAGCGTCTGCCATTTCGATTTTTCTTATAAGATGCTATGTTTAACAAACACATGACTTTAGTGCTCTGTCAGCAATGGTTTACCCAATTGAAAGCAAACTTTGCATGTGTCAATGTCACCACACTCTCAATGTACCACATGAATTGACACTACAATTTGGTTACAGCGCTGCCTGTTGGTTGAATGTGATAAACCATTAAATCGAATTACTAAAGACCGATTCTTACTGCCGTTGGTCTGATGATGCCAGCCATGTCGGCATGACATTTAATGCCCTCCTTGCGCTTGGCCCCGTGATGGCTGCTAGCAGCTATTTAGGGGCCAAGCACCGAAGGTGCGGAGGCACCTATTGTTTTTGTTCCGGTTCTTATTATTAGGGGCCAAGCACCGAAGGTGCGGAGGCACCTATTGTTTTCGTTCCGGTTCTTATTATTAGGGGCCAAGCACCGAAGGTGCGGAGGCACCTATTGTGTTTGTTCCGGTTCTTTTATTAGGGGCCAAGCACCGAAGGTGCGGAGGCACCTATTGTGTTTGTTCCGGTTCTTTATTATTATTCCTCTTCTTCTTCTTCTTCCGCCATGGAAGTCTATGGCAGGCCATAGAACCGTTTGCGGGAAAATGATGAAATTTGGCACACTGATCAAGGACAAGCCAATCATTGACCATAGCAAATTTGAAGTCTCTAACTCAATGTCTCTAGCGCCACCAACTGTCCAAATTTGAACTCACGTTTACGTAAATAACTTTTGAACCGTATGTCCTAGAAACAAAATTCTTTCGTCCACTGATTCCTTGGCTCAAGACGATTCGATTGCACCCTATGACGTCATTTTCCGTCATGAAAATTTTCCCGCCATTTTGAATTTTACGAAAAACCTACTTTTTCGAACTCCTCCTAGGCCGTTGGTCCGATTTTCACGAAAATTGAACCACATCATCTCCAGACTATGCATACAAAAAGTTATTAAAAGAAAGTTGATTTGTCAAACCGTTTACGAATAACTTGCGAAAGAATTCAACAAAATGGCCGCAGAAATGAAAGCGAGGCTTTATCTCCGCAACGCATTAGCGTATTCTAACCAAACTTGGTGTGTGTTATGGCAATGATGGTCTGAGGCTACCTACAGAGTTTTGGCGCTCTGCCCCCTAGTGGTCTGGAGATATGAAAAAGTGAAATATTTGCTTATAACTTCTGAACGCTTCGACCAAAAATCATAAAACTGGTCTCGTTAGATTCAGGGCATCATGCCGAGTCGTGCGATACAAAATTTTCCCATATTGGCCATTTTGAGGGTCGGCCATTTTGAATTTTGTCACAAATTGCTATATTTAACAAACACATTGGCGTATCGTTACGAAACTCGATATGTGTCTTCGGCATCTGGGCCTGATACAACACAAAAAATTTCGAGGCAGCGCCACCTTGTGGTCAAAAGTTATAACCAAATTTCCAAAAATGCTAATAACTTTTGAACACGTTAACCTATGGTAAAATAAGTTGTCTTTATACGTTCCTTGGGTCAAACCGAGAACACAGATACCAAAATTGTCATAGTCGGCCAAACTTCCTGTCCGCCATGTTGTTTTTCTTTAAAAACCTACTTTTTCGAACTCCTCCCACACCGTTTGTCCAATTTTCACCAAAATTGAATCATAACATCTTCAGACCATGCTGACAAAAAGTTATTAAAATAAAGTTGATTTGTCAAACAGGTTTCGATAAAATTGCGAACGAATTTGACCAAATTGCCACCAAATAAAGCGAGGCTATATCTCCGCAACGCATTAGCGTATTCTGACCAAACTTTCTGTGTGTCATGTCAATCATGATCTGAGGCTACCTGCAGAGTTTTGGCGCTCTGCCCCCTAGTGGTCAGGAGATATAAAATAATGACATTTTTGATTATAACTCCTGAACGCTTTGTCCAAAAATCATGAAACTGCTGTCTTTAGATTCAGTGCATCATGCCGAGTCCTGCGATACCAAATTTTCCCATATCGGCCATTTTCAGCGTCAGCTATTTAGAATTTTGTCATGAAATTATCAGTTTGGTTACAGCGCTGCCTGTTGGTCGAACGTGATAAACCATTAAATCGAATTACTATAGACCGTATTGATGATTTTTCAGCCATTTAGACTGAAGTCATATTGAAATGTCTTTAGATGCTTCCTGCCGTTGGTCTGATGCTGCCAGCCATGTCGGCATGACATTTAATGCCTTCTTTGTGCTTGGCCCCGTCATGGCTGCTTGCAGCTATATTTATTATTCCTCTTCTTCTTCTTCTTCCGCCATGGAAGTCTATGGCAGGCCATAGAACCGTTTGCGGGAAAATGATGAAATTTGGCACACTGATCAAGGACAAGCCAATCATTGACCATAGCAAATTTGAAGTCTCTAACTCAATGTCTCTAGCGCCACCAACTGTCCAAATTTGAACTCACGTTTACGTAAATAACTTTTGAACCGTATGTCCTAGAAACAAAATTCTTTCGTCCACTGATTCCTTGGCTCAAGACGATTCGATTGCACCCTATGACGTCATTTTCCGTCATGAAAATTTTCCCGCCATTTTGAATTTTACGAAAAACCTACTTTTTCGAACTCCTCCTAGGCCGTTGGTCCGATTTTCACGAAAATTGAACCACATCATCTCCAGACTATGCATACAAAAAGTTATTAAAAGAAAGTTGATTTGTCAAACCGTTTACGAATAACTTGCGAAAGAATTCAACAAAATGGCCGCAGAAATGAAAGCGAGGCTTTATCTCCGCAACGCATTAGCGTATTCTAACCAAACTTGGTGTGTGTTATGGCAATGATGGTCTGAGGCTACCTACAGAGTTTTGGCGCTCTGCCCCCTAGTGGTCTGGAGATATGAAAAAGTGAAATATTTGCTTATAACTTCTGAACGCTTCGACCAAAAATCATAAAACTGGTCTCGTTAGATTCAGGGCATCATGCCGAGTCGTGCGATACAAAATTTTCCCATATTGGCCATTTTGAGGGTCGGCCATTTTGAATTTTGTCACAAATTGCTATATTTAACAAACACATTGGCGTATCGTTACGAAACTCGATATGTGTCTTCGGCATCTGGGCCTGATACAACACAAAAAATTTCGAGGCAGCGCCACCTTGTGGTCAAAAGTTATAACCAAATTTCCAAAAATGCTAATAACTTTTGAACACGTTAACCTATGGTAAAATAAGTTGTCTTTATACGTTCCTTGGGTCAAACCGAGAACACAGATACCAAAATTGTCATAGTCGGCCAAACTTCCTGTCCGCCATGTTGTTTTTCTTTAAAAACCTACTTTTTCGAACTCCTCCCACACCGTTTGTCCAATTTTCACCAAAATTGAATCATAACATCTTCAGACCATGCTGACAAAAAGTTATTAAAATAAAGTTGATTTGTCAAACAGGTTTCGATAAAATTGCGAACGAATTTGACCAAATTGCCACCAAATAAAGCGAGGCTATATCTCCGCAACGCATTAGCGTATTCTGACCAAACTTTCTGTGTGTCATGTCAATCATGATCTGAGGCTACCTGCAGAGTTTTGGCGCTCTGCCCCCTAGTGGTCAGGAGATATAAAATAATGACATTTTTGATTATAACTCCTGAACGCTTTGTCCAAAAATCATGAAACTGCTGTCTTTAGATTCAGTGCATCATGCCGAGTCCTGCGATACCAAATTTTCCCATATCGGCCATTTTCAGCGTCAGCTATTTAGAATTTTGTCATGAAATGCTATGCTTAACAAACACATGACTTTAAAGCTGGATGTCAGCAATGCTTTACCCTATTGACACCAAACTTTGCATGTGTCATTGTCACCTCACTCTGGATAAACCACGTGATTTGACATATCAGTTTGGTTACAGCGCTGCCTGTTGGTCGAACGTGATAAACCATTAAATCGAATTACTATAGACCGTATTGATGATTTTTCAGCCATTTAGACTGAAGTCATATTGAAATGTCTTTAGATGCTTCCTGCCGTTGGTCTGATGCTGCCAGCCATGTCGGCATGACATTTAATGCCTTCTTTGTGCTTGGCCCCGTCATGGCTGCTTGCAGCTATATTTATTATTCTTTTTCTTGTGCCATGGGAGTCTATGGCAGCCCATAGAACCGTAAACGGGAAAATGAAAAAAAGTTGGCACACTCATAAAGGACAGTCCAATCATTGACCATAGCAAAATTGAAGTCTCTAACTCAATCTCTATAGCGCCACCAACTGTCCAAAGTTGCACTCACGTTTACGTAAATAACTTTTGAACCGTATGTCCTAGAAACAAAATTCTTTTGTTAACTGATTCCTTGGCTCAAGACGATTCGATTGCACCCTATGACGTCATTTTCCGTCATGAATATTTTCCCGCCATTTTGAATTTTATGAAAAACCTACTTTTTCGAACTCCTCCTAGGCCGTTTGTCCGATTTTCACGAAAATTGAACCACATCATCTCCAGACCATGCTGACAAAAAGTTATCCAAAGAAAGTTGAAATGTCAAACCGTTTACGAATAACTCACGAAAGAATCCGAAGTAATGATCGCAAAAATGAACTTGAGGCTCTATCTCCACAACGCATTAGCGTTTTCTGACCAAACTCGGTGTGTGTTATGTCAATCATGGTCTGAGGCTACCTGCAGAGTTTTGGCGCTGTGCCCCCTAGTGGTCAGGAGATATGAAAAAGTGACATTTTTCCTTACAACTCCTGAACGCTTTGTCCAAAAATCATAAAACTGGTCTCGTTAGATTCAGTGCATCATGCCGAGTCGTGCGATACCAAATTTTCCCATATCGGCCATTTAGAGCGTCGGCCATTTTGAATATTGTCATAAATTGCTATATTTAACAAATGGATTGGCGTATCGTTACGAAACTCAATATGTGTCTTCGGCACCTAATCTTGATACGGCACAAAAAGTTTGGGGGCAGCGCCACCTTGTGGTCAAAAGTTATAACCAAATTTACAAATATGCTAATAACTTTTGATGACGTTAACCTATTGTAAAACAAATGGTCTTAATGTGTTCATTGGGTCAAGCCGAGACCATAGATACCAAATATGTTATATTCGGCCAAACCTCCGATTTGCCATGTTATTTTTCTTTAAAAACCTACTTTTTCGAACTCCTCCCAGACCGTTTGTCCAATTTTCACCAAAATTGAACCACATCATCTCCAGACCATCATGACAAAAAGTTATCCAAAGAAAGTTGATATGTCAAACCGTTTACGAATAACTCGCGAAAGAATCCGACGTAATGGTCGCAAAATTGAAATTGAGGCTTTATCTCCGCAATGCATTAGCCTTTTCTGACCAAACTAGGTGTGTGTTATGTCAATCATGGTCTGAGGCTACCTGCAGAGTTTTGGCGCTCTGCCCCCTAGTGGTCAGGAGATATTAAAAAACTGACATTTTTGATTATAACTCCTGAACGCTTTGTCTAAAAATCATGAAACTGCTGTCTTTAGATCCAGTTGGTCATGCCGAGTCCTGTGATACCACATTTTCCCATATCGGCCATTTTGAGCATCTGCCATTTCGATTTTTCTTATAAGATGCTATGTTTAACAAACACATGACTTTAGTGCTGTCAGCAATGGTTTACCCAATTGAAAGCAAACTTTGCATGTGTCAATGTCACCACACTCTCAATGTACCACACACTACAATTTGGTTACAGCGCTGCCTGTTGGTTGAATGCGATAAACCATTAAATCGAATTGCTAAAGACCGTATTGTTGGTTTTTCAGCCATTTAGACTTAAGTCATATTGAAATGTCTTTAGATTCTTACTGCCGTTGGTCTGATGATGCCAGTCATGTCGGCATGACATTTAATGCCCTCCTTGCGCTTGGCCCCGTGATGGCTGCTAGTTATTATTAGGGGCCAAGCACCGAAGGTGCGAAGGCACCTATTGTTTCTGTTCCGGTTCTTATTATTATTCTTCATCTTCTTCCGCCATGGGAGTCTATGACAGCCCATAGAACCCTAAGCGGGAAAATGAAAAAAAGTTGGCACACTCATTAAAGACAGTCCAATCATTGACCATAACAAATTTGAAGTCTCTAACTCAATATCTCTAGCGCCACCAACTGTCCAAAGTTGAACTAACGTTTATGCTAATAACTTTTGAACCGTATGACCTAGAAACAAAATTCTTATGTCCACTGATTCCTTGGCTCAAGACGATTCGATTGCACCCTATGACGTCATTTTCCGTCATGAAATTTTTCCCGCCATTTTGAATTTTATGAAAAACCTACTTTTTCGAACTCCTCCTAGGCCGTTTTTCCGATTTCAACGAAAATTGAACCACATCATCTCCAGATCATGTGGACAAAAAGTTATCCAAAGAAAGTTGATATGTCAAACAGTTTACGAATAACTCGCGAAAGAATCCGACGTAATGGTCGCAAAAATGAAATTGAGGCTTTATCTCCGCAACGCATTAGCGTTTTCTGACCAAACTAGGTGTGTGTTATGTCAATCATGATCTGAGGCTACCTGCAGAGTTTTGGCGCTGTGCCCCCTAGTGGTCAGGAGATATGAAAAAGTTAAATATTTGCTTATAACTTCTGAACGCTTTGGCCAAAAATAATAAAACTGGTCTCTTTAGATTCAGTGCATCATGCCGAGTCGTGCGATACCAAATTTTCCCATATCGGCCATTTTGAGCGTCGGCCATTTTGAATATTGTCATAAATTGCTATATTTAACAAAGATATTGGCGTATCGTTACGAAACTCAATATGTGTCTTCGGCACCTAACCTTGATACGACTCAAAAAGTTTCGAGGCAGCACCCCCTTGTGGTCAAAAATTATAACCAAATTTACAAATATGCTAATAACTTTTGAGTGCGTTAACCTATGGTAAAACAAATTATCTTTATACGTTCCTTGGGTCAAACCAAGAACATAGATACCAAATTTGTCATAGTCGGCCAAACTTCTTGTCCACCATGTTGTTTTTCTTTAAAAACCTACTTTTTCGAACTCCTCCCAGACCGTTTGTCCAATTTTCACCAAAATTAAACCACATCATCTCCAGACCATCCTGACAAAAAGTTATCCAAAGAAAGTTGATATGTCAAACCGTTTACGAATAACTCGCGAAAGAATCCGACGTAATGGTCGCAAAAATGAAATTGAGGCTTTATCTCCGCAACGCATTAGTGTTTTCTGACCAAACTAGGTGTGTGTTATGTCAATCATGATCTGAGGCTACCTACCGAGTTTTGGCGCTCTGCCCCCTAGTGGTCAGGAGATATTAAAAAACTGACATTTTTGATTATAACTCCTGAACGCTTTGTCTAAAAATCATGAAACTGCTGTCTTTAGATCCAGTGGGTCATGCCGAGCCCTGTGATACCAAATTTTCCCATATCGGCCATTTTGAGCGTCTGCCATTTCGATTTTTCTTATTAGATGCTATGTTTAACAAACACATGACTTTAGTGCTCTGTCAGCAATGGTTTACCCAATTGAAAGCAAACTTTGCATGTGTCAATGTCACCACACTCTCAATGTACCACATGAATTGACACTACAATTTGGTTACAGCGCTGCCTGTTGGTTGAACGTGATAAACCATTAAATCGAATTACTAAAGACCGTGTTGTTGATTTTTCAGCCATTTAGACTTAAGTCATATTGAAATGTCTTTAGATTCTTACTGCCGTTGGTCTGATGATGCCAGCCATGTCGGCATGACATTTAATGACCTCCTTGCGCTTGGCCCCGTGATGGCTGCTAGCAGCTATATTTATTCTTCTTCTTCTTCTTCCACCCAGAAGTCAATGGCAGCCCATAGAACCATATGCAGGAAAATGATGAAATTTGGCACACACATAGAGGACAGTCCAATCATTGACCACACCAATTTTGGAGTCTCTACCTCAATCCCTCTAGCGCCACCAACTGTCCAAAGTTACACTTACATTTATGCTAATAACTCTTGAACCATAAGGGCTAGAAACAAAATTCCTTTGTCCACTGATTCCTTGGGTCAAGCCGATTCGATTGCACCCTATGACGTCATTTTCCGTCATGAAAATTTTTCCGCAATTTTGAGTTTTATGAAAAACCTACTTTGTCGAACTCCTCCTAGGCCGTTTGTCCGATTCTCACAAAAATTGAACCACATCATCTCCAGACTATGGAGACAAAAAGTTATGGAAATCAAGTTGATTGGTCATTCCGTTTTTGATAAACTTGCGAAAGAGTTCGACGAATTTGCCGCAAAAATGAACTTGAGGCTATATCTCCGCAACGCATTTGCGTATTCAGACCAAAATTGGTGTGTGTCATAGTAGTCATGATTTGAGGCTACCTGCAGAGTTTTGGCGCACTGCCCCCTAGTGGTCAGGAGATATAAAAAAGTGAGTTTTTTGCTCATAACTTCTGAACACTTTGTTCAAAAATCATAAAACTGGTCTCTTTAGATTCAGGGCATCATGCTGAGTCATGCGATACCAAATTTTCTCATATCGGCCATTTTGGGTGTCGGCCATTTTGAAATTTGTCGTAAAATGCTATATTTTACAAACGCATTGGCGTATCATTACGAAACTCAATATGTGTCTTTGGGACCTTGATTTGAATCTACACCAAAAGTTTCGGGGCAGCGCCACCTTGTGGTCAAAAGTTATAACAAAATTTACAAAAATGCTAATAACGTTTGATTACATTAAGCTATTTTAAAACAAATCATCTGATTATGTTCCTTGGGTCACGCCGAGAACACAGATACCAAATTTGACATAGTTCGCCTAAATTTCCCTTCCGCCATGTTGTTTTCTTCAAAAACCTACTTTTTCTAACTCCTCCCAGACCGTTTGTCCGATTTTCACCAAAATCAAATCGTATCATCTTCAGACTGAGTTGACAAAAAGTTATGGATTTCGTGTCGATAGACAAAACCGTTTTCGTATACCACAATTACAAATTTGAGGTAGTGATGAGAAAATGACTTTAATGCTCTATGTCAGTAATGTTTTGTCCAAATAACACCAAACTTTGCACATTTCATTGTGACATTACTCGGACCACATTCTAACAATTTGGACACAGCACCATCTATTGGTCAAAAGCGATAAACTATTAAATTGAATTACAGTGTCTGTATTAATGATTTTTCAGCCATTTAGCCTAAAATCATATTAAAATGCATTTAGTTGTTGATTACTTCAATTGCTCTTATGCTGCTGGCCACGTCAATGCCCTGTTTGTGCTTGGCCCCGTCATTGCTGCTTGCAGCTATATTTAGGGGCCAAGCACCGAAGGTGCGGAGGCACCTATTGTAATCGTTCTCGTTCTTATTATTATTCTTCTTCCACCCAGAAGTCAATGGCAGCCCATAGAACCGTATGCAGGAAAATGATGAAATTTGGCACACACATAGAGGACAGTCCAATCATTGACCACACCAATTTTGGAGTCTCTACCTCAATCCCTCTAGCGCCACCAACTGTCCAAAGTTACACTTACATTTATGCTAATAACTTTTGAACCATAAGGGCTAGAAACAAAATTCCTTTGTCCACTGATTCCTTGGCTCAAGCCGATTCGATTGCACCCTATGACGTCATTTTCCGTCATGAAAATTTTTCCGCAATTTTGAATTTTATGAAAAACCTACTTTGTCGAACTCCTCCTAGGCCGTTTGTCTGATTCTCACAAAAATTGAACCACATCATCTCCAGACTATGGAGACAAAAAGTTATGAGAATCAAGTTGATTGGTAATTCCGTTTTTGATAAACTTGCGAAAGAGTTCGACGAATTTGCCGCAAAAATGAACTTGAGGCTATATCTCCGCAACGCATTTGCGTATTCAGACCAAAATTGGTGTGTGTCATAGTAGTCATGATCTGAGGCTACCTGCAGAGTTTTGGCGCACTGCCCCCTAGTGGTCAGGAGATATAAAAAATTGACTTTTCTGCTTATAACTTCTGAACACTTTGGTCAAAAATCATAAAACTGCTCTCTTTAGATTCAGGGCATCATGCTGAGTCATGCGATACCAAATTTTCTTATATCGGCCATTTTGGGCGTCGGCCATTTTGAAATTTGTCATAAAATGTTCTATTTAACAAACGCATTGGCATATCATTACGAAACTTAGTATGTGGCTTTGGGACCTTGATTTGACTCTACACCAAAAGTTTTGGGGCAGCGCCACCTTGTGGTCAAAAGTTATAACAACATTTACAAAAATGCTAATAACTTTTGATTACATTAAGCTATTTTAAAACAAATTGTCTCAATATGTTCCTTGGGTCATGCCGAGAACACAGATACCAAATTTGATATATTTAGCCTAAACTTCCTGTCCGCCATGTTGTTTCATTCAAAAACCTACTTTTTCGAACTCCTCCCAGACCATTTGTCCGATTTTCACCAAAATTGAATCGTATCATCTTCAGACTGTGCTGACAAAAAGTTATGGATTTCGTGTCGATAGACAAAACCGTTTTCGTATACCGCAATTACAAATTTGAGGTAGTGATGACAAAATGACTAATGCTTAATAACACATTAATACTAACATTTTATAACTCCTTATAACTCTTTAATACTAACACTTTATAACACTTTATAACAATTTGGACAGAGAGCCAACTATTGGTCCAAAGTGATAAACTTTTAAATCAAAATACAGTGTCTGTATTAATGATTTTTCAGCCATTTAGCCTAAAATCTTTTAAAATGCATTTAGTTTATTACTGCCATTGGTCTTTTTCTGCCAGCCACGTCAGCATGCCATTTAATGCCCTGTTTGTGCTTGGCCCCGTCATTGCTGCTTGCAGCTATATTTATTATTATTATTCTTCTGCCGTAATGCGTCTCGTGCAGACCAAACCGTAAGGTCTAGAGACTTGAAACTTTGTCAGATGGTAGGTCTCAATTTGGGGAGAACGTATCAAAATATGACGCAAATCGGGCAATAGGTGGCGCTACAGCTACTACAAACGCGTACACGCTCATAACTCGTAAACCGTTTGTCGTACACTCAAGTGTCTTATATCCCTGGAATCCTTGGCTCAAGACTTAAAAAATGTATATCTCCGATTTCATTTCCGCCTATAAAAATTTTCCGCCATTTTGAATTTTCTGAAAAAATTTTTTTTCGAACTCCTCATAGACCGTTTGGCCAAATCACGCAAAATTTCCCACGCATCATCTAGAGACTCTCATGACCAAAAGTTGTCAAAGGAATTTTAATCGGTGATTCACGCTTGCAACAAGACAATAAAACGTTCGCATAAGGCGGAGACACTTTTGCTAAAATCGTAATAGCTCTGGAACGCAAAGAGATAATCTCACCAAACTTCACATAGTCATGTATAAGCTCAATTTGTGGTCACACCAAAAAAACTGCGATGATTGACCACTTGGTGGCGCTATATTGCAAAAAAAACACTCACTCACCTGTACAGGGTCACATGGTAGTCCGATTGACCTGAGACTTGTCATGCACGGTCTTTGTCCAAGGGTCCATGATGGTCTATGAGGACATTGGTGTATCTCAAAAAACATGACCGTCATCGGCCAATGAAATTTGAGCATCAATTAGACTAGCTTAACGAAGGTCGATCGGAACGAAACTCGATGGGCGTGTTTGACTCATGGCCCTAGTGGTCTGTCAGAATTTTGAAGAAAATCGGACACTAGTTGGCGCTAACGAGTTTTTTGCGTCTCTACTCACGTGGTGTTCCACGCATCCACAAAATATTGATATCATCTGATAGATCTCCTCATACTGAACAACTTTGCCTCAAGAACCACTGCTGTCAATCAAATTGTTTGCGAAATATTGGAGATTTTTGAAATTTCAAATTTTTCGAACTCGTCATAGGCCGTCAATCTCACTGTCTTGAAAATTCACACGCATCATCTAGGGACACTCAAGGCAAAAAGTTGTCAAAGGATTTTCGATTAGTTAAACCGTTCAGCAGATACAATTTTTCATATATTTCTGATTTGGCCTATTGTGATTAAAATGTCTATATATCTTGTCCAAAAACAAGAAACTTCACAAAACTGTGTAAATGTTACGAAAAAGATATTATGAAGAAACTTGTGAGGTTTCATGTATTTCTGATGCTCGTACGGCTCACAATAAATTATAAACGATCTACATTTTAAAATCTTAGAAAAGCTGTAATACTAGTTTTGTCCACAAGAGAAACGTCACCGATCTGTGAACATATTAAGAACAAGTCATTTTGAAGAAATGTGTCAGGTCTCATGTATTTCTGATGCTCATAGGGCTCACAATAAATTACAAACGATCTACATTTTAAAATCTTAGAAAAGCTGTAATACTACTTTTGTCCACAAGAGGCACCATCAGGCTAGAAAATCTTTTTATGTGGAGAACAAGTCAGATTGACATTGACTGACATAAACCGACAGAACAGTTCAGATTTTCAGTTCACAATATTAATATAATTTAATCTTCTCAGTCTGAACATCTTTGAAAGATGTCTATTCATTGTTTGCACAGAGTAGAAACTTCACAGAACTGTACTCATTAGGAAAACTAGTCAGATTGACAAAAAAAGGTCATAACAGTTCAAATGATATGACGTGTAGTGTTAAACATATCCACGTTATTATCATTTGATAGATATTCCCATACTGAAAAAAATTGTAACATGTCTATAAATTGGTTACACAAACTAGAAACTTCATAAAGCTCTGTTTATGTGGAGAACAAGTCAGATTGACATAGACCGACATACACCGACATAACTGTTCATATGTTCAGTTCACAATGTCAATATCATTCGATCTTCTCATTCTGAACATCTTTGAAAGATGTCTATACATTGTTTACACAAAGTAGAAACTTCACAGAAATGTGCACATTAGGTGAACTAGTCAGATTGACCACAAACCGTGTTGACAGCTCAGATGGTCTTGCGACGTTTGAACCCCGGTCATTGCTGCTTGCAGCTATATTATTATACTGCATCTTCGTAATTCACAGTTATTTCTGTCAAATAAGAGAAAATATTGTTATTAATAGCCGTGTTGTGTTATTATGCATAGCTACTAGTTACTATCTATTGATGGCTCGAGTCAAAACATGGTTTTATTATAGTACAGGTGTATTAACAGTGTTTTTAATGTGTACAAACATGGTTTAATTATAGTACAAGTGTATTAACAGTGTTTTTAATGTGTATAAACATGGTTTAATTATAGTACAAGTGTATTAACAGTGTTTTTTATTGTAGTACAAGTGTATTAAAGATTGTTTGATTGTTGTAAAAGTGTATTAGCAGTGGTGTTATTAAAGTACACGTGTATTAAACGGTGTTGTTATATTAAAAGTGTATTGCAGTGGTTTTACTATAGTACACGTGTATTAAAGATTGTTTGATTGTTGTAAAAGTGTATTAGCAGTGGTTTTACTATAGTACACGTGTATTAAACGGTGTTGTTATATTAAAAGTGTATTAGCAGTGGTTTTACTATAGTACTCGTGTTTTAAACAGTGTTGTTATAGAAAACGTTTATTCAACATGGGCGTTACTATAGTACAAGTGCATTAACAGTGTTTACCGTGGTTTAACTATACTAATCGTGTTTTGTTTTAGTGTTTTTATCTGTAGTAAAACCGTGTTGTTCATGGAAAGCTGACGCTTCTCGTTAAACTTGCGGAGAGGCGCTGCCGCCATTAAGCTTCAATGAGCAATACATTCAGTGATAAAGAAACAACACATTTCCAGCCTTTGTGCGATTGTTATAATACATATATATTAGAAGATTATAACATCAATCTTACCGTGATCGCTGGATGACATGTTTTATCCTTGTAAATGTTCATAGCGCGAGTCACCGCTCTAGATGCGAACTTTAGACAATCCGGCGCTCTGATTGGCCGAGAGTCTACACGTTGGTGAAAAAGTGTAGACTCTCGGCCAATCAGAGCGCCGGATTGTCTACAGTCTACACTTCAGTTGAAAAAAGTGTAGACTTTCAGCCAATGACAGTGCCGGATTGTCTACAGTCTACAGTCTACAGTCTACAGTCTACAGATTGCACTCGTCTCGTGCTGACGTCTGCGAATTTCTCATCAGAAGTTATTGTAGCCTGATCCTCCTGATGTTGCACAGGCCATGGTCATTTCCAGGCTTGATAAATGCAATTCTCTTTTGATCAGACTTCCTGCTAGTCCAATCAACCCCTGCAACTGTTCAGAACGCCACAGCTTGTCTGGTCTTCAACCAACCCAAAATAACTCATGTCACACCACTCCTCATTTCACTACACTTGCAGCATGCATCAAATTCAAAGCACTGACTCTTGCATACAGAATTTACACAAGCTCAGCACCTTCATACTTCCACTCAATGTTACAAATCTACACACCTACCAGAAACCTTCGCTCTATCAATGAGCGACGACTCGCGGTTCCATCACAGAGAGGCAAAAAATCCCTCTCAAGAACATTTTTATTCACTGCTCCTTACTGGTGGAAGAATCTCGCTGCCCTCATCCAGAATGTAGATTCCTTGTCAAGGTTTAAAATACTATTGAAAACACATCTCTTCCATGAGCACTTAACATGACACACGAACACATTTTGTTTTTATTGAAGGTAAAATAATATCAAATACTATGCTAAGTTGATTTTATACTATAATATCGTGTCTGGGATGGATAAGATTTCAAATAAATATTGTAAATAAATAATAATAAATAATAATAATAAATAAATAAATATGTTTTTAAATAAATATTTCAGGTGAATTGTCACATTCAGTTGCTTTGTCTTTATTAAATTATGACTTACTGGCACAATAAGAAAACTTTCTTGTGAACTTCAGAGAAGATACAGGTTTTTGAACAAAGAAAAGATTGTTTCAAGATCATCATAAGAAGAATTATGGGTGGAAAATACCTTTCCTGGTCACTCCATCTTGTTTAATGGTAATTTTCTAGAACTAGATTGAATTAAAAAAAATTATAACTGACTAAATTCATGAAATCAGGAATGCTGTCATCACTGGGGTAATGAGATGGAAATGTTGACCATGGATCCATGATTATGCAGAAATCTACAATTTATTCTTAAAAATAGCTCATGAGCAGTAACAAAAGTATAGGAAAAATCTTAAATTAGACGAATAATAAAATGCATTTGAGAAAAATTTGCTATGCTTAAGCCAACAATTGTAAATTATGATAAAACAGAAAAAGAGGTTCATAAGAGTCTAAAATGAAGTGTAGTTACTAGATTCAGAAAGGTTTGACGAAGTTGTGTTCAGATTTTGTGGAAGTACACATCTAAACTTGTATGTTCCCCATTTAGATCGGAACCGGCTGATCAGCAGACTTGGAGAAAATGGCCAGTGTGAGTGTGAATGAGTATGAATGAGAGATGGTGAGAGATGGTGTCTGAAGAGATACTAAGGCAAATCAAACTTTTGACAAAACAGCTGTATTTGAATTTAAAATGTGGGCCCACAGGGCAAATTATGCCCAAGAAAAATAATGACCGTGGATGAATTGGAAGAAGTTTCCTGGTCAAAACCTAGGTCAATATTGTTGTGGCAGAAAGAAACAACAGTGCCACATTTGCGCAGCGAATAACTTTTAACTTTCTTTACAGATTATCATGATGGAGCTGATTTTGTATCAAAAGTATTAAATGCTGCCTTGTAACTTTTAACTTGAACACAGTGGGTTGAGTGCTTTCCAAAGACCTAAGAAATTTTGAGATAGTGAATACAATCAAGACTAATGGTAAAAGATAAAAGGACCTCAAAAATGCAAATCATTAAATTTTGAGAAAGATATTATAAGGGAATAAGGGATAAAGCATTAAACTCTCCTGTTAAGAAAACAGAAGAGCATCAGATAGGGACCAGGTCAGCACTCAGCCCACATAAACTTTCCACAGGTCACAAAGAAGGATAATGAGCCCGAAGAGCAGATGTTATCACTAACAACAATAGTTAAGGTCTCATTCACAGGAGACACCTGGACATGCCTTGCAGCAACTAATCCCCCATCCAGAACTCTACAGGAGACCAGAGTGGTCCTGCAGTAAAGGGGGAGGATTGATTATGCAGATAAAAACAGAATACCACACAGAAAACTCTGACAATTCAAATCGTACTCGCTAAGGTTAAACATGTTGTGAGAGAATAGGAGTTTGTTAGGGGCATTAGTGGGACTAGCAATCCTGATCACAGGAACAATATATTTAGTAGACTACCTAAGAAAAAATCAAAGGAAAAAAGGGAAAGAAGGGATTATTGTTTGAGCCATTATTGGGGCATTGGGGGATGTGAAATTAACTATGAGGTAGGGTCAACCATTTGATTTACTTTTCAGCTATGCAAGGTGCAAAAGGATGAACACATCCTTGAGGGGGTACGAAGTGTATATATAT
Organism: Rhodeus uyekii; assembly: GCA_037043235.1. NCBI lineage: Eukaryota > Metazoa > Chordata > Actinopteri > Cypriniformes > Acheilognathidae > Rhodeus > Rhodeus uyekii. The sequence goes on along the minus strand of JAWRVZ010000218.1, from coordinate 162,571 downwards.
ATATATATATATATATATATATATATATATATATATATATATATATATATGGAGAAAGCAGTGCAGCAAAAACAAATACATTACAAATACATACAACTGGTCCAGGTGATAGGGTACACAGGGGCATGGGTACCTGAGAGAGGGATTTTGGTAGATTTAGGGGAGAAACTAGGATTTTGGGAAAAGTTTCGGATTAAAAGAAAAGAACTACACGTTTTACCTTTTTCAAATCACAACCAAAGATTTATTTAGGGGCAATCGATGAAGGCGGGTGTAAAACAATAATATAATATTCATGGCAGATCATAGGCCCTTGGGCAAGGGCTAAACAACTATTGTGGGGATAGGAGACTTTTGTCAGAATCCATGACGAGGCCAAGGAGGGAGGATGGAATGTTAAGGATGGGCAGATAGATGTGGAAGAATCAGGCAGAACTAGAAGAGGGGTTAGACATAGGAAGTAGAAAGAGAGAAAAAGAAAGTAAGGGAAGGATGAAAATGGAAGACATGATAAGGATGAGCGATATAGCAATGAACCATAATGGGGAAAGAAAGGGAAGGTGAAAAGGAGGATAAAGACAGATGGAAGGAAGGATGGGAGAAAAGGAGGAGATTCGAAGGAAGACATGGAAGTAAAGCTCAGGTATATGAGATCTTTCATTCAGAAAGAGATATAAAATTTTATAAATAATGTGTATAATTATTTTATTAAAAAATATATATACATATATAAAATAGATATAGAAATAGAAATAGATGTGCAAACAATGAGTGGAGGCAGAAGGGAAGAGATTGACCATGACCAGGAAAATGAAGAAGATGAGGAGGTTGTTCTGTAAGATGTTGATCTCCTGGGACAGGAGATCAGAAGGGGGATTGAAGAATAAATGTATATATATCCAGCTTTGCATTAAAGACGTTACTGGTTGCTTTTATGACTAAGGGATTTAAAGGTTTAATTATTAATGAATGAATGAATTAATGACTTTAGGAGGAACTCAAACTGCAGATAGTATTGGGTGGAATATGTGGGGGTCTTGGTGATTGAATAGATTGGGACAAGGGGGTTAGCCACAAGCAATGTATGGGGGGATTTAACATACCATATATGGGTATATCTGGTTTGTGTGTGTTGAGCGCCTTAGGGTGCCTTGCTGTATGTTAATCTATGTGTGCAGGAACAAAACAGGAATCAGGATTGGTGAAGATCTCTACTGGAGCAACACCTATCAGTGGCCATCTCCCAATAAAGGACAACCCACTTGTGTTTAAAATGTATAAATATATGGGTCAGGGAAAGGCGAGGTTGCCGCAGAGTACCTGGACATGAGACTCGCATAGTTTTGTTAAATCAGGGAAAGCTGTGGACCCAGAGCTCTGTATACTTTATTCATAGGATTTAATTGATGATTAAATAGTTAAAGGAAAAGCCGTCTCTGCTCTCCTCATTAAAAGAACACGCGGACTTGAGGAATTGATGCAAAAGTCCAACAAAACACATATGCGCAATTGTTCAACGCAATAACTCAAATGCAATGAAACAGCGGATACTTTACGTGTAAAGTATTGTTACATGTGCAGATGACACCAGTGCCTTGATACATACAGCAGAATGAGTGCAATGAATGCAATGCTATCACAAAAGGATGGTAAAGTAGATGTTAATGTTCAGTGCACAATGCTCGTGCAAATGCACGAGATAATGCAATGCGATATCACAAAGCGCAAATGCTTTGTCACAGCACCATGAATGCAATAACCCAAAAATTGAAATAAGACCTCAGTTCATGCTCAGCTTCAATGCACAATGCTCGTGCAAACGCAATGAAATGAAATACGACATATGCACATAAGCATTGCAGTGTGAAAGCTCGTGTGCGATATCACAAAGCGCAAATGCTTTGTTACAGCAGCTTGAGTGCATTTGGGAATGAGTTAGTTGTATAAGCATTGCAATTAGAAAGAACAGCACGACTGTTCTTTTTCAGTGCACAGTGGATTAATTTAGATTGTCTATGGTGTGTGCAATTTCACATAAGCGCATAGAGCATGCCTTGCTATACAACAGTACTTTTCACTCCATTTTCTTTATGCACAAAGGAATTAGTTAGTCTTTTTTGCGGTATATAGTAAGTTATAGTAATATAATGTTAAATGACTTGTTCTTCGCTGCGCAACAAATTAATTACATACAATGGAATATGCATACTTCAATGCATAATGGCTTAAAATAGATCTTTCATGTAATCTAAACATGTTTTGTTTTATATATCATCAATTAATGATTTAGTTTTGTTGTTCAATGAACAGACGTTGCCAATGCAACCATATGGAAGACGTCCTTTTTTCTTCCTGTAAATAAGAGCATTAAAGTGCTAAGATATTTAGATGTGCCAATGCAGCACAGGATCTATCTTTAAAGAGTTATATCTGGCAAAAGAGTTCAGAGATCCTCTGTAGCAACCTGGTTAAGTAACACTTTTATGTCCCACATCAGAAATCGAATGAGTCAGACAAAATAAGAGTCCCGGTGTAGTATTTCGGTATTATGATTAAAAGCCGTAAAAGTCACGTTCTCTAAGTCATTATTGATATTTGCCTTACACAATAAACTATATATTTGTATTTGCAAAAATTGGGTTATGCGTGACATGTGAACAGCCAATGATAATTTGCCAATCATGACCGCAATCGTGGAAGTGAAAGAGAGACACACAGTGTTGCCAGATTGCGCTCCTGTTGGTCACGTCCGACCGGAAAAATGCATTGGGCTGGTTGATAAAAATTGGGCTGGTTTTTGACGAAAAACCCGCCCAAATTTCATATATAAATGCACATAAATTCCATCAACAATTGTCTCCCCCGTCATCAAGCGTCTCAATGATTCTCTCTTAAGAACTGAAGATGGAATCTTTAATCCTTTGAGTTAAATATTGTACATAGCTCAACATTGCTCAATTGCAGCATGATTAAAAGATAAGTACTTTTTCGTACAAATGCAAACTGGTAGGACTGGCACGATTTTGCTAAGTTTATAAAGCTTATTTAAATGTAAAGTTTATTTAAGTAAACCTCTAACCATCTTAATGAAAGAAACATTTGTGAATATATACCCATATCTTCTCAGAAGTAAGAAAGTATTTTTAATCTGCCATTATGTCATGTTCAATAAAGACAAAACCAGATGTGCAAATTCACCTGAAATCTTTATTAAAAAAGTAGCACAGTCATATAGTATCGGATTAACTATATATTAGTATAGTATTCAATATAATTTAAACTTCATTGAAAATTTTCAATTTTCAGTTTTATCTCTGTCATATTTACAAACATGAAAACAAATGTTATTCATTACTGTGCAATACTAACATTTGTGCCGTTAAATTATATAATATTATATAAACTCAGCAAAAAAAGAACCGTCCCTTTTTCAGGACTGTGTATTTCAACAATAATGTTGAAAAAAATCCAAATAACTTTATAGATTTTAATTGTAAAGGGTTTAAACAATGTTTTCCATGCATGTTAAATTAAACATAATCAATTAATTAACATGCACCTGTGGAATGGTCGTTAAGACCTTAACAGCTTACAGAGAGTCGCATTTAAGGTCACAGTTCTAAAAACGCAGGACACTAAAGAGACTTGTCTACCGACTGTGAAAAACACCCAAAGAAAGATGCCCAGGGTCCCTGCTCATCTGCGTGAATGTGCGTTAGGCATGCGGCAGGGAGGCATGAGGACTGCTGATGTGGCCAGGGCAATAAATTGCCATGTCCGCACTGTGAGACGCCTAAGACAGCGCCACAGGGAGACAGGAAGGACAGCTGATCATCGTCGCAGTGGAAGACCACGTGTAACAACACTTGCCAAGGATCGGTATATCTGAATATCACACCTGCGTGACAGGTACAGGATGGCCACAACAACTGCCCGATTCACACCAGGAACACCCAATCCCTCCATCAGTGCTCAGACTGTCCGCAATAGGCGATACATGGAAGACATCCTCCTCCCTCTTGTGGTACCCTTTACACATGCTCATCCGGACATGATCCTCAAGCAGGACAATGCCACCAGCCATACTGCTCGTTCTGTGTGTGAGTTTCTGCATAACAGCAATGTCAGTGTTCTGCCATGGCCAGCGAAGAGCCCGGATCTCAATCCCATTGAGCACGTCTTGGACCTGTTGGATCGCAGGAGGGGGGCTAGGGCTATTCCTCCTAGAAATGTTCAGAAACTTTCAAGTGCCTTGGTGGAAGAGTGGAGTAACATCAAGAAGTGACAAATCTGGTCCAGTACATGGAGATGCACTGGAGTACTTCAAGAAGCTGGTGGCCACACCAGAAACTGACTGGTACTTTTGATTTTGAGCCTCCCTTCATTCAGGGACACATTATTCTATTTCTGTTAGTCACATGTCTGTGAAACATTTTTAGTTTATGTCTTATGGTGTTGACACTTTTAGTGTTCATACAAATATTTACACACGTTAAGTTTACTGAAAGTAAAAACAGTTGAAAGTCAGAGGACGTTTCTTTTTTTGCTGAGTTTATATATACACACACACACTCACACATATATATACACTTGGACAAAATTGTTGGTAACTAGTTAACATTCATATGTCAGACTTCAGTCAGACATTTTTCTTCAACCATGCTTCAACAATTATTTATAAAAATAAACTCATGGAACAGGCCTAGACAAAAATGATGGTACCCCTAGAAAAGACTGTAAACAATGTGACTAAAGAAACATATTAATTCAAGGTGTGTCTACTAATTAGCATCACAGGTGTGTACAATCTTGTAATCAATCAGTGGGCCTATTTATAGGGCTTCAGGAAGCCACTGTGTTGTCGGGAGATGGTGAGTACTATGCTCAGCATGGCCCAGGGCAAGTGAAGGAAAGAGTTTTCTAAGGAGATTAAATGAGTGTCATGGACAAGCATGATAAAGGGATATAAAACCATCTCCAAGCAGCTTGAAGTTCCTGTGACTACAGTTGCACATATTCAGAAATTTAAGGCACATGGGACTGTAGTCAACATCCCTGGACGTGGCGCAGGAAGATAATTTACGACAAATCAGAGACGGATAATCCAAATGGTAACAAAAGAGCCCAGAAAGATTTCTAAAGAGATCCAAGGTGAACTCCATGCTCAAGGAATATCAGTGTCAGATCGCATCATCTGTTGTTGTTTGAGCCATAGTGGACTACATGGAAGACAAGCCACAAAGCTTCTGGGATAATGTCCCATGGACAGATGAGACAAAAATGGAACTTGGACACGGGGTGTCTTGAATCTGTGCAGGGTACAATGAAATCTGAAGACTAACAAGGGATTCTAGAGATAAATGTGCTGGCCAGTGTCAGAAAGCTTGGTCTCAGTCGCAGGTCATGGGTCTTGTAACAGGACAATGACGCAAAACACACAGCTAAAAACACCCAGGATTGGCAAAGAGGAAAACATTTTAAAGTGGCCTTCTATGAGTCCTGACCTCAATCCTATTGAGCTTCTTTTGGAAGGAGCTGAAACATGCTGTCTGGAAAAGACACCCTTCAAGCCGGAAAAAACTGGAGCAGTTTGCTTATGAGGAGTGGGCCAAAATACCTGTTGAGAGGTGCAGAAATCTCATTGACAGTTACAGGAATCATTTGATTGCAGTGACTGATAAAGGTTCTGCATCAAAATATTAAGTTAGGGGTACCATCAATTTTGTCTAGGCCTGTTCAATGAGTTCATTTTTTACAAATAATTTTGTAGAAGCATGGTTGAAAAGCAATGTTTGACTTTCATTGGTTAACATTCATATAATTTTTATTTTATTATTACTTTTGTCATATTAAAGTGTTTTCTGTGACCACTGTGAGTTTTTTGTTCATTGACCGTAGGGTACCAACAGTTTTGTCCATGTTTGTATATATATATATATATATATACATACTGTATATATAAAACGTGCCTTAAGCATGTTAGTATTTCCACACCAAAAAAAGGTTTTAAGCCAGCTATTTATATACTTTGCTGTACTGTGTCAGGAGGAACTATCAGTTTACATTTCCAAATATTCATTTTTGCCATTAATTGTAATAATCCGATCAGATTTTTGTATGCAAAAGGATTCTGACAACAGCTGGAGTTTGATCTCACCATCATCCAGTCTTTGATTACATGAAGAAGCAGAAAAAACTGAGACAGACTGAATCCAGAAAAACTGTGGCCACCTGAAAAGAAGATATAACGGAGTTAAAACCCTTTTTGGGGATGAAAATGTCATTGATGACACAGGACGCCACTTCTCGCACCCAGCCACACACTAGCTGATTGTAAGCGTCAAGTCCTTTGTAACAATGAAGATCTTCGGCTGTATAAGGACTTGGGGTGAAAACCAGATAGCTGAGAACATTAATGTTGCAACCCTCCCCTATGAAGGTTTGCAAAGAAATCGTACGGTACTGAACAAAAGATAAAACCACTTCTTCAAACAAATACCTCTACTGTGCGTTTATTCTCCAAAACAAGTTTACCCATAACAACAAAAAAACAGTTTTAAGCAAAGGTCTTTAAAGAGTCAATGTCAAACTTATCAAAAGGTCCAGAGATAGGTGAAACAGAAGACGATGGGATGAGGTGAGAGGAAGATGAAGATCGTTATTTGAGAGCGATGCAATGATTTAATCCTGTAAATCCAGTTTGGGAGTTTGCGGTGCTGATCTGTGGCTCTTGCTCAGTGTCTGAAGATCACTGAAGTCATGGAGTGATTAACCACCGGACAGAACAACTACAACAGTAGTAGTAGCAGTAAGCAGATAAGTAGGAGTAGAATAGAAGTGGGAGCTGAATAGAAGTAGGAGTCCTTTTCTACAAAACAAATAATGCACATAAACTTTTGTAAACACAAATACATCATATGCCAAACTTAGGAGTCATACCATACTCACATTTGAGCAGAAACTTAAACAGTTCTCAAATAGGACTCAGGAAGATTCGGTAGCCGTGAGCTTAACCATGAGGTTTCCCTCTACCAAACAACTCACTCCCTCTACACATTTCCTGGCTTATATACAGCCACCAATTACCTCTAGCGCCCTCTTATGGCTGCTAATGGAATTACGGCACACATGCATTAAATAAAAACCAAAATATATACACACATAACACTCTCTAGGTGTTACAATGTATGTTGTGTTCGGTAGAAGATTGACATCCGTAGACCATGTCACAATTTCATACGGATCCTGTCCCTTTGTTAACGCTATTTTTGCCTCGTACCTGTCTCTTTCAAAATTCTCAAGTCCATTTCTATATTTAGTTTGACTCTTACGCTCAATTTTCTCCCTAGATTTACATAAAACTTTTTTTTTTCTGAGATAACACTGGCTTCCCCCATGACATTGATTAGAAGTTGTCCCCCAAAATGGTGGCTGTCGTAAAACTACGTCACGATCGGGCGTGCTCTATAATTTTTTATAATGCAGTGTAGCTCTGCATTTCAATTAAATGTTATAAATATATTTATATAAACTTAAATATTATTCATATTTTGATTTGAGGTGGAGTTTATATTGGCTTTGTTGACACTGAAGCTGCCTCTATCTCTGGAAAGATACTGATAAAGATGTTTGACATTGTGATTAGTGACTAGCCACCATAAAATATCTTTGTGCGAAGATTATGAAATTTTGTGTTTGATAAAAGGTATTACTTGTCATTTTGTTATCTCCTTTGCGTCATATTATGGAAGCCCGTTTCCGCCACGTTGAGAAAAAAAATATATTTTTTTAAGTCGAAATATTGACTTAGTATCTCGAAATATTGACTTAGTAAGTCGAAATATTGACTTAGTATCTCGAAATATTGACTTAGTATCTCGAAATATTGACTTAGTATGTCGAAATATTGATTTAGTAAGTCGAAATATTGACTTAGTAAGTCGAAATATTGACTTAGTATCTCAAAATATTGACTTAGTATCTCGAAACATTGACTTAGTATCTCGAAACATTGACTTAGTAAGTCGAAATAACGAGAAACTTTCTCGAAATAATGACTTAGTAAGTCGAAATAATGAGAAACTTATCACGCACTGTGCGCCACGTTATACTGAGGCGAGGCGCATTGATCGGTGTTGCTGATCCTTACAGTGAGCCTCCGAGTGATCCATGGATTTTAAACAAATAGAACAGTATTTCAAACGAGGACTAACAAATCGTGAAATACTAACTCTATTGAAAGAGGTACATGGAGTCCAAATTAGCAGTCGCACCCTTGAGCGACTTTTGAGCAAACACCAGCTTTGGAGGAGGATGAACAAGACTGATGAAGCTGATGTGGCAGCTTTCATTCAGCAACAGCTACAAACATCAGGGCAGCTACATGGTGGATGGTGGATGCATCAGAAATGCTGGCTCAATGGAATTATCACTGACAGAGAGACAGTGCGGGTGATTTTACGGTTGCTAGACAGCGAGGGAGTTGACCTGAGGTCTAGGAATCGACTTCGCCGCCGAGTGTATTTCAGCCGTGGACCTAATTATGTTTGGCACATCGATGGATACAACAAATTAAAGCCATACGGAATTTGTATAAGTGGGTGCATAGACAGGTTTTCAAGGAAAATAATGTGGCTCGAAGCTTACAGAACAAACAGTGATCCTCGGGTTATAGCTGGGTACTTTATGACAGCTGTCATAGAGGCAGAAGGCTGCCCTAACATGGTGAGATTGGATCTCAGTACAGAGAACGTCAATGTTGCAGAAATGCAGAAATTTCTACATCATAGAAGACATCCAGACTCTGCTTGCGTCACTTTTGGGCCAAGCACCAGCAATCAACGGATTGAGAGATGGTGGCTTACACTTAGAAGCCAGTGCATCCAGTTTTGGATGAACCTGTTTGACAATCTAAAAGAGGATGGACATTATGCTCACTCTTTCCTGGACAAATGTTTAATCCAGTTCTGTTTTCAAAACTTAATACAGGTAAGTCACATATTTTTTTGTTTGTTTTTCATTTGTATTTAAAGGGACAGTTCACACAAAATAAAATAAAAACACCCTTAAACACCCTTGTGTTGTTCCAAATCTTTATGAGTTTCTTTTTTCTGTTGAACATAAAGGAAGATATTCAGTTTTGGGTTTTCATTAACTTCCATAGTATTTTTTTTAGTATTATATGAAAGTAAAGGGAGACCCAAAACTCTTTGGTTACTAAAATTCTTCAGAACATCTTTCTTTGTTCAACAGAAGAAATAAACGTATACAGGTTTGGAACAACATAAGGGTGAGTAAATTATGACAAAAAGTTACATTTGTGTGAACTATCCCTTTAATTCTGTTAATCATTCATTTGAAACCTGTTGACCATAATGGATCTCACAAGTAGTGTTGGGTAGATTACTTATGAAATTCAATCTTGTACCTACAACACAAATTAAACCTGTGTGCAAGCTTTAATTGTGCATTTAAATGTATCATTTCATATTCATATGAATCATTCATATCATTTTAACTACTTCATTATTTTATAGACTATTAAAATGTTTATATTTAAAACATTTACCTCATAACATAATTTCTGCAGTTGTAATTGCTGTTAAAATGCATTAGATTTTCTTGCTTTAAAAAAACTACATACTAAGAATTTGACATAAAAGATGACGTACATTGCATAAGGCTAGAAAAAATGGTTCCTATGAAGGTAACAATGGTCCTGCCCCCTAAGGCCTAGCCTGTATATAGATATACTCAAGCAACTGTAAGCTGCAAACATGGCAAATTACATTATGGAAAAATAATACATTTTTGTAAGGGTGCTATGGTATCCTTACAGACTAAAGATTATAATCCCAAAATGTAAATAACCTTTTATTTATTTTATTTTTCAGGAGGAACTGGATCACGTGGCATCATCATGGAATAATCACAGAATACGACCAGTACATAACTCTCGATCTCCAAATGGTCCCCAGCCATTATCCATGCAGTACCTCAGTTATATGGCGCAAGAGATTACTTACACCTTGTAAACTCACACGAAGTTGAAGTGTGTCTTGAAGAATGTGTATTTAAAGACTACCCATGTGACAACGATGTGTTCGATGTCTGTGTTCACCTCATTACAGAACACAATTTGCATATGTCAAAAGATGTCTATTCAACTGTGGATATGTATATCAAACTCAGGGAGTTGATAATTAATGAATTAAGTGACACAGACTAAAATTATTTGTGAAGTGTTTGTTTTTTTGACTGGAAGCATAGCTAAAAACAAATGTTATTCTCTGCTTAGTAATATTAAATAAAACTTTTCTATTGAACAGTAATACTTTGACATGATCACAATGCATCTCTTTTTGACATATACTACATTTCACTTTATTAGTGTCAACTTTTAAATTGTGCTATGAAACATTTAATTGAAATGAAAAGACAGGCCTACTAATGTTCAAAATAAAATAAAAAAAAATAAGACAGCAAGCATGGATTTTATACTGCAAAATAAGCAGGCCTTTTTTAAACAAAATAAAATTGTGTATATGGTTAATAAAAGTATATGGTTATGAACATTTTTAATGTAACAGGACTGGGTATACTGTTGCTGAAAAACAGCACAACATTTTTTGGCACATCACATACTAAAAGAAAATTAATGCTCACTATAATCACAAACCAGTTTACAACAATAACTGCATTAAGAGATCAATACTAAAATAGGCTTGGATGTAGTGCTACTGGGTCAAAGCAAAAAACATCCTTAAATTTGCACTGAAGTTGTGCAATATTTGTATATCAGTCGTGAGCAGCAACCTTTAATATTGTCTTACAATTGACAATAACATTGTATAACATTAACACTATAATAGTGATAAACATGTTTGTTTTTTTACTTTTCAAATTGACAGTACAGCTGTACATTTACACAATTCAGAACGTGGAAACAAAAGCTTAAAACAAACAATACAAAAGTTGAGGTAAATTGTACGGTGGTTTGTAATGTAAATCTTCTCTTCTCTTCTCTTCTCTTCTCTTCTCTTCTCTTCTCTTCTCGAACTTCAATAATTAGATTATGTCCATCACCCACACATTGGATTCAAAGACTTTGTTAATTTCAGATCTAAAATCAGGATAACTGTCATAAAACACTGACAGCTCCAAAACACAACCACAAGTGTGTGCAACTGGCCGTCGTTGGAAGCCTTGAATCTGTGTGAAGTTAATGACAATAGTTTTTCCTAAAAAAAAGATCAGAACCAGTGCAGAATCTAAGAAACCGAGACAGACCTTGTGTGTCAGATTCCCGAAGGTAAGAATTTAAATACCTTTGAATCTCCCTCTGCTGGGTATTCAAGTTCTCTGGGAAAGAAAGAGTACTCAGAACCTTTCTCACAGTGGGCTGCAAGTTTTCATACACAGAGGAAATTTCATCAAGATGACTGATAGCAGTGGAAAGCGTGTTTGCCCACTGCTCAATGACATAGGCAGGCTCTTGAATCATTTTTTTGTGGGCAAGTTCTTGTAAGATTTCCTCTGCATTGTTCTCGGTTGGGGTTTTACGATAGCTATGACAATCCAAAACTTCAAATAGTTCTTCTTTGTCCACAGTGTTGAAGTCTGACCGCCATGCTTCAAAGACTGCTCGTTCTGATTCTGAAACAAATTTCAGGAAATTCTCAATGACATTGCTTTTCGCTCTTCCAAAAGCAGCCTGCTCCAGGATTACTGGAGCTATTTCCACCGGAAGGTACTTTGTCTTTTGCCATCCAAAGGCAATTATACGGCCTACACTTTCCCAGTGTATTTGCCCAAAATCATGCCTAAGGAAAGGCACCTTGAAAGAGCTGCCCATAGTGCACTGTTCATAAAACTCACTCCAGAACTCGGAAAGACAGTCTCTCACAACTCCGCCGTCATCGTGGCCTCTCTCAAATTTTCCATCTGGAGCAATAAGTTGAATTTTTACTTCACATCCTAACACACTTTCATCCAAAAAATGAGCAATGAGTTCTGGGAGGACATGACCACGGTGGACAACTAAGATCCTCTGTATTTGTTCACTTTGTGCAAAGTTGTTCAGAAGTGAAAGAGGTAACGTATCATCCAAACTTTGATCCTCCGCATAAAAAATGTCTTTAGTGACAAATGTGACTGTGTTGCTGTCATCCAAAGCGTTCTCATTGGTCTTCTCTGGTTCCATGTTGTTCCCAATGTAAATAACATCTGTGTCATCTGTATTTCCAGATCTGTCAGCTGGCATTGTTGTTGGGGAACTGATCAGTTCTTGTGGAGTGGGAGGCACGTCGATTTCCTGTTGAATATGCACACCCGATTTACTTTTCTTCTTTGTTGTGAGGTAGAATCGTAAAAGTGACAACCTGGTGTCTGCATACAGTTGTCCAACTGTAATGTCCTCATCTATTGACATTTCTCTGTAATCCATTAAATCTACCTCAAACTCAGTGATGTCTCCCTCAGGGCTTTTTCCATCTGCAAAAAACAACTTGATGGCTTGCTGAATCAAATCAGATTTTTTGGATTCTTTGGATGCATCTACTTTTCGTGTGCCACCACCCTTTCTTGTTCTCACTTGTTTGAAGATTTTATTTTCTGCATCATAATTCATCCACCCTAATTCAACCTTTCTTATAGCCTTCTGAGCATTCTTTGTTGCGTGTTGTTGACTTGTGACAGAATCATCAGACTTAAGTTTTTGGGATATTTTAGATTTCAATCGCTCAAAAAGTTTTGATTTCCTGTTATTGGGATCATACTTGTTGCTGGCTTTCTGTCTGCAAAATCCCAAAATAGCCAAACGATCACCATATGACGGAAAGTACGTCTTTAGCTGTTCATCGGTCATTAGTTCGATGACACTCGCATCAATCTTGAAAAAAAGAAAAGAAAAAGCAGGTAAAATATTTGACATTTTAACATACAATTTTCACTGATTGATTCAAAACACAAAATTCAACTTTCACACACAGGTTTTTTTAATTCCATAAATATTATTATTATTATTATTATCCATATTATTATGGAGTGTGTATATATGTGTGACCTTATCATCACAGTTATCACCAACTTTAATCTAGTAAAGTTAATTCACATTTATAATGCTATATTTTATGTTATATTACCTTGTCAGTAAATAACAAAACATAAATAATAATTACCGCTGCTGTGAGGATGTTTCTAATACAACGGCAGTTCATTCTCTCTTCTGAGTGCTCTGATCTTTCGTTACTTTTTCTCTCTTTTGGAAAGTTATAGAAACTCTATCAGCACTATAGAAGTTTACCAAACTAAGACAACATCTGCTTCTGAGAACCCAGAAAATGTGAAGAGAGTCCATTGTGAAGGATCTAAGGATTTATAATAAGCATGTGCTGCTTCAAGACAGCAAACACACTTCTTTTGTTGTACTTCATTTAGGCTATTTTATATATTTTATGCTTATCTTTATCTCTCTCAATTGTTTTATTTTTATATTACTGTTTAATCTTGTGTATCAATTTGTCTTCACCAGAACTTTAGAGATAAGTGAATGTCTCCATCTCAAAAATTTTATTGTCAAAGGATGAGGTTGTGAAGCAGTAATTATTTGTCACTTTTGCTTCGGTATAATAAAGCTATTTGAATTTGTGCTGATTTCGATTAATTCTAATTGAGAAAAATATCTAAGATTGAGCAGTCTATTGAATATTCTGATCACTTTGTGTCCAGTCTCTTGTTTGTCCACTGCCTCTGTCTACCTCTTGGGCTGATAAAATAATTAACTAAGAAACTGACTATGGTTAATATTAGAATCCTCTTTGTGATAGATCTAGTTTTCTTAGTGACTGAGGCTTGATGAGAAATCTTGGGCAGACAATATGATCCATTAAAATAAAAATGTTAAATGTAACTAAAGAAAAGTACAAATTTCCTGTATGTATAATCCTAAACCCCTACCCTGCACTCCTGCATCTGAGCCACATTCTCCAGTTCTCTCACCTTTTCTTGTTGCAGTGTCTCAATGGTTTCCTCTGGAACATTCCTCTGTTGCAAAAACTCAGTTAGGTCATCCATCCTGTAGACATACATATGCCAGTTTGTATCCTCTTGATTAAGTTTGATTACAGGTTTTGGATTTAAAGAACATAAAGACACGTAATGAGTATATGAAAACAATACTACAGTAAACGCATGGTATTTTTATATAGCTGATGTGTAGATTTAAGTCTTAATTTATATTTGCATATAATAGGTTGTTTTGCCCTGTTTTCTCTGAAAATGTTGTTTAGATTAGGGCTGTTTGACTCGTTTTTGAACTGGTTTTGAAATTGTTTCAGCACTGCCTCACTTTGTTCCCCTAGTTGGGGCAGTGTTTAAAGTGTTTGGTTTTGTTCTATCGATCGTGCTCAACACACCAGCTCTGCAGGTGAAACGTGCATAATTAGCTCGCGCTGCACGGTTCAAACATGACACCATTTCGTCTCTTTTCACTTGTGCTTAATGTTATATGATTAACAAACGTGACATAATCATAGAGAATTAGACAACTTAGTAATCGATCATTTATCCAACAACGGAAACGAACTAGGCGAACACAACCTGGCCCTCTTGTGTCCACCCAACCGTAATCACTAAGTCATGCAAAGGTTTATGATATGCTATGTTTTAACTTACAATTACTTTAAAACGTATTCAGCTGTTGTAATAAAGATATACTTTCGTTCAAAACTGGTCTTCGTGGTATGGACGTCTCTCTTGCTGCGTCTCACTTGCTGCCCGCCTGTGCACATTGCGCATGCGTGGATTAAGTCAATATTTCGACTTACTAAGTCAATATTTCGAGATACTAAGTCAATATTTCGACTTACTAAGTCAATATTTCGAGATACCAAGTCAATATTTCGACTTACTAAGTCAATATTTCGAGATACTAAGTCAATATTTCGACTTACTAAGTCAATATTTCGACTTACTAAGTCAATATTTCGAGATACTAAGTCAATATTTCGACTTACTAAGTCAATATTTCGAGATACTAAGTCAATATTTCGACTTACTAAGTCAATATTTCGAGATACTAAGTCAATATTTCGACTTAAAAAAATATTTTTTTTTTCTCAATGTGGCAGAAACGGGCTTCCATATCATATAGCTCATGTGCTACGGGAGGAGCACATTGATTTTGGTGCTTTTACTTTAAGCTACAGCATGCAGGATGGTAGTTTATATGGTTGATGCATAATACTTTAATACGTTTAGGGAAGTTGACTCGCATCCATGAATATGCATGTACAGAAAAAAGGCGTGAAATCGGTTCATTTCAAATGGAAGGCTTTAAACACGCTTGTTGCATCGTTGATCAAGCGTTTGCAACCCATCGCAGAGCTGATGAGTAAAATGTCCAATCCCAGGCCCTCACACTGCGTTTAGGCACGCAACGTCCAATCAGACGCGTTTACGCATGCAATGCTCAAGCACAACAATGTTATGTTGTGTTGTGGAGTACAATCACTCGCGTCACCGGTGAGATAATCGTTACTGACATTCTTTCATCATAAATGACAGTGTGCAGATACGATGTATGTAAGGAACTCCTTGTGCAGTGTAGACATCATTTTAACGACTTCCTGTGATTTTCCGAACGCTGACCGCGTGCCTCAACTTCACGCACTGTCAGTCAGTTTATAAACTATATTAAGTTTCACTATATTTGCTGCGATTTTTGGTCAATATTAATGCATAATGTGACATGATGCATTGAATACTAACTACTGCGATGTCATTTACAGTAGTATTTTGTGCTTAGGGAGTGATGGATTAAAATGAATAAGAAGAAAAATTTCAAAGTCAACCAAATTAAATGCAAATGGCACCACTTGAAAGAGCTTGAAAAAACGAAGACAATGATACCAACATCATTCAGATATCTTAACAAATAAGGAAATTGTTGGCAAAAGAAGTCCACCAATTAGCCCTATTGTCTTAATGGTAATTTGTGCATAAAAACGTGACCAAAATCATAACGCTTTTACATAAAAACTTTGTAGTTTCCTTAATAATCAAGATATCTCAATGAAACTTTCAGTGAAGGTGTATTTCTTTATACTCTTCAATCTTAAGGCATAATAAATATTTCAAGTATTTTATTTGTCTGAAATAAAATTGATACAAGGCATTATGATTTGGGCTGCCACACTTATAATGGTAAGTCTGGAAAGTTGCATCCACCATATAGTCGACTTGACACTGTTGGTTAATCCCTGGGGATATAAAATTCATTAACAAAGAACAATGGAGACTGTAATGTAATGTAATGTATTTATTGAACCAAACATTTCCAACATGTCATGGCAGGACCAGGCAGGTCTGTTTCGTACAGTCACTTCCAGGGACTAGTCATTCAACACTTCTTAACAGCAACGCTACAACAACATCAGACTAGTTGTTATAAAACTGACATTTGAATAGCTATTTGATTCCTATGGGAAGCATCTGATAGACTCAGTCACAACATCAAATCATTGGCAATTAAGTCTGCTGCCAAGGCAAAGGGGGACATGTCATAGTCCGTGGCATCATCATCGTATGTTTCATGCTGAGACCAATATGCCACAACATACTTTTTTTTCTTGGGCTTAAAACTTTCTATTTTGCCATTGTACATGACCTGCTGATTCTCCTCATACCAGAGATGGCAAATGTGATCACCAACACATTTTCCTGTGACAAGTTTTGTGACCTGTTCCAATTTGTCAGTGTCAAGATCGGGAAAGTTGGTAGCTATTTCTTCAACAGGAGTGTTTTTTAGCCTCTGCTCCAATTTATTCCTTTCTGTCGTCTCCCTCATTTGCTGTTTGTCTACCTGTCTTTTTGCCATCTCCTTCATTAAATCCTTCTGCTTTAGTTTCCTTTTCTTTCTTTGCAGTTGTCCCAGTTTCACGGCCTTCTTTAGTATGGTGTCTCATCTTTCTTTTGGCAGTTTGTCAAGATACGCAACTGTGCCATTCTTCTGGGCCCTCAACTTGGATGAGAGGAAACACAGGGTGGCATGTGGAGCTTTGTTTTGGGCTGCACTAAACATCCCCATGATTTCCTCTATATCTATGTTGTGGGCCCTGGCTGATTTTGTTTCCTCCTTCAGTATTTCTGTAACTTCAATTGTAAAATATTTCTGATACTGACGATCCAGGACTTCAGTGACAGCAGCAAGGCAGGCATGCATCATCATGGAAAACATGTTGGCATCTTCTGGAGGTTGTTTCAGTGCTTTGAGGGTGGCATCAGAGGCATCAAGTTTATCTCCAAAAAAGTCTTCATCCATCTTGAAGAGATCCAATGGTTCATGCATGTTTTTTAGACGAGTGATCACATCTTTCACCAACAAGATACCCTCTATGTGATCTGTATTGTCTTCAGTTCCTCTATAAAAAAAATTCATCGATGGCCCTGTTAAAAACTTGCCAATAAGCCCCAATACCTGGATTTCAACCTGGCCTGTAACAGAATTGAAGTCTTTCAGAATGGCTGACCTCAGACCACCACATGATGTACCCTTCTGAAGATAGTCTATGAACTTTAAATGATGTTGGTGTAGGGTTCCACATATATGAAATAACACATGGAGGCGATTACCACGGTATCGGGGTAATAAGCCACGTGCCAAATTTTCTTTCTCCAGGAACAGAATGAAACCTTTCGGATCCCCTTTGCCGTCTTTGTACCGCATTTTGTTGAATCCTAATACAAGATTTCCAGCAATGCAATCTTTGCCGAAGAGTTGCTTACTTGCTGTCTCCTCACAACCTTTCAAGGTCGAATGGGTTTTTGTAGCAATGGAATCAAGGGGGTGCAAGTGACAATTTAGTTCATTGTGCTCCTTGTTCCATGCTTGATTGACCATCTGTATTGCTGCATGGTTTGCAGCACACCTATCAGTTAGAGTGTTAGCAATATTGGTGATTAGCTTCTCTCTTGTCTCATTATAGTCCCCATCATGGAAATAGGAGTGGGTAGAAGCCAGATTGTTTATGGTATCGCAAATATGTCCACTGTAATCTTCCGCCATGCCCCCAGGTAGCTCGTCTATTGCTGCAGCAAAGCACTCCTTTACTGTTGTGAAATGGACACTATTGATGTGTGTGCCGTGCTGCGTCGTGGCGTCAAACCCTAATGTGGTGTTGGGATTCTGAAGAATTGCCTCAGCAGTTTGGAGTTCCGCTATGGCCCCTAGCTCTCAAACCATATTTTCTACACTTGATCTGTGAGGGATCTCCTGCAGTGTCACACCAGTACGAATGGAAAAATTTTGAATTAGTTTGGGGATATTGCTTGTGGGCACCTGGTTTTCCACTGCGTCAAAAACCATCATCCTCATTTCTGGATTGTATGATTTCCCTCCTGACTTTGTAGCTTTCGACACACTCTCCATTTCCTCAACTTTTTCCTCAAGAAGGAGCTGATTTCTTTGTAGCTGAACTATTTCTTCTTCCTTCTCGGCAAGCTTTCTCTCCCGGTTCACGATTCTCTCCTCGGCCTCTTTATCCTTCTGAGCCATCATTTCTAATTTCAAAGACTTTTTAGACTCCTTATAGTACTTTTTCAGTTGAGTATGCTTTTTGGTTATTGAAGAAAAAAAATTTTGGGGACTTGAAAATTCACTTAGCTTATATTTGTGACGTTCAATTTGCTCATTTTTTCTTTTGATTTTCTGGTTCAAAGTTTTAATAGCCCTTTTATCCTTTTGTTTCATTCTTAAATTCCTGATAGCAATCATTCGATCTCTCTGAATTTGTAACTTTTTCTCCCTCATATCACGGAGATTTTGCTTTAGCAATTTACAGTTGTCACACTTAGCAAGCTGCCTTGTCTTCAGTGGCGATTTAAATGCCATGTTCTTCTCCGTTTTCTTTGGGGTTGTAGGTAAGTCCACAGGCAAATTATCTGGAGGCTGTGTGGGAAATTTTTCTTGGCAGATACTAACAAATGTCTGAAATTCTCTCTCCTCAGAAAGCTTTTGAAATTTTTCAATTGTCCTTGAAACGATTCTTTTTATACCAGCATCCAAGAACTTGGCCTGAGGTGCATGACCTGTCGAAGAACCAGTGGGTATGAGTTGCAGTAATTCCTCTATAGTCCTTGCCCGAGGGTAGCTGGGAGAAATTGTCCAGTAGGTATTGCTTCCCAATTCCAGTTTTTTTTTTTGGTGGGGGAGGACATCGTTTCTTCTTGGGAGACATCCTAACTGGAAAATTTTGAGAACATAATGTGTTAAAGTATATTAATCAAAGCTAATATAGAAGAAAACCAACAAATAATGATTATTACAGATGTAAAGTTCCATATCCATGCTGAAAGTAAAGATGCAAGAGGCTGAAATCAGTAAAAAGAGAATATATAAACAACAACCATGTGGTATTTGTTTTGTAAATACTGCAAACTGACCAACCAGGAAGCTGACTTAGGTCACGTGACCATGATCGCTTCAGATTTACAAGGTAGACTGCTGGTAAATATCTCTAATCATCTGGTTAATAAAATGCGTTTTAGTGGATGTATCAACGTATTTCACATCTTTAGATGTTTAAAAACAACTAAAAGTTGTTATTTTCCTAATATCATCACATATTGATACAAAGAATCAGCGATGAATATACATCAGATTTCAGGATTTTTGGCCGGTGATGATCCTGCATGCTGCCGGTCCTGTTCAGTCAACTTTTTTTCTGATCGATAAAAATCTATGAAACTCTTGGATAAGAAAGATGAAATAATTGACAATATGTCAACTTACCTTTTAAAAGTGTCACTTAAGCCTTTGAAGTGGTTTTTGTGCACTGAAATCGAGGGTATTATCCAACTTTCTCAGAGAACATATAAGTCTCAACAGAATTGAAAAATTAAAAATGGAGGATGTAGGTGTGTTCCCCAACTACGTCATTAGGGGGGACTCACGAGGAATTCCGCAATGCCATCCAATTAGAATGCGTTTTTTCTGGGGAAGACCCAGCGCGGAAGTGGCCAGAGTGCGGAACACGAAACGGGCAGAAAATGGCGGCCGTGATATGACGCGATCTTCACATACGTACTTCTGGTTAACCCTCTGTCACGGTTCTGTCTCTGTTTCCAGTGTTATTAGTGTTCTAGGGGACAGAACCGTGACACTGCTCTCTCTCCCATGTGTTTGTCTCATTAGTGTCTGCCCCGCCTCGTGACACCCTCACAATGATTCACAATGTAAAATGTATCATTTAAAATAAATCACCATATTTTAGTTCTGTGATATTGTATGGTATTAAATAATAGTTGGTCATTAGTGGATCACAATTATTAAGTTGGCTGAGAAGCAGCCAACTTACTGATGTTGTTATAAACTTATTATTAAGTTGGCTGAGAAGCAGCCAACATATTGAAATGCTAATAAACTTATTTTTATTAAGTTGGCTGAGAAGCAGCCAACATATTGAAATGCTAATAAACTTATTTTTATTATTAAGTTGGCTGAGAAGCAGCCAACATATTGAAATGCTAATAAACTTATTTTTATTAAGTTGGCTGAGAAGCAGCCAACATATTGAAATGCTAATAAACTTATTTTTATTAAGTTGGCTGAGAAGCAGCCAACATATTGAAATGCTAATAAACTTATTATTATTATTATTATTATTATTCTTCTGTACAAAAATTTACACGCTATCTCCTCCAACAGCTTTAGTGCTACAGGACCCAAAATCAGAACAGGCCGAAGGTTACCCTACCACTCTGGTTACCCTAGCAACCACCTAGCAACACCTTAGCAACCACCCCGGATACCTAAGAAACTGCCTAGCAACTGCCCTAGCAACCACCCAGAATACCTTAGCAACCTGTTAATTTCTGGTTTCGTAACGTACTTTGTATTTAATGTTAAATTGTGCTACCAACATGTGAAATTACCGTTTCCGGTGCAACGTTCTCAGCCAACTTCTAAAGTTTGTCTCGACGAACTTTATCCTCTCTAGTTAAGTTGGCTGAGAAGCAGCCAACATATTGAAATGCTAATAAACTTATTATTATTATTCTTCTGTACAAAAATTTACACGCTATCTCCTCCAACAGCTTTAGTGCTACAGGACCCAAAATCAGAACAGGCCGCAGGCCTGTTCTGACTCGAGTTGCTATATCTTTTCTAAGGAATCGGACCTACGGTTTTCCTACAAATGGCGAAAAAAGCCCCCAAAAAAGTCCCATTGACTTTGCATTGCGGAATGTTCAGATATTTCAAACTCCAACTGTCTCCAAATTCAAATCTAAACACTGCAGCTGCTGAGAGTCAGTGCAGGGCCGGTTCTATAACTGTCTCTCATCCAATCAGAATCAGTGATGCTGCCATTCTACCTTATATGGCAAAGGACAGGAAACAGGAAGTGCTTGCACTTCCTGTTTCCTGCCTCATTCCCTTCATGTTTCAAGGTAACTTACATAGGAATTTTGTATTGAATGTAACTCTGCATCACAATATCATAGATTCAAGGGGGAGGGCTCTTTTTAATCAGGCAACCAATGAGTGTCTCATGATCACTTTGAAGCCACTCCCTAACAACCAAACAGAGTACCTTAGCAACAGTTTAGCCAGACCTATATCTCTGCTTCCTAGTGTCGTAGAGACATGGGGGTTGGGTCTATTGACTCATGCTAGCAAACAGGACTTCCTACATGCTACATATGCTAGCAGTGAATAGCTACATGCTAATAGGGGTTAGCTAAGTGTTAAATTGTGCTAGGAATGCCATTGTAACTACCCAGAAGACCTCACAACTACCTAGCAACATCCTAGCAACCACCCTGGATACCCTAGCAACTGCCTAGCAACCACCCCAGTTACCCTAGCAACCACCTAGCAACACCCTAGCAACCGCCCCAGATACCCTAGCAACTGCCTAGCAACCACCCAAAATACCCTAGCAACTGCCTAGCAACGCCCTAGCAACCACCCTGTATACCCTAGCAACTGCCTAGCAACCACCCAAAATACCATAGCAACTGCCTAGCAACCACTCAGGATACCCTAGCAACCACCTAGCAACACCCTAGCAACCACCCCAGATACCCTAGCAACTGCGTAGCAACCACCCAAAATACCCTAGCAACCACCAAGAATACCTTAGCAACTGCCTAGCAACCACCTAGCAACTGCCTAGCAACACCCTAGCAACCACCCAGGATACCCTAGCAACCGCCTAGCAACCACTCTGGTTACCCTAGCAACCACCCAAAATACCCTAGTAACCGCCTAGCAACCACTCTGGTTACCCTAGCAACACCCTAGCAACTACTCCAGTTACCCTAGCAACCGCCTAGCAACACCCTAGCAACCACTCCAGTTACCCTAGCAACCGCCTAGCAACACCCTAGCAACCACTCTGGTTACCCTAGCAACCACCCCGGATACCCTAGCAATTACTCTGATTACCCTAGCAACCACCCCGGTTACCCTAGCAACCACCTAGCAACACCCTAGCAACCACTCTGCTTACCCTAGCAACCTCCTAGCAACACCCTAGCAACCACCCAGGATACCATAGCAACTGCTTAGCAACACCCTAGCAACCACCCAGAACAACTTGGCAACCTGTTAATTTCTGGTTTCGTAACGTATTTCAAAGTTAATGTTAAATTGTGCTACCAACATGCAAAATTAAAGGTTCCGGTGCGACTTTCTCAGCCAACTTCTAAAGTTTGTCTCGACGAACTTTATCCTCTCTAGTTAAGTTGGCTGAGAAGCAGCCAACTTACTGAAATGCTAATAAACTTATTTTTATTATTATTCTTCTGAGCACCTTTTTCTAAACGCATCTCGTCCTACAGCGTTAGTGCTACAGACCCCAAAATCAGAACAGGCCGCAGGCCTGTTCTGAATCGCGTTGCTATGTCTTTTCCAAGGGATCGGACCTACGGTTTTCCTAAAAATGGCGAAAAAAGCCCGAAAAAAAGTCCCATTGACTTTGCATTGCGGAATGTTCAGATATTTCAAACTCCAACTGTCTCCAAATTCAAATCTAAACACTGCAGCTGCTGAGAGTCAGTGCAGGGCCGGTTCTATAACTGTCTCTCATCCAATCAGAATCAGTGATGCTGCCATTCTACCTTATATGGCAAAGGACAGGAAACAGGAAGTGCTTGCACTTCCTGTTTCCTGCCTCATTCCCTTCATGTTTCAAGGTAACTTACATAGGAATTTTGTATTGAATGTAACTCTGCATCACAATATCATAGATTCAAGGGGGAGGGCTCTTTTTAATCAGGCAACCAATGAGTGTCTCATGATCACTTTGAAGCCACTCCCTAACAACCAAACAGAGTACCTTAGCAACAGTTTAGCCAGACCTATATCTCTGCTTCTGAGTGTCATAGAGACATGGGGGTTGGGTTTATTGACTCATGCTAGCAAACAGGACTTCCTACATGCTACATATGCTAGCAGTGAATAGCTACATGCTAATAGGGGTTAGCTAAGTGTTAAATTGTGCTAGGAATGCCATTGTAACTACCCAGAAGACCTCACAACTACCTAGTAACATCATAGCAACCACCCCGGATACCCTAGCAACTGCCTAGCAACCACCCCAGTTACCCTAGCAACCACCTAGCAACACCCTAGCAACCACCCCAGATACCCTAGCAACTGCCTAGCAACCACCCAAAATACCCTAGCAACTGCCTAGCAACACCCTAGCAACCACTCCAGTTACCCTAGCAACCGCCTAGCAACCACCTAGCAACACCCTAGCAACCACTCTGGTTACCCAAGCAACCACCTAGCAACACCCTAGCAACCACCTAGGCTACCCTAGCAACCGCCTAGCAACCACTCTGGTTACCCTAGCAACACCCTAGCAACCACTCAAGTTACCCTAGCAACGCCCTAGCAACCACCCAGGATACCCTAGCAACCACCTAGCAACCACCCAAAATACCCTAGCAACCGCCTAGCAACACCCTAGCAACCACCCCAGATACCCTATTAACTGCCTAGCAACACCCTAGCAACCACTCCAGTTACCCTAGCAACCGCCTAGCAACACCCTAGCAACCACTCTGGTTACCCTAGCAACCGCCTAGCAACACCCTAGCAACCACCTAGGCTACCCTAGCAACCGCCTAGCAACCACTCTGGTTACCCTAGCAACACCCTAGCAACCACTCAAGTTACCCTAGCAACCGCCTAGCAACACCCTAGCAACCACTCTGGTTACCCTAGCAACCACCTAGCAACACCCTAGCAACCACTCAAGTTACCCTAGCAACCGCCTAGCAACACCCTAGCAACCACTCTGGTTACCCTAGCAACCACCTAGCAACACCTTAGCAACCACCCCGGATACCTAAGAAACTGCCTAGCAACGCCCTAGCAACCACCCAGAAGACCTTAGCAACCTGTTAATTTCTGATATCGTAACGTACTTTGTATTTAATGTTAAATTGTGCTACCAACATGCAAAATTAACGTTTCCGGTGCAACGTTCTCAGCCAACTTCTAAAGTTTGTCTCGACGAACTTTATCCTCTCTAGTTATTATTATTCTTCTGAGCACCTTTTTCTAAACGCATCTCGTCCTACAGCGTTAGTGCTACAGACCCCAAAATCAGAACAGGCCGCAGGCCTGTTCTGAATCGCGTTGCTATGTCTTTTCCAAGGGATCGGACCTACGGTTTTCCTAAAAATGGCGAAAAAAGCCCGAAAAAAAGTCCCATTGACTTTGCATTGCGGAATGTTCAGATATTTCAAACTCCAACTGTCTCCAAATTCAAATCTAAACACTGCAGCTGCTGAGAGTCAGTGCAGGGCCGGTTCTATAACTGTCTCTCATCCAATCAGAATCAGTGATGCTGCCATTCTACCTTATATGGCAAAGGACAGGAAACAGGAAGTGCTTGCACTTCCTGTTTCCTGCCTCATTCCCTTCATGTTTCAAGGTAACTTACATTGGAATTTTGTATTGAATGTAACTCTGCATCACAATATCAGATTCAAGGGGGAGGGCTCTTTTTAATCAGGCAACCAATGAGTGTCTCATGATCACTTTGAAGCCACTCCCTAACAACCAAACAGAGTACCTTAGCAACAGTTTAGCCAGACCTATATCTCTGCTTCCTAGTGTCGTAGAGACATGGGGGTTGGGTCTATTGACTCATGCTAGCAAACAGGACTTCCTACATGCTACATATGCTAGCAGTGAATAGCTACATGCTAATAGGGGTTAGCTAAGTGTTAAATTGTGCTAGGAATGCCATTGTAACTACCCAGAAGACCTCACAACTACCTAGTAACATCCTAGCAACCACCCTGGATACCCTAGCAACTGCCTAGCAACCACCCCAGTAACCCTAGCAACCACCTAGCAACCGCCCCAGTTACCCTAGCAACTCCTTAGCAACACCCTAGCATCCACTCCAGTTACCCTAGCAACCACCCCGGTTACCCTAGCAACCACCTAGCAACACCCTAGCAACCACTCCAGTTACCCTACCAACCACCCCGGTTACCCTAGCAACCACCTAGCAACACCCTAGCAACCGCCCCAGATACCCTAGCAACTGCCTAGCAACACCCTAGCAACCACCTAGGATACCCTAGCAACCGCCTAGCAACCACTCTGGTTACCGTAGCAACCACCTAGCAACACCCTAGCAACCACTCCAGTTACCCTAGCAACCGCCTAGCAACACCCTAGCAACAACTCTGGTTACCCTAGCAACCGCCTAGCAACACCCTAGCAACCACTCTGGTTACCCTAGCAACCACCCCGGATACCCTAGCAACCGCCTAGCAACACCCTAGCAACCACTCTGGTTACCCTAGCAACCTCCTAGCAACACCCTAGCAACCACCCAGGATACCATAGCAACTGCTTAGCAACACCCTAGCAACCACCCAGAACAACTTGGCAACCTGTTAATTTCTGGTTTCGTAACGTATTTCATAGTTAATGTTAAATTGTGCTACCAACATGCAAAATTTCCGGTGCGAAAAAAAAAGGTTCCGGTGCGACTTTCTCAGCCAACTTCTAAAGTTTGTCTCGACGAACTTTATCCTCTCTAGTTAGTGGTGTTCGCCTCGAGCACTACTATTACTATCTTACCAAGCCTATAATAATAATGATGCTGATTTTCGGCGCGCCACTGCTCCTAGAGTGTTTGTCCCAGACCCATGAATGAGGCATCAAAACGTGCGGCCGAATGAGGAGAGGGGTGCTCTATCTTCACTAAGCGATCGGAGGTACGATGTTCGCCCCAGGGGGCGGAACAAAAAACACCCCCATAGACGTCCCATTGAAACGAAATTTTGACGATTAATAACTCAGAGTGAGGAATTTGTAAAAAGATGAAACTCGCCACATTTGAAGAGGCTGGCAGGCTCTGTAGGAACATACCACACATTGGGGTAAAAGTTGCACCCCTGGGGTGCTAGAGCTGCCCAAAAATCGACTCCGGTTTATTATTATTATTTTTCTTATTCTTCCACTTTTTTTTCGGCGCGCTACTCCTCCTAGGGCGTTTGTTCCAGACCCATGAATGAGGCATCAAAACATACGGCCTATTGAGGAGAGGTGTGCTATATCTTTTCTAAGCGATCAGGGGTACGGTGTTCGCCCCAGGGGCGACCAAACAGCCGAAAAAACGCATAGACAATGCATTACGACCAACTTTGACGATAAATAACTCGGAGCGTGAAATTTGTAAAAGGATGAAAGTCGCCACATTTGTAGAGGCTGGCAGGCTCTGTAAGGACATATAAAAAATTGGGGTAAAAGTTGCACCCCTGGGGTGCTAGAGCTGCCCAAAGTTGCCCCCATAGACACAATGGAAACGGAAATCCTAGAAGAGTATTTATACGCGGTGCAAACGACTTTGACGATTAATAACTCGGAGCGAGAAATTTGTAAAAAGACGAAACTCGCCACATTTGAAGAGGGTGGATGGCTCTGTGAGAACATACCACAAAATGGGGTAAAAGTTGCACCCCTGGGGTGCTAGAGCTCCCAAACTTTCCCCATTGAAATGAATGGGGAAAACCGTCCCATGAAACACCATCTACTATGACCATAGGGATTTTGAATTGAACATAGCTCTGCAGCACAGCGTCACAGAAACAAGGGGGAGGGCTCATTTTACTCAGGCGACCAATGAGTGTCTCAGGATCACTGGGAAGCTATTAAGCCACGCCCTAGCAACCATTTAGAGCACCTTAGCAACCCATCCCATAGACTTCCATTCAAATAAATTGACTCCTATCTCTGGATAGAAAAGTCATAGAATTTTGAGGGTGGGCTCGTTTGACTCGGGGAAGCAACCTGCCAATCAGCAACGTCTTCAACATTTCCTAGCCACGCCCTAGCAACCATTATGGAGCACCTTAGCAACCAAATACAAAGTGAGATATCTTCAGTTCTGAATGTCGTAGAGGCATCCTGGTTGGTTTATATGGTTCATACTCACAAGGAGCCTTTGGAGGGACATCAATGGCAGACGCTCAGCCACTCCTTAGCAACCAAAAAGAGTACTCTAGCAACCATTTAGCCAGTCCTATATCTCTGCATCGGAAAGTCATAGAGACATGGGAGTTGGGCAAATTTGACAATCAGCCTTTGGAGTAACATGACTGGCAGGTACCAAGCCACTCCTTAGCAACCAAACAGAGTACCCTAGCAACCGTTTAGCCAGACCCATATCTCTGCTTCTGAGTATCGTAGAGACATGGGGGTTGGCTCTATTGGCTCATGCTAGCAAACAGGACTTCCAACATGCTACATATGCTAGCAGTGAATAGCTACATGCTAATAGTGTTTAACTAAGTGTTAAATTATGCTAATAATGCCATAGAAACCCCCCATAACACCTAATAACCACCTAGAAACGGCCCAGGACACCCTAGATGAGGCATAACAACCACCTAGCATAACCCTAGTAACCAACCAGTTAACCTAGTGACACCTTAGCAACCGCCTAGGAACGACTCTGGTTACCCTAACAACCGCCTAGCAACACCTTAGCAACCACTCTGGTTACCCTGGCAACCGCCTAGCAACCACCCCGGTTACCCTAGAAACCGCCTAGCAACCGCCTAGCGACGACTCCGGTTACCCTAGCAACCACCTAGCAACACCATAGCAACCACTCTGATTACCCTAGCAACACCTTGGCAACCACTCTGGTTACCCTAGCAACCACCTAGCAACCACCCGGGTTACCCTAGCAACTGCCTAGCAACCGCCTAGCAACCACTCCAGTTACCCTAGCAACCACCTAGCAACACCCTGGCAACCACTCAGTTTACCCTAGCAACCACCTAGCAACACCATAGCAACCACTCTGATTACCCTAGCAACAGCCTAGCAACCACTCTGGTTACCCTAGCAACCGCCTAGCGACGACTCCGGTTACCCTAGCAACCACCTAGCAACACCATAGCAACCACTCTGATTACCCTAGCAACAGCCTAGCAACCACTCTGGTTACCCTAGCAACCGCCTAGCAATCACCCTGGTTACCCTAGCAAATGCCTAGCAACATCATGGTTACCCTAGCTACTGTCTCACCTGGCCCGGGGCAGATTTTGCCACTGCGAGCACCACTCACATTTTCTTCAGGAAATGTACATTCTAGTTAGTGGTGCTCGCCTCGAGCACTACTATTACTATCTTACCAAGCCTATAATAATGATGGTGAATCCACCGCGCTCCTGTTCCAAGAGCGTTTGTCCCAGACCCATAAATGAGGCGTCAAAACGTGCGGCCTATTGAGGAGAGGTGTGCTATATCATTTGTAAGCAATCGGGGGTACGATGTTCGCCCCAGGGGCGAAAAAGCAGCCGAAAAAACGCATAGACAATGCATTGCCACAAACTTTGATGATTAATAACTCGGAGCGAGGAATTTGTAAAAAGATGAAACTCGCCACATTTGAAGAAGCTGGCAGGCTCTGTAAGAATATACCACACAATGGGGTAAAAGTTCCACCCCTGGGGTGCTAGAGCTGCCCAAACTTGCCCCCATAGACCTCAATGTTATTTATTATTATTTTTATTCTTCCACTTTTTTTCGGCGCGCTACTCCTCCTAGGGCGTTTTTCCTAGACTCATGAGTGAGGCATCAAATCGTGCGGCCTATTGAGGAGAGGTGTGCTATATCTTTTCTAAGAGATCGGGGGTACGATGTTCGCCCCAGGGGCGACCAAACAGCCGAAAAAACGCATAGACAATGCATTGCGACCAACTTTGACGATTAATAACTCGGAGTGAGAAATTTGTAAAAAGACGAAACTCACCACATTTGTAGAGGCTGGCAGGCTCTGTAAGGACATACCACAAAATGGGGTAAAAGTTGCACCCCTGGGGTGCTAGAGCTGCCCAAACGCGCCCCCATAGACATCAATGAAAACGGAAATCCTAGAAGAGTATTTATACGCGTTGCAAACGACTTTGACGATTAATAACTCGGAGCGAGAAATTTGTAAAAAGACGAAACTCGCCACATTTGAAGAGGGTGGATGGCTCTGTGAGAACATACCACAAAATGGGGTAAAAGTTGCACCCCTGGGGTGCTAGAGCTCCCAAACTTTCCCCATTGAAATGAATGGGGAATACCGTCCCATGAAACACCATCTACTATGTGCGTAGGGATTTTGAATTGAACATAGCTCTGCAGCACAACGTCACAGAAACAAGGGGGAGGGCTCATTTTACTCAGGTGACCAATGAGTGTCTCAGGATCACTGGGAAGCTATCAAGCCACGCCCTAGCAACCATTTAGAGCACCTTAGCAACCCATCCCATAGACTTCCATTCAAATTGATCGACTTCTATCTCTGGATAGAACAGTCATAGAAATTTGAGGGTGGGCTCGTTTGACTCGGGGCAGCAAATTGCCAATCAACAACGTCTTCAACAATTCTTAGCCACGCCCTGGCAACCATTATGGAGCACCTTAGCAACCAAATGCAAAGTGAGATATCTTGAGTTCTGAATGTCGTAGAGTCATTGTAGTTGGTTTATATCGTTCATACTCATAAGGAGCCTTTGGAGGAACATCAATGGCTACTGCCAAGCCACTCCTTAGCAACGAAACAGAGTACCTTAACAACCATTTAGCCAGCCCTATATCTTTGCATCAGAAAGTCACAGAGACATGGGGGTTGGGTACGTTTGACAATCAGCCTTTGGAGTAACATCACTGGCAGACGCTTAGCCACTCCTTAGCAACCAAATAGAGTACCCTAGCAACCATTTAGCCAGACCAGTGTCTAAGCATCAGAAAGTCGTAGAGACATGGGGGTTGGGTCTATTTGACAATCAGTCTTTGGAGTTACATCACTGGCAGCTGCAAAGCCACTCCTTAGCAACCAAATAGTTTACCCTAGCAACCATTTATCCAGACCCATATTTCTGCTTCTAAGCGTCACAGAGACATGGGGGTTGGCTCTATTGACTCATGCTAGTAAACAGGACTTCCTACATGCTACATATGTTAGCAGTGAATAGCTACATGCTAATAGTGACTACCTAAGTGTTATATTATGCTAAGAATGCCATAGAAACCACCCGGAACACCAGCCACACCTGGCCCGGGGCGGATATTGCCACTGCGAGCACCACTCACATTTTCTTCAGGAAATGTACATTCTAGTTTTTCTTCTTCTTCTTCTGGACACTTTTTTGGCGCGCTACTCCTCCTAGGCGTTTTTTCCTAGACCCATGAATGAGGCATCAAAACGTGCGGCCTATTGAGGACAGGTGTGCTATATCTTTTCTAAGCGATCGGGGGTACGATGTTCGCCCCAGGGGCGAAAAAGCAGTCGAAAAAACGCATTGACTTAACATTGCGACCAACTTTGACGATTAATAACTCGGAGTGAGAAATTTTTAAAAAGATGAAACTCACCACATTTGTAGAGGCTGGCAGGCTCTGTAAGGACATACAAAAAAATTGGGCAAAAGTTGCACCCCTGGGGTGCTAGAGCTGCCCAAACTTGCCCCATAGACACAATAGAAACGGAAATCCTAGAAGAGTATTTATACGCGGTGCAAACGACTTTGACGATTAATAACTCGGAGCGAGAAATTTATAAAAAGACGAAACTCGCCACATCTGAAGAGGGTGGATGGCTCTGTGAGAACATACCACAAAATGGGGTAAAAGTTGCACCCCTGGGGTGCTAGAGCTCCCAAACTTTCCCCATTGAAATGAATGGGGAAAACCGTCCCATGAAACACCATCTACTACGTGCATAGGGATTTTGAATTGAACATAGCTCTTCAGCACAGCGTCATAGAGACAAGGGGGAGGGCTCATTTTACTCAGGCGACCAATGAGTGTCTCAGGATCACTGGGAAGCTATTAAGCCACGCCCTAGCAACCATTTAGAGCACCTTAGCAACCCATCCCATAGACTTCCATTCAAATTGATTGACTCCTATCTCTGGATAGAAAAGTCATAGAAATTTGAGGGTGGGCTCGTTTGACTCGGGGCAGCAAACTGCCAATCACCAACGTCTTCAACACTTCCTAGCCACGCCCTAGCAACCATTATGGAGCACCTTAGCAACCAAATACAAAGTGAGATATCTTCAGTTCTGAATGTCGTAGAGGCATTCTGGTTGGTTTATATCGTTCATACTCACAAGGAGTCTTTGGACTAACGCCACTGGCAGACGCAAAGCCGGTCCTTAGCAACCAAATAGTTTACCCTAGCAACCATTTAGCCAGACCTATATCTCTGCTTCTGAGTGTCGTAGAGACATGGGGGTTGGGTTAATTTGACAATCAGCCTTTGGAGTAACATCACTGGTAGCTGCAAAGCCACTCCTTAGCAACCAAATAGTTTACCCTAGCAACCATTTAGCTAGACCCATATCTCTGCTTCTAAGCGTCATAGAGACATGGGGGTTGGCTCTATTGACTCATGCTAGCAAACAAGACTTCCTACATGCTACATATGCTAGCAGTGAATAGCTACATGCTAATAGTGCCTAGCTAAGTGTTAGAATATGCTAAAAATGCCATAGAAACCACCCAGAACACCAGCCGCACCTAGCCCGGGCCGAATATTGCCACTGCGAGCACCACTCACATTTTCTTCAGGAAATGTACATTCTAGTGTTGTGATTACTATTCTCCTAAACGAAACTTCGGCGCGCTACTCCTCTGGCACCGTTGGTCGTAGACCCACAAATGAGATGTCAAATTGTGCGGCTTATTGAGGTGAGGTGTGCTATATCTTTTCTAAGCGATCGGGCGTACGATATTTGTTTTGTCCTACGATAAATCAGCCGAAAAATGCCCCATTGACTTAACATGGGCCAAATATTTGTAAAATCATATCTTTGGATTAGAAGGTCGTAGAGGCTTGGGACTGGGCTCGATTGACTCGGCCTATCAAGCATTGAATAAGTAGTGACACACCATCTTCATAGCCACGCCCTAGCGACCGTTTATAGAAGCCTAGAAACCGTAAAATTCCACTTGCAAGCCATATTTCAGGACTGGGATGTTGTAGAAGCACAGAGTTTGATGTTTTAAGCTCAGACTAGTAAAAAGTCTTTAAATATCGTCCCATGAACTCTAGGACCATACCATAGCAACCATAAAAAGTTAGCAACCATAAAAAGTTCCCTAGCAACCATACAAACATCTTAAAGCATATATCTCAGCATCAGAACGTCGTACAGACACGGCGGTTGGCTCTCTGCCAATGGTGTCCGACACTGCCTCACCTGGCCCGGGCCCGAATTTTGCCACTGCGAGCACCACTCACATTTTCTTCAGGAAATGTACATTCTAGTTAGTGGTGCTCGTTGGCGAGCACTACTATTACTATCTTACCAAGCCTATAATAATGATGCTGAAATCTTCGGCGCGCTGCTACTCCCTGAGCGTTTGTCCCAGACCCATGAATGAGGTGTCAAAACGTGCGGCCGATTGAGGAGAGGGGTGCTCTAGCTTTACTAAGCGATCGGGGGTACGATGTTCGCCCCAGGGGGCGGAACAAAAAACACCCCCATAGACGTCCCATTGAAACGAAATTTTGACGATTAATAACTCAGAGCGAGGAATTTGTAAAAAGATGAAACTCACCACATTTGTAGAGGCTGGCAGGCTCTGTAAGAACATACCACACATTGGGGTAAAAGTTGCACCCCAGGGGTGCTAGAGCTGCCCAAAAATTGACCTTGGTTTATTTTTTTTATTATTCTTATTCTTCCACTTTTTTTCGGCGCGCTACTCCTCCTAGGGCGTTTGTTCCAGACCCATGAATGAGGCATCAAAACGTACGGCCTATTGAGGAGAGGTGTGCTATATCTTTTCTAAGCGATCAGGGGTACGGTGTTCGCCCCAGGGGCGACCAAACAGCCGAAAAAACGCATAGACAATGCATTACGACCAACTTTGACGATAAATAACTCAGAGCGTGAAATTTGTAAAAAGATGAAAGTCGCCACATTTGTAGAGGCTGGCAGGCTCTGTAAGAACATACCAAAAAATGGGGTAAAAGTTGCACCCCTGGGGTGCTAGAGCTGCCCAAAGTTGCCCCCATAGACGCAATGTTAACGGAAATCCTAGAAGAGTATTTAAACGCGGTGCAAACGACTTTGACGATTAATAACTCGGAGCGAGAAATTTGTAAAAAGACGAAACTCGCCACATTTGAAGAGGGTGGATGGCTCTGTGAGACCATACCAAAAAATGGGGTAAAAGTTGCACCCCTGGGGTGCTAGAGCTCCCAAACTTTCCCCATTGAAATGAATGGGGAAAACCGTCCCATGAAACACCATCTACTATGTGCATAGAGATTTTGAATTGAACATAGCTCTGCAGCACAGCGTCACAGAGACAAGGGGGAGGGCTCATTTTACTCAGGCGACCAATGAGTGTCTCAGGATCACTGGGAAGCTATTAAGCCACGCCCTAGCAACCATTTAGAGCACCTTAGCAACCCATCCCATAGACTTCCATTCAAATTGATCGACTTCTATCTCTGGATAGAACAGTCATAGAAATTTGAGGGTGGGCTTGTTTGACTCGGGGCAGCAAACTGCCAATCACCAACGTCTTCAACACTTCCTAGCCACACCCTAGCAACCATTATGGAGCACCTTAGCAACCAAATACAAAGTGAGATATTTTCAGTTCTGAATGTCGTAGAGGCATTCTGGTTGGTTTATATTGTTCATACTCATAAGGAGCCTTTGGAGTGACATCACTGGCAGACCCATAGCCACTCCTTAGCAACCAAACAGAGTACCCTAACAACCATTTAGCCAGACCTATATCTCTGCATCAGAAAGTCGTAGAGACATGGGAGTTGGGCAAATTTGACAATCAGCCTTTGGAGTAACATCACTGGCAGACGCTTAGCCACTCCTTAGCAACCAAACAGAGTACCCTAGCAACCATTTAGCCAGACCAATATCTCTGCATCAGAAAGTCGTAGAGACATGGGGGTTGGGTCAATTTGACAATCAGCCTTTGGAGTAACATCACTGGCAGCTGCAGGGCCACTCCTTAGCAACCAAACAGTTTACCCTAGCAACCATTTAGCCAGACCCATATCTCTTCTTCTAAGCGTCATAGAGACATGGGGGTTGGCTCTATTGACTCATGCTAGCAAACAGGTCTTCCTACATGCTACATATGCTAGCAGTGAATAGCTACATGCTAATAGGGACTAGCTAAGTGTTAGATTATGCTAATAATGCCATAGAAACCACCCAGAACACCAGCCGCACCAGGCCCGGGGCGGATTTTGCCACTGCGAGCACCACTCACATTTTCTTCAGGAAATGTACATTCTAGTTAAGTTGGCTGAGAAGCAGCCAACTTACTGTTGTTCGACTTAAACTTATTAAGTTGGCTGAGAAGCAGCCAACATATTGAAATGCTACGGACAAAAATTTACAACGTATCTCCTCCTACAGCTTTAGTGCTACAGACCCCAAATTCAGAACAGGCCAGAGGCCTGTTCTGACTCGAGTTGCTATATCTTTTCTAAGGGATCGGACCTACGGTTTTCCTAAAAATGCAGCCCAAAAAACGGAAAATTCCCATTGACTTTCATTGCGGAATGTTCAGAATGAGCCAAGAGCTTTCAAAGACCAACTGTCAAAATTCAAATCTAAACACAGTATCAGTGCAGGGGCGCTTCTATCAACAGTTTCTAATCCAATGAGAATCAGTGATGCTGCCATTCTACCTTATATGGCAAAGGACAGGAAACAGGAAGTGCTTGCACTTCCTGTTTCCTGTTTCATTCCCTTCATGTTTCATGGTAATTTACATAGGGATTTTGTATTAAACATAACTCTGCATCACAATATCATAGACTCAAGGGGGAGGGCTCTTTTTAATCAGGTAACCAATGAGTGTCTCAGGATCACTATGAAGGCACTCCCTAACAACCAAACAGAGTACCCTAGCAACCGTTTAGCCAGACCTTTATCTCTGGATCTGAGTGTCGTAGAGACATGGCGGTTGATTCTATTGACTCATGCCAGCAAACAGGACTGTCAACATGTTACACATGCTAGCAGTGAATAGCTACATGCTAATAGTGATTAGCTAAGTGTTAAATTGTGCTAGGAATGCCATAGTAACTACCCAGAAGACCTCACAACTACCTAGTAACATCCTAGCAACCACCCTGGTTACCCTAGCAACCGCCTAGCAACACCCTAGCAACCACCCCAGATACCCTAGCAACCAACTAGCAACACCCTAGCAACCACCCCGGATACCCTAGCAACTGCCTAGCAACACCCTAGCAACCACCCAGAACACCTTAGCAACCTGTTCATTTCTGGTTTTGTAACGTACTTCGTAGTTAATGTTAAATTGTGCTACCAACATGCGAAATTAACGTTTCCGGTGCGTCCTTCTCAGCCAACTTCTAAAGTTTGTCTCGACGAACTTTATCCTCTCTAGTTATTATTATTAATCTTCTGAGACCCTTTTTCTGACTCTAACTCGACCTACAGCTTTGGTGCTACAGACCCCAAAATCAGAACAGGCCGCAGGCCTGTTCTGAAATAGTGTGCTATATCTTTTCTAAGGGATCGGACTTACGGTTTTCCTAAAAATGGCGAAAAAAGCCCGAAAAAAAGTCCCATTGACTTTGCATTGCGGAATGTTCAGATATTTCAAACTCCAACTGTCTTCAAATTCAAATCTAAACACTGCAGCTGCTGAGAGTCAGTGCAGAGGCGGTTCTATAACTGTCTCTCATCCAATCAGAATCAGTGATGATGCCATTCTACCTTATATGGCAAAGGACAGGAAACAGGAAGTGCTTGCACTTCCTGTTTCCTTCTTCATTCCCTTCATGTTTCAAGGTAACTTACATAGGAATTTTGTATTGAATGTAACTCTGCATCACGATATCATAGATTCAAGGGGGAGGGCTCTTTTTAATCAGGCAACCAATGAGTGTCTCATGATGACTATGAAGCCACTCCCTAACAACCAAACAGAGTACCCTAGCAACCATTTAGCCAGATCTATATCTCTGCTTCTGAGTGTCGTAGAGACATGGGGGTTGGCTCTATTGACTCATGCTAGCAAACAGGACTTCCAACATGCTACACATGCTAGCAGTGAAT
This sequence comes from Rhodeus uyekii, assembly GCA_037043235.1. Taxonomy (NCBI): domain Eukaryota; kingdom Metazoa; phylum Chordata; class Actinopteri; order Cypriniformes; family Acheilognathidae; genus Rhodeus; species Rhodeus uyekii. The sequence continues at coordinate 125,947 of JAWRVZ010000218.1, read as the reverse complement.
AGCTACATGCTAATAGTGGTTAGCTAAGTTTTTAAATTGAGCTAGGAATGCCATAGTAACTACCCAGAAGACCTCACAACTACCTAGCAACATCCTAGCAACCACCCTGGATACCCTAGCAACTGCCTAGCAACCACCCTGGATACCCTAACAACTGCCTAGCAACCACCCCGGTTACCCTAGCAACCACCTAGCAACACCCTAGCAACCTTCCCAGATACCCTAGCAACTGCCTAGCAACGCCCTAGCAACCACCCTGTTTACCCTAGCAACTGCCCAGCAACCACCCAAAATACCCTAGCAACTGCCTAGCAACCACTCAGGATACCCTAGCAACCACCCCAGTTACCCTAGCAACCACCTAGCAACACCCTAGCAACCGCCCCAGATACCCTAGCAACTGCCTAGCAACCATCCAAAATACCCTAGCAACTGACTAGCAACGCCCTAGCAACCACTCTGTTTACCCTAGCAACCGCCTAGCAACCACCCCGGGTACCCTAGCTACTGCCTAGCAACCACCCAAAATACCCTAGCAACTGCCTAGCAACCACTCTGGTTACCCTAGCAACCACCTAGCAACACCCTAGCAACCACCCAAAATACCCTAGCAACCACTCTGATTACCCTAGCAACACCCTAGCAACCACTCTGGTTACCCTAGCAACTCCTTAGCAACACCCTAGCAACCACTCTGGTTACCCTAGCAACTCCTTAGCAACACCCTAGCAACCACCCAGGTTACCCTAGCAACCGCCTAGCAGCCACTCTGGTTACCCTAGCAACCACCTAGCAACCGCCTAGCAACCACTCCGAATACCCTAGCAACACCCTAGCAACCACTCTGGTTACCCTAGCAACCACCTAGCAACACCTTAGCAACCACTCTGGTTACCCTAGCAACCACCTAGCAACACCTTAGCAACCACCCCGGATACCTAAGAAACTGCCTAGCAACTGCCCTAGCAACCACCCAGAATACCTTAGCAACCTGTTAATTTCTGGTTTCGTAACGTACTTTGTATTTAATGTTAAATTGTGCTACCAACATGTGAAATTACCGTTTCCGGTGCAACGTTCTCAGCCAACTTCTAAAGTTTGTCTCGACGAACTTTATCCTCTCTAGTTATTATTATTATTCTTCTGAGACCCTTTTTCTGACTCTAACTCGACCTACAGCTTTGGTGCTACAGACCCCAAAATCAGAACAGGCCGCAGGCCTGTTCTGAAATAGTGTGCTATATCTTTTCTAAGGGATCGGACCTACGGTTTTCCTAAAAATGGCGAAAAAAGCCCCCAAAAAAGTCCCATTGACTTTGCATTGCGGAATGTTCAGATATTTCAAAATCCAACTGTCAAAATTCAAATCTAAACACTGCAGCTGCTGAGAGTCAGTGCAGGGGCGGTTCTATAACTGTCTCTCATCCAATGAGAATCAAGGATGCTGCCATTCTACTTAATATTTATAATCCTGGACAGGAAACAGGAAGTGCTTGCACTTCCTGTTTCCTGTTTCAGTTCCTACATGTTTCATGGTAACTTACATAGGGATTTTGTATTGAATGTAACTCTGCATCACAGGATCGTACACTCAAGGGGGAGGGCTCTTTTTAATCAGGCAACCAATGAGTGTCTCAGCATCACTATGAAGCCACTCCCTAACAACCAAACAGAGTACCTTAGCAACCGTTTAGCCAGACTTATATCTCTGCTTCTGAGTGTCGTAGAGACATTGGGGTTGGGTCTATTGACTCATGCTAGCAAACAGGACTTCCTACATGCTACATATGCTAGCAGTGAATAGCTACATGCTAATAGGGGTTAGCTAAGTGTTAAATTGTGCTAGGAATGCCATTGTAACTACCCAGAAGACCTCACAACTACCTAGTAACATCCTAGCAACCACCCTGGATACCCTAGCAACTGCCTAGCAACCACCCCAGTTACCCTAGCAACCACCTAGCAACACCCTAGCAACCACTCTGTTTACCCTAGCAACACCCTAGCAACCACTCTGGTTACCCTAGCAACCGCCTAACAACACCCTAGCAACCACTCTGGTTACCCTAGCAACCACCTAGCAACAGCCCCGGATACCCTAGCAACCACCCCAGATACCCTAGCAACCACCTACCAACACCCTAGCAACCACCCAGGATACCCTAGCAACCACCTAGCAACACCATAACAACCACTCTGGTTACCCTAGCAACCACCTAGCAACACCCTAGCAACCACCCAGGATACCCTAGCAACTGCTTAGCAACACCCTAGCAACCACTCTTGTTACCATAGCAACCACCCATGACACCCTAGCAACCACCCCGGTTACCCTAGCAACCGCCCAGCAACACCCTAGCAACCAATCTGGTTACCCTAGAAACCACATAGCAACACCCTAGCAACCACCCCGGATACCCTAGAAACTACCAAGCAACACCCTAGCAACCACCTAGAACACCTTAGCAACCTGTTAATTTCTGGTTTCGTAACGTATTTTGTAGTTAATGTTAAATTGTGCTACCAACATGCGAAATTAACGTTTCCGGTGCGACCTTCTCAGCCAACTTCTAAAGTTTGTCTCGACGAACTTTATCCTCTCTAGTTGCACATTGTTATTTATATTACAATTAAATGAAAACATGTATAGACAGGGATTTTTTGAAAAGCTCATCTGGAATAAGGAACAACAGATATACTGCATTTCACTTTATGTCTTCTTTCTTTTCTTCTTATCAATTTTTTTAGCACGCTTGTTTCTATTTTCAGAATACTTTTTCACAAGTTGTAACGACTGTGCAAGTGGTTTAAGCTCTGCCCAGATAAACAAATGAAGGAAACGAGGCGGATCACTGATCACACGAACCTTTATGGATTTGGTTTTGAAATGAAGCGCTCTTTTCATACATGAGAGAGACAATAAACCAAAGTAAAAGGCAACACGCCGACAGACATCACAACCTAAAGAAAAGAAAAACAGGTCACAATATCAGTCAGCGGTAGTTTTACCTCCAATGAAACACTTTTAAACATTTTTGTTATATCGTTGAGAAGTTGAACCCTTCACAGAAGCTTATGACGAGCTTGAAGAATGTATTGCTCAATCAAAGGCGCTCATACTGGGTTTAAAATCGCAACGCCAGTCACACGCGCTTACACATGCAACATTCACGCACAGGAGTTTGTTGAGTTGAGTTGAGCAATGACTCGCGTCACCGGTGAGAAAGTGAGAAAAATCACTAAAGCAGAAGGCATTTCTCGCTTGGCCTATTCTGCTCAGTCACTTTATGTTGATAAACACATGTAAAGTGATTGACAGTATGTTGGGTAAATTTATATGGAAAAACACAGTTCACTACATTAATAAATCAGTAATATTTAACCCATATGATAAAGGTGGTCTCAATTTCAATTCACTTTAGCGCTCTAAATAATACTTTTAAAATGAACTGACTCAAAACGATATTTTTAAAATCCTTGCTCTATTTGGAATCCAAACAGGCCATTCCTACTGGGGTGAACATGCTTTTTTTTAAATGCTGTCCATATGTCTGCACTTTCTATCTGCCCTCCCATCCCCTTGTGTTTTCCTCCTCTTATAGAGAAACTCAGAAGTACAGTATATTTATGCATTTGGATCACATTTTCCTCTATAGACCTCTGCTAAACCAGCTAATGTACATGCAAAGCTTTCTTGTAGCTCAATCAGTAGAGCATTGCCACTTACAATGCCAAGGTCATGGGTTTGATCCCAGGGAAAGCAAAAACTGATTCAATATGCTCCTTGAGTGCAATGGTAGTCAATTTGGATGAAATTGTACATACATGTCATAATCTTTTCCATCATCAGTAATGAACAAAACGTTAAAGAGAAGCTCTTTTACACTTTATAATTAACCGTTTTCGAATAGCTTTTACTTTTACAATAATAATGTAGTTGGAACAGACTTAAACAACTTAAACGTTGTCATAATTCATCGTTACTTCGTAATCAATGGCTTGGCATAGATGTACGTCAATAATTGATCACTGACCGTTCTGAAAGCGCTGTTGTGCAAACCTGTTGAGCTCAGCGCTCACTTCTGAAGTTTAATAAACACTAGATTCGAAGCCACGGCACTTTTGCTTGAACTGTTTTATGAAACCACGCTCTGCCCACCACTAGGAATCAGTTTACCTCCAATGAAACACTTTTAACATTTTTGTTATATCGTTGAGAAGTTGAACCCTTCACAGAAGCTTATGTCGAGCTTGAAGAATATATTGTTCAATCAAAGGCGCAACGTCAGTCACACGCGCTTACGCATGCAACATTCACGCACAGGAGTTTGTTGAGTTGAGTTGAGCAATGACTCACCGGTGAGAAAGTGAGAAAAATCACTAAAGCAGAAGGCATTTCTCGCTTGGCCTATTCTGCTCAGTCACTTTATGTTGATAAACACATGTAAAGTGATTGACAGAATCTTGGGTAAATTTATATGGAAAAACACAGTTCACTACATTAAGAAATCAGTAATATTTAACCCATATGATAAAGGTGGTCTCAATTTCATTTCACTTTAGCGCTCTAAATAATACTTTTAAAATGAACTGACTCAAAACGATATTTTCAAAATCGTTGCTCTATTTGGAATATAATCCAAACAGGCCATTCCTACTGGGGTGAACATGCTTTTTAAAAATGCTGTCCATATGTCTGCACTTTCTATCTGCCCTCCCAGGCCTGAAAATACCCAAACTGGATCAGTAAAGGTAACTATTCTAAAATTAGATCCCTAATTTTTTTTTTTACAAGAGAATGTCTCTACCCCTATGTTATTTCTTATTGGAACAACTTGTTCAATGATGTAAATTGGACTCATGTTTAGCGGATACTCCAAAAATGATTCCTTACAAATAATCATGCTGCTGTAACAAGGCATTTGCGCTTTGTGATATCGCATTTGAGCTTTCTAATTGCAATGCTTACAGAACTAACTCATATGTGCATATGTGATATTTCAATTCATTACATTTGAACGAGCATTTATACATTTGAGCATTCAAAACGAATATCAACTGAGCATAGGCTTCATTGCACTCATGCTGCTGTAACAAGGTATTTGTGATATAGCATAGGAGCTTTCTTATTGCAATGCTTACGGAACTAGTCATTTTAACAAGAGATTCTCACTTCAATAAGCGCATATTTGAAAGTTCTCACAATGTAACAACTGTTGAAAAGATAAAACTTGTAGTACTCTCAGGAAGAATAAAAAACAGCTGAACAACAAAGAAAGAGACCATGTGTAAACTCGTAAAAAGCAAAATAAACAACTTTAGGTTTTTATTTATTATTAAACAGAACAATAAAAGTATAGTCAACTGGACTGTTCCCTGTATGAGAGAAGCTGAAAAAGAATCAGAATTATTTGATTCTAATTAGAATTAGTTTATTTTTTTTATAAAAGAAGTCTATTAAAGTGAACATTATATAAAAATGTGTGTAGTGTATAGCTCAGAGGTGCCCAAACTAGGGCCCGCGGCCACCTTTGATTTGGCCCGCCGAACCGTCCAAGGAGAGAGAGAGAGGGGGCGAGGGCAAGCGTGAGATACCTTCGACACAGATTGTAATTTCTAATTTGACATAACAATTTTGTTTGTTTTATAATTAACTACAACAGAGTAAACTGAAATTAAATGTAAATTTGTTAAATTTATTCTAAATGCGCAATTCAAGGCGCAGTACTGCGTGCTTTGCAACAAATGACATCAATAAACGTCAACAAATTAAACGCAATAATGGAGAAATCAAGGCAGTGGCACACAGTCAAGAGATATTTTTTTTAAAAGCTGGGGAAGATGAGTTTTTATTCACAGAAGTCAAATCAAAGGCAATATGTCTAGTTTGCAAACAGTCTGTTGCTGTTTTAAAAGAGTATAATATCCGTCGTCATTATGAAACAAAACATTGTGCAGCTTTCTCAAAGTACAGCGGCGAGACGCGAAACAGCAGGCTCACGAGCTGCTTGCTGGACTTCGATCTGAACAGAGCGCTGCAGCATCCTTCATCATCACTGATGCGGTCTCTGTTTGGCAGTACAGTGAATCCCTCGTTTATTGCGGTTTATATGGACCGGAACTATCGCGATAGGTGAAAATCAGCGAAGTAGGATCAGCCAATCAGCTCACGGGATACATCCACTCGTGCTCTCATTGGTCGAGCTCGCGCTGGGAACCAATCACGTGTCTTGTCTGAGTGCCGTTCAAAGCCTCTGAGATAGTTTCTCTCTTTGTCTGGCATCCTGGGAAACCGTTTCTCTCTCGTCACGAGGAAACAATGCTGCTTTCAGCAATACGGCTGTACATGGGTTGTATTTTTTAACTTTTATTTTTTGATGAATATTTTTGAAAAATCCGCGATGTGCTGAGGCCGCGAAGTGGCGAGGGATTACTGTATCTACCTCTGCGAGCAGACTTTCAGTCTGATGAACTTGAACAAGAGTAAACTAAGAAGCCAAATAACTGACTCTCACCTACATAATATCTTGTCTTTGTCTGTTAGTCAGCTACAGACCAATCTTCTGAAAAATAAGGACCAGCTTCATATCTCTCATTAGGTCACTGACATTGCAACCATATGGTTTTATTATTGATTGTGTATTTGGCACTGAACTGTATTGTACATTGAACACTTGGGGATTGTTGCCCATTTAAATTGTTCATTAAAATGCAAAGCTTTACAAATAAAACTGCATTAGTGAATCAGATTAAAGTTGTTTTATATTTATTTTAAATATTATGAAATAAATAAACCCATAGCAACTTTAATGTAATACAATTTGATTTATGATGCAAAATTTACTTTTGGCCCACGGCTCTCAATCAAGTTTGATGTTTGGCCCTTCATAGGAAAAAGTTTGGGCACCCCTGGTATCGCTGCATATGTAGTAACCATTTTATGAAAATAATAAGCCCTGTGAAACTGTGATTTACACTGATTTCAGAAAAGCTGAGAGGCATTTAACAACGCCATTTAGCTGTTCTGAAATCACATTCATGATAGAGTTTGTGTGGAGCAGCTTGTACTGTGAACTGAAACATTGGTGCATTTTTATATAGTATTCAGTTTATTCTTTTAAACAATTAATACAATTCCAGCACATTTGCGGATAGAGATAATGCCAAGGATAAAATATATAATAAGCCAAAAATGTTATTTTCAGATCTTCTGACCTTTGTGCCTTAAGCTTAATAGCTTGAGGCACAAAGATCTGAAGATCTGAAAGTGAAAAATGTTGTGTATTACAGGGTTTCTCAACCTTTTGCCTATTGCGACCCACTTTTTTTTTGTATGACTGTCCTACGACCCACTAAGGCTAGAAATAAATAAATAAAAATAGTAAATAATAAGTAATGAAAAATAATGAAATAATTTGTTAGACCTATACTGTGTGTGCTCATAATTAATTTCACAAAACACTTTTTCAAAAATTAGGCAGACTATGAAACGAACTGATTTATTCATTTTCACTCACGTTCACACACGTTAATGTGACATTTGAGACTGCCGCTCTGAAACGATGATATCCAGACGCGGTGGAATTGGGGAAAGGGCCACTCGTAGTGTCGCACTCAAACTAGAAGTTGTCAGTCTATTCCTGCTTTTTGTTTTCGTTGCAGTCACCGTCGAAAATCCCGACTCGCAAAGATAGGTAGTGCTAAATGGCAGAAGAAACTTCGTTGCACGACCTGAAGCTGTCGTGAGCGACACAATACTGCTTTGCTGTCTTTTAAGTACATCGCGCTTTCGCACAAAGTAATCCACAGGTTTACCGACACATGTTGGATGTTTAGTCTGAAGTTCAAGTTTTGATGGCTTCATGGACTCCTTTGCTAAGACCTCACCACACTCAACGCATTGTGGTTTTTCGTCCGACGTAGTAAATCCATATTTAATATACAGTGAGCCTCGCTACTTCGCGGTTCGACCATCGCGGATTCACGACTTCGCGGACTTTTTTCATTACGTATGTATATATTATAAAATAAATATATCGCGGATTTTCCGGATATTTCGAAAATAGAACATTAGAACGGCTTGCCAACGGCTTGTCTGGGTGGGCCTGGGCCAGAGCCAGCGCCCGTGATCCGCCCGCCAGACCAGCGACTGACCTGGGACTCCCGCCGTGGCCTGAATCGCTGGACCTGCCTGGGCCTCTGGATTGGCCAGATCTCCCGTGGCCCGAACCGCCCCCGCCGGTGCAGCCGGCCCTCCCAGAGCCTCCGCCGGTGCCGCAGGTCCTCCCAGAGCCTCCGCCAGTGCAGCCGGCCCTCCCAGAGCCTCCGCCGGTGCAGCCGGCCCTCCCAGAGCCGGTCGAGCCAGAGCCTGTCCCTCCAGAGCCGGTCCCTCCAGAGCCAGAGCCGGTCCCTCCAGAGCCGGTCCCTCCAGAGCCAGAGTTGGTCCCTCCAGAGTATCTGGATCTGCCGTTCCAGTCGGCCCAGCCAGAGCATCCAGATCCAACGGTCCAGCCAGAGCCTCCGCCGCCGGTCGTCCAGCCAGAGCCTCCGCCGCCGGTCGTCCAGCCAGAGCCTCCGCCGCCGGTCGTCCAGACAGAGCCTCCGCCGCCGGTCGTCCAGACAGAGCCTCCGCCGCCGGTCGTCCAGCCAGAGCCTCCGCCGCCGGTCGTCCAGACAGAGCCTCCGCCGCCGGTCGTCCAGACAGAGCCTCCGCCGCCGGTCGTCCAGACAGAGCCTCCGCCGCCGGTCGTCCAGACAGAGCCTCCGCCGCCGGTCGTCCAGCCAGAGCCTCCGCCGCCGGTCGTCCAGACAGAGCCTCCGCCGCCGGTCCTCCAGCCGGCCGAGCCCAAGCCTCCAGAACTCTGCCCAGAAACCGAGCCTCCAGAACTCTGCCCAGAGCCCGAGCATCCAGAACTCTGCCCAGAGCCCAAGCATCCAGAACTCTGCCCAGAGCCCGAGCCTCCAGAACTCTGCCCAGAGCCCGAGCATCCAGAACTCTGCCCAGAGCCCGAGCATCCAGAACTCTGCCCAGAGCCCGAGCATCCAGAACTCTGCCCAGAGCCCGAGCATCCAGAACTCTGCCCAGAGCCCGAGCATCCAGAACTCCACCCAGAGCCCAGTGACCTCTGCCCCAAGTCCCAGCGTGCCTCGCTCAATTCAGAGCCAAGGCCCCCGGAATTTCCAACTCCCCCTGGGTTCCCTGTGTTTCCGGCACCGCCGTGGAGGGCTGCGCCACCTTGGCCCCCAGAACTCTCTGCTCCTCCCTGGGTCCCAGCTCTTCCGGCGCCACCGTGGAAGACTGCGCCACTCCGGTCCCCAGAACTCCCAGCTCCACCCTGGGACTCTGTTCTTCTGACCTTAACCTGGAGGCCTCCTTGAACTTTTTCATGCATGTTTCTTAGGTTCCATGTAGTCAGTATTCCTTATTCTGTGTACCGTTGTTTCTTGCATGGTCCATGTGGTCAGTGTTCCTTGTTTTATGTCTCTTCCATGCTCTGGTGTTGGTGTGTCCTACTCTTGGTTTCATGTCTGTTTCCTTCCTTGTCTTGAACTGTCCCCCTCCGGGTCACCCGCCCACCCTCCGCAACTGTCTCTTCTTAGGCGCGAGGACGCGCCTGCCGGGAGGGGGGGGGGTAATGTCACACTTGGTCCTGTCTTTCTGTGTCTTTGTCACTTCCCTGTCACTGAGGTCATGGGGTCACTTCCTGTTGTCACTCCCTGTCTATCGTGATATCACTTCCTGTTCACTTCCGGGGCTTTCTAGAATCTTCCACACCTTTCTAGTTTCAATTACCTCGTCAGTGTCTCCAGGTGTTTCCCATGTCTGTCTCTATTTATACCCTCTTGTGTGTCCTGGTCTTTGTCAGTTGTTGATCCTGTTAATGTCAACATTGTTCCGTGTTCCTGCCATAGTAAGTCTTGTGTGTGGATGCAATCTTTGTGTTTCTCATAGTTTCCTCCAAGTGTTCCTAGTTTCCGGGTTTTGCACTATCACGTGCCGTTTAAGTTATATTAAGTGTTTTGGTTTTGCGAGTTTAATAAAGTGAGTTTCTGTTTGGAACCTGTTACTCCTCGTCCTTTCCGCCTCGCACACGTTCCTGCTCGCCCTAGTGTTGTAGCACATACAAAGCTCAACGTATGAGTAAATGGGAAAATAAGGAATAAAGAAAATAATTTTCAAAGAACAAGAACAAGTTACTTAAAGATGCTTTTTCAGATTAAATGTTTTTCCCAAAAGAACTCGTCACACCACTCCTCATCTCACTACACTGGATCCCACTTGCAGGACGCATTAAATTAAAAAGCACTGACTCTTGCATACAGAGCTTACACAAGCTCAGCACCTTCATACTTCCACTAACTGTTACAAATCTACACACCTACTAGAAACCTTTGATCGATCAATGAGCGAAGTATCGCGGTTACATCACAGAGAGGCAAAAAATCACTCTCAAGAACATTTTTATTCACCGCTCCTTGCTAAACGAAGTTCACTATGTATATATATATATAGTATATATATATATATATATATATATATATATATATTAGTATAATATATTATGTATGTAATATTATAACACAACATTTTTCACTTTCAGATCTTCAGATCTTTGTGACTCAAGCTATTAAGCTTAAGGCACAAAGGTCAGAAGATCTGAAAATAACATTTTTGGCATATTATATATTTTATCCTTGGCATTATCTCTATCCGCAAATGTGCTGGAATTGTATTAATTGTTTAAAGGAATAAATTGAACACCATATAAAAATGCACCAATGTTTCAGTTCACAGTACAAGCTGCTCCACACAAACTCTATCATGAATGTGATTTCAGAACAGCCAAATGGCGTTGTTAAATGCCTCTCAGCTTTTCTGAAATCAGTGTAAATCACAGTTTCACAGGGCTTATTATTTTCATAAAATGGTTACTACATATGCAGCTATACCAGGGGTGCCCAAACTTTTTCCTATGAAGGGCCAAACATCAATCTTGATTGAGAGCCGTGGGCCAAAAGTAAATTTTGCATCATAAATCAAATTGTATTACATTAAAGTTGCCATGGCTTTATTTATTTCATAATATTTAAAATAAATATAAAAAAACTTTAATCTGATTCACTAATGCAGTTTTATTTGTAAAGCTTTGCATTTTAATGAACAATTTAAATGGGCAACAATCCCCAAGTGTTCAATGTACAATACAGTTCAGTGCCAAATACACAATCAATAATAAAACCATATGGTTGCAATGTCAGTGACCTAATGAGAGATATGAAGCTGGTCCTTATGTTTCAGAAGATTGGTCTGTAGCTGACTAACAGACAAAGACAAGATATTATGTAGGTGAGAGTCAGTTATTTGGCTTCTTAGTTTACTCTTGTTCAAGTTCATCAGACTGAAAGTCTGCTCGCAGAGGTAGATACAGTAATCCCTCGCCACTTCGCGGCCTCAGCACATCGCGGATTTTTCAAAAATATTCATCAAAAAATAAAAGTTAAAAAATACAACCCATGTACAGCCGTATTGCTGAAAGCAGCATTGTTTCCTCGTGACGAGAGAGAAACGGTTTCCCAGGATGCCAGACAAAGAGAGAAACTATCTCAGAGGCTTTGAACACGCCCACGGCACTCAGACAAGACACGTGATTGGTTCCCAGCGCGACCTCGACCAATGAGAGCACGAGTGGATGTATCCCGTGAGCTGATTGGCTGATCCTACTTCGCTGATTTTCACCTATCGCGATAGTTCCGGTCCATATAAACCGCAATAAACGAGGGATTCACTGTACTGCCAAACAGAGACTGCATCAGTGATGATGAAGGATGCTGCAGCGCTCTGTTCAGATCGAAGTCCAGCAAGCAGCTCGTGAGCCTGCTGTTTCGCGTCTCGCCGCTGTACTTTGAGAAAGCTGCACAATGTTTTGTTTCATAATGACGACGGATATTATACTCTTTTAAAACAGCAACAGACTGTTTGCAAACTAGACATATTGCCTTTGATTTGACTTCTGTGAATAAAAACTCATCTTCCCCAGCTTTTAAAAAAAATATCTCTTGACTGTGTGCCACTGCCTTGATTTCTCCATTATTGCGTTTACTTTGTTGACGTTTATTGACGTCATTTGTCGCAAAGCACGCAGTGCTGCGCCTTGAATTGCGCATTTAGAATAAATTTAATAAATTTACATTTAATTTCAGTTTACTCTGTTGTTTACTCTGTTGTAGTTAATTATAAAACAAACAAAACTGTTATGTCAAATTAGAAATTACAATCTGTGTCGAAGGTATCTCACGCTCGCCCTCGCCCCCTCTCTCTCTCTCCTTGGACGGTTCGGTGGGCCAAATCAAAGGTGGCCGCGGGCCCTAGTTTGGGCACCTCTGAGCTATACACTACACACATTTTTATATAATGTTCACTTTAATAGACTTTTTTTATTTAAAAAAAAACATTCGAATTAGAATCACATAATTCTGATTCTTTTCAGCTGCATTGCAATTAGAAAGCTCAAATGCGATATCATAAATCGCAAATGCGTTGTTACAGCAGCATGATTATTTGTAAGGAATCATTTTTGGAGTATCCGCTAAACATGAGTCCAATTTACATCACAAGTTGTAATTGTTTACATTACAAGTTGTTCCAATAAGAAATAACATAGGGGTAGAGACATTCTCTTGTAAAAAAAAAAATTAGGGATCTAATTTTAGAATAGTTACCTTTACTGATTTTCAGGCCTGGGAGGGCAGATAGAAAGTGCAGACATTTGGACAGCATTTTTAAAAAGCATGTTCACCCCAGTAGGAATGGCCTGTTTGGATTATATTCCAAATAGAGTAAGGATTTTGAAAATATAGTTTTGAGTCAGTTTATTTTAAAAGTATTATTTAGAGCGCTAAAGTGAATTGAAATTGAGACCCCCTTTATCATATGGGTTAAATATTACTGATTTCTTAATGTAGTGAACTGTGTTTTTCCATATACATTTACCCAACATACTGTCAATCACTTTACATGTGTGTTTATCAACATAAAGTGACTGAGCAGAATAGGCCAAGGGAGAAATGCCTTCTGCTTTAGTGATTTTTCTCACTTTCTCACCGGTGACGCGAGTCATTGCTCAACTCAACTAAACAAACTGCTGTGCGTGAATGTTGCATGCGTAAGCGCGCGTGACTGGCGTTGCGTTTTTAAACCCAGTATGAACGCCTTTGATTGAACAATACATTCTTCAAGCTTGACGTAAGCTTCTGTGAAGGGTTCAACTTCTCAATGATGCAACAAACATGTTAAAAGTGTTTCATTGGAAGTGAACTGATTCCTAGTGGTGGGCAGAGCGAGGTTTCATAAAACAGTTGAAGCAAAAGTGCCGTGGCTTCGAGTCTAGTGTTTATTAAACTTCAGAAGTGAGTGCTGAGCTCAACAGGTTTGCACAAAAGCGCTTTCAGAGCGGTCAGTGATCAATTATTGACGCACATCTATGCCAAGCCATTGCTTACGAAGTAACGATGAATTATGACAACGTTTAAGTTGTTTAAGTCTGTTCCAACTACATTATTATTGTAAAAGTAAAAGCTATTCGAAAATGGTTAATTATAAAGTGTAAAAGAGCTTCTCTTTAACGTTTTGTTCATTACTGATGATGGAAAAGACTATGACATGTATGTACAATTTCATCCAAAGTGACTACCATTGCACTCAAGGAGCATATTGAATCAGTTTTTGCTTTCCCTGGGATCAAACCCATGACCTTGGCATTGTAAGCGGCAATGCTCTACTGATTGAGCTACAAGAAAGCTTTGCATGTACATTAGCTGGTTTAGCAGAGGTCTATAGAGGAAAATGTGATCCAAATGCATAAATATACTGTACTTCTGAGTTTCTCTATAAGAGGAGGAAAACACAAGGGGATGGGATTGCAGATAGAAAGTGCAGACATATGGACAGCTTTAAAAAAAAAAGCATGTTCACCCCAGTAGGAATGGCCTGTTTGGATTCCAAATAGAGCAAGAATTTTGAAAATATAGTTTTGAATCAGTTTATTTTAAAAGTATTAAGTTTTAAAACACTGAAACAGTTGAAGCAAAAGTGCCGTGGCTTCGAATCTAGTGTTTATTAAATTTCAGAAGTGAGCGCTGAACTCAACAGGTTTGCACAACAGCGCTTTCAGAGCGGTCAGTGATCAATTATTGACGCACATTATAAACGTGCCTAAGCCTGTCGCACAGTACAGTATTTTTAGAAATAAAAGTAAAAGATAAATTATTTGACAATCCAACGAATAGATACAAATGGTGGTGTAATGAAGCATCTCCCGCCATCTAGCCACTGGGTCTGAAAGCACGCAGGCTAAAGCAGACAAAACAGATATTGTATTGTTAGGGAATTTATTTGAATTGTTTTGATTTTGGAAGACTTATGGAGCATAACATTTCAGGTCAGATGTAAGTCTTGCAAGAGACATTTTTGTTCTCTCACTTTCATACACTTTAAAATCTAAGCTTCCGCATCAAAGTACATTCCTCTGAACAAACATTGTATGATAAAAAGCACTGAAACACTAGACCTTACCAGCAGTATTGATAAAAACTTTACCTCAGTGTTTTATTGTGTTTCTTCCTCTGCTTTGGCGTGGTCCTCAATGTCATTCACGCTTGGTCCCGTCCTCTGGGTATGAAATGAATAAAATGAATAATGTGGTCACTACAAGTACTCATAAACAAACAAAATAAAAGTAAACTCTATATACTGTTCTAGTGTAAGTGTGCACGTTCTGGGAGGAGTCAGTGTTCGTTCGTGAGTGACGAGAAGATGGCCGCTCTACCGCTGACTGATATTGTGACCTGTTTTTCTTTTCTTTAAGTTGTGATGTCTGTCGGCGTGTTGCCTTTTACTTTGGTTTATTGTCTCTCTCATGTATGAAAAGAGTGCTTCATTTCAAAACCAAATCCATAAAGGTTCGTGTGATGAGTGATCCGCCTCGTTTCCTTAATTTGTTCATCTGGGCAGAGCTTAAACCACTCTGACAGTCATTACAACTTGTGAAAAAGTATTCTGAAAATAGAAACAAGCGTGCTAAAAAAATTGATAAGAAGAAAAGAAAGAAGACATAAAGTGAAATGCAGTACATCTGTTGTTCCTTATTCCAGATGAGCTTTTCAAAAAATCTTTTCTATACATGTTTTCATTTAATTGTAATATAAATAACAATAATTGTGATCCACTAATGACCAGCTATTATTTAATACCATACAATATCACAGGACTAAAATATGGTGATTTATTTTAATTGATACATTTTACACTTCAACTGTTTGGTCACTTTTGATTCTGACCTATAGGCTATAAGGAATCATTGTGAGGGTTAACCACAAGGAATTATATTAATGGTGATAAAGTTATTAATTTTAATCCATCACTCCCCAAGCACAAAATACTACTGTAAATGACATCGCAGTAGTTAGTATTCAATGCATCATGTCACATTATGCAATAATATTGACCAAAAATCGCAGCAAATATAGTGAAACTTAATATAGTTTATAAATTCAAACTGACTGACAGTGCGTGAAGTTGAGGCACGCGGTCAGCTTTCGGAAAATCACATCTACACTGCACAAGGAGTTCTTTACATACATCGTATCTGCACACTGTCATTTATGATGAAAGAATGTCAGTAACGATTATCTCACCGGTGACGCGAGTGATTGTACTCCTCAACACAACACAACACAACAGAACGTTGTGCTTGAGCATTACATGCGTAAATGCGTCTGATTGGACGTTGCGTGCCTAAACGCAGTGTGAGGGCCTGGGATTGGACATTTTACTCATCAGCTCTGCGATGGGTTCCAAACGCTTGATCAATGATGCAATAAGCGTGTTCAAAGCATTCCATTTGAAATGAACTGATTTCACGCCTCTTTTTCTGTACATCCATATTCATGGATGCGAGTCAACTTCTCTAAACGTATTAAAGTATTATACGTCAACCATATAAACTACCATCCTGCATGCTGTAGCTTAAAGTAAAAGCACCAAAATCAATGTGCTCCTCCCGTAGGCTAGCACATGAGCTATATGACGCAAAGGAGATAACAAAATGACAAGTAATACCTTTTATCAAACACAAAATTTCATAATCTTCGCACAAAGATATTTTATGGTGGCTAGTCACTAATCACAATGTCAAACATCTTTATCAGTATCTTTCCAGAGATAGAGGCAGCTTCAGTGTCAACAAAGCCAATATAAACTCCACCTCAAATCAAAATATGAATAATATTTAAGTTTATAGAAATATATTTATAACATTTAATTGAAATGCAGAGCTACACTGCATTATAAAAAATTATAGAGCGCGCCCGATCGTGACGTAGTTTTACGACAGCCACCATTTTGGGGGACAACTTCTAATCAATGTCATGGGGGAAGCGACGTTAAAGCCAGTGTTATCGCAGAAAAAAAAAGTTTTATGTAAATTTAGGGAGGAAATTGAGCGTAAGAGTCAAACTAAATATAGAAATGGACTTGAGAATTTTGAAAGAGACAGGTACGAGGCAAAAATAGCGTTAATAAAGGGACAGGATCCGTATGAAATTGTGACCTGGTCTCCGGACGTCAATCTTCTACCGAACACAACATACATTAATGTTCTCAGCTATCTGGTTTTCACCCCAAGTCCTTATACAGCCAAAGATCTTCATTGTTACAAAGGACTTGACGCTCACAATCAGCTAGTGTGTGGCTGGGTGCGAGAAGTGGCGTCCTGTGTCATCAATGACATTTTCATCCCCAAAAAGGGTTTTAACTCAGTTATATCTTCTTTTCAGGTGGCCACAGTTTTTCTGGATTCAGTCTGTCTCAGTTTTTTCTGCTTCTTCATGTAATCAAAGACTGGATGATGGTGAGATCAAACTCCAGCTGTTGTCAGAATCCTTTTGCATACAAAAATCTGATCGGATTATTACAATTAATGGCAAAAATGAATATTTGGAAATGTAAACTGATAGTTCCTCCTGACACAATACAGCAAAATATATAAATAGCTGGCTTAAAACCTTTTTTTGGTGTGGAAATACTAACGTGCTTAAGGCACGTTTTATATATATATATATACAAACATGGACAAAACTGTTGGTACTCTACGGTCAATGAACAAAAAACTCACAGTGGTCACAGAAAACACTTTAATATGACAAAAGTAATAATAAAATAAAAATTATATTAATGTTAACCAATGAAAGTCAGACATTGCTTTTCAACCATGCTTCTACAAAATTATTTGTAAAAAATGAACTCATTGAACAGGCCTAGACAAAATTGATGGTACCCCTAACTTAATATTTTGATGCAGAACCTTTATCAGTCACTGCAATCAAATGATTCCTGTAACTGTCAATGAGATTTCTGCACCTCTCAACGGGTATTTTGGCCCACTCCTCATAAGCAAACTGCTCCAGTTGTTTCCGGCTTGAAGAGTGTCTTTTCCAGACGGCATGTTTCAGCTCCTTCCAAAGAAGCTCAATAGGATTGAGGTCAGGACTCATAGAAGGCCACTTTAAAATGTTTTCCTCTTTGACAATCCTGGGTGTTTTTAGCTGTGTTTTGCTGTTTTTAGCTGTGTTTTTAGCATTGTCCTGTTGCAAGACCCATGACCTGCGACTGATACCAAGCTTTCTGACACTGGCCAGCACATTTATCTCTAGAATCCCTTGTTAGTCTTCAGATTTCATTGTACCCTGCACAGATTCAAGACACCCCATGTCCAAGTTCCATTTTTGTCTCATCTGTCCATAGGACATTATCCCAGAAGCTTTGTGGCTTGTCTCCCATGTAGTCCACTATGGCTCAAACAACAACAGATGATGCGATCTGACACTGATGTTCCTTGAGCATGGAGTTCACCTTGGATCTCTTTAGAAATCTTTCTGGGCTCTTTTGTTACCATTTGGATTATCCGTCTCTGATTTGTCGTAAATTATCCTCCTGCGCCACGTCCAGGGATGTTGACTACAGTCCCATGTGCCTTAAATTTCTGAATATGTGCAACTGTAGTCACAGGAACTTCAAGCTGCTTAGAGATGGTTTTATATCCCTTTATCATGCTTGTCCATAACACTCATTTAATTTCCTTAGACAACTCTTTCCTTCACTTGCCCTGGCCCATGCTGAGCATAGTACTCACCATCTCCAGACAACACAGTGACCTCCTGAAGCCCTATAAATAGGCCCACTTATTGATTACAAGATTGTACACACCTGTGATGCTAATTAGTAGACACACCTTGAATTAATATGTTTCTTTAGTCACATTGTTTACAGTCTTTTCTAGGGGTACCATCATTTTTGTCTAGGCCTGTTCCATGAGTTTATTTTTATAAATAATTGTTGAAGCATGGTTGAAGAAAAATGTCTGACTGAAGTCTGACATATGAATGTTAACTAGTTACCAACAATTTTGTCCAAGTGTTTAAATGTGTGTGTGTGTGTGTGTGTGTGTATATATATAAACTCAGCAAAAAAAGAAACGTCCTCTGACTTTCAACTGTTTTTACTTTCAGTAAACTTAACGTGTGTAAATATTTGTATGAACACTAAAAGAGTCAACACCATAAGACAAACTAAAAATGTTTCACAGACATGTGACTAACCGAAATAGAATAATGTGTCCCTGAATGAAGGGAGGCTCAAAATCAAAAGTACCAGTCAGTATCTGGTGTGGCCACCAGCTTCTTGAAGTACTCCAGTGCATCTCCATGGACTGGACCAGATTTGTCACTTCTTGATGTTACCCCACTCTTCCACCAAGGCACTTGAAAGTTTCTGAACATTTCTAGGAGGAATGGCCCTAGCCCCCCTCCTGCGATCCAACAGGTCCAAGACGTGCTCAATGGGATTGAGATCCGGGCTCTTCGCTGGCCATGGCAGAACACTGACATTGCTGTTATGCAGAAACTCACACACAGAACGAGCAGTATGGCTGGTGGCATTGTCCTGCTTGAGGATCATGTCCGGATGAGCATGTGTAAAGGGTACCACAAGAGGGAGGAGGATGTCTTCCCTGTATCGCCTATTGCGGACAGTCTGAGCACTGATGGAGGGATTGGGTGTTCCTGGTGTGAATCGGGCAGTTGTTGTGGCCATCCTGTACCTGTCACGCAGGTGTGATATTCAGATATACCGATCCTTGGCAAGTGTTGTTACACGTGGTCTTCCACTGCGACGATGATCAGCTGTCCTTTCTGTCTACCTGTGGCGCTGTCTTAGGCACAGTGCGGACATGGCAATTTATTGCCCTGGCCACATCAGCAGTCCTCATGCCTCCCTGCCGCATGCCTAACGCACATTCATGCAGATGAGCAGGGACCCTGGGCATCTTTCTTTGGGTGTTTTTCACAGTCGGTAGACAAGTCTCTTTAGTGTCCTGCGTTTTTAGAACTGTGACCTTAAATGCGACTCTCTGTAAGCTGTTAAGGTCTTAACGACCATTCCACAGGTGCATGTTAATTAATTGATTATGTTTAATTTAACATGCATGGAAAACATTGTTTAAACCCTTTACAATTAAGATCTGTAAAGTTATTTGGATTTTTTCAACATTATTGTTGAAATACACAGTCCTGAAAAAGGGACGTTTCTTTTTTTGCTGAGTTTATATAATATTATATAATTTAACGGCACAAATGTTAGTATTGCACAGTAATGAATAACATTTGTTTTCATGTTTGTAAATATGATAGAGCTAAAACAGTAAAGAGAAAATGTTCAATGAAGTTTAAATTATATTGAATACTATACTAATATATAGTTAATCCAATACTATATGACTGTGCTACTTTTTTAATAAAGATTTCAGGTGAAATTGCACATCTGGTTTTGTCTTTATTGAACATGACATAATGGCAGATTAAAAATACTTTCTTATTTCTGAGAAGATACGGGTATATATTCACAAATGTTTCTCTCATTAAGATGGTTAGAGGTTTACTAAAATAAACTTTACATTTAAATAAGCTTTATAAACTTAGCAAAATCGTGCCAGGCCTACCAGTTTGCATTTGTACAAAAAAGTACTTATCTTTTAATTGTGCAGCAATTGAGCAATGTTGAGCTATGTACAATATTTAACTAAACGATTAAAGACTCCATCTTCATTTCTTAAGAGAGAATCATTGAGACAATTGTTGATGGAATTTATGTGCATTTATATATGAAATTTGGGCGGGTTTTTCGTAAAAAACCAGCCCAAGTTTTATCAACCAGTGCAACCAATGCATTTTTCCTGTCAGACGTGACCAACGGGATCGCAATCTGGCAACACTGTGTGTCTCCCTTTCACTTCCGCGATTGCGGTCATGATTGGCGAATTATCGTTGGCTGTTCACATGTCACGCATAACCCAATTTTTGCAAATACAAATATATAGTTTATTGTGTAAGGCAAATATCAATAATGACTTAGAGAACGTGACTTTTACGTGGCTTTTAATCATAATACCGAAATACTACACTGGGACTCTTATTTTTTCTGACTCATTCCATTTCTGATGTGGGACATAAAAGTGTTACTTAAACATTGTCATAATTCATCTGTACTTCATAAGATCACGTGTGTGCGTGTGCGTTTTGCGAGTTTTGCCACTTCAAGCAACGATCACACTTTCTTCAGGAAATGTGCATTCTAGAGTCTAGCCCTAAACAGAGTAGATAAATTAGCGGAATACCTGTGTTTACGCGAACAGTAGAGAGGAACATTTTATGTCAACCAGTTTGGAGACCTAAATTGATAAGATTCATTCATGTTGAAGAGACAAAAAAAAAAAAATCTTCCATGATTCAGAGGGATCATACTGGACAACACACTAAACATTGAAATTAAAATAACATAAAATCACTAATATAGCTACCAGGTTGCTACAGAGGATTGATCAACGACTCTTTTGCCAGATATAACTCTTTAAAGATAGATCCTGTGCTGCATTGGCACATCCAAATATCTTAGCGCTTTAATGCTCTTATTTACAGGAAGAAAAAAGGACGTCTTCCATATGGTTGCATTGGCAACGTCTGTTCATTGAACAACAAAACTAAATCATTAATTGATGATATATAAAACAAAACATGTTTAGATTACATGAAAGATCTAATTTAAGCCATTGAAGTATGCATATTTAACATTATATTACTATAACTTACTATATACCGCAAAAAAGACTAACTAATTCCTTTGTGCATAAAGAAAATGGAGTGAAAAGTACTGTTGTATTGCAAGACATGCGCTATGCGCTTATGTGAAATTGCACACACCATAGACCAGGGGTGCCCAAACTTTTTCCTATGAAGGGCCAAAAATCAAACTTGATTGAGAGCCGTGGGCCAAAAGTAAATTTTGCATCATAAATCAAATTGTATTACATTAAAGTTGCTATGGGTTTAATTATTTCATAATATTTAAAATAAATATAAAACAACTTTAATCTCAAGTTCAAGTTTTATTTGTCACATACAAATCATACACGGTACAACATGTAGTGAAATGCTTTGACGCTGACCAATAGTTCGTTTTAAGGGAGGGGAAGGGAGAGCTATGGAGAGATTGTACAGAGGGAGGGAGAATGTACAGGTTACAGTATACTTAGTGTATACATAGTGCCGTAGATACTATGTATATACAGTTATGTACATAACATTATTGTACAATATAATGCAGTATAATGATTCACTAATGCAGTTTTATTTGTAAAGCTTTGCATTTTAATGAACAATTTAAATGGGCAACAATCCCCAAGTGTTCAATGTACAATACAGTTCAGTGCCAAATACACAATCATTAATAAAACCATATAGTTGCAATGTCAGTGACCTAATGAGAGATATGAAGCTGGTCCTTATTTTTCAGAAGATTGGTCTGTAGCTGACTAACAGACAAAGACAAGATATTATGTAGGTGAGAGTCAGTTATTTGGCTTCTTAGTTTACTCTTGTTCAAGTTCATCAGACTGAAAGTCTGCTCGCAGAGGTAGATACAGTAATCCCTCGCCACTTCGCGGCCTCAGCACATCGCGGATTTTTCAAAAATATTCATCAAAAAATAAAAGTTAAAAAATACCCCCATGTACAGCCGTATTGCTGAAAGCAGCGTTGTTTCCTCGTGACGAGAGAGAAACGGTTTCCCAGGATGCCAGACAAAGAGAGAAACTATCTCAGAGGCTTTGAACGGCACTCAGACAAGACACGTGATTGGTTCCCAGCGCGAGCTCGACCAATGAGAGCACGAGTGGATGTATCCCATGAGCTGATTGGCTGATCCTACTTCGCTGATTTTCACCTATCGCAATAGTTCCAGTCCATATAAACCGCAATAAACGAGGGATTCACTGTACTGCCAAACAGAGACCGCATCAGTGATGATGAAGGACGCTGCAGCGCTCTGTTCAGATCGAAGTCCAGCAAGCAGCTCGTGAGCCTGCTGTTTCGCGTCTCGCCGCTGTCCTTTGAGAAAGCTGCACAATGTTTTGTTTCATAATGACGACGGATATTATACTCTTTTAAAACAGCAACAGACTGTTTGCAAACTAGACATATTGCCTTTGATTTGACTTCTGTGAATAAAAACTCATCTTCCCCAGCTTTTAAAAAAAATATCTCTTGACTGTGTGCCACTGCCTTGATTTCACCTTTCAAATCAAAGGTGGCCGCTAGTTTGGTCACCTCTGTCATAGACGATCTAAATTAATCCACTGTGCACTGATAAAGAACAGTCGTGCTGTTCTTTCTAATTGCAATGCTTATACAACTAACTCATTCCCAATTGCACTCATGCTGCTGTAACAAAGGATTTGCGCTTTGTGATATCGCACACAAGCTTTCTTACTGCAATGCTTATGTTAAATAACATTGTCATCTGCATATGTAACAATACTTTACACGTAAAGTATGCGCTGTTTCATTGCATTTGAGTTATTGCGTCGAACAATTGCGCATGTGTGTTTTGTTGGACTTTTACATCAATTCCTCAAGAATTGTGAAAACCTGAGATTGATTTGACAAAGAGACATTAATAGCAACATAGATAAGGACACGTGGAGAAGAATTGTGTCCAACAGTGGAAGATACATTAAAGAGGCAAGAGGTAAATTGATCCAATACAAGGTATTACACAGGTATTATTATACACCTGCCCGACTTGCCAGAATGGGTTGTCTGAATGAAAATGAGAGTTGGAAATGTAAGATAGAAACGGGCACATACAGACATGCGTTGTGGCACTGTACAAAGATACAACCCTTCTGGATAACCATGTTGAAATTTCTTGAAAGATGTTTGGGAACTGACCTTCCTTCCATTGTCATCAAGGCTATGTCTTTTAAGAGACAAATCTGAGATCCCTCATATAAAAAATAATGAGTTCTCCCTTTTTAATGTGGGGGTATACTCACAGCAGTAAGACTGATACTTCGGTTTGGGAAAGAGATGCAATGTCCTACTTTTAAAATGTGGATTGAATTTATGAAAATGCATCATATGAAAAAATGTTAGCTAAAGTAAATGGAAACCAAACAGATGTTGACATGTGGGACAGTTTTGTTCAGACTGTGGCCTCAGGACTTTGCTGATATTGCGTCCATTCTTGTACTGTGAATTGTTTACCCTCTTTTATATTACAATGGTTATTTATTTTTTTATTTTATTTTTTTTGGTCAGTTCTTTGTTTGTAAATGATTACCATTTCATTTTATGCTTACATTGTTTTTGTATTGTTCTTACTGGTATGTTATGAGGAAAACCAATTTAAAAAACTTATTTGAAAAAAAAAAATATATATATATATATATATATATATATATATATATATATATATATATATATATATATATATTATGATTCATCACTTTAATTGCTGGTTTGCCTTCTCACAAAAGTCTGTGAAAGATGACCCAGAGCAAAGATGAGATTCCCGGGCCAGTTAACCCAGGCCATTTGCCTGTCAGATGTCCCAGACTCTTCTCTTGAGGAAAGGTGGCTCTATTCCAGTTTGCTTCTTTATAATTTTTTTATAATGCAGTGTAGCTCTGCATTTCAATTAAATGTTATAAATATATTTATATAAGCTTAAATATTATTCATATTTTGATTTGAGGTTGAGTTTATATTGGCTTTGTTGACACTGAAGCTGCCTCTATCACTGGAAAGATACTGATAAAGATGTTTCACATTGTGATTAGTGACTAGCCACCATAAAATATCTTTGTGTGAAGATTATGAAATTTTGTGTTTGATAAAAGGTATTACTTGTCATTTTGTTATCGCCTTTGCGTCATATAGCTCATGTGCTACGTGAGGAGCACATTGATTTTGGTGCTTTTACTTTAAGCTACAGCATGCAGGATGGTAGTTTATATGGTTGATGCATAATACTTTAATACGTTTAGGGAAGCTGACTCGCATCCATTAATGTGTATTTACAGATAAAAGACGTGAAATCGGTTTATTTCAAATGGAAGGCTTTGAACACGCTTGTTGCATCGTTGATCAAGCGTTTGGAACCCATTACAGAGCTGATGAGTAAAATGTCCAATCCCAGGCCCTCACACTGCGTTTAGGCACGCAACGTCCAATCAGACGCGTTTACGCATGTAATGCTCAAGCACAGCAACGTTATGTTGTGTTGTGTTGAGGAGTACAATCACTCGCGTCACCGGTGAGATAATCGTTACTGACGTTCTTTCATCATAAATGACAGTGTGCAGATACGATGTATGTAAGGAACTCCTTGTGCAGTGTAGACATAATTTTAACGACTACCTGTGATTTTCCGAACGCTGACCGCGTGCCTCAACTTCACGCGCTGTCAGTCAGTTTGAATTTATAAACTATATTAAGTTTCATTATATTTGCTGCGATTTTTGGTCAATATTAATGCATAATGTGACATGATGCATTGAATACTAACTACTGCAATGTCATTTACAGTAGTATTTTGTGCTTGGGGAGTGATGGATTAAAATGAATAACTTTATCACCATTAATATAATTCCTTGTGGTTAACCCTCACAATGATTCCTTATAGCCTATAGGTCAGAATCAAAAGTGACCAAACAGTTGAAGTTTAAAATGTATCAATTAAAATAAATCACCATATTTTAGTTCTGTGATGGTATTAAATATGGTATTAAATAATAGTTGGTCATTAGTGGATCACAATTATTGCACATTGTTATTTATATTACAATTAAATGAAAACATGTATAGACAGGGATTTTTTGAAAAGCTCATGTGGAATAAGGAACAACAGATATACTGCATTTCACTTTACGTCTTGTTCTTTGTAGATTGTTTTTTAGATTTTCGCCAGTCTTCTTTTCTTCTAATAATTTTTTTTAGCACGCTTGTTTCTATTTTCAGAATACTGGTTCACAAGTGCACTCGTATTTAAAGCACCATCCAATGCTAAGTGTTTAAAGATTTAGATTCAAGAATTGTATGACAGTGCACATCATAAGCACATTTGCAGGAAAATAATAGCTATTAATCTAGCTGTTAATCTAGCTGGACAATTGAAGTCAGAATGTCTGAGAAGATCAAGTTTGTTACAACCCTGATGACAAGCTGGATACCAGCATTTCTTGGGGTCATGTCTTTCTGTAATACTTAGTTGTGAGTTTACTTTTATTCTGTTTGTTTATAAGTACTTGTAGTGACCACATTATTCATTTTATTCATTTCATACCCAGAGGACGGGACCAAGCGTGAATGACATTGAGGACCACGCCAAAGCAGAGGAAGAAACACAATAAAACACTGAGGTAAAGCTTTTATCAATACTGCTGGTAAGGTCTAGTGTTTCAGTGCTTTTTATCATACAATGTTTGTTCAGAGGAATGTACTTTGATGCGGAAGCTTAGATTTTAAAGCGTATGAAGTGAGAGAACAAAAATGTCTCTTACAAGACATACATCTGACCTGAAATGTTATGCTCCATAAGTCTTCCAAAATCAAAACAATTCAAATAAATTCCCTAACAATACAATATCTGTTTTGTCTGCTTTAGCCTGCATGCTTTCAGACCCAGTGGCTAGATGGCGGGAGATGCTTCATTACACCACCGTTTACATCTATTCGTTGGATTGTCAAATAATTTATCTTTTACTTTTATTCATAAAAATACTGTACTGTGCGACAGGCTTAGGCACGTTTATATTTTCATCCCCAAAAAGGGTTTTAACTCAGTTATATCTTCTTTTCAGGTGGCCACAGTTTTTCTGGATTCAGTCTGTCTCAGTTTTTTCTGCTTCTTTATGTAATCAAAGACTGGATGATGGTGATATCAAACTCCAGCTGTTGTCAGAATCCTTGTGCATACAAAAATCTGATCGGATTATTACAATTAATGGCAAAATGAATATTTGGAAATGTAAACTTATAGTTCCTCCTGACACAGTACAGCAAAATTTATAAATAACTGGCTTAAAACCTTTGTTTTTGGTGTGGAAATACTAACATTCTTAAGGCACGTTTTATATATATATATATATATATATATATATATATATACACAAACATGGACAAAACTGTTGGTACCCAACAGTCAATGAACAAAAAACTCACAGTGGTCACAGAAAACACTTTAATATGACAAAAGTAATAATAAAATAAAAATTTTATGAAAGTTAACCAATGAAAGTCAGACATTGCTTTTCAACCATGCTTCTACGGAATTATTTGTAAAAAATGAACTCATTGAACAGGCCCAGACAAAATTGATGGTATCCCTAACTTAATATTTTGTTGCAGAACCTTTATCAGTCACTGCAGTCAAACGATTCCTGTAACTGTCAATGAGATTTCTGCACCTCTCAACGGGTATTTTTGCCCACTCCTCATAAGCAAACTGATCCAGTTGTTTCCGGCTTGAAGGATGTCTTTTCCAGACAGCATGTTTCAGCTCTTTCCAAAGAAGCTCAATAGGATTGAGGTCAGGACTCATAGAAGGCCACTTTAAAATGGTTTCCTCTTTGCCATTCCTGAGTGTTTTTAGCTGTGTGTTTTGCGTCACTGTCCTGTTGCAAGACCCATGACCTGCGACTGAGACCAAGCTTTCTGACACTGGCCAGCACATTTTTCTCTAGAATCCCTTGATAGTCTTCAGATTTCATTGTACCCTGCACAGATTCAAGACACCCCGTGTCCAAGTTCCATTTTTGTCTCATCTGTCCATAGGACATTATCCCAGAAGCTTTGTGGTTTGTCTCCCATGTAGTCCACTATGGCTCAAACAATGACAGATGATGCGATCTGACACTGATGTTCCTTGAGCATGGAGTTCACCTTGGATCTCTTTAGAAATCTTTCTGGGCTCTTTTGTTACCATTTGGATTATCCGTCTCTGATTTGTCGTAAATTATCCTCCTGCAGCCACGTCCAGGGATGTTGACTACAGTCTCATGGATCTTAAATTTCTGAATATGTGCAACTGTAGTCACATGAACTTCAAGCTGCTTGGAGCATAGGCGGAGTTTGGACCAATTTAGAGCCAATTAATGCCTGCCTTGAGCGTTGAATATTTTTTTGTTATTACAGAATTCATATTTTCTCGTTTTGTTTGTCTTATCTTATTAGTTCTCATGTATAGAATGAGTAAGATATGGCTAATAAATTTTTTATTACTGTAGCTTTATTACATTCTCCCGCGATTTGCGAATCTCAAAGTATCGCGGTACTTGAGTGGACGCTCTTCTCGTTCTGTTTTACGCGCTGAATAAACAAACTGGACATTCGTCGTTTTTTTTAAATAAATCCACTACTAAAAGTGTCAAATCTATCAGAGGAGAAGACAGTGGACATCTACGCATCTCGGAAAAAGAGGCGGCTTCTTCTGCATTAGGTAAGATATTGTAATGTCTGAAGTAGTTCTATGACAGGTCAAGGGAGGCTGTTTATGAACTTTAATCGGAAAGAACAAAAACACACTGTAACAAGCGCACACGTCTATTAAACACACTCGCTTTTTTCGCCGCACTTCTGAACTCCCCGTGTTAACCCTATCACTGCCGATGCAAAACACAACAGCAACTATAAAGAGTCTGTTCTATTCGCTATTCTTTGTATAAAGCAGTGGTTCTCAAATAGTGGGGCGCACGTTACCCTGGGGTACACGCTTTTTTGCCAGGGAGTAGGTTTTCTTGCACTTAACAAGAGCAGCATATATGAAGTTACCGTCCCCTCATCCTTTGACATGTAGCCTACGATCACAGTTCATATGTGTCACGTGATCAACCACTAAATTCACACGTGTTTTCACGCGATATCTGGCACTGATCCAAAAATAGAAGCGCTCAAAGCTTGTCATTTATCACAATAATTCAGTGTTTTCAACCACATAAGATTTCTTTTAGGTTTCAACAAGTTGGTGACTATTTTGATTTGAATTATCTATTATACAACGCTTTTTGTGACTGCGGTATGTCACAAGCATGACGCGTTGCCATGGAAACAATAAGGCGAAAGTTCCAAAAAAATCTTTTACCTCTTCCTAGGGGGGCGTGACAGAAAATAATTGAGAAGCACTGGTATAAAGTCATTGTTCATTGTAAATGTATTTTATATGTAGAATGAATGATATATAAATATGATATAAAAAAAATCTGAGCTCGTAGTCTGCTGGTCTGGTAGGTGCCCCCCCAAGCACAAAAGTGAAACTCCGCCTATGGCTTGGAGATGGTTTTATATCCCTTTAGCATAGTGATGTTACGCATGACACTGAAGCTTCGATGCGCGTGTCGCTCATGTGACACAATTTGAAATGAAGCGCTGTATCGGGGTGTGTATTGGTTTCCCCAAGTCACTTGATCGATGACAAATGAAGCCTCACTTTCTGTCCAATCACGTGCGCGTTTCACTTTGCGTGTCAGAAGCTTCAAACCCCCAGATCTTACTTGTCCTTGTTGACTCAGTCTGTTTGATGGTTTTGTGAGGAGAGTCAATATATGTAATATATAGAATCAATACATTACACACACACACATATATATATATATATATATATATATATATATATATATATATATATATATATATATATATATATATATATATACACACTGTATATGTATATCATGTTTTCTTTTTAAACTTTTGTATTGTATATTGTTGTTTTGATTTTTCAATTTGTATTCTTTTGATCACTTTTCTTACCTTTTTTCGCCTGACTACTACCCCCACTTTCACTTTCACTTGACGCAGAGCTTTTAACGAAATACCTGTCGAGGGAAATCTGCTTCTCCTTTATCCACAGCAACAGAAGCCTCTTCATCTCATAATTTATTTTCGAACATGACTTCGATATAATCGTCATGCACTTGGAAGGATTTACATTATTGATAACATCCTTCTGCTTTAGGATGATATCGTGGATGTACTGCGATCATAGGCGAGAGATAGATCTCTCACGCGGACACACGCTCATAATGATCCTATCACACAATGTCCTTATTTTGTGTGTGTGTGTGTGTCTGTGTGTGTGTGTGAGAGAGAGAGAGAGAGAGAGAGAGAGAGAGAGAGAGAGAGAGAGAGAGAGAGAGAGAAAGCCTACGTTAGATCTTATTGAATCATATAAATTCATATTATATTTTATTGTCACACTTTATGGGTATTTTTTTTCTGGATACATTAAACACAAACATATAAAGCTTTTATTTGTACACATAGCATTGAAACGATGGAGTGTGTTGTGCTTCATCTGACAGAGCTTATTTCACAGGCTTCTGCCTGCTTTATTTAAAAAAAGCACCAAATGGCACTGTTCTCGACTCTCGCGAACCTTTTCCCGAAACAGTCAGGGTAAAGCATCGCTGCTTCATGAATAATGAGGCGTCATTTCCACTAGTGTTACGCATGACACTGAAGCTTCGATGTGCGTATCGCGCATGTGACACAATTTGAAATGAAGCGCTGTATCGGGGTGTATTGGTTTCCCCAAGTCACGTGATCGATGACAAATGAAGCCTCACTTTCTGTCCAATCACGTATGCGTTTCACTTTGCGTGTCAGAAGGTTCAAACGCCCAGATCTTACTTAACGAGTCCTTGTTGACTCAGTTTGGTTGAGGGTTGTGTGAGGAGAGAGCTGTACTTTGAAAGTCTAAATTTTAGAGCAATGGCAACAGGGCAAAAAAGAAAGACTTCCCCTATCTGGGAATATTTTGAGCTTATAGCTTCCAATGTATGTATGCTTTTCTAAAAAAAAGAAGGGGATTGAATATATATATATATGTGTGTATGTATGTATTTTATTCTTGTATTTAATTTCTTATTTTCATCTAACATTTTTCAGAAGCTGAGATGCTTGGTGTGTGACAAGGAGCTTGTGTATGGAAACAGCACATCATCCATGCTGAGGCATTTCAGAGCTTTGCATGACATTGCACAGCCCCAGAACAATCCTACAAGCACACAAAGTAGGACTGTGGCTTAATGATTTTTATTAATAATTGTGAATGCATCATCATGATTTTAATTAATATATGTATGCTATGAACTTCTTTCACTATAGCATCTCGCAAGCAAATAGTTGATGAGGCATTGGTCAACATGGTCATAAAAGACTCTCAGCCATTTACTGTGGTTGAAGATGAGGGTTTCAGGGGCCTCATCCATGCCCTTGATCCTTTCTATGTCATCCCAACCAGACAGGTGAGTGTAGCAGAGTTCGATTTTGATGTATAATGTTTATAATATATAATCAAAGACAAAGTGAAATGTGTTGTCACCGATGCAGCAGCAAACATGATTGCTTGTGCAAGGATTCTGCAAGTGAGACATACAGTTTGCATTGCACATGCACTGAACACCATGGTTAAAAAGTCTTTTGATCAGGTACCAGCTCTGTGTGACATCCGGAATAAAGCAAAAAAAGTGGTCACCTATTTTCGAAGCAGCACCTCTGCCAGAGAAATGTTGACACAGGTGCAGCAAGAGATGAACAGGCCAGTTCTTAAACTGGTGAATGAAGTGGAAACACGCTGGAACAGCACCTTACACATGCTTCAACGTCTGTATGACGAAAGGCAAACTGTGGGAGCATCCCTCACCTCACTTAAAACGGATATAACAGCACTTCATGCACAGGACTACGAAGACATACAGCAAATTCTGTGTGTTCTTGGCCCATTTCACCTGGCCACTGTAGAGCTGTCCCAGGAAAAATGAGTGTCTGGCTCCAAAGTGATTCCTTTGCTAAAAATGATTCACCATACATTACAGACTGAGCAAATTGGGTATTTATTTGTATTTTATTTACAATACTCATTAGCAATTGTTGTTTTTTTGTTGTTGTTTTTTCTGCACAGTGTAAATAACTTTTTATTTCATAGGTTAACCATGGACATCACAAAGGAGTTAACTGAAAACCTCATCAGGCGTCTCAGAGAACACATATGGAACATGGAGTCGCTCAGCATAATGACCCTGACAACTCTGCTGGACCCTAGGTTTAAAACCTTGGGTTTCCTCAACCAAACTAAAATGACAGAGGCTGTGAAACGGCTAAAAGCAGAATGTGCCAATGTCATCACGGCCGAAGAAGAAACAACATCCACATCAGCAAGCACTCAGTCAACAGAAGAACCATCATCAAGCCAACAGCCCACAACAAGCTCAAGTATTTATTTATTATTATTGAATTTTATAATTGTTGACCGTTGATGTGTGTTATATTCAGTCAGTTCCCAACTACATATTTTTCTTCTCACACTTCTTAGGTGGAAACCTTTGGCTCCTGTTGGACAGTGCTGTAGACCAGCACAAGCAAACCTCAAATACCACTTCTGATGCGATCGTTGAAGTGGATCGATATCTTACAGAGGCAAACATACAAAGAGCTGAAGACCCGCTTGAGTACTGGAGAATGCAGAAACATGTCTTCCCCCATCTGTACACATTGGCATTACAGTTTCTTTGTACCCCGGCCTCCTCTGTACCATGTGAAAGAGTGTTCTCCAAGGCTGGGGAAGTGCTGTCTAAGAGGAGAAATAGACTCAATCCCAACACTGTGAAACAGCTTTTATTTCTTAATAAAAATAATTAAAACCTTTATTACCTTACTGTCATTCCTACAGTTACACAAGCACTATCACTGCCAAGTGTCATAAGCACAATTAATTACAGATGATCTTATCACACAATGTCCTTATTTTGTGTGTGTGTGTGTGAGAGAGAGAGAGAGAGAGAGAGAGAGTAAGCCTACTTTAGATCTTATTGAATCATATAAATTCATATTATATTTTATTGTCACACTTTATGGGTAAATTATTATTGTTTTTCTGGATACATTAAACACAAACATATACAGCTTTTATTTGTACATAGCATTGAAACGATGGAGTGTGTTATGGTTGCTTCATCTGACAGAGCTTCTTTCACAGGCTTCTGCCTGCTTTATTTTAAATAAGCACCAGATGACGCTGTTCATGACACTCACAAAGCCTCGAATCTTTTCCCGAAACAGTCAGGGTGAAGCCTCAGTGCTTCATGAAGCCTCATTTCCACATCCCTACTTTAGCATGCTTGTCCATAACACTCATTTAATTTCCTTAGACAACTCTTTCCTTCATTTGCCATGCCACATGCTGAGCATAGTACTCACCATCTCCAGACAACACAGTGACTTCCTGAAGCCCTATAAATAGGCCCACTGATTGATTACAAGATTGTATACACCTGTGATGCTAATTAGTAGACGCACCTTGAATTAACATGTGTCTTTAGTCACATTGTTTACAGTCTTTTCTAGGGGTACCATCATTTTTGTCTAGGTATGTTCCATGAGTTTATTTTTATAAATAATTGTTGAAGCATGGTTGAAGAGCAATGTCTGACTGAAGTCTGACATGTGAATGTTAACTAGTTACCAACAATTTTGTCCAAGTGTATATATATATATATATATATATATATATATATATATATATATATATATATATATATGCATGTGTGTGTGTGTGTGTATATATATATATAATATTATATAATTTAACGGCACAAATGTTAGTATGGCACAGTAATGAATAACATTGTTTTCATGTTTGTAAATATGATAGAGAAAAAAACAGTAAAGAGAACATTTTCAATGAAGTTAAAATTATATTGAATACTATACTAATATATTAGTTAATCCAATACTATATGACTGTGCTACTTTTTTAATAAAGATTTAAGGTGATTTTGCACATCTGGTTTTGTCTTTATTGAACATGACTTAATGGCAGATTAAAAATACTTTCTTACTTCTGAGAAGATATGGGTATATATTCACAAATGTTTCTTTCATTAAGATGGTTAGAGGTTTACTAAAATAAACTTTATATTTAAATAAGCTTTATAAACTTAGCAAAATCGTGCCAGTCCTACCAGTTTGCATTTGTACAAAAAGTACTTATCTTTTAACCGTGCTGCAGTTGAGCAATGTTGAGCTATGTACAATATTTAACTCAAAGGATTAAAGATTCCATCTTCAGTTCTTAAGAGAGAATCATTGAGACGATTGATGATGGGGGAGACAATTGTTGATGGAATTTATGTGCATTTATATATGAAATTTGGGCGGGTTTTTCATCAAAAACCAGCCCAATTTTTATCAACCAGCCCAATGCATTTTTCCGGTCGGACGTGACCAACGGGAGCGCAATCTGGCAACACTGTGTGTCTCCCTTTCACTTTCACGATTGCGGTCATGATTGGCAAATTATCATTGGCTGTTCACATGTCACGCATAACCCAATTTTTGCAAATACAAATATATAGTTTATTGTGTAAGGCAAATATCAATAATGACTTAGAGAATGTGACTTTTACGGCTTTTAATCACAATACCGAAATACTACACCGGGACTCTTATTTTGTCTGACTCATTCGATTTCTGATGTGGGACATAAAAGTGTTACTTAAACATTGTCATAATTCATCTCTACTTTATAAGATCGCGTGTGTGCGTGCATGTACGTTTTGCGAGTTTTGCCACTTCAAGCAATGATCACACTTTCTTCAGGAAATGTGCATTCTAGAGTCTAGCCCTAAACAGAGTAGATAAATTAGCAGAATACCTGTGTTTACGCAAACAGTAGAGAGGAACATTTTATGTCAACCAGTTTGGAGACCTAAATTGATAAGATTCATTCATGTTGAAGAGACAAAAAAAATCTTCCATGATTCAGTGGGATCATACTGGACACCACACTAAACATTGAAATTAAAATAACATAAAATCACTAATATAGCTACCAGGTTGCTACAGAGGATCTCTGAAATCTTTTGCCAGATATAACTCTTTAAAGATAGATCCTGTGCTGCATTGGCACATCTAAATATCTTAGCGCTTTAATGCTCTTATTTACAGGAAGAAAAAAGGACGTCTTCCATATGGTTGCATTGGCAACGTCTGTTCATTGAACAAAAAAACTAAATCATTAATTGATGATTGATGATAAAACAAAACATGTTTAGATTACATGAAAGATCTATTTAAAGCCATTATGCATTGAAGTATGCATATTCCATTGTATGTAATTAATTTGTTGCGCAGCGAAGAACAAGTCATTTAACATTATATTACTATAACTTACTATATACCGCAAAAAAGACTAACTAATTCCTTTGTTTATAAAGAAAATGGAGTGAAAAGTACTGTTGTATAGCAAGGCATGCGCTATGCGCTTATGTGAAATTGCACACACCATAGACAATCTAAATTAATCCACTGTGCACTGAAAAAGAACAGTCGTGCTCTTCTTTCTAATTGCAATGCTTATACAACTAACTCATTCCCAATTGCACTCATGCTGCTGTAACAAAGCATTTGCACTTTGTGATATCGCACACGAGCTTTCACACTGCAATGCTTATGTGCATATGTCGTATTTCATTTCATTGCGTTTGCACGAGCATTGTGCATTGAAGCTGAGCATGAACTGAGGTCTTATTTCAATTTTTGGGTTATTGCATTCATGGTGCTGTGACAAAGCATTTGCGCTTTGTGATATCGCATTTGTTACGTTGGACGTATTAATATTGTGTTTGTTAATTATTTAAGGAGTGGTGTTGGATTGTGTTCTCTTTTTCTCTCTCTCTCTTTTGTTCTTGCTAACTGTTTTCACTTGATAGGTTAATGATTACCACCTGTGTTCCATCAACCATGTGAGTTCCTCGCGTTCTGATTGGTGCTTGTCTTGTGGAAACCAGTATAAAGCTGCAAGGAAGACACTGAGGAAGCAGAGAGACAAATGTGATGCTTGAGAGTATTCTGCTCTCAAGTCCTGGAGGAGTAAGCGTGTTGTGCGCTTCTCTAGCATTATTGAGTTAATAATAATGAGTTGTAGCATTTATTGAGTTGATTTCATTAAGTTAAGCATTTTTGGGTAATGTAGGGTGGAGGATCCTTATCTTTTCTCTTGTTTATTAATTATTTAGGGAGTAAGGAAAGGTATATGTATTTTATTTTCTTTCTTTTTGTGTATAGGTAATTTAAGGTTACTTTTCCCTTAGGTAGAGGTATTTTGATTTTTCTTTTGTTTGGGTCCTCCTCCTGAGGTAATTGTTTGTTTATATTGTACTTTATTTTGTATGCTTATGTTAAACCCTATGTAAAAACAATAAACGGCACACATGCCATGTTTCTTTGAAAGTTTTATTGTTTAGTGGTTGTTGTTGCTCTGGGACTGGAGAGCTGAAGATCCTCAAAGTCTCTCTCAATTTAATTTGTTCGTCGCGCCCTATTTACCCCTAGATTAAAAGGGAGTGACGTAACAATTGGGGGCTCGTCCGTACAACAAAGTTGAACGCCAAAGCGTTGGTAAGTTAAACTTGCTCTTCTCTCTTTTTGTTGTTTGGTATGTCTTCGTATTGAGGGTAGGAGGGAAAGCATATCCTCATGTGAGACGGGAAATGGAGTTTGACTTAACAGCATTTACTCTTTCTCCTACTGTCAAGGTTTTTGAACGTTGTCGCAAAAAAGATCTATTATTAATTGCTGATTTTTTTCATATTCAAGTGGTAAGAGAGGCTACTAAACAAGTGATAAAAAAGCAGTTGTATGATAAATTAGTGGATGCTGGTGTTTTGCAAGAATGTTTGGATGATGAGAGATTTCAGGAGGGTGGGGTAGAGGCAATGCCTTTTTCAGATATTGAGATGAAGAGATCAGATGATCCCAGGTTAGAGATTCGATTGAGAGAATTAGACTTGGAGATTAAAAAACAAGAATGTGAGTCTCAAATGATTAGGCTGCGCATTATAGAAGCAGAGAGGGATTGTGAGATCCAATTGCGCAAGTTGGAACTAGAAGCGAAAACCTTAAGTAGAGGTCCGGTACCTACACCTCGTTCTCGATCATCCTCTGCTGCGGCACCGCCACTTTCACCTGTTTACTCACCGCCTTCTGCATTTGATATCAGTAAGTACGTGAAACTCGTACCTCCTTTTAGAGAAGCCGAAGTAGACGCTTATTTTATAGCCTTTGAGCGGATAGCTGGTAAGCTCAATTGGCCTAAAGATATGTGGGCTTTGTTACTTCAGTGTAGTCTAGTTGGTAAGGCACAAGAAGTTAGCTCTGCTTTAGGTCTTGAAGACTCGCTTGATTATGACGTGGTAAAAACGACAGTACTTCACGCATATGAGTTAGTCCCCGAAGCATATCGTCAGAGGTTTCGATCTCATACGAAGACATCCAAACAAACATATGTTGAGTTTGGAAGAGAGAAGAGGGCACTTTTTGAAAAGTGGTGCCTTTCTAGTAAATCGGATACTTTTGAACATCTTTGTGAGTTAATTTTACTAGAGGACTTTAAAAAGAGTGTTCCTGAAAAGGTTGTGCAACACTTAAATGAGCAGAAAGTATCAACGCTTGCAGAGGCATTGAGGTATTAGCTGATGAATTTGTGCTTACGCATTGTAGAGTTTTTTCGCAAGAGGCGTCAAATTCTAATTTTTCATCCGCTGATCGGTTTGTGGAAGAAGACTCTCCTTCTCAAAATTATTCTCGCTCGTGGAAAAGTTGCGTTCGTCCTAAAACAAATGGTCGACAGTCGACACGTCAGGGAGACAGGCGGGTTTGTTTTTACTGCCTGGATCCTGGACATTTAATTTCCGAGTGTAAGGAATGGATTAAAAAGAATGGAGCCGCGAAAACAAAAAGTGTTGCGCTCACACAAACGCTGCCAAATTTGCGAGACACTGAGAGTTCTGGTTATGAACCATTCATTTTAGATGGGCAAGTGTCAATATCTGACTCTCAGTTGGCACACGTGTCAATTTTGCGAGATACTGGTTCTTTTCAGTCATTTATACTTGAGAGTGTTTTGCCTTTTTCGGACACATCTTATACTGGGTCTGACGTATTAATACGAGGTATAGAGATGGGTTGTGTACAAGTGCCTCTACATGAAGTGGAGTTAAAATCAGATCTTGTTTCTGGCATTAAGTTGGGTGTTCGTAAACAATTGCCTGTTGACGGAGTGGACATGATTTTAGGAAATGACCTTGCAGGTGGCAAAGTTTTTTCTAGTCCGGTAGTGATGCATAAACCCATGGTTCAAAATCAGCATGACTTGGTTGTTCAGTTTCCTTCTGTTTTTTCAGCATGTGCAGTGACTCGGGCTCAAGAGAAAAAATTTAGAGATGTTATTAACCTCTCTGATATGTTTTTAGATTCTGAGTCAGAGTCAAAGTCATGTGTGGAAAGCAAAGTGACCGAGATTTCACTACTGCCTGAGGTTCCTTTAAATGTTGGTAAGGAGAAATTAGCTGCCGAGCAAAAATCTGATATTTCTTTGGCAGATTGTGTGAAGACCGCAGTCAGTGTGAAAGATGGAGAAGACATCAAAGTAGGTTATTTTTGGAAGAATGATGTGTTAATGCGAAAGTGGAAACCGCGTTACGAGGAAAGAGGTTTACAAGAGACACTTCAAATTGTTTTGCCTACCAAGTATTGCATTCCAATTTTGAAATTGGCACATGAAAATCCAATGGCAGGGCATTTAGGTGTGACAAAGACGTTTCACAGAATATCTAAATATTATTTCTGGCCTGGTCTTCAATCATCAGTTGTTGAGTTCTGTCGTTCCTGTGATATTTGTCAGCGTGTTGGCAAGCCAAATCAGAAGATACCAGTTGCCCCTTTGTGTCCCATACCAGTTGTGGAAGAACCATTTGATCGACTGATAGTAGATTGTGTGGGGCCGCTGCCCAAATCTAAATCAGGACATCAGTACGTATTAACAATAATGTGTGCAACCACTAGGTTTCCTGAAGCCATTCCTTTGCGTACCCTGAAAGCGCAATCAGTAGTGAAGGACTTGGTTAAGTTCTTTGCTACTTTCGGTTTACCACGGGTAATCCAGAGTGATCAAGGTACTGTGGTGGCAAAAAATCTTTACTAGTTCTGAGTAAGAGACAAATAACCCAATTGTGATTTTAAAAGGTTTATTTTCTTGCAAGAAAAGGCCACAGTCATACAGACGTCCGAAGCTGCCCTGCAGAGTGTGACAAAGAAGGACAGGCAGCTTCAACATTTATATCTTCCCTGACCTTGAAGGTCAGCACAGACTCTTCCTCCCTCGGTGGGAAAGTTAGCCTTGCCCAAATACTTTCAAGTCTTCCCATACCTTGAACACAATTGCCCAAATACTTCCAAGTCTTCCCACTAAACAAAAAGGTCAGCTGCTACTCACTAATATCTTAGGATATAAAGAGTAAAATATAATCATGAAATAAAAACATATGAAATGGTAGAATTTCCATCACAATTCCCCCCTTTTTATCATTCATTGATAACTACAAAATCATTTCATTATTATTCAAAGATACAAAAAGAAAGTTAAAAGTTCAAAACATATGTGAAAAGCAAATTCAGATATTAATACATCACATTTATACTCTTCATCTCTGATTTTCATACAAATGATCACTCTCCTGAATTTGTGAAGGAAGAAATGCAAAGGCTGTTTTTGTAGGGATGGTCCCCTTGGTAGAAGCAAGCAATACATATATTTAGAATAGAAAATACACCATAATTCAGATTAATTCATGTCAGTAAAATCCTGACTGGTTTCATCGTCATCTTGCATTTGATACTTGTTAGGAATCTCATGGTCATAATCAGACATTAGAAGCAGTTGATACGAAACTGCACTGGTTACAGTTCTTCTCACTAATGCTGAAACACATGGTAGACATATTGCCAAAAGCAATCCTATCACTATCACTGGAAGCACCGCGTGACCAATCCAAGAGCCCCATCCTCCCCACAAGTTAGTAAACCATTCAAACCATTGGCTATTCTCAACTCTGGGTGGCTCTTTTACGGCCATCCTCATGTGATAAATTATATTTGTTACGTTGTCACTGTAATCTGGGATGTAAAAACAGCAGGATGTACTTAGCATCTTACATACCCCTCCTTTCTCCGCAGTTAACATATCTAACACCAACCTGTTCTGTATTACAGCATCTCTGATCTGTGCTAGTTCATCATTGATTAGACCCAAAGCAGTTTCTGTACTGTTTGCTATTTCTAACACAGCCCATGCCAAACCATTGATCTTGTTCATAGCTACAGCGGTTCCTCCTCCAAGGAAGATTGACCACCCCACGTTGGCACAGGGGCTCGTCCACGGGTCAGATAGCACATATCCATTATGCACTCGTGGCATACCAGTAGGAAAAACATTGTCTCTTTTCTTTCTCGTGTTTCGCGGGTGCTCTGCTTGCAAGTACACAGATGTACCCACATTCATGAAAGCTGGATAACAACAGCCTGACCAGTCTTTTGGCAACACATAATATGCTCTGTCACCACATACCCAGACTGATGCAGATCAGTCAAAATGCATGTAGTGCCTCTCAGGCCGCACAGCCCCGAATGTCTGAACGGGTGCCAAGGTCTCGGTGCGGCGTCATCTCAGCCTTCTTGCTCAATGCTCAGAGTTTCTCTGAGTCACTTGTTTTAAATGTTCCTCTGAGACGTCCTTGCGTTGTTCAGATAACAGAAGTATGTGTCAAATGTAATCAAACGGTTATTGAAATCTGTGGTTTCTACTCCTTCGATTCCCCTTCTCCCTCTGCAGGTGGCTCTTCCAATGGCTAGCTTTAACCCACGTGGCTCTCTCTGCGACCTTCAATGCCGTGTGCGTCGTCGGTAGCACTTGAAACGGGCCCAGCCATCTCTTTGCCTTCCTGCTCTTTCTCCTCAGATCCTTTATCACCACGAGATCTCCTGGTCTGAGATCACAGAGCGGGGTCTCAGCTGTCTTTCCCTGAGCTGCTTTTACCTGCACAAAAATGTTAGCCAGCAGAAAATACATTTTTTTAGGACAGTTCAACAATCACGTTCACGATTCGGATGATGGCACCTGTTGCTTGCTCCCTTCAATAACTAATGGGGTTCTTCCAACTAATGGCTCAAATGGGCTCAGAATTATCCTTTATTATTAATTGTCCCATGTTGTATTATTAATTGTCCCATGTTGTATTATTAATTGTCCCATTCCCCCTTTTGATACATGGTCTAACCCATGTATTAATTTATCATAATGTTTGAAGAAAAAGTTTGGGTAAACAGTGTTTGCCATCAACCGAACGCTGTCTTTAATATTACAACCGGATTTCCTCAAAACAGCTTTCTCTCTCCTTCTGTTGAAAAAGGCTGCATACTCTGTAAAGAGTGGAAAGAGTCATGGTTAGTTTTAGTTAACATGGTGAATTCCTCATCCATTGTCTGTGTAGCAGCAGCTTTGGTTTCTCCTTCTGCTCTGTTTTACCTGTAGAAATAAAGTCTTTTGTGTTAGTGTGCGCAGCGCATTTGAAAACGATCAAATTTGGGATGGGTCAACCATCAAATAATATTAAATAAAATAACTGTTCTCCTTTGTTCCCATATAGCCCCAAAGTCATTCATCACCCTAAAAGAATAACTAGAGTCCATCTAAATCATCACATATTTGTCTGCCATTAATTTCACACTTTGGTTAAGGTCAGAAGCTCTGCTGTCGGCAGAGTAGTTCGAGGTCAATGGCCCTGAAGCTATCACTTCAGATTCAGTCGAACAGCATAGCCTGCTCGATTGAGGCCTGTTGTTTTGTCTCTAGAGTCAGAGCATCTACAAACAAAACATTCTCAAAGTTATCTAGTGGTGTGTCCGTCAAGTCAGGCCGTGGTCAAGGGCATTCAGACAAACAACGTCAAATCATAATCTCAACTCACAAATTCTCTTAATGCCACAGTTCTCAATCTGTCGCCAGGTTTATCTAATGTAGATGTGAGGGTGCTCTCTGGATAATTTGGAGGTTGACTTTAGCCAATATGTCACTCTTTCTCTGCCGTCATTTAACATTTGTATAGTTGTATCACACATAGTTGATAGTATTTAAATTTAGACCCTCAGTTGAATTTAGACAAGGGTTTTAAACCCCATAATGGACGGCAATCTTCAGCTTCACAATTTCAACTTACACAATTATTTAAACTAATCCAGAGAATAACTGAAATTAACATCATAAATGACATAACTAGTCATATTTACCACTAGCAGACAGAGCTGGATAATCAGTCTCGTCCCATGTTCTATATCGTCTTTTCATCAGATCCAATCAGAATTATCGGTTTCTGTAAGTAACACTTTAACCATCTGTAATGATAAAACACTCATTCCAGAGGTTAATGACACTATTTGGACATACAAAACATAACGTGCAGTCACTCACACACACTCAGACATGAATCATCATTTGTTTTTAGAACAGTTAGTTAGGTTGTTTTGGTTCATTATTATTTCGATAATAGAGTGCCATTCCACTGAAACAGTCTCTCCCTCAAAGACAAATGCTTTTCTCAACAGACCATGTTCATTTGTCTTATAATATTAACCCGTTTGTACTATTACTTTTTTACTGTCAATGCTCTTACAATAGCATAATTTGGAATAACTGTTTTTTCCAATATTAACACATCCCCAGAATTTAAATCGTGTAGCTTGCGCTCTTTGTCAGACAGGGATTTACTGCTTGGCGTTATGACATGGCATAAAAAGGTCACTTCCTTTTACACAAACTGCATCTTAGACTGACTGACCTTGTGACCCTCTTCCACTAAATGTTTCAGGAGGGCAACACTGTCAGACACACATGTTAGTTCATCACATGCACAAATTAAAAGATTATCAACATATATTAAAGAGCTGTGTCTGGGGTCAGAGTCAGAGGTTCAAGACTCAGTGCCCAATCTAAACTTAAAAACCTCAACTCATTCTGTGGAATTTGAGACAGAATGGTATAAGAGTTTGGCACATTTGTTGCTCTGGATCTGATCGCAGCATCAACAGCCTGTAAATCTTGGACAAATCGCCACTTTGTAGGTTGTCCCTTATCTCTTATTTTCTTTACAGGAAAAATAGGTGTACGCATTTGGAGAGTTGCTGCATGACAATAATTCCCTCTTTTACCAATGATTAAAACACTGGCTTGTGAACAATCATTCTCACAGTCTGGACTTTTTCATCACAATAATTTAACATTCATTCAAGCTTTTGATGAACTCACTTCTGTCCAATATCCAAATTCACTAATTATTATTATTATTTTTCCCATAAACGGCCCTAACTCAGACCACGGTTACTTTGAGTTTTAGCCAAATATACATGTGGAAATGTATCTGTCAAGCTTACAGAGAGCACAAATCCAAACATTCTCTATAACATATAGTTAAAATTAAAAGTCTCACTATTTGGTTCTACCAACCATTCATCTTCATAAATTTTGTCTCTATGGACCACGACATGTGATGTGCAGTGTAATTCAGCAGAAGTCCTTATATTAGCATTTTTAAACCCTGTCCTCTTTAACAAATTGATGAAGTCCCATTCAAAGTCTCTGACATTAAGTCTCTTTAACGTGCGCCCTGTTTCTGTGGCACAATTTAGAGGTACATTGAACCTTTCAGCAAATCTATCATGTCCTGTATCAGAAACGGACAGGTTAGTTTTATCAGACATTCCCGGTAAAC
The DNA here is from genome assembly GCA_037043235.1 of Rhodeus uyekii. Classification (NCBI taxonomy): domain Eukaryota; kingdom Metazoa; phylum Chordata; class Actinopteri; order Cypriniformes; family Acheilognathidae; genus Rhodeus; species Rhodeus uyekii. The sequence goes on along the minus strand of JAWRVZ010000218.1, from coordinate 82,901 downwards.
ACTGCAAGTCACATGGTCGTATAACACTTCTCTGTCCACAATAATCTACCATTATTTACTTATGTTCTCTCTATTAAAAGAGACTATCAAAAAAAACTCTATATTTGCCATTTGGCATCAGACTTGAAATAAACATTGCAAGCAGATTCTTCATTGCAGAGAGCAGTATCAGTGTATGTGTGTGTGTGGTATTAAAAATGTGCACTTCCCTTATCTGTAGTAGCTGGCTGCGCTCCAGACCTCCTCCCTGCTCTCCGTCTTCTTTCTCTCAGTTCACCTGTGTGGTGTTCGGACAGTCACCTGCCCAATGTCCATCAATAGCATAATTTACAGTTGGTACACTTTTACAGCCAGAACTGCCATCTCCTCTTCTTCTGCCTCTTCCTGCTTTTGTATCTGTTGGCTGATGTCTCTGCCCTTTGTGATCTTGTTTGAATGAAAGCAAGTTGCAGTTCTTTGTCTTTTCTTTATCTGTTGTTCTTGCGCATGCCGCGCACAGTTTAAGACAGTCTCAATTCGTCCATTCTGCCAATTGATGTATTGTGGTTTCACTGTTAGTGTGATCTTTAGTCTCATTTCCAGAGGCCTGGTTCTTTACCTCTGTTGATACTCTGTGTTCACTTCATTTCCCCAGTCCGGTGACTTTTCCTCCTGTTTGCAGTGTTTGACCACCACTCACTTTGTGCCAGTCAGTTGCAGAGTTTCACAGATAGCAGAAAACAATCAGCACCGCAGACAATTTTTCCCCTCTTCTCTTCTGCCTCTCTGTCTACCCATTTTTTGATTCATGCGTTGGTTGTTGTAGTTCTGGCCACTCATCTTGCCGGTGTCAATTCTCGTTCCATTCTCGGGTTTAGTTCAAAATCAACTCAGGCTCGTAGGATGCATCACTTGAGATTTCTCCCGCTGCTCCCTCTCGCTCAGCTGCTGCTGTTGGGACGCTCCACGGAAGGAAGCTTGTGTTCTGTTCTCCTCCTTGGGCTGGTGCTGGTTGTCTTGGTGGAGAGCAGTCGAGGTCTGGGTTCAGTTTCAGCGCATGCAGCTCAGCCACAGGGTAGTGATGGTGATAATAAAACAGAATAAACAGAAAAAAGGATTAAAACGATAAACAGGGTTAACCCCCCCCCCCCCCCCCCCCCCCCCCCCCCCCAAAAGGGTTAGTAGGTGTTGGTGCATTTAGGTCTTTCTTCGCCCTTATTTTCTACCTCAACCTCTTTTTCTTTCCCCCTTTTCCCCTTTTAATACTTTCTGCACTGTTTTTCTTCCCTGCGTTCTGCTCTCTCTTTCCAGTATTCAATAGCCGGTTCACAGTCAATGCACAAATATTTCCCCTAACATTCCTTCTGTTTTCATTCCTGTTCTCAACAGAATATTTCACCATTTTTAGCCTCATGCTTAAAGTTCATCTTCAGGAAAATCATGGTACTTAATTAGTTCCTCAATATTTCTCATACATTTTATCCCATTCACTCATTTGACGAAACACAGCTGTATCATATTTATCAATTTTAATTTGGGATTTCCCTATGATTTCTGTTCTCTCTCTTGGCAAATTTCGACGCATCTATATAACTCCGGACGTCTCCAGAGAGACCAATTTTACCCTGTATTGGACAGGACGAGACTCTTTCTCGAATTTTACAAACCAATTTTCCCCTGTATTGGACAGGACGAGATCTTGGCCGTTCAACACAGCCTTTTTCCCGAATTTTACTGCCTCAGCAGCTCTTGCCACAGAGAACAAAAATCACAAATCTTTCCCTACCGGTATTCTATCCTTTTCAAAATTCACAAATTTATTAAATAAACTGATTTGTCTCTTACCAGAGCAAACTCCGTTGCCACTTCTGTTCTTTTCTGGTTCCAGTGGTGTGTCCCCTAGACCCCTGCAGTCGGCCCCTCTCTCTCAACCTAACGAGGTAGGGCTGAACCTGTTTGGTCCAGGATGATCAGTCACCATCCGCTCCGGGTCCAGAAGACACAACCAAGGAACCCTGCTCGCAGCGCCAAATTGTGGTGGCAAAAAATCTTTACTAGTTCTGAGTAAGAGACAAATAACCCAATTGTGATTTTAAAAGGTTTATTTTCTTGCAAGAAAAGGCCACAGTCATACAGACATCCGAAGCTGCCCTGCAGAGTGTGACAAAGAAGGACAGGCAGCTTCAACATTTATATCTTCCCTGACCTTGAAGGTCAGCACAGACTCTCCCTCCCTCGGTGGGAAAGTTAGCCTTGCCCAAATACTTTCAAGTCTTCCCATACCTTGAACACAATTGCCCAAATACTTCCAAGTCTTCCCACTAAACAAAAAGGTCAGCTGCTACTCACTAATATCTTAGGATATAAAGAGTAAAATATAATCATGAAATAAAAACATATGAAATGGTAGAATTTCCATCACAGTACCAATTTCACTTCTAAGACCTTCACACAGGTTTTGAAGGAATTAGGTATTGAGCACAAGGTATCTAGTCCTTATCATCCCGAGTCACAAGGAGCCTTAGAAAGATTCCATCAAACTCTTAAAACCATGATTCGGACATACTGTTTGCAGACTGGTAAAGATTGGGTTGAAGGGTTGCCTTTTCTGTTATTTGCTGCCAGAGAAGCAGTTCAGGAGTCTTTGGGGTTTAGTCCTGCCGAACTTGTGTTCGGACACACAGTGAGGGGTCCACTCAAACTGCTGTATGAGCATTTGCAGACTAAAAATTCATCTTTTGTGTCCCTCTTGTATTATGTGAGTTCTTTCAAAGAGAGACTTTACAAAGCATGTGAAGTAGCTAAGGCTCATCTAGTTACTGCTCAGTCGAAAATGAAGAAACAGTTTGACAAAAAGAGTGTCAAAAGGAATTTTCAAGTTGGCGACTCAGTTCTTGTGTTACTGCCAGTGTTTGGTGCTGCTTTACAAGCAAAGTTTTCTGGGCCGTATGTCATAGAAAAAAAACTGAGTGAAACAGATTATGTTGTTCTCACCCAAAGTATGTGACCAAGTTAGACCTTTTGAAAGGGTACTGGCAGGTGCCTCTCACTCCACGTGCCTCAGAAATTTCCGCCTTTGTCACGCCAGATAACTTTCTTCAATATACTGTCCTTGCATTTGGGATGCGAAACGCACCTGCAACGTTTCAAAGGCTTATGCAGAAAGTTTTGTCCGACGTTCCAAACTGTGATGCCTATATTGACGATGTAGTACTGTATTCAGACAGTTGGCAAGAGCATGTGGACCATCTTGAGTTGTTGTTTAATCGATTGTCCGATGCTTCTTTGACTGTAAATCTTGCAAAATGTGAGTTTGCGAAAGCAGAAGTGACCTATTTAGGGTAGAAAGTGGGTCAAGGAACTGTGAGACCTGTGGAAGCAAAGATTTCTGCTATACTTGACTATCCATCTCCATTAAATAAACGTGAGTTGAGACGTTTTCTTGGAATGTGTGGGTATTACAGAAACTTCTGTCAAAACTTCTCGAGTGTTGTGTCCCCACTTACTGATCTGCTCAGCGATAAACGAACATTTATATGGTCAAATGAGTGCGAGTGTGCCTTTTTGTCAGCTAAAGATCTCTTGTGTTATGCACCTGTTCTAAAGGCTCCAGATTTCTATCGTCCCTTTAAACTCCATGTGGACGCAAGTTCAGTTGGGGCGGGAGCAGTATTATTACAAGAAGACAATATGGGTATTGATCATTCTGTGTGCTACTTTTCGAAGAAGTTTTCAAAGTGCCAGAGTAACTATAGCACAATTGAAAAAGAAGCTCTTGCTTTAGTGTTAGCGCTTCAGCACTTTGAGGTTTATTTGGGAGGAAGTAGTGTGCCTATCATTGTGTTTACTGACCATAACCCTCTGACGTTTCTGTCTCGCATGTGTAATGCCAACCAACGTTTGATGCGTTGGGCGTTAATCGTGCAAGAATATAACCTGGATATTAGACATCAGAAAGGCACTGAAAATGTTGTAGCGGATGCGCTATCCAGAGTAGTGTGTGCTGAAACATAGTGTATATTTTTCCTAAGCTTCTAGGGGAAAGGAAAAATGTTTATTGGTGGGGGTGTTACGTTGGACGTATTAATATTGTGTTTGTTCATTATTTAAGGAGTGGTGTTGGATTGTGTTCTCTTTTTCTCTCTCTCTCTTTTGTTCTTGCTAACTGTTTTCACTTGATAGGTTAATGATTACAACCTGTGTTCCATCAACCATGTGAGTTCCTCGCGTTCTGATTGGTGCTTGTCTTGTGGAAACCAGTATAAAGCTGCAAGGAAGACACTGAGGAAGCAGAGAGACAAACGCGACGCTTGAGAGTATTCTGCCCTCCAGTCCTAGAGGAGTAAGCGTGTTGTGCGCTTCTCTAGCATTATTGAGTTACTAACAATGAGTTGTAGCATTTATTGAGTTGATTTCATTAAGTTAAGCATTTTTGGGTAATGTAGGGTGGAGGATCCTTATCTTTTCTCTTGTTTATTAATTATTTAGGGAGTAAGGGAAGGTATATGTATTTTATTTTCTTTCTTTTTGTGTATAGGTAATTTAAGGTTACTTTTCCCTTAGGTAGAGGTATTTTGATTTTTCTTTTGTTTGGGTCCTCCTCCTGAGGTAATTGTTTGTTTATATTGTACTTTATTTTGTTTGCTTATGTTAAACCCTATGTAAAAACAATAAACGGCACACATAGCATGTTTCTTTGAAAGTTTTATTGTTTAGTGGTTGTTGTTGCTCTGGGACTGGAGAGCTGAAGATCCTCAAAGTCTCTCTCAATTTAATTTGTTCGTCGCGCCCTATTTACCCCTAGATTAAAAGGGAGTGACGTAACACATTGCATTATCTCGTGCATTTGCACGAGCATTGTGCACTGAACCTTAACATCTACTTTACCATCCTTTTGTGATAGCATTGCATTCATTGCACTCATTCTGCTGTATGTATCAAGGCACTGGTGCTTTAATGATATCGCACATGAGCGTTCTTATTGCAATGCGTACTTATTTGTGATATCTCATTTCATCAAGAAGCTTTTTATGAGTTGAATGCCTTTCTCATTTGGTTTTGCTATGAAAGGATTGCATTCAATGAACGAATCGTTAACTCAATTTAAATAACTTTGTCATCTGCACATGTAACAATACTTTACACGTAAAGTATCCGCTGTTTCATTGCATTTGAGTTATTGCGTTTAACAATTGCGCATGTGTGTTTTGTTGGACTTTTGCATCAATTCCTCAAGTCCGCGTGTTCTTTTAATGAGGAGAGCAGAGACGGCTTTTATTTTAACTATTTAATCATCAATTAAATCATATGAATAAAGTATACAGAGCTCTGGGTCCACAGCTTTCCCTGATTACACAAAACTATGCGAGTCTTATGTCCAGGTACTCTGCGGCAACCTCGCCTTTCCCTGACCCATATATTTATACATTTTAAACACAAGTGGGTTGTCCTTTATTGGGAGATGGCCACTGATAGGTGTTGCTCCAGTAGAGCTCTTCACCAATCCTGATTCCTGTTTTGTTCCTGCACACATAGATTAACATGCAGCAAGGCACCCTAAGGTGCTCAACACACACAAACCAGATATACCCATATATGGTATGTTAAATCCCCCCATACATTGCTTGTGGCTAACCCCCTTGTCCCAATCTATTCAATCACCAAGACCCCCACATATTCCACCCAATACTATCTGCAGTTTGAGTTCCTCCTAAAGTCATTAATTCATTCATTCATTAATAATTAAACCTTTAAATCCCTTAGTCATAAAAGCAACCAGTAACTTCTTTAATGCAAAGCTGGATATATATATTTATATACATTTATTTCTTCAATCCCCCTTCTGATCTCCTGTCACAGGAGATCAACATCTTACAGAACAACCTCCTCATCTTCTTCATTTTCCTGGTCATGGTCAATCTCTTCCCTTCTGCCTCCACTCATTGTTTGCACATCTATTTCTATTTCTATTTCTATTTCTATATCTATTTTATATATGTATACAGTAATCCCTCGTTTATCGCGGGGGTTACGTTCCGAAAATGACCCGCGATAAGTGAAATCCGCGAAATAGAAAACTTTTTTTTTTTACAATTAGCAACTATTACATGTATACAAATCAGGGGCGTAGCCAGAAATTTATTTTTGAGGGGGCCCAGCTTAAAATGAGGGGGCCTGAGCATGACGTAGACGGTTGGATTCGAACCTGCGCGGGGACACATCAATGGATCTCTAATACATCGCCTTAACCTCTCAACCAAGACTGGTTGTAGTAAGATGCGCAGCGCGCTACTCTTGACTTTGGGGGTGCGTTGCGATCGTCTTGTGCGGCGGGCGATATGTGTTTTCACTTTAGTTTTCACAGTCGCGATTTTAAACAATTGAAAATCTGAGGGGGCCGGACATGTAAATGAGGGGGCACAGGCCCACCCAGGCCCCCCCGTGGCTACGCCACTGATACAAATACAGTGACTCACGTGTAGGCCGTTTCACAGCTCTTCAGACTGGGCCGCTGCATCCTGACTACGCTCTGCAGTGTTCTCTTCTTCTGAAGCCCGCGGTGCAGGTGTGTTTGTTCGGGAGAAGAACATAGTGATAGGCAGCTGTTGTCGCTCTTTTTTCTTCTTTGCAAAAAGATCCTTGTACACCGACATGCCACCATCGCTTACGTTGGAGAACTGTAATGAACGGCCCATCAAAGGGTCCCATTCCTCAGCTAATCGCTTAAGTTCAGTGGCCATTCCCACCATGGTTGCTAAGCGACCAAGCGTTAGTCCTTCCTCCGTACACATAACTGCACGAGACGACAAAATGATAGCACAATTCGTAGCATGTTTTGATACAAGAAGCGGAAGTGAGTTTTTAGCGAATCAGAATGCTGAGCACAATGCACCAAAAAAAAAAAAAATGCATTATGAAAATCCGCGAAATAGCGAATCCGCGATAAGTGAACCGCGAAGTGGCGAGGGATCACTGTATATATTTTTTAATAAAATAATTATACACATTATTTATAAAATTGTATATCTCTTTCTGAATGAAAGATCTCATATACCTGAGCTTTACTTCCATGTCTTCCTTCGAATCTCCTCCTTTCCTCCCATCCTTCCTTCCATCTGTCTTTATCCTCCTCTTCACCTTCCCTTTCTTTCCCCATTATGGTTCATTGCTATATCGCTCATCCTTATCATGTCTTCCATTTTCATCCTTCCTTTACTTTCTTTTTCTCTCTTTCTACTTCCTATGTCTAACCCCTCTCCTAGTTCTGCCTGATTCTTCCACATCTATCTGCCCATCCTTAACATTCCATCCTCCCTCCTTGGCCTCGTCATGGATTCTGACAAAAGTCTCCTATCCCCACAATAGTTGTTTAGCCCTTGCCCAAGGGCTTATGATCTGCCCTGAATATTATATTATTGTTTTACACCCGCCTTCATCGATTGCCCCTAAATAAATCTTTGGTTATGATTTGAAAAAGGTAAAACGTGTAGTTCTTTTTTTTTATCCGAAACTTTTCCCAAAATCCTAGTTTCTCCCCTAAATCTACCAAAATCCCTCTCTCAGGTACCCATGCCCCTGTGTACCCTATCACCTGGACCAGTTGTATGTATTTGTAATGTATTTGTTTATGCTGCACTGCTTGTTTTACCCCTTTCTCCATATATATATATATATATATACACTTCATACCCCCTTCAAGGATGTGTTCAACCCTTTGCACCTTGCATAGCTGAAAAGTAAATAAAATGGTTGACTCTACGTCATAGTTAATTTCACATCCCCCAATGCCCAAATAATGGCTCAAACAATAATCCCTTCTTTCCCTTTTTTCCTTTGATTTTGTCTTAGGTTGTCTACTAAATATATTGTTCCTGTGATCAGGATGGCTAGTCCCACTAATGCCCCTAACAAACTCCTATTCTCTCACAACATGTTTAACCTTAGCGAGTACAATTTGAATTGTCAGAGTTTTCTGTGTGGTATTCTGTTTATATCTGCACTGATCAGTACTGCTCAAAGATCTAATTTTAAATATAATTATTTTGAAGTGATGGTCCTTAATGTAAAATTATCTAGTGCAAGTAATAATTCCTGTTTATCTTTTGTGTTGGCTATTCTATACAGGCCACCAGGGCACCATACAGACTTTATCAAAGAATTTGCTGATTTTCTCTCAGACTTAGTAATGTATGCAGATAAAGTCATAATTGTCGGTGATTTTAATATCCATGTAGATAATGAAAAAGACGCATTGGGATTGGCATTTAGAGACATCTTAAACTCTATTGGAGTTACACAACATGTATCAGGACCCACTCATTCTCGTAATCATACTTTAGATCTAATATTGTCGCTTGGGATCAATGTTGATACTGTTCAAATTCTGCAGCAGAGCGATGACATCTCAGATCATTACTTAGTTGCGTGTAGATTACCATTAGCCAAAGTCGAAAAACTAACTCCCTGTTATAAATATAGTAGAACTATCACTCCTAACACAAAAGATAGCTTTATAAATAATCTTCCTGATCAGTTTCATCTACTTAACTTCCCAGATAGCCTAGAAGAACTTGATGTTGCAACAGAAACTATTAACTCTCTCTTTTCCAGCACTTTAGACACTGTTGCTCCGTTGCGCTTAAAGAAGATTAAAGAAAATAGTCCAACACCGTGGTACAACGAACACACGCGGGCCCTCAAGAGAGCAGCCAGAAAAATGGAGCGGAGCTGGAAAAAAAACTAAGCTTGAGGTTTTTCGCATTTCTTGGAAAGACAGCTCTATTGCATTCAGAAAGGCCTTAAAATCAGCTAGATCCGCTTACTTTTCTACCCTCTTAGAAGAAAACAAATACAACCCTAAGTATTTATTTGAGACAGTGACTAAACTAACATGAAATAAAGCCTCAACCCCAGATGCTTTAAAACAGCACAGCAGTAATGACTTCATGGACTTCTTTAATTGCAAAATTCATAATATTAGAGAGAAAATTATAACCATGCAACCATCTACTACAATATCACAAAATACAGTAAATGTCCCTGAAGAAAAACTCCACTCCTTCATTGCTATTGGGGAGGAAGAATTATCTAAACTCGTTAAATCATCCAAATCAACAACATGTATGCTAGACTACCAACTAAGCTACTGAAAGAGATGCTTCCAGAAATCATAGATCCTCTTCTTAATATTGTTAATTCATCTTTGTCATTAGGATACGTACCAAAAACCTTTAAACTAGCCGTAATTAAACCGCTTATTAAAAAACCACAACTTGATCCTACAGAATTAGTTAATTACAGGCCGATATCAAATCTACCTTTTTTGTCAAAAATTCTAGAAAATGCAATATCTTCACAACTACGTTCCGTTCTAGAAAGAAACAGCATCTACGAGGATTTCCAGTCAGGATTTAGACCATATCATAGTACTGAGACTGCTCTCATTAGAGTTACAAATGATTTGCTTTTATCATCCGATCGTGGTTGTATCTCTCTGTTAGTGTTACTGGAACTTAGTGCTGCATTTGATACAATCGACCACAAAATCCTTCTAAATAGACTTGAAAACTATGTTGGCATTAGTGGAGTTGCATTAGCCTGGTTCAAATCGTACTTATCTGACCGTTATCAGTTTGTAGCAGTAAATGAGGAGATGTCATATCGATCACAGGTTCAGTATGGAGTTCCTCAAGGTTCAGTACTAGGACCATTGCTTTTCACCCTATACATGCTTCCTTTGGGTGCAATTATTAGGAAGCATGGCATTAGCTTTCACTGTTACGCTGATGATACTCAGCTCTATATTTCTTCTCATCCTGATGAAACGTACCAACTCACTAAATTAACAGAATGCATAACTGATATAAAAAATTGGATGACATAACTTTCTACTGCTTAATTCTGAAAAAACAGAGATTCTAATTATTAAACCAAAAAGTTCTGCACGTAATAATCTAGACTACTGCCTAACACTTGATGGCTCCTGTCAAGTCTTCGTCGTCAGTTAAAAACCTGGGTGTGCTCTTTGATACCGATCTTTCATTTGAAAGCCATGTTTCTAGCTTCTGTAAAACGGCATTCTTCCATCTTAAAAATATATCTAAATTGCGACATATGCTCTCGAAGACAAATGCGGAAAAGTTAGTTCATGCGTTCATGAGTTCAAGGCTAGATTATTGTAATGCTTTACTAGGTGGTTGCCCTGCACGCTTAGTACACAAATTCCAGCTGGTCCAAAATGCAGCAGCTCGAGTTCTTACTAGAACCAGGAAGTATGAGCATATTAGCCCAGTTCTGTCAAACCTGCACTGGCTTCCTATTAAACACCGAATACATTTTAAAATCTTGCTAATGACTTACAAAGCATTAAACGGTTTAGCTCCACAGTACTTGAGCGATCTCCTAAGACATTATAGTCCTTCACGTCTATTGCGATCCCAAAATACTGACCACAATCAGATGCTATCCAGATCAGATGAAGGACATGCACCTGGACACGAGCACAGCACTGCCCTGAAGTGTCTGTGGAGACCGTGACTCTACAATTCTAAATCCTCCCCGGTGTAGATTATGAACCCATCTCCAATCGGACCAAATTAGACTTAATAATTAGACTTTAATTATCAATACAAATCTCATGCATTATTGCTTTGCATTGTTCCAGGTAAACAATCGGTTGTGCATTGAGAAAATGCATGAACTAGTTTGTTGCATTGCAATGCTTATTTTGTGCACATCACTAATTCCCCTATGCATTTGCATTAGTGCAATGCATTCAATCTGTTGTGCATTGAGAAAACGCATGAACTAGTTTGTTGCATTGCAATGCTTATTTTGTGCACATCACTAATTCCCCTATGCATTTGCATTAGTGCAATGCATTCAATCTGTTGTGCATTGAGAAAAAGCATGTACTAGTTTGTTGCATTGCAATGCTTTTTTTTGCACATCACTAATTCTCCTGTGCATGTGCATTACTGCATTGCATTGTTCCAGGTAAACAATCAGTTGTGCATTGAGAAAATGCATGAACTAGTTTGTTGCATTGCTATACATATTTTGTGCACATCACTAATTCTCCTGTGCATTTGCATTATTGCATTGCATTCAATCTGTTGAGCATTGAGAAAAAAGCATGAACTTGTTTGTTGCATTGCAATACTTATTTTGTGCATATCACTAATTCTCCTGTGCATATGCATTATTGCATTGCATTCAATCTGTTGTGCATTGAGAAAAAGCATGTACTAGTTTGTTGCATTGCAATGCTTATTTTATGCACATCACTAATTCTCCTGTGCATTTGCATTACTGCATTGCATTGTTCCAGGTAAACAATCAGTTGTGCATTGAGAAAATGCATGAACTAGTTTGTTGCATTGCAATGCTTATTTTGTGCACATCACTAATTCTCATGTGCATATGCATTATTTCATTGCAAACAATCTGTTGTGCATTGAGAAAAAGCATGTACTAGTTTGTTGCATTGCAATGCTTATTTTGTGCACATCACTAATTATCCTGTGCATATGCATTATTGCTTTGCATTGTTCCAGGTAAACAATCGGTTGTGCATGGAGAAAATGCATGAACTAGTTTGTTGCATTGCAATGCTTATTTTGTGCACATCACTAATTCTCCTGTGCATTTGCATTACTGCATTGCATTGTTCCAGGTAAACAATCAGTTGTGCATTGAGAAAATGCATGAACTAGTTTGTTGCATTGCAATTCTTATTTTGTGCACATCACTAATTCTCCTGTGCATATGCATTATTGCATTGCAAACAATCTGTTGTGCATTGAGAAAAAGCATGTACTAGTTTGTTGCATTGCAATGCTTATTTTGTGCACATCCCTAATTCTCCTGTGCATATGCATTATTGCTTTGCATTGTTCCAGGTAAACAATCGGTTGTGCATGGAGAAAATGCATGAACTAGTTTGTTGCATTGCAATGCTTATTTTGTGCACATCACTAATTCTCCTGTGCATTTGCATTACTGCATTGCATTGTTCCAGGTAAACAATCTGTTGTGCATTGAGAAAATGCATGAACTAGTTTGTTGCATTGCAATGCTTATTTTGTGCACATCACTAATTCTCCTGTGCATTTGCATTATTGCATTGCATTCAATCTGTTGTGCATTGAGAAAAAGTATGAACTAGTTTGTTGCATTTCAATACTTACTTTGTGCACATCACTAATTCTCCTGTGCATATGCATTATTGCATTGCATTCAATCTATTGTGCATTGAGAAAAAGCATGTACTAGTTTGTTGCATTGCAATACATATTTTGTGCACATCACTAATTCTCCTGTGCATTTGCATTAGTGCATTGCATTCAATCTGTTATGCATTGAGAAAAAGCATGTACTAGTTTGTTGCATTGCAATGCTTATTTTGTGCACATCACTAATTCTCATGTACATATGCATTTTTGTTTTGCATTGTCCCAGCTAAACAATCGGTTTTGCATTGAGAAAAAGCATGAACTAGTTTGTTGCATTGCAATTCTTATTTTGTGCACATCACTAATTCTCCTGTGCATTTGCATTATTGCATTGCATTCAATCGGTTGTGCATTGAGAAAATGCATGAACTAGTTTGTTGCATTGCAATGCTTATTTTGTGCACATCACTAATTATCCTGTGCATATGCATTATTGCATTGCAAACAATCTGTTGTGCATTGAGAAAAAGCATGTACTAGTTTGTTGCATTGCAATACTTACTTTGTGCACTTCACTAATTCTCCTGTGCATATGCATTATTGCATTGCATTCAATCTGTTGTGCATTGAGAAAAAGCATGAACTAGTTTGTTGCATTGCAATTCTTATTTTGTGCACATCACTAATTCTCCTGTGCATTTGCATTACTGCATTGCATTGTTCCAGGTATACAATCAGTTGTGCATTGAGAAAATGCATGAACTAGTTTGTTGCATTGTAATGCTTATTTTGTGCACATCACTAATTCTCCTGTGCATATGCATTATTGCATTGCATTCAATCTGTTGTGCATTGAGAAAAAGCATGAACTAGTTTGTTGCATTGCAATTCTTATTTTGTGCACATCACTAATTCTCCTGTGCATTTGCATTATTGCATTGCATTCAATCTGTTGTGCATTGAGAAAAAGCATGTACTAGTTTGTTGCATTGCAATGCTTATTTTGTGCACATCACTAATTCTCCTGTGCATATGCATTATTGCATTGCAAACAATCTGTTGTGCATTGAGAAAAAGCATGTACTAGTTTGTTGCATTGCAATGCTTATTTTGTGCACATCACTAATTATCCTGTGCATATGCATTATTGCTTTGCATTGTTCCAGGTAAACAATCGGTTGTGCATGGAGAAAATGCATGAACTAGTTTGTTGCATTGCAATGCTTATTTTGTGCACATCACTAATTCTCCTGTGCATTTGCATTACTGCATTGCATTGTTCCAGGTAAACAATCAGTTGTGCATTGAGAAAATGCATGAACTAGTTTGTTGCATTGCAATTCTTATTTTGTGCACATCACTAATTCTCCTGTGCATATGCATTATTGCATTGCAAACAATCTGTTGTGCATTGAGAAAAAGCATGTACTAGTTTGTTGCATTGCAATGCTTATTTTGTGCACATCCCTAATTCTCCTGTGCATATGCATTATTGCTTTGCATTGTTCCAGGTAAACAATCGGTTGTGCATGGAGAAAATGCATGAACTAGTTTGTTGCATTGCAATGCTTATTTTGTGCACATCACTAATTCTCCTGTGCATTTGCATTACTGCATTGCATTGTTCCAGGTAAACAATCTGTTGTGCATTGAGAAAATGCATGAACTAGTTTGTTGCATTGCAATGCTTATTTTGTGCACATCACTAATTCTCCTGTGCATTTGCATTATTGCATTGCATTCAATCTGTTGTGCATTGAGAAAAAGTATGAACTAGTTTGTTGCATTTCAATACTTACTTTGTGCACATCACTAATTCTCCTGTGCATATGCATTATTGCATTGCATTCAATCTATTGTGCATTGAGAAAAAGCATGTACTAGTTTGTTGCATTGCAATACATATTTTGTGCACATCACTAATTCTCCTGTGCATTTGCATTAGTGCATTGCATTCAATCTGTTATGCATTGAGAAAAAGCATGTACTAGTTTGTTGCATTGCAATGCTTATTTTGTGCACATCACTAATTCTCATGTACATATGCATTTTTGTTTTGCATTGTCCCAGCTAAACAATCGGTTGTGCATTGAGAAAATGCATGAACTAGTTTGTTGCATTGCAATGCTTATTTTGTGCACATCACTAATTATCCTGTGCATATGCATTATTGCATTGCAAACAATCTGTTGTGCATTGAGAAAAAGCATGTACTAGTTTGTTGCATTGCAATACTTACTTTGTGCACTTCACTAATTCTCCTGTGCATATGCATTATTGCATTGCATTCAATCTGTTGTGCATTGAGAAAAAGCATGAACTAGTTTGTTGCATTGCAATTCTTATTTTGTGCACATCACTAATTCTCCTGTGCATTTGCATTACTGCATTGCATTGTTCCAGGTATACAATCAGTTGTGCATTGAGAAAATGCATGAACTAGTTTGTTGCATTGTAATGCTTATTTTGTGCACATCACTAATTCTCCTGTGCATATGCATTATTGCATTGCATTCAATCTGTTGTGCATTGAGAAAAAGCATGAACTAGTTTGTTGCATTGCAATTCTTATTTTGTGCACATCACTAATTCTCCTGTGCATTTGCATTATTGCATTGCATTCAATCTGTTGTGCATTGAGAAAAAGCATGAACTAGTTTGTTGCATTGCAATTCTTATTTTGTGCACATCACTAATTCTCCTGTGCATTTGCATTATTGCATTGCATTCAATCTGTTGTGCATTGAGAAAAAGCATGTACTAGTTTGTTGCATTGCAATGCTTATTTTGTGCACATCACTAATTCTCATGTGCATATGCATTATTGCATTGCAAATAATCTGTTGGGCATTGAGAAAAAGCATGTACTAGTTTGTTGCATTGCAATGCTTAATTTGTGCACATCACTAATTCTCATGTACATATGCATTTTTGTTTTGTATTGTCCCAGCTAAACAATCGGTTCTGCATTGAGAAAAAGCATGAACTAGTTTGTTGCATTACAATTTTTATTTTGTGCACATCACTAATTCTCCTGTGCATTTGCATTATTGCATTGCATTCAATCTGTTTTCATTGAGAAAAAGCATGAATTGTTGCATTGCAATGCTTATTTTGTGCACATCACTAATTCTCATGTGCATATGCATTATTGCATTGCAAATAATCTGTTGTGCATTGAAAAAAAGCATGAACTAGTTTGTTGCATTGCAATGCTTATTTTGTGCACATCACTAATTCTCATGTACATATGCATTATTGCTTTGCATTCAATCTGTTGTGCATTGAGAAAAAGCATGAACTAGTTTGTTGCATTGCAATGCTTATTTTGTGCACATCACTAATTCTCCTGTGCATATGCATTATTGCATTGCATTGTTCCAGGTAAACAATCAGTTGTGCATTGAGAAAATGCATGAACTAGTTTGTTGCATTACAATACATATTTTGTGCACATCACTAAATCTCCTGTGCTTTTGCATTATTGCATTGCATTCAATCTGTTGTTCATTGAGAAAAAGCATGTACTAGTTTGTGGCATTGCAATGCTTATTTTGTGCACATCACTAATTCTCATGTACATATGCATTATTGCTTTGCATTGTCCCAGCTAAACAATCGGTTTTGCATTGAGAAAAAGCATGAACTAGTTTGTTGCATTGCAATTCTTATTTTGTGCACATCACTAATTCTCCTGTGCATTTGCATTGTTGCATTGCATTCAATCGGTTGTGCATTGAGAAAATGCATGAACTAGTTTGTTGCATTGCAATGCTTATTTTGTGCACATCACTAATTCTCCTGTGCATTTGCATAATTGCATTGCATTCAGTCTGTTGTGCATTGATAAAATACATGAACTAGTTTGTTGCATTGCAATGCTTACTTTCTGCATAATGCATATGCACATGAGAATTAGGTATGTGCACAAAGTAAGCAATGCAATACCACAATTTAGTTCGTGTTATTTCTCAATTCATAACATATTATTTTGCTCAATGTAATGTAAAATCACAGTGCACAATAACAGTAGTTATATGTGTAGCAGATTGGCTAATTAAGCAGATTAGCTACTTTGGGCAGACCGTTTGCCTGGTACCATCTATAAAAGGCATGCATCTGTATGCATCTAGGCAGGTGTCACTTCCTGCATTGATGTCATCGCCATTGACATGGCCTAACATGCACGCTGGATTTGGTCAGGTGAGTTAATGCGGGATTTAACATCATCGTTTGATCTGTGTTTTGAGTAGCACTGCTAATCTGCATTTTGTGACCGTTTGTCCAATCTTAGCGTTCAAGAGAGTGTGGCGTCCTACTATCTTGTGCGCACAGTTTTAATCTGTTTGTGCAGTGTTTGGAGTGGTGAATGAGCGAACGGTATGTTTCTTCTCCCCCAGGTATGTAGTGAGTTTTATGTAACTTATCTCTCAGCTGTGGAAGCACTGCGAGCCACATTTGATGTATTTTAGTGTGTAGTATACTGACGGCGGCTGTTGCATGAAGGCTGAGTTCAGTTCATTCAGGTTTCCAGTTCCCGTGGCCATCTGGTGAGTAGACGATCAGTTATTGTCTTCACGGATGATCATCAGTGGACAACATCAGTGCAGTGGCGATACTGCTGTCTTGCTCCTAAACAATTTTCACTGGACTCACACATCTCCGGTTACGTTGGTTAAGGAGCTGTGTTTCTCTACTTTGATTTGTCTTATTATTTTGTGTTTAAATCATTAAAAGTGTTAATTGTTTTTGTGTTTAAGGTATTCTTTTGGATGTTTTGTTGTTTCATGTTTTTTGCTGTGGTCTGTAGTGTGCACTGGGGTCTTTTTGTTATGTGTGTGTGTGTCTGTAAATTTAGGAGAATATTTATTGACCGGTCCTTCCTGTGAAGAGGCTGCAGTTCCTTAATGTGTTTTATAAGTTTCTTCATTTTGGGTTCAGTGATTCTGTTGTTGTCAATAAAAGTCTTATATTTTTATTTATACTGGTGTCTCCACAATTTATTCGCCACTGGGTAGGGAACCTGTGTTAAAGGTATTAGTAAGATTCTTTGGGTGGAACTCCCAAGGTGGCGTAGTCTGGCAATAATTTCTAACAATTAAGTGACGGTCGTGAGACAACACACACGCTCGCCTTGCCCGTATCTGAGGCGATATCCCCTCGTCATGCCACAATCTGGCGTAGTCGGCAGGAGCTACTTTTTGTTTGGCGACTTTGTGGAGAATCTAGTATTTTGTTATATTTTTTTTGTTGTCGTTAGGTTTTTTTTTTTTTTTTTTCAGTGTACAGGAGCAAGACAGCGGTGTATGTCCAAACTGTTTCTTTCCCCTTCAGTTTCTTTGTTGCAGGTGACTTGACTAATTTCCTTTTGAAGTACAAGATGGAGGATGAGTTACGGGATCTTTGGGACTTGGTGACTTGATTAAGAGCAGAAAATGAAAGACTACGACAGTAGCAACCATCTGTAAGTTCTCCAGGTACCATTAATGAGGGTTACGTTTCTGCAACTATGGGTAGGCCTTTACCGGCCACAGTTGGTGCTGCACTAGTAGATCGGTTCGTTTTGTTTTTAGGGACCGACAATGCCCAAAATTTAGCAGAACCTTAGGTATTGGTGTTGATGAAGCTTAAGCCTGCATGTGCGCATGTTGTTTATCTGTGGCTGATCAGGCTTTCTTCCTCTTTGATTATTCAGAGGGAGAGGTACGTGAAGAAATTAAACATCATCCTGAGATTGATAGAGCTGATCCAGTTAGGATAATTGGGGCTCTTCGAGAATTGTATGGTTGTTCCTTGTCACTTGTAGCCTTGCAAGAAGCCTTTTTCTCCCAGAGGCAGTGGGAAAGGGGAGACTCGTTGTGTGCGACGGTCGGAAAACCAGTACCCACCGGACTACAGAGCCGCAGTTCGTACAGGGTGGGTAATGGCTCTGAATTGTATGATCCAGTTACTGCACCTAAACTGATAGCGTTATGCCCCCCATTTGATGGTTACAATGGGGGTGGGGTTCAATCCCTTGCTTGATCGACACTGGGTCGATGGTGTTAACGATCACAGAGAGTAGCTTTCGTAAGAATTTTTATCAAGGGGTCAAAACATGTCAGTGGTTACAGCTTCAGGCTCTTCAGCACTGTTATTAGGTTAGTACCCAACTTTTAAAGGACCGTGCAGGCAAGGTTCGAGGATGTGGTCGCTGGGCGCGTGGTATCCCCAGTGGCACAATGAACTTGGTAGCCGCAACCTGTTTACGGCAATTTGCAAGCATTATTGTCCTCTTTGAACCCTCTGAAAGTAGGACATGGCTCAGGAGCAGGACAGGTTAGTGAGGTGCCTGTAAGCTCAGAGGGTCTTGACCTTTCCATCGCAGGCGAACCTGTTGTTCGCCTGTTGGGACGATCAACGACCGGCCATCATTCTAATTTTCACCGTCCCCTCGAGCGGCGGGCCGAAGAGAGCCTAATACTAGTGCTGGTTTTAGCACTGTTTCTGCACTCTTTAGGACATGGAATTGAAGTTATCGTTGGGGTGACGACGCAAGATTTTGGAGGAGATTGTAGCAGATTGGCTAATTAAGCAGATTAGCTACTATGGGCAGACCGTTTGCCTGGTACCATCTATAAAAGTCATGGCTGTATGCATCTAGGCAGGTGTCACTTCCTGCATTGATGTCATCGCCATTGACATGGCCTAACATGCACGCTGGATTTGGTCAGGTGAGTTAACGCAGGATTTAACATCATCTGCATTTTGAGTAGCACTGCTAATCTGCATTTTGTGACCGTTTGTCCAATCTTAGCGTTCAAGAGAGTGTGGCGTCCTACTATCTTGTGCGTGCAGTTTTAATCTGTTTGTGCAGTGTTTGGAGTGGTGAATGAACGAATGGTATGTTTCTTTTCCCCCAGGTATGTAGTGAGTTTTATGTAACTTATCTCTCAGCTGTGGAAGCACTGCGAGCAACATTTTATGTATTTTAGTGTGTAGTATACTGGCGGCGGCTGTTGCATAAAGGCTGAGTTCAGTTCATTCAGGTTTCCAGTTCCCGTGGCCATCTGGTGAGTAGACGATCGGTTATTGTCTTCACGGATGATCATAAACTAATTCTATGTCTCTTGCATAGGATTGGAGGGTGAACAACATCAGTGCAGTGGCGACACTGCTGTCTTGCTCCTAAACAATTTTCACTGGACTCACACAGCTCCGGTTACGTTGGTTAAGGAGCTGTGTTTCTCTACTTTGATTTGTGTCTTATTATTTTGTGTTTAAATAATTAATGTCAACGTGTAGCGTTGACATTTTTGGCCAACCATGGTGAAGGGATTAAGTTCAAGATGCCTGGGTTTTAGAGGAACAATCTGGAGAAATGTCTTCACCATCGGATTGTGAAATTGTATCACAAGGTGAAGTGAAGTGGTTTCATCTCTACCAGAATCTGACTCAAATGTTGGAGACAAAATAAGTATTTTTAGCTCAGGAGCTAACAAGCAGGATATGCTTTTTATATTAGATCTCAGTCTAATTTTGGCTTGACACGTGTGCCACAACACAGATGACTAGCTGGATACCAGCACATATATGGTCATTTGTTTTTGTAATGTTTAGTTCTGATTTGATTTACATGTTTTTAGTTTATGAGTGCTTGCTGTATGTAGTGACTGCATTATTAATGCATTACATTCATGGCTAGAGGTCTTGACCAAACGTGAAAGACATTGAGAACCACGCTTCCAGAAAGGAAGAAGCACAGTAAAGCATTTAGTAAAGTTTATCAATACTATTGGTCAGGTGTAGTGTTTCAATGCATTTCATTGTACAATGTTTGATCAGAGAAATGTACTTTGACGCCAAAGCTTAGAGTTTAAAGTGTATGATAGTTCTTAGAAAAATGTCTCTTGCAAGATGGCTCTTAATTTATCTTAATTCAGTGTTTCAGTTCACAGTAACAAGCTGCTCCACACAAACTCCATCACGAATGTGCTGAATGTGATTTTAGAACAGCTAAATGGCGTTGTCAAATGCCTCAGCATTTCTGAAATCAGTGTAAATGACATTTTCACAGGGCTTATTGTTTTCATTAAATGGTTACTAGAGTTGAGCAGGATACTCTGCTGAAACGAGTATCCGTTACCGATAATGCATTTTTGCAGAGTGCTCGGATTGAATAAAAATCCTCATTGGGTAGCTGACTGTGTCTGCGTTCTGTGATAGGCTAGACACAGCGTGCCTCCCCCACACGTGCAGATTTGCTGTCCCAAGGCTCCGCCCTGCTAATTCACGCGCAGAACGCTGAGAACAGGTGTCTTTCTCTCTCAGTCACTAAGGTTTGTGGGTCTTTTCCATTAAAGTTTAGGGTTTCTTTAGCTTCAGGTTTGCTTTTTATTTCGATGTGTTTGTAGTACTTATTAACCAGTAGAGTTCTGGTAAACATGGGGTTTGTTCAGACGTGGTGCTTGATAGAATGCGACTAGCAGGGATTTTTTTTTTTACCGTCTGCTGGCTATATTCAGTTTTTTTAACTGAATGTCTGAGTGTCTGACACTTTCTTGTAGAACACACATCAGTAGAACACACAGTCCCCCCCCCCTCTCTCTCTCACACTCACTCACACAGACACATTCCTCGTGTGGAAATTATTATTTTTTTAAGTTAACAAAAGAAAGTTATGTTTAAATGAAAACTCTTGTTCATTAAATTTTTCTTCATACTTGCAACCGCATGAGTTGTATTCATTGTTGCAAAAGTTGTTCTGTATATAGTTCGTTTGTTATCGTGATTAAAACCATTGATCTGAAGCTCAATGTGGATGCTGTCATAAAAATAGTTTTCTAATCAGCAATAAATATAACAATTTCTGATCGACCCATATCAGTTTCATGATTAAAAATAACACACTGGTTAAATCCCCGCCCACTTCCGGGTTAAATCCCGCCCAGTCCGAGTACAGATACAGGTACAGGTAATTCATATAGTTAACAGATACAGATAATGCTGTACTCGGTCATCCGTAATGGTTACTACATATGCAGCTACACACTGATGCATTGTTATGTAGTGTTCATGTAACTCACTCTAGGTAATTAAAGGCTGGATTCAACATTTTCATTTTATATATATACATTTAGTTTACCTATTACATTAAAAAAAATTCAGACATTAATTTGATTTCACAAATGTGGGTTAAGGTGAGCTCGTCCATTTCAATTGACGTCATATGTGCGCCAATTCAGAGCAGAAGAGACACGAGCCGCATGTGCTGCAAGCTGCTAGTCGCCTTCGCTTCATTCTGCCGAAAAGACTGTCTGAATTGTTTTGTTTGTAATAGGAGCAACATTGGATGTCTGGTTGTTCACGCCATCCATTGGATTCCGATTACCAGGACCGAGTTTTTGTGCCGTTTATTCCCGCCTGTCATCTGCAGTTAACCATACATACACACACACCATTGAACTGAACCGATTCAATTTCAGCGAATCGATTCACAATTTGAACGGAGTCAATTCACATCAAACTGATTCATTGCAACGGACTGATTCATTTTATTTTCACCATTCTATTGTGATTCTGTTGTCTTTTATTTCTTTTCAAATTATTATATTGTGTTTTCTTTTAATTAATGTTTTGTTAAACAGCTTGGAGAATATATTCATTTTGGTTAATTGAGTTCAAACTTGTTACTGACTTCATTTCCATTATATATATATGTTGACATATTCCTTTCTCATTTTCTTTTAATTGTCTTAGTTAGTCATTAATACATATACGTATATTTTAATCTAAATATTTGGTGAGTTCAGACCCAGTGGATAATTTTCGTCCATTCTTGTGCCGTTCGTAAAGTTGATTCATTTTATTACAAACGTTCCCTTTCAAATCTTCAGACCTTTGTGCCTCAAGCTATTAAGACTGCATCACAGACAACATTCTAGTTAAACCCCTGCATGTCTGACCATTTTTTCATTACATTTCATATGCAAGTTACTACTTCTGCAACACCAACCCCTCTACCAGTCACTTTCAGGTGAGACCTGCGCTCGCTCTCTCCTTCCCATTTTTTCTCTGTTGTTTCATCCTCTCTTCCTTCTCCCAAACAGTTCTCATCTCTGGATGTGAATACTGCAACAGACACTTTATGTTCCACTCTAACGTCTTGTCTAGACAATATCTGTCCGCTCTCTTCCAGGTCACCGCGTACTACTCCCTCTAACCCCTGGCTAACGGATGTTCTTCGTTAACCAAATTAAAGGCAGCTGAGAGACAATGGCACAAATCAAAGGACCCGTCTGACCTGAGTTTGTATAAATCTCTGCTCTCTACCTTTTCTACTGATGTCCATACTGCTAAATATTTGCATTTTCTCACCAAGATCAATAGCACTTCTAACATGCATGCACTTTTCAAAACATTCAGCTCTCTCCTCTGTCCCCCTCTACTTCTTTAACTGCCAATGACTTTGCCCATTTCTTTATTAACAAAACTGCAACTATCAGCAGCCAGTTCTCAGCTCCACACACACATGAAAATAGACCGACCTCTGATGTAACCAGAAACCTTTTTTCAACCACCTCTCCGCTCACAGAGGTAGATGCATCTAAACTTCTCCTTACCGGCACTCACTCACATCATCAACACATCTCTTCACACGGGAACCTTCCCTAGCGCATTCAAACAGGCTCGGGTAGCCCCACTGCTCAAAAAACCCACATTAAACACAGCACTCGTTGATAATTACAGACCTGTCTCTCTCCTACCGTTCATATCGAAAACTCTTGAACATGCTGTTTTTAACCAGGTATCTTGTCTCTCTCAGAATGGCCCGTTGGACATCAACCAGTCTTCAAGAAGGTGAAGGTGACTTCAACCCAGTCTGGCTTCAACCGAGACTGCACTACTATCCGTTGCTGAAGCTCTTAGGAGTGCAAAAGCTGATACAGAATTGTCAGTTCTCATTCTCTTAGATCTATCTGCTGCCTTTGACACTGTTAATCATCATATCCTTCTATCTACCCTCTCGTCACTAAGCAGTGGTTTGAATCCTATCTCACGGATGGGCCCTTCAGGGTTCTATGGTGCGGGGAGGTCTCCAAAGAATGTCAACTGGTCACCGGTGTTCAGGGTTGGGTAGGTTACTTTTAAAATGTATTTCACTACAAATTACAAAATACATGCTTTAAAAAGTAATTTGTAACGTATTTGGTTACATTACTCAAGTTTAGTAACGTAATCTAAATACTTTGGAATACTTTGAAATACTTAACACAAAAGACCATACTAACTGGATGTCATGTTATCATCTTTATAGCAGAAGCACATCTAATAGAGGCACATTTGGGAAGAAAATACGACAAAAGTCATTTTGTGTCATTTTAACTATCCCTAGTATAAATATCAGTAAGTGTGGTCTTAACAATAAATGAAAGCAAGATAAAAACAGCTTGTACAATTCTGGGGGGGGGGGGGGGGGGTATAGGTAATTTTTGAAGCACAACTCCTCACCGCCTAAGCTACAGCGCCAGGGCCGCTTGCAGCTGCTCACGGACCATTTCATCCACGGACCGGGGGTTGGGGACCACTGCTTTATAAAACATTATTTAACGCATGATTAATTGGATGTAAATTCTATGTTGTATAAGACCAAATTCTTATAAATATTAAACGTAGGCTTATTATGATAACCATACAAGGCTCAACGTATGAGTAAATGGGAAAATAAGGAATAAATGAAGAAAATTATTTTCAGACCAAGAACAACTTATTTCAAGATGCTTTTTCAGATTAGATGTTGAATCCTTTGAAGCCGATAGAAGATTTGTTGCAGGTAGACATAGCTTGCATTGCACTGTGATGTTACGTCCTTTTTCTTGTTTATAAGTAAAACTGTCTTTGAATTTCCACAAAAGAAATGCATTACGCACTGTTTTCCCGTCCATTTTTTTTATGCGATTGCAGGTCTACACTCTCCAGCTCGCCAACTGAACAGGCTGCGCACGTTTTTTTTTTAAAGAGACGGAGAGACGGAGTCGGAGAATCATCACACAGCTTATGTTAATATTAATAAATAAATGACATTAAAATTCAAAGTAATCACTTTGGTAATCTAAAATACTTTTTGAATGTAACTGTAATTTGATTACCATCAATTTAAAATGTAACTGTAACGAAATACAGTTACTCAAATTTTGTATTTTAAATACGTAAAAAAGCACTGACTCTTGCATACAGAGCTTAGCTCAGCACCTTCATACTTCCACTAACTGTTACAAATCTACACACCTACCAGAAACCTTTGATTGATCAATGAGCGAAGAATCGCGGTTAATATCACAGAGAGGCAAAAAATCACTCTCAAGAACATTTTTATTCACCGCTCCTTGCTAAACGAAGTTCACTATATATATATATTATAACATTTTTCACTTTCAGATCTTCAGATCTTTGTGCCAGCTATTAAGCTTAAGGCACAAAGGTCGGAAGATCTGAAAATAACATTTTTGGCATATTATATATTTTATCCTTGGCATTATCTCTATCCGCAAATGTGCTGGAATTGTATTAATTATTTAAAGGAATAAATTGAACACTATATAAAAATGCATCAATGTTTCAGTTCACAGTACAAGCTGCTCCACACGAACTCTATCATGAATGTGATTTCAGAACAGCTAAATGGCGTTGTTAAATGCCTCTCAGCTTTTCTGAAATCAGAGTAAATCACAGTTTCACAGGGCTTATTATTTTCATAAAATGGTTACTACATATGCAGCTATAAACTACACACATTTTTATATAGTGTTCACTTTAATAGACCTTTTTTATAAAAAAAATAATAATAAAAATAATTCTGATTCTTTTTCTGCTTCTCTCATACAGGGAACAGTCCAATTGACTATACTTTTATTGTTCTGTTTAATAAAAAAAAAAAAAAACTAAAGTTGTTTATTTTGCTTTTTACGAGTTTACACATGGTCTCTTTCTTTGTTGTTCAGCTGTTTTTTATTCTTCCTGAGAGTACTACAAGTTTTATCTTTTCAACAGTTGTTACATTGTGAGAACTTTCAAATATGCGCTTATTGAAGTGAGAATCTCTTGTTAAAATGACTAGTTCTGTAAAGCATTGCAATAAAAAAGCTCCTATGCTATATCACTAGGGATCAACCAAATTCACGATTTCACGGCCGTGACATTTTCAGTGAAATCGGCCACTTTCCGTGAAAACACCCAACAAGCGTGAAATAGTGAAATTTTTATTGAAGATAAATATTTTCACTGATAAAGAGTATACCAGGAGCAGATGATCGTAGCGTCTTAGCCGAGTTTGCAGTCTACAAAACAGCAGCAAAAGAAGGTCCGCCGGATACGAGTATAACAGCACTCTGGCATTCGCACAGCAGTCGATTTCCTCTGCTGAGCCGTCTAGCATTACGCTACCTTTCTGTACCAGCGAGCAGCGTTGACGCGGAGAGAAGTGTCAGCCAGTACACAAGCGTCAATGCACCGCAACGACAGAATATGTCAGCAACCACGTTGGTCGGCCAAGTTTTGACCACGAAAAACTAAACTATTTCATTAATGTCACGTGGCATTGCGGAGTGTGTGGCTACGTGCGTTGTAGTAGTATTTTGTTTCCTTTTTGTTTTTTAATACAGGTGAACAGTCGAAAAGTGGTATTTTAGAATACAAAACAGCGGGAGTGACAGCAGATGGACTGATTGCAGTGATTGGTGCCTAAAAATTGTACCCGTGAATTTTCCGTGTAATCGAGTGTTTTTTTAAAAACCTTCCGTGAAATTGCGAATTTTTACCCGTGAATTTGGTTGGTCCCTATATATCACAAATGCCTTGTTACTGCAGCATGAGTGCAATGAAGCCAATGCTCAGTTGATGTTCGTTTTGAATGCTCAAATGTATAAATGCTTGTTCAAATGTAATGAATTGAAATATCACATATGCACATATGAGTTAGTTCTGTAAGCATTGCAATTAGAAAGCTCAAATGCGATATCACAAAGCGCAAATGCCTTGTTACAGCAGCATGATTATTTGTAAGGAATCATTTTTGGAGTATCCGCTAAACATGAGTCCAAATTACATCATTGAACAAGTTGTTCCCAGAAATAACATAGGGGTAGAGACATTCTCTTGTAAAAAAAATAAAAAATAGGGATCTAATTTTAGAATAGTTACCTTTACTGATCCAGTTTGGGTATTTTCAGGCCTGGGAGGGCAGATAGAAAGTGCAGACATATGGACAGCATTTTTAAAAACCATGTTCACCCCAGTAGGAATGGCCTGTCTGGATTATATTCCAAATAGAGCAAGGATTTTGAAAATATAGTTTTGAGTAAAAGTATTATTTAGAGCGCTAAAGTGAATTAAACGTAAACCCAGTATGAGCGCCTTTGATTGAACAATACATTCTTCGACGTAAGCTTCTGTGAAGGGTTCAACTTCTTAACGATGCAACAAGCATGTTAAAAGTGTTTCACTGAAAGTGAACTGATTCCTAGTGGTGGGCAGAGCGAGGCTTCATAAAACACTGAAACAGTTGAAGCAAAAGTGCCGTGGCTTCGAATCTAAGGGGGGGGGGGGGGGATTTTAGAATAGTTACCTTTACTGATTAATTAATTTAATTTAATAATAATATACTCTTTATTAACTCTAATAGATTAGTTAATTTTAGAATAGTTACCTTTACTGATTTTCAGGCCTGGGAGGGCAGATAGAAAGTGCAGACATTTGGACAGCATTTTTAAAAAGCATGTTCACCCCAGTAGGAATGGCCTGTTTGGATTATATTCCAAATACAGCAAGGATTTTGAAAATATAGTTTTGAGTCAGTTTATTTTAAAAGTATTATTTAGAGCGCTAAAGTGAATTGAAATTGAGACCCCCTTTATCATATGGGTTAAATATTACTGATTTCTTAATGTAGTGAACTGTGTTTTTCCATATACATTTACCCAACATACTGTCAATCACTTTACATGTGTGTTTATCAACATAAAGTGACTGAGCAGAATAGGCCTAGGGAGAAATGCCTTCTGCTTTAGTGATTTTTCTCACTTTCTCACCGGTGAGTCATTGCTCAACTCAACTAAACAAACTGCTGTAAGTGAATGTTGCATGCGTAAGCGCGCGTGACTGGCGTTGCGTTTTTAAACCCAGTATGAACGCCTTTGATTGAACAATACATTCTTCAAGCTTGACGTAAGCTTCTGTGAAGGGTTCAACTTCTCAATGATGCAACAAACATGTTAAAAGTGTTTCATTGGAAGTGAACTGATTCCTAGTGGTGGGCAGAGCGAGGTTTCATAAAACAGTTGAAGCAAAAGTGCCGTGGCTTCGAGTCTAGTGTTTATTAAACTTCAGAAGTGAGTGCTGAGCTCAACAGGTTTGCACAACAGCGCTTTCAGAGCGGTCAGTGATCAATTATTGACGCACATCTATGCCAAGCCATTGCTTACGAAGTAACGATGAATTATGACAACGTTTAAGTTGTTTAAGTCTGTTCCAACTACATTATTATTGTAAAAGTAAAAGCTATTCGAAAATGGTTAATTATAAAGTGTGAAAGAGCTTCTCTTTAACGTTTTGTTCATTACTGATGATGGAAAAGACTATGACATGTATGTACAATTTCATCCAAAGTGACTACCATTGCACTCAAGGAGCATATTGAATCAGTTTTTGCTTTCCCTGGGATCAAACCCATGACCTTGGCATTGTAAGCGGCAATGCTCTACTGATTGAGCTACAAGAAAGCTTTGCATGTACATTAGCTGGTTTAGCAGAGGTCTATAGAGGAAAATGTGATCCAAATGCATAAATATACTGTACTTCTGAGTTTCTCTATAAGAGGAGGAAAACACAAGGGGATGGGAGGGCAGATAGAAAGTGCAGACATATGGACAGCTTTTAAAAAAAAGCATGTTCACCCCAGTAGGAATGGTCTGTTTGGATTCCAAATAGAGCAAGAATTTTGAAAATATAGTTTTGAATCAGTTTATTTTAAAAGTATTAAGTTTTAAAACAATGAAACAGTTGAAGCAAAAGTGCCGTGGCTTCGAATCTAGTGTTTATTAAATTTCAGAAGTGAGCGCTGAACTCAACAGGTTTGCACAACAGCGCTTTCAGAGCGGTCAGTGATCAATTATTGACGCACATTATAAACGTGCCTAAGCCTGTCGCACAGTACAGTATTTTTAGAAATAAAAGTAAAAGATAAATTATTTGACAATCCAACGAATAGATACAAATGGTGGTGTAATGAAGCATCTCCCGCCATCTAGCCACTGGGTCTGAAAGCACGCAGGCTAAAGCAGACAAAACAGATATTGTATTGTTAGGGAATTTATTTGAATTGTTTTGATTTTGGAATACTTATGGAGCATAACATTTCAGGTCAGATGTAAGTCTTGCAAGAGACATTTTTGTTCTCTCACTTTCATACACTTTAAAATCTAAGCTTCCGCATCAAAGTACATTCCTCTGAACAAACATTGTATGATAAAAAGCACTGAAACACTAGACCTTACCAGCAGTATAGATAAAAACTTTATCTCAGTGTTTTATTGTTTCTTCCTCTGCTTTGGCGTGGTCCTCAATGTCATTCACGCTTGGTCCCGTCCTCTGGGTATGAAATGAATAAAATGAATAATGTGGTCACTACAAGTACTCATAAACAAACAAAATAAAAGTAAACTCTAAGTATTACAGAAAGACATGACCCCAAGAAATTCTGATATCCAGCTTGTCATCAGGGTTGTAGCAAACTTGATCTTCTTAGACATTCTGACTTCAATTGTCCAGCTGATATTAGATTAATAGCTATTATTTTCCTGCAAATGTGCTTATGATGTGTACTGTCATACAGTTCTTGAAACTAAATCTTTAAACACTTAGCTTTGGATGGTACTTTAAATACGAGTGCCCTTTGTGACGGCCACTTTATGTGGTAATATACCTTTAAGACGGTATATACTGTTCTAGTGTAAGTGTGCACGTTCGGGGAGGAGTCAGTGTTCGTTCGTGAGTGACGAGAAGATGGCCGCTCTACCGCTGATTGATATTGTGACCTGTTTTTCTTTTCTTTAAGTTGTGATGTCTGTCGGCGTGTTGCCTTTTACTTTGGTTTATTGTCTCTCTCATGTATGAAAAGAGTGCTTCATTTCAAAACCAAATCCATAAAGGTTCGTGTGATCAGTGATCCGCCTCGTTTCCTTAATTTGTTCATCTGGGTAGAGCTTAACCCACTCTGACAGTCATTACAACTTGTGAAAAAGTATTCTGAAAATAGAAACAAGCGTGCTAAAAAAATTGATAAGAAGAAAAGAAAGAAGACGTGAAATGCAGTATATCTGTTGTTCCTTATTCCAGATGAGCTTTTCAAAAAATCCCTGTCTATACATGTTTTCATTTAATTGTAATATAAATAACAATAATTGTGATCCACTAATGACCAGCTATTATTTAATACCATACAATATCACAGAACTAAAATATGGTGATTTATTTTAATTGATACATTTTACACTTCAACTGTTTGGTCACTTTTGATTCTGACCTATAGGCTATAAGGAATCATTGTGAGGGTTAACCACAAGGAATTATATTAATGGTGATAAAGTTATTAATTTTAATCCATCACTCCCCAAGCACAAAATACTACTGTAAATGACATCGCAGTAGTTAGTATTCAATGCATCATGTCACATTATGCATTAATATTGACCAAAAATCGCAGCAAATATAGTGAAACTTAATATAGTTTATAAATTCAAACTGACTGACAGTGCGTAAAGTTGAGGCGTTCGGAAAATCACAGGTAGTCGTTAAAATGATGTCTACACTGCACAAGGAGTTCTTTACATACATCGTATCTGCACACTGTCATTTATGATGAAAGAATGTCAGTAACGATTATCTCACCGGTGACGCGAGTGATTGTCTTCCTCAACACAACACAACAGAACGTTGTGCTTGAGCATTACATGCGTAAACGCGTCTGATTGGACATTGCGTACCTAAACGCAGTGTGAGGGCCTGGGATTGGACATTTTACTCATCAGCTCTGCGATGGGTTCCAAACGCTTGATCAACGATGCAACAAGCGTGTTCAAAGCCTTCCATTTGAAATGAACCGAATTCACGCCTCTTTTTCTGTACATCCATATTCAAGGATGCGAGTCAACTTCCCTAAACGTATTAAAGTATTATACGTCAATCATATAAACTACCATGCTGTAGCTTAAAGTAAAAGCACCAAAATCAATGTGCTCCTCCCGTAGGCTAGCACATGAGCTATATGACGCAAAGGAGATAATAAAATGACAAGTAATACCTTTTATCAAACACAAAATTTCATAATCTTCGCACAAAGATATTTTATGGTGGCTAGTCACTAATCACAATGTCAAACATCTTTATCAGTATCTTTCCAGTGATAGAGGCAGCTTGTGTCAACAAAGCCAATATAAACTCCAATATAAACTAATAATCTAGGGAGAAAATTGAGCGTAAGAGTCAAACTAAATATAGAAATGGACTTGAGAATTTTGAAAGAGACAGGTTCGAGGCAAAAATAGCGTTAATAAAGGGACAGGATCCGTATGAAATTGTGACCTGGTCTCCGGACGTCAATCTTCTACCGAACACAACATACATTAATGTTCTCAGCTATCTGGTTTTCACCCCAAGTCCTTATACAGCCGAAGATCTTCATTGTTACAAAGGACTTGACGCTCACAATCAGCTAGTGTGTGGCTGGGTGCGAGAAGTGGCGTCCTGTGTCATCAATGACATTTTCATCCCCAAAAAGGGTTTTAACTCAGTTATATCTTCTTTTCAGGTGGCCACAGTTTTTCTGGATTCAGTCTGTCTCAGTTTATTCTGCTTCTTCATGTAATCAAAGACTGGATGATGGTGAGATCAAACTCCAGCTGTTGTCAGAATCCTTTTGCATACAAAAATCTGATCGGATTATTACAGATAATGGCAAAAATGAATATTTGGAAATGTAAACTGATAGTTCCTCCTGACACAATACAGCAAAATATATAAATAGCTGGCTTAAAACCTTTTTTTGGTGTGGAAATACTAACGTGCTTAAGGCACGTTTTATATATATATATATATATATATATATATATATATATATATATATATACAAACATGGACAAAACTGTTGGTACCCTACGGTCAATGAACAAAAAACTCACAGTGGTCACAGAAAACACTTTAATATGACAAAAGTAATAATAAAATAAAAATTATATTAATGTTAACCAATGAAAGTCAGACATTGCTTTTCAACCATGCTTCTACAAAATTATTTGTAAAAAATGAACTCATTGAACAGGCCTAGACAAAATTGATGGTCCCCCTAACTTAATATTTTGATGCAGAACCTTTATCAGTCACTGCAATCAAATGATTCCTGTAACTGTCAATGAGATTTCTGCACCTCTCAACGGGTATTTTGGCCCACTCCTCATAAGCAAACTGCTCCAGTTGTTTCCGGCTTGAAGGGTGTCTTTTCCAGACGGCATGTTTCAGCTCCTTCCAAAGAAGGATAGGATTGAGGTCAG
This sequence comes from Rhodeus uyekii, assembly GCA_037043235.1. Lineage (NCBI taxonomy): Eukaryota > Metazoa > Chordata > Actinopteri > Cypriniformes > Acheilognathidae > Rhodeus > Rhodeus uyekii. The sequence goes on along the minus strand of JAWRVZ010000218.1, from coordinate 51,169 downwards.
GACTCATAGAAGGCCACTTTAAAATGTTTTCCTCTTTGACAATCCTGGGTGTTTTTAGCTGTGTTTTGCTGTTTTTAGCTGTGTTTTTAGCATTGTCCTGTTGCAAGACCCATGACCTGCGACTGATACCAAGCTTTCTGACACTGGCCAGCACATTTATCTCTAGAATCCCTTGTTAGTCTTCAGATTTCATTGTACCCTGCACAGATTCAAGACACCCCATGTCCAAGTTCCATTTTTGTCTCATCTGTCCATAGGACATTATCCCAGAAGCTTTGTGGCTTGTCTCCCATGTAGTCCACTATGGCTCAAACAACAACAGATGATGCGATCTGACACTGATGTTCCTTGAGCATGGAGTTCACCTTGGATCTCTTTAGAAATCTTTCTGGGCTCTTTTGTTACCATTTGGATTATCCGTCTCTGATTTGTCGTAAATTATCCTCCTGCGCCACGTCCAGGGATGTTGACTACAGTCCCATGTGCCTTAAATTTCTGAATATGTGCAACTGTAGTCACAGGAACTTCAAGCTGCTTAGAGATGGTTTTATATCCCTTTATCATGCTTGTCCATAACACTCATTTAATCTCCTTAGACAACTCTTTCCTTCACTTGCCCTGGCCCATGCTGAGCATAGTACTCACCATCTCCAGACAACACAGTGACTTTCTGAAGCCCTATAAATAGGCCCACTGATTGATTACAAGATTGTACACACCTGTGATGCTAATTAGTAGACACACCTTGAATTAATATGTTTCTTTAGTCACATTGTTTACAGTCTTTTCTAGGGGTACCATAATTTTTGTCTAGGCCTGTTCCATGAGTTTATTTTTATAAATAATTGTTGAAGCATGGTTGAAGAAAAATGTCTGACTGAAGTCTGACATATTAATGTTAACTAGTTACCAACAATTTTGTCCAAGTGTTTAAATGTGTGTGTGTGTGTGTGCGTGCGTGTGTGTCTGTGCGTGTGTGTGTGTGCGTGTGTGTGTGTGTGTGTGTGTGTGTGTGTGTGTGTATATAAACTCAGCAAAAAAAGAAACGTCCTCTGACTTTCAACTGTTTTTACTTTCAGTAAACTTAACGTGTGTAAATATTTGTATGAACACTAAAAGAGACAACACCATAAGACATAAACTAAAAATGTTTCACAGACATGTGACTAACAGAAATAGAATAATGTGTCCCTGAATGAAGGGAGGCTCAAAATCAAAAGTACCAGTCAGTATCTGGTGTGGCCACCAGCTTCTTGAAGTACTCCAGTGCATCTCCATGGACTGGACCAGATTTGTCACTTCTTGATGTTACCCCACTCTTCCACCAAGGCACTTGAAAGTTTCTGAACATTTCTAGGAGGAATGGCCCTAGCCCCCCTCCTGCGATCCAACAGGTCCAAGACGTGCTCAATGGGATTGAGATCCGGGCTCTTCGCTGGCCATGGCAGAACACTGACATTGCTGTTATGCAGAAACTCACACACAGAACGAGCAGTATGGCTGGTGGCATTGTCCTGCTTGAGGATCATGTCCGGATGAGCATGTGTAAAGGGTACCACAAGAGGGAAGAGGATGTCTTCCCTGTATCGCCTATTGCGGACAGTCTGAGCACTGATGGAGGGATTGGGTGTTCCTGGTGTGAATCGGGCAGTTGTTGTGGCCATCCTGTACCTGTCACGCAGGTGTGATAGTCAGATATACCGATCCTTGGCAAGTGTTGTTACACGTGGTCTTCCACTGCGACGATGATCAGCTGTCCTTCCTGTCTCCCTGTGGCGCTGTCTTAGGTGTCTCACAGTGCGGACATGGCAATTTATTGCCCTGGCCACATCAGCAGTCCTCATGCCACCCTGCCGCATGCCTAACGCACATTCACGCAGATGAGCAGGGACCCTGGGCATCTTTCTTTGGGTGTTTTACACAGTCGGTAGACAAGTCTCTTTAGTGTCCTGCGTTTTTAGAACTGTGACCTTAAATGCTACTCTCTGTAAGCTGTTAAGGTCTTAACGACCATTCCACAGGTGCATGTTAATTAATTGATTATGTTTAATTTAACATGCATGGAAAACATTGTTTAAACCCTTTACAATTAAGATCTGTAAAGTTATTTGGATTTTTTCAACATTATTGTTGAAATACACAGTCCTGAAAAAGGGACGTTTCTTTTTTTGTTGAGTTTATATAATATTATATAATTTAACGGCACAAATGTTAGTATTGCACAGTAATGAATAACATTTGTTTTCATGTTTGTAAATATGATAGAGATAAAACAGTAAAGAGAAAATTTTCAATGAAGTTTAAATTATATTGAATACTATACTAATATATAGTTAATCCAATACTATATGACTGTGCTACTTTTTTAATAAAGATTTCAGGTGATTTTGCACATCTGGTTTTGTCTTTATTGAACATGACTTAATGGCAGATTAAAAATACTTTCTTACTTCTGAGAAGATATGGGTATATATTCACAAATGTTTCTCTCATTAAGATGGTTAGAGGTTTACTAAAATAAACTTTACATTTATATAAGCTTTATAAACTTAGCAAAATCGTGCCAGGCCTACCAGTTTGCATTTGTACAAAAAAGTACTTATCTTTTAATCGTGCAGCAATTGAGCAATGTTGAGCTATGTACAATATTTAACTAAACGATTAAAGACTCCATCTTCATTTCTTAAGAGAGAATCATTGAGACGATTGATGACGGGGGAGACAATTGTTGATGGAATTTATGTGCATTTATATATGAAATTTGGGCGGGTTTTTCGTCAAAAACCAGCCCAATTTTTATCAACCAGCCCAATGCATTTTTCCTGTCAGACGTGACCAACGGGATCGCAATCTGGCAACACTTTGTGTCTCCCTTTCACTTCCGCGATTGCGGTCATGATTGGCGAATTATCGTTGGCTGTTCACATGTCACGCATAACCCAATTTTTGCAAATACAAATATATAGTTTATTGTGTAAGGCAAATATCAATAATGACTTAGAGAACGTGACTTTTACGTGGCTTTTAATCATAATACCGAAATACTACACTGGGACTCTTATTTTTTCTGACTCATTCCATTTCTGATGTGGGACATAAAAGTGTTACTTAAACATTGTCATAATTCATCTGTACTTCATAAGATCACGTGTGTGCGTGTGCGTTTTGCGAGTTTTGCCACTTCAAGCAACGATCACACTTTCTTCAGGAAATGTGCATTCTAGAGTCTAGCCCTAAACAGAGTAGATAAATTAGCGGAATACCTGTATTTACGCGAACAGTAGAGAGGAACATTTTATGTCAACCAGTTTGGAGACCTAAATTGATAAGATTCATTCATGTTGAAGAGACAAAAAAAAAATTCTTCCATGATTCAGAGGGATCATACTGGACAACACACTAAACATTGAAATTAAAATAACATAAAATCACTAATATAGCTACCAGGTTGCTACAGAAGATTGATCAACGACTCTTTTGCCAGATATAACTCTTTAAAGATAGATCCTGTGCTGCATTGGCACATCCAAATATCTTAGCGCTTTAATGCTCTTATTTACAGGAAGAAAAAAGGACGTCTTCCATATGGTTGCATAGGCAACGTCTGTTCATTGAACAACAAAACTAAATCATTAATTGATGATATATAAAACAAAACATGTTTAGATTACATGAAAGATCTAATTTAAGCCATTATGCATTGAAGTATGCATATTCCATTGTATGTAATTAATTTGTTGCGCAGCGAAGAACAAGTCATTTAACATTATATTACTATAACTTACTATATACCGCAAAAAAGACTAACTAAATTCCTTTGTGCATAAAGAAAATGGAGTGAAAAGTACTGTTGTATTGCAAGACATGCGCTATGCGCTTATGTGAAATTGCACACACCATAGACCAGGGGTGCCCAAACTTTTTCCTATGAAGGGCCAAAAATCAAACTTGATTGAGAGCCGTGGGCCAAAAGTAAATTTTGCATCATAAATCAAATTGTATTACATTAAAGTTGCTATGGGTTTAATTATTTCATAATATTTAAAATAAATATAAAACAACTTTAATCTGATTCACTAATGCAGTTTTATTTGTAAAGCTTTGCATTTTAATGAACAATTTAAATGGGCAACAATCCCCAAGTGTTCAATGTACAATACAGTTCAGTGCCAAATACACAATCATTAATAAAACCATATAGTTGCAATGTCAGTGACCTAATGAGAGATATGAAGCTGGTCCTTATTTTTCAGAAGATTGGTCTGTAGCTGACTAACAGACAAAGACAAGATATTATGTAGGTGAGAGTCAGTTATTTGGCTTCTTAGTTTACTCTTGTTCAAGTTCATCAGACTGAAAGTCTGCTCGCAGAGGTAGATACAGTAATCCCTCGCCACTTCGCGGCCTCAGCACATCGCGGATTTTTCAAAAATATTCATCAAAAAATAAAAGTTAAAAAATACCCCCATGTACAGCCGTATTGCTGAAAGCAGCGTTGTTTCCTCGTGACGAGAGAGAAACGGTTTCCCAGGATGCCAGACAAAGAGAGAAACTATCTCAGAGGCTTTGAACGGCACTCAGACAAGACACGTGATTGGTTCCCAGCGCGAGCTCGACCAATGAGAGCACGAGTGGATGTATCCCATGAGCTGATTGGCTGACCCTACTTCGCTGATTTTCACCTATCGCAATAGTTCCAGTCCATATAAACCGCAATAAACGAGGGATTCACTGTACTGCCAAACAGAGACCGCATCAGTGATGATGAAGGACGCTGCAGCGCTCTGTTCAGATCGAAGTCCAGCAAGCAGCTCGTGAGCCTGCTGTTTCGCGTCTCGCCGCTGTACTTTGAGAAAGCTGCACAATGTTTTGTTTCATAATGACGACGGATATTATACTCTTTTAAAACAGCAACAGACTGTTTGCAAACTAGACATATTGCCTTTGATTTGACTTCTGTGAATAAAAACTCATCTTCCCCAGCTTTTAAAAAAAATATCTCTTGACTGTGTGCCACTGCCTTGATTTCTCCATTATTGCGTTTAATTTGTTGACGTTTATTGACGTCATTTGTTGCAAAGCACAAAGTGCTGCGCCTTGAATTGCGCATTTAGAATAAATTTAATAAATTTACATTTAATTTCAGTTTACTCTGTTGTAGTTAACTATAAAACAAACAAAATTATTATGTCAAATTAGAAATTACAATCTGTGTCGAAGGTATCTCACGCTCGCCCTCGCCCCCTCTCTCTCTCTCCTTGGACGGTTCGGCGGGCCAAATCAAAGGTGGCCGCTAGTTTGGGCACCTCTGTCATAGACGATCTAAATTAATCCACTGTGCACTGATAAAGAACAGTCGTGCTGTTCTTTCTAATTGCAATGCTTATACAACTAACTCATTCCCAATTGCACTCATGCTGCTGTAACAAAGGATTTGCGCTTTGTGATATCGCACACAAGCTTTCTTACTGCAATGCTTATGTGTCGTAATAAATAACATTTAAATAACATTGTCATCTGCATATGTAACAATACTTTACACGTAAAGTATGCGCTGTTTCATTGCATTTGAGTTATTGCGTCGAACAATTGCGCATGTGTGTTTTGTTGGACTTTTGCATCAATTCCTCAAGAATTGTGAAAACCTGAGATTGATTTGACAAAGAGACATTAATAGCAACATAGATAAGGACACGTGGAGAAGAATTGTGTCCAACAGATTATTTCAAATTATTACACAGGTATTATTATACACCTGCCCGACTTGCCAGAATGGGTTGTCTGAATGAAAATGAGAGTTGGAAATGTAAGATAGAAACGGGCACATACAGACATGCGTTGTGGCACTGTACAAAGATACAACCCTTCTGGATAACCATGTTGAAATCTCTTGAAAGATGTTTGGGAACTGACCTTCCTTCCATTGTCATCAAGGCTATGTCTTTTAGGAGACAAATCTGAGATCCCTCATATAAAAAATAATGAGTTCTCCCTTTTTAATGTGGGGGTATAATCACAGCAGTAAGACTGATACTTCGGTTTTGGAAAGAGATGCAATGTCCTACTTTTAAAATGTGGATTGAATTTATGAAAATGCATCATATGAAAAAATGTTAGCTAAAGTAAATGGAAACCAAACAGATGTTGACATGTGGGACAGTTTTGTTCGGACTGTGGCCTCAGGACTTTGCTGATATTGCGTCCATTCTTGTACTGTGACTTGTTTACCCTCTTTTATATTACAATGGTTATTTATTTATTTATTTTTATTTTTTTGGTCAGTTCTTTGTTTGTAAATGATTACCATTTCATGTTATGCTTACATTGTTTTTGTATTGTTCTTACTGGCATGTTATAAGGAAAACCAATTTAAAAAAACTTATTTGAAAAAAAAAAATATGTATATATATATATATAAATTATTATTATTCATCACTTTAATTGCTGGTTTGCCTTCTCACAAAAGTCTGTGAAAGATGACCCACAGCAAAGATGAGATTCCCGGGCCAGTTAACCCAGGCCATTTGCCTGTCAGATGTCCCAGACTCTTCTCTTGAGGAAAGGTGGCTCTCGTCCAGTTTGCTTCTTTATAATTTTTTATAATGCAGTGTAGCTCTGCATTTCAATCAAATGTTATAAATATATTTATATAAGCTTAAATATTATTCATATTTTGATTTGAGGTGGAGTTTATATTGGCTTTGTTGACACTGAAGCTGCCTCTATCACTGGAAAGATACTGATAAAGATGTTTGACATTGTGATTAGTGACTAGCCACCATAAAATATCTTTGTGTGAAGATTATGAAATTTTGTGTTTGATAAAAGGTATTACTTGTCATTTTGTTATCGCCTTTGCGTCATATAACTCATGTGCTACTTGAGGAGCACATTGATTTTGGTGCTTTTACTTTAAGCTACAGCATGCAGGATGGTAGTTTATATGGTTGATGCATAATACTTTAATAAGTTTAGGGAAGTTGACTCGCATCCATTAATGTGTATTTACAGATAAAAGACGTGAAATCGGTTTATTTCAAATGGAAGGCTTTGAACACGCTTGTTGCATCGTTGATCAAGCGTTTGGAACACATTGCAGAGCTGATGAGTAAAATATCCAATCCCAGGCCCTCACACTGCGTTTAGGCACGCAACGTCCAATCAAACGCGTTTACGCATGCAATGCTCAAGCACAGCAACGTTATGTTGTGTTGTGTTGAGGAGTACAATCACTCGCGTCACCGGTGAGATAATCGTTACTGACATTCTTTCATCATAAATGACAGTGTGCAGATACGATGTATGTAAGGAACTCCTTGTGCAGTGTAGACATAATTTTAACGACTACCTGTGATTTTCCGAACGCTGCCTCAACTTCACGCGCTGTCAGTCAGTTTGAATTTATAAACTATATTAAGTTTCACTATATTTGCTGCGATTTTTGGTCAATATTAATGCATAATGTGACATGATGCATTGAATACTAACTACTGCAATGTCATTTACAGTAGTATTTTGTGCTTGGGGAGTGATGGATTAAAATGAATAACTTTATCACCATTAATATAATTCCTTGTGGTTAACCCTCACAATGATTCCTTATAGCCTATAGGTCAGAATCAAAAGTGACCAAACAGTTGAAGTGTAAAATGTATCAATTAAAATAAATCACCATATTTTAGTTCTGTGATGGTATTAAATATGGTATTAAATAATAGTTGGTCATTAGTGGATCACAATTATTGCACATTGTTATTTATATTACAATTAAATAAAAACATGTATAGACAGGGATTTTTTGAAAAGCTCATGTGGAATAAGGAACAACAGATATACTGCATTTCACTTAACGTCTTGTTTTTTGTAGATTGTTTTTTAGATTTTCGCCAGTCTTCTTTTCTTCTAATCAATTTTTTTAGCATGCCTGTTTCTATTTTCAGAATACTGTTTCACAAGTGCACTCGTATTTAAAGCACCATCCAATGCTAAGTGTTTAAAGATTTCGTTTCAAGAACTGTATGACAGTGCACATCATAAGCACATTTGCAGGAAAAGTCAGAATGTCTGAGAAGATCAAGTTTGTTACAACCCTGATGACAAGCTGGATACCAGCATTTCTTGGGGTCATGTCTTTCTGTAATACTTAGTTGTGAGTTTACTTTTATTTTGTTTGTTTATAAGTACTTGTAGTGACCACATTATTCATTTTATTCATTTCATACCCAGAGGACGGGACCAAGCGTGAATGACATTGAGGACCACGCCAAAGCAGAGGAAGAAACACAATAAAACACTGAGGTAAAGCTTTTATCAATACTGCTGGTAAGGTCTAGTGTTTCAGTGCTTTTTATCATACAATGTTTGTTCAGAGGAATGTACTTTGATGCGGAAGCTTAGATTTTAAAGCGTATGAAGTGAGAGAACAAAAATGTCTCTTACAAGACATACATCTGACCTGAAATGTTATGCTCCATAAGTCTTCCAAAATCAAAACAATTCAAATAAATTCCCTAACAATACAATATCTGTTTTGTCTGCTTTAGCCTGCATGCTTTCAGACCCAGTGGCTAGATGGCGGGAGATGCTTCATTACACCACCGTTTACATCTATTCGTTGGATTGTCAAATAATTTATCTTTTACTTTTATTCATAAAAATACTGTACTGTGCGACAGGCTTAGGCACGTTTATATTTTCATCCCCAAAAAGGGTTTTAACTCAGTTATATCTTCTTTTCAGGTGGCCACAGTTTTTCTGGACTCAGTTTTTTCTGCTTCTTTATGTAATCAAAGACTGGATGATGGTGATATCAAACTCCAGCTGTTGTCAGAATCCTTGTGCATACAAAAATCTGATCGGATTATTACAATTAATGGCAAAATTAATATTTGGAAATGTAAACTTATAGTTCCTCCTGACACAGTACAGCAAAATATATAAATAACTGGCTTAAAACCTTTGTTTTTGGTGTTGAAATACTAACATTCTTAAGGCACGTTTTATATATATACATAAACATGGACAAAACTGTTGGTACCCTACAGTCAATGAACAAAAAACTCACAGTGGTCACAGAAAACACTTTAATATGACAAAAGTAATAATAAAATAAAAAAAATTTATGAAAGTTAACCAATGAAAGTCAGACATTGCTTTTCAACCATGCTTCTACGGAATTATTTGTAAAAAATGAACTCATTGAACAGGCCCAGACAAAATTGATGGTATCCCTAACTTAATATTTTGTTGCAGAACCTTTATCAGTCACTGCAGTCAAACGATTCCTGTAACTGTCAATGAGATTTCTGCACCTCTCAACGGGTATTTTGGCCCACTCCTCATAAGCAAACTGCTCCAGTTGTTTCCGGCTTGAAGGATGTCTTTTCCAGACAACATGTTTCAGCTCTTTCCAAAGAAACTCAATAGGATTGAGGTCAGGGCTCATAGAAGGCCACTTTAAAATGGTTTCCTCTTTGCCATTCCTAGGTGTTTTTAGCTGTGTGTTTTGCGTCCTGTTGCAAGACCCATGACCTACGACTGAGACCAAGCTTTCTGACACTGGCCAGCACATTTATCTCTAGAATCCCTTGATAGACTTCAGATTTCATTGTACCCTGCACAGATTCAAGACACCCCGTGTCCAAGTTCCATTTTTGTCTCATCTGTCCATAGGACATTATCCCAGAAGCTTTGTGGTTTGTCTCCCATGTACCCATGCACTATGGCTCAAACAATGACAGATGATGTGATCTGACACTGATGTTCCTTGAGCATGGAATTCACCTTGGATCTCTTTAGAAATCTTTCTGGGCTCTTTTGTTACCATTTGGATTATCCGTCTCTGATTTGTCGTAAATTATCCTCCTGCAGCCACGTCCAGGGATGTTGACTACAGTCTCATGGATCTTAAATTTCTGAATATGTGCAACTGTAGTCACATGAACTTCAAGCTGCTTGGAGATGGTTTTATATCCCTTTAGCATGCTTGTCCATAACACTCATTTAATCTCCTTAGACAACTCTTTCCTTCACTTGCCATGGCACATGCTGAGCACAGTACTCACCATCTCCAGACAACACAGTGACTTCCTGAAGCCCTATAAATAGGCCCACTGATTGATTACAAGATTGTATACACCTGTGATGCTAATTAGTAGACGCACCTTGAATTAACATGTGTCTTTAGTCACATTGTTTACAGTCTTTTCTAGGGGTACCATCATTTTTGTCTAGGTATGTTCAATGAGTTTATTTTTATAAATAATTGTTGAAGCATGGTTGAAGAGCAATGTCTGACTGAAGTCTGACATGTGAATGTTAACTAGTTACCAACAATTTTGTCCAAGTGTATATATATATAGATATGCATGTGTGTGTGTGTATATATAATATTATATAATTTAACGGCACAAATGTTAGTATGGCACAGTAATGAATAACATTTGTTTTCATGTTTGTAAATATGATAGAGAAAAAAACAGTAAAGAGAACATTTTCAATGAAGTTAAAATTATATTGAATACTATACTAATATATAGTTAATCCAATACTATATGACTGTGCTACTTTTTAAATAAAGATTTCAAGTGATTTTGCACATCTGGTTTTGTCTTTATTGAACATGACTTAATGGCAGATTAAAAATACTTTCTTACTTCTGAGAAGATATGGGTATATATTCACAAATGTTTCTTTCATTAAGACGGTTAGAGGTTTACTAAAATAAACTTTACATTTAAATAAGCTTTATAAACTTAGCAAAATCGTGTCAGTCCTACCAGTTTGCATTTGTACAAAAAGTACTTATCTTTTTACCGTGCTGCAATTGAGCAATGTTGAGCTATGTACACTATTTAACTCAAAGGATTAAAGATTCCATCTTCAGTTCTTAAGAGAGAATCATTGAGACGATTGATGACGGGGGAGACAATTGTTGATGGAATTTATGTGCATTTATATATGAAATTTGGGCGGGTTTTTCGTCAAAAACCAGCCCAATTTTTATCAACCAGCCCAATGCATTTTTCCGGTCGGACGTGACCAACGGGAGCGCAATCTGGCAACACTGTGTGTCTCCCTTTCACTTCCACAATTGCGGTCATGATTGGCAAATTATCGTTGGCTGTTCACATGTCACGCATAACCCAATTTTTGCAAATACAAATATATAGTTTATTGTGTAAGGCAAATATCAATAATGACTTAGAGAATGTGACTTTTACGGCTTTTAATCATAATACCGAAATACTACACTGGGACTCTTATTTTGTCTGACTCATTCGATTTCTGATGTGGGACATAAAAGTGTTACTTAAACATTGTCATACTTTATAAGATCGCGTGTGTGTGTGCATGTACGTTTTGCGAGTTTTGCCACTTCAAGCAATGATCACACTTTCTTCAGGAAATGTGCATTCTAGAGTCTAGCCCTAAACAGAGTAGATAAATTAGCAGAATACCTGTGTTTACGCGAACAGTAGAGAGGAACATTTTATGTCAACCAGTTTGGAGACCTAAATTGATAAGATTCATTCATGTTGAAGAGACAAAAAAAATCTTCCATGATTCAGTGGGATCATACTGGACACCACACTAAACATTGAAATTAAAATAACATAAAATCACTAATATAGCTACCAGGTTGCTACAGAGGATCTCTGAACTCTTTTGCCAGATATAACTCTTTAAAGATAGATCCTGTGCTGCATTGGCACATCTAAATATCTTAGCGCTTTAATGCTCTTATTTACAGGAAGAAAAAAGGACGTCTTCCATATGGTTGCATTGGCAACGTCTGTTCATTGAACAACAAAACTAAATCATTAATTGATGATTGATGATAAATCAAAACATGTTTAGATTACATGAAAGATCTATTTAAAGCCATTATGCATTGAAGTATGCATATTCCATTGTATGTAATTAATTTGTTGCGCAGCGAAGAACAAGTCATTTAACATTATATTACTATAACTTACTATATACCGCAAAAAAGACTAACTAATTCCTTTGTTTATAAAGAAAATGGAGTGAAAAGTACTGTTGTATAGCAAGGCATGCGCTATGCGCTTATGTGAAATTGCACACACAATCTAAATTAATCCACTGTGCACTGAAAAAGAACAGTCGTGCTCTTCTTTCTAATTGCAATGCTTATACAACTAACTCATTCCCAATTGCACTCATGCTGCTGTAACAAAGCATTTGCGCTTTGTGATATCGCACACGAGCTTTCACACTGCAATGCTTATGTGCATATGTCGTATTTCATTTCATTGCGTTTGCACGAGCATTGTGCATTGAAGCTGAGCATGAACTGAGGTCTTATTTCAATTTTGGGTTATTGCATTTATGGTGCTGTGACAAAGCATTTGCGCTTTGTGATATCGCATTGCATTATCTCGTGCATTTGCACGAGCATTGTGCACTGAACATTAACATCTACTTTACCATCCTTTTGTGATAGCATTGCATTCATTGCACTCATTCTGCTGTATGTATCAAGGCACTGGTGCTTTAATGATATCGCACATGAGCGTTCTTATTGCAATGCGTACTTATTTGTGATATCTCATTTCATCAAGAAGCTTTTTATGAGTTGAATGCCTTTCTCATTTGGTTTTGCTATGAAAGGATTGCATTCAATGAACGAATCGTTAACTCAATTTAAATAACTTCGTCATCTGCACATGTAACAATACTTTACACGTAAAGTATCCGCTGTTTCATTGCATTTGAGTTATTGCGTTGAACAATTGCGCATGTGTGTTTTGTTGGACTTTTGCATCAATTCCTCAAGTCCGCGTGTTATTTTAATGAGGAGAGCAGAGACGGCTTTTCCTTTAACTATTTAATCATCAATTAAATCATATGAATAAAGTGTACAGAGCTCTGGGTCCACAGCTTTCCCTGATTACACAAAACTATGCGAGTCTCATGTCCAGGTACTCTGCGGCAACCTCGCCTTTCCCTGACCCATATATTTATACATTTTAAACACAAGTGGGTTGTCCTTTATTGGGAGATGGCCACTGATAGGTGTTGCTCCAGTAGAGCTCTTCACCAATCCTGATTCCTGTTTTGTTCCTGCACACATAGATTAACATACAGCAAGGCACCCTAAGGTGCTCAACACACACAAACCAGATATACCCATATATGGTATGTTAAATCCCCCCATACATTGCTTGTGGCTAACCCCCTTGTCCCAATCTATTCAATCACCAAGACCCCCACATATTCCACCCAATACTATCTGCAGTTTGAGTTCCTCCTAAAGTCATTAATTCATTCATTCATTCATTAATAATTAAACCTTTAAATCCCTTAGTCATAAAAGCAACCAGTAACTTCTTTAATGCAAAGCTGGATATATATATATATACATTTATTTCTTCAATCCCCCTTCTGATCTCCTGTTACAGGAGATCAACATCTTACAGAACAACCTCCTCATCTTCTTCATTTTCCTGGTCATGGTCAATCTCTTCCCTTCTGCCTCCACTCATTGTTTGCACATCTATTTCTATTTCTATATCTATTTTATATGTGTATATATATTTTTTAATAAAATAATTATACACATTATTTATAAAATTTTATATCTCTTTCTGAATGAAAGATCTCATATACCTGAGCTTTACTTCCATGTCTTCCTTCGAATCTCCTCCTTTTCTCCCATCCTTCCTTCCATCTGTCTTTATCCTCCTCTTCACCTTCCCTTTCTTTCCCCATTATGGTTCATTGCTATATCGCTCATCCTTATCATGTCTTCCATTTTCATCCTTCCCTTACTTTCTTTTTCTCTCTTTCTACTTCCTATGTCTAACCCCTCTCCTGGTTCTGCCTGATTCTTCCACATCTATCTGCCCATCCTTAACATTCCATCCTCCCTCCTTGGCCTCATCATGGATTCTGACAAAAGTCTCCTATCCCCACAATAGTTGTTTAGCCCTTGCCCAAGGGCTTATGATCTGCCCTGAATATTATATTATTGTTTTACACCCGCCTTCATCGATTGCCCCTAAATAAATCTTTGGTTATGATTTGAAAAAGGTAAAACGTGTAGTTCTTTTTTTTTATCCGAAACTTTTCCCAAAATCCTAGTTTCTCCCCTAAATCTACCAAAATCCCTCTCTCAGGTACCCATGCCCCTGTGTACCCTATCACCTGGACCAGTTGTATGTATTTGTAATGTATTTGTTTATGCTGCACTGCTTGTTTTACCCCTTTCTCCATATATATATATATATATATATATATATATATATATATATACATATATACACTTCATACCCCCTTCAAGGATGTGTTCATCCCTTTGCATCTTGCATAGCTGAAAAGTAAATAAAATGGTTGACTCTACGTCATAGTTAATTTCACATCCCCCAATGCCCAAATAATGGCTCAAACAATAATCCCTTCTTTCCCTTTTTTCCTTTGATTTTGTCTTAGGTTGTCTACTAAATATATTGTTCCTGTGATCAGGATGGCTAGTCCCACTAATGCCCCTAACAAACTCCTATTCTCTCACAACATGTTTAACCTTAGCGAGTACAATTTGAATTGTCAGAGTTTTCTGTGTGGTATTCTGTTTATATCCGCACTGATCAGTACTGCTCAAAGATCTAATTTTAAATATAATTCTTTTGAAGTGATGGTCCTTAATGTAAAATTATCTAGTGCAAGTAATAATTCCTGTTTATCTTTTGTGTTGGCTATTCTATACAGGCCACCAGGGCACCATACAGACTTTATCAAAGAATTTGCTGATTTTCTCTCAGACTTAGTAATGTCTGCAGATAAAGTCATAATTGTCGGTGATTTTAATATCCATGTAGATAATGAAAAAGACGCATTGGGATTGGCATTTAGAGACATCTTAAACTCTATTGGAGTTACACAACATGTATCAGGACCCACTCATTCTCGTAATCATACTTTAGATCTAATATTGTCGCTTGGGATCAATGTTGATACTGTTCAAATTCTGCAGCAGAGCGATGACATCTCAGATCATTACTTATGTGAGATTTGTTTTGTGATGTCATGGTGACGTCAGGTTTAGGTTTGGGGCGCGCTGACATGCGCAGTGGGTCAAGGTGAAAAAGGTGATGGGCAAGTGAAGCGAGTGCGACACAGAGTTCAGTCCTCTTCACGAGTTCGATAAAATAAAAAGTCAACAAAGTTCCAGAGTGCCGTGTCTGCCTGCGTTACTGCTGTGAACCCATATAAAAGAGACTGGAGCTTCCTCCTCGGGTCCACAGCCCCTCTTACATTTCTGGTGGCAGCGGGTTTGGACGACGCGCGCAGCGCGTGAGTGAACTTTCTCTTCGGCGGGTAATTAATGCGATGGATGTGGTGTCACGGCGATGGATGTTGATGTCGAGCTCAATATTTCAGTTTTCTGTTATCTGTGACGTCTAATGTGCTTTGTGTTTCAACCGGGACAAATTTGTTTGTGCGTTTTCACAACAGCGTCAGATCGCAGAGGATTACAGTGACGGTAATCTATTCCACGACGTTGCAATAGAACGGACTGGATCGATAATCCTTGTGTAATTTAATGAACTTGGTCGAACATTTTATTATCGTGGGATTAAGATACAGAGTTGGAACACTGTTTTGAAAATGAGTGAAGAGGATGCAGCAGGTGATTTGCCTTCTACAAGTAGCTCGCGTGGATACCAACACTTCCATGGACGGGTCCCGTCCATCTTTTTGGGGGATGGAAAAGAAGATTTTCTTCACTGGTGCAGACGATTTGAAGTGAACGTGGAAGCTAGCACAGATTTTGATAATGCCAAACTAGCTAAGTTTTTGCCAACTTGCCTCGGTGGTACTGCTTTTAGCTACTGGGACAGTTTGCCTAGCGCCATCAAACAGGACTATAAACTAGTGAAAGAAAAAATGAAAGATGTGTTTGGGAAACGAGTGTATCTGTCTACATTCCAGAGTTATGTAAATGCACGCACACGGCTGCCTGGTGAGGCTCTTCAAGTTTTTGCAGCAGAAATTAGCCATCTGGTGGATGAAGCTTTTCCCACTTATGAAGTTAATGCAAAGAACGGAGAAAAATTCAGGCGTTTCATTGCTGGAATTGAACCCTATCTACAGCTTCGCATACATGAACAAGGTCTAGACACATTGGATGCTGCTCTTACGCTGGCACTTCAGATTGAGCAGGCACACCAAGCCAGCAAGGTACTGCTGCCGTCAAACCCACAACAGTGGACATCTTCAACATCAGGAGCCTTTCCTGGATCTACTTTCAACATCGTCCCACAGACAATACCTACCTCTTCCTGTTCTACAATATCTACAGTTCTTCCTGCGGTTCACTCAGCTACATCAGGGGACTTCATGAAGCTGCAACGAACCCTGGAAAGTTTAACTGAGAGAGTGGATCAACTTCAGCTTGAGGTCAGCAGACAGAGGTATGCCAACAGACACACTACTTCTCCAGATCGTCAGCGGCGCAGCCCTCCCCCTGAGGATTCACGAGGTCGCACTTCTGAACGTCGCAGGTATGACAGACATTCGTATACTGATTGTGACTCTTTTCAGGAACAACGTAGACCTTCATACAGAGACACTAGTGGTGATAGGGACTATTATGAAACACGCAGACATGACCGTTATCGTGCTCAAAGTCCTAGGATAACACAGGAACGTGGACAACGCACCACAGCTCGAGATTCTCTTGATCGCTTTTTCCGCTTTGACTCTGGCCGGGGCGAATCATCGGACAGCTACTCCACAAAGCGGCTGAGTCATCGATCTCCAAGTCCTGGACATGTGCGTTTCCAGTCTCCTGCACGTGGCCATCATCGCCAGGGAAACTATCAGTAGTTGACAATGAGGGCCAATTGCCAACTGCTACTGACACCAGGCCCATTGATAATGTGGTTGAACACCATTTGACTTCAGACACTGGTCAGGTGGTGACACAAACTGTATCACTTGTAGTCGAAGACACTGTAGTTCATGCATTTGTTGATACCGGTGCAGATGTTTCGCTAATAAGTGAGGATTTCAGGATGTCTACTCCCACTTTACGTCAAAGACCCTTGGTGAAACAATTCATACCTCTGACATCTATTTCTGGTGACACATTAGATTCAGTGGGTACTTTGTCAGTTAATATCACTTTGGGTAAACGTACAGTATCACATTCATTTCAAGTAATCAGAAATTGCTCAAAAGCTGTTGTACTCGGTTGGGACTTTTTGTCTATGCACAAAATTGTACTTAATATGCAGACTATGTATTTTGATATAGGTGAGGAGTCCTTATCCTTTGAAAGTGTAGACCACCATAACCTTAAACTTGTAGATGTTACAGTGTCGACCACTACAGTTATTCCTCCCCTGTCAGAAGCTGTAATTTTGGCAAAACTTGTGTCACATCAAGCAGGATTCCAACCAAATGGTTACATGGGTGTGTTTGAGCCTCACTATCGTGAAAACTCGAAGGTAGGATTTGCATGGACTGTAACAAAAGCAGATAAGGGGTCAATTTATCTGAAAGTGGTCAATCCTTCTGCAGATGATGTTTCCTTACACTGTGACTCTCCAATTGGTACTTTCCATTCCATTTCTGAGGGTGATCAGGATGGTTTTGTGATAATTGACCAAAGTGTGAATAATGTGAACATTCAGAATGTTTGTGTGTCCAGTCCCGTGTCATTACCCAAGTCACCTGTACTGCCTGACCTCTCTAACACCGAGCTATCTGTGACACAGCAAAAGAGTTTGACAGATTTACTAACCTCTTTCGCTGATGTGTTCAGTCAGCATGCTAATGACTACGGTAGAACCAACTTGGTTACCCATAAAATCAGGACTATAGATGACACTCCCATTTCCCAGCGAGCATACAGGACTTCTCCTGCTCTGAAGGCCGAAATTCACTGCCAGATAGAGAAACTCAAAGCACAAGATATATTGGAGGATAGTGATAGTCCTTGGTCAAGTCCAGTGGTGATGGTGAGGAAAAAAGACAATACTTACAGATTTTGCGTTGATTATCGCAAATTGAATTCCGTAACTATTACTGATGCACACCCATTGCCTCGGGTGGACGATAATCTTGATGCATTGTCAGGGTCTAAGTATTTTTCGACCATGGACCTGTCTTCAGGTTATTGGCAGGTGGAATTGGATCCAGATGACAGGAAAAAGACTGCCTTTACCACTGGCGATGGCCTGTATCACTTTAAGGTTATGCCTATGGGCCTGAAAAACAGTCCGCCTACATTCCAAAGACTAATGGAATTAGTTCTTAGAGGTTTGCATTGGACAAAGTGTGTCATTTATTTGGACGACATTATTTGTATGGGTAAAGATTTTGGGGATCACATGAAAAACCTCACAGACATTTTGACTCGGTTTAGGGAAGCAGGTCTCAAGCTTAACCCTACAAAGTGTCATTTTTGCAAGGCATCTGTCACATACATGGCTCATGTTGTTTCAAAGGAGGGGTTGGCCCTTGATCCGGCACATAGCCAGAGAGTTAGAGATTGGCCAACTCCCAAATCCGCTACGGAGGTGCGAGCGTTTTTGGGCTTGTGCAGCTATTATAGGCGTTTCGTTCAGGACTATGCTTTTAAGGCGCAACCTTTACACAGACTGACTCACAAGGATGTTCGGTTTGAGTGGACAGATGAGTGTGCGGCAGCTTTTATACAAATGAAAGATGCTCTAACATCTCCTCCTGTGATGGCATTTCCTAACTTTGATCAGCCTTTTATACTGAGTACAGATGCGTCAAATACAGCAGTTGGGGCTGTCCCATCTCAAATTCAAGACGGAAAAGAGAGAGTTGTTGCATACGCTAGCCACGTACTAACCTCGACAGAACGGAAATGGTCAACTTACGACAAAGAACTGTGGGCAATTGTTTGGTCATTCAGGCATTTTCGCCACTACTTATGTAACTGTCCGTTTACAATTGTCACCGATCACAAACCTCTGGTTGGCCTGAGGAAACTGAACTTTGACATTGATCCCACTGGACGTAGAGGTCGGTGGGCTATGGAGCTTGATCCATTTGAATGGTTGATCATTCACAAAGATGGCAGGAGGCATACTAATGCAGATGCCATGTCTCGAATTCCTGTTGTCCCATCTATATTGCAACCACACCTCACGCAGACTGTATCCATTCAAACGGATGACTTGCTTGTCATGTCGCAAACGGCTGTCTCTGGTAGTGCCAACAGTACAGACGGTCAGCCTAAGGTCGAGTCACAAATCTGTCTGACAGAATGTGAAAGTGATGACAGGTTGGTTGAATCTAATGTAAATGTATTGTGTACTTCCTTGGGTGATGAGGGTAAAGACATTGCAAACCATCAGAAAACAGACCCTTTACTCTCACAGGTGTATAGTTGGGTTGAAAATCACAAGAGACCCAATCTTAGGCAGGTGAAAGGGAAATTGAGACAACTTTGGTGGCAGTTCCCACGTATAGTATTGAAGGGTGGAGTGCTTTGTCGGACGGCCTGCAGTGCTCCAGGTAAACCTCAGATTTATCAGGTGCTCATTCCTGATGTTCTCATTCAGGACATTTTATGCTATTTACATGGTGATCCCTGTGCTGGACACTACAGTGCCGAACGCACACTTAAAAGAGCTCAGGGTTTGTGTTTCTGGCCAGGCATGAGAAGAGTCATTGAACAGCACTGTGAGTCTTGTGAAGCTTGTGAGTCTCGGAAACAGCCAGTTCCTCAGCGAAGGGCACCGCTCCAATCTATTAGTGCTGTTAGACCTTTTCAGTTTGTATGTACTGATATCACAGAACTTCCTGTCACGTCCAAGGGTAATCGGTATGTTTTGGTAGTGCAAGATCACTTCACTAAGTATGTTAATGCATATCCTATGGTGGACCAAAAAGCTACTACAGTGGCACAGTTGTTATGTGAACAGTACATACCTGAACACGGTGTTCCAGAGGAATTAATGTCTGATCAGGGACGTCAATTTGAGTCAGAGATTGTGCAGGACATCTGTAAGAGGTTAAAAATAAGAAAGAAGAGAACTACGCCTTATCACCCTCGTGGTAACGGAATGGTGGAACGTTTCAATAGAACTTTGAAGGATCAGTTAGCAAAGGTTCTCTTTCATAGTGAGGGTGAGTGGGACCAGTACTTGTCAGCAGTGGTACTGTCTTTTAATGCTACAACTCATTCTAGCACTGGGTACTCGCCGTTCTTCTTGGCTCATGGTCGTGAACCTCGTTTGCCAGCACATGTGTGGCTGGATTCTCCGTCAGGGGAAGCCATGGACACTCCGCAGACTTATGGTTCAGCTCTAGTTGATCGTATGGAAACGGTGTTTCAAGAAGTACAAAGCACTAGTGCTGATCAGAGATGCAAGCGTGAGTACTACTTCAATAGATATGAGAAATTCAGACCTTTGAAAGTTGGTGACCTGGTGTGGGTGAGTGATCCAACCACACAAAGAAAGAAACTTATTTTCTCCTGTGCATTTGCATTAGTGCATTGCATTCAATCTGTAATGCATTGAGAAAAAGCATGAACTAGTTTGTTGCATTGCAATGCTTATTTTGTGCACATCACTAATTCTCCTGTGCATATGCATTATTGCATTGCATTCAATCTGTTGTGCATTAAGAAAAAGTATGAAATAGTTTGTTGCATTGCAATACTTACGTTGTGCACATCACTAAAACTCCTGTGTTTTTGCATTATTGCATTGCATTCAATCTGTTGTGCATTGAGAAAAAGCATGTAGTAGTTTGTTGCATTGCAATGCTTATTTTGTGCACATCACTAATTCTCCTGTGCATATGCATTATTGCTTTGCATTGTTCCAGGTAAACAATCTGTTGTGCATTGAGAAAAAGCATGTACTAGTTTGTTGCATTGCAATACATATTTTGTGCACATCACTAATTCTCATGTGCATATGCATTATTGCTTTGCATTGTTCCAGGTAAACAATCAGTTGTGCATTGAGAAAATGCATGAACTAGTTTGTTGCATTGCAATACATATTTTGTGCACATCACTAATTCTCCTGTGCATTTGCATTATTGCATTGCATTCAATCTGTTGTGCATTGCGAAAAAAGCATGAACTTGTTTGTTGCATTGCAATGCTTATTTTGTGCACATCACTAATTCTCATGTGCATATGCATTATTGCATTGCAAATAATCTGTTGTGCATTGAGAAAAAGCATGTACTAGTTGTTGCATTGCAATGCTTATTTTGTGCACATCACTAAATTCTCATGTGCATATGCATTATTGCTTTGCATTGTTCCAGGTTGTGCATTGAGAAAATGCATGAACTAGTTTGTTGTATTGCAATTCTTATTTTGTGCACAATCAGTTGTGCATTGAGAAAATGCATGAACTAGTTTGTTGTATTGCAATTCTTATTTTGTGCACATCACTAATTCTCCTGTGCATTTGCATTATTGCATTACATTCAATCTGTTGTGCATTGAGAAAAAGCATGTAGTAGTTTGTTGCATTGCAATGCTTATTTTGTGCACATCACTAATTCTCCTGTGCATATGCATTATTGCTTTGCATTGTTCCAGGTAAACAATCTGTTGTGCATTGAGAAAAAGCATGTACTAGTTTGTTGCATTGCAATACATATTTTGTGCACATCACTAATTCTCATGTGCATATGCATTATTGCTTTGCATTGTTCCAGGTAAACAATCAGTTGTGCATTGAGAAAATGCATGAACTAGTTTGTTGCATTGCAATACATATTTTGTGCACATCACTAATTCTCCTGTGCATTTGCATTATTGCATTGCATTCAATCTGTTGTGCATTGCGAAAAAAGCATGAACTTGTTTGTTGCATTGCAATGCTTATTTTGTGCACAGCACTAATTCTCATGTGCATATGCATTATTGCATTGCAAATAATCTGTTGTGCATTGAGAAAAAGCATGTACTAGTTGTTGCATTGCAATGCTTATTTTGTGCACATCACTAAATTCTCATGTGCATATGCATTATTGCTTTGCATTGTTCCAGGTTGTGCATTGAGAAAATGCATGAACTAGTTTGTTGTATTGCAATTCTTATTTTGTGCACAATCAGTTGTGCATTGAGAAAATGCATGAACTAGTTTGTTGTATTGCAATTCTTATTTTGTGCACATCACTAATTCTCCTGTGCATTTGCATTATTGCATTGCATTCAATCTGTTGTGCATTGAGAAAAAAGCATGTAGTAGTTTGTTGCATTGCAATGCTTATTTTGTGCACATCACTAATTCTCCTGTGCATTTGCATTAGTGCATTGCATTCAATCTGTAATGCATTGAGAAAAAGCATGAACTAGTTTGTTGCATTGCAATGCTTATTTTGTGCACATCACTAATTCTCATGTGCATATGCATTATTGCATTGCAAATAATCTGTTGTGCATTGAGAAAAAGCATGAACTAGTTTGTTGCATTGCAATGCTTATTTTGTGCACATCACTAATTCTCCTTTGCATTTGCATTATTGCATTGCATTCAATCTGTTGTGCATTGAGAAAAAAGCATGAACTTGTTTGTTGCATTGCAATGCTTATTTTGTGCACATCACTAATTCTCATGTGCATATGCATTATTGCTTTGCATTGTTCCAGGTAAACAATCAGTTGTGCATTGAGAAAATGCATGAACTAGTTTGTTGCATTGCAATACATAGTTTGTGCACATCACTAATTCTCATGTGCAAATGCATTATTGCTTTGCATTGTTCCAGGTAAACAATCAGTTGTGCATTGAGAAAATGCATGAACTAGTTTGTTGCATTGCAATTCTTATTTTGTGCACATCACTAATTCTCCTGTGCATTTGCATTATTGCATTGCATTCAATCTGTTGTGCATTGAGAAAAAAGCATGAACTTGTTTGTTGCATTGCAATGCTTATTTTGTGCACATCACTAATTCTTATGTGCATATGCATTATTGCTTTGCATTGTTCCAGGTAAACAATCTGTTGTGCATTGAGAAAATGCATGAACTAGTTTGTTGCATTGCAATGCTTATTTTGTGCACATCACTAATTCTCCTGTGCATTTGCATTATTGCATTGCATTCAATCTGTTGTGCATTGAGAAAAAAGCATGAACTTGTTTGTTGCATTGCAATACATAGTTTGTGCACATCACTAATTCTCATGTGCATTTGCATTATTGCATTGCAAATAATCTGTTGTGCATTGAGAAAAAGCATGAACTAGTTTGTTGCATTGCAATGCTTATTTTGTGCACATCACTAATTCTCCTGTGCATTTGCATTATTGCATTGCATTCAATCTGTTGTGCATTGAGAAAAAAGCATGAACTTGTTTGTTGCATTGCAATGCTTATTTTGTGCACATCACTAATTCTCATGTGCATATGCATTATTGCTTTGCATTGTTCCAGGTAAACAATCAGTTGTGCATTGAGAAAATGCATGAACTAGATTGTTGCATTGCAATACATATTTTGTGCACATCACTAATTCTCATGTGCATTTGCATTATTGCATTGCATTCAATCTGTTGTGCATTGAGAAAAAAGCATGAACTTGTTTGTTGCATTGCAATGCTTATTTTGTGTACATCACTAATTCTCATGTGCATATGCATTATTGCATTGCAAATAATCTGTTGTGCATTGAAAAAAAGCATGAACTAGTTTGTTGCATTGCAATGCTTATTTTGTGCACATCACTAATTCTCATGTGCATATGCATTATTGCATTGCATTGTTCCAGGTAAGCAATCAGTTGTGCATTGAGAAAATGCATGAACTAGTTTGTTGCATTGCAATACTTATTTTGTGCACATCACTAATTCTCCTGTGCATATGCATTATTGCTTTGCATTGTTCCAGGTAAACAATCTGTTGTGCATTGAGAAAATGCATGAACTAGTTTGTTGCATTGCAATTCTTATTTTGTGCACATCACTAATTCTCCTTTGCATATGCATTATTGCATTGCAAATAATCTGTTGTGCATTGAGAAAAAGCATGAACTAGTTTGTTGCATTGCAATGCTTATTTTGTGCACATCACTAATTCTCCTGTGCATTTGCATTATTGCATTGCATTCAATCTGTTGTGCATTGAGAAAAAAGCATGAACTTGTTTGTTGCATTGCAATGCTTATTTTGTGCACATCACTAATTCTCATGTGCATATGCATTATTGCTTTGCATTGTTCCAGGTAAACAATCAGTTGTGCATTGAGAAAATGCATGAACTAGATTGTTGCATTGCAATACATATTTTGTGCACATCACTAATTCTCATGTGCATATGCATTATTGCATTGCAAATAATCTGTTGTGCATTGAGAAAAAGCATGAACTAGTTTGTTGCATTGCAATGCTTATTTTGAGAACATCACTAGTTCTCATGTGCATATGCATTATTGCTTTGCATTGTTCCAGGTAAACAATCAGTTGTGCATTGAGAAAATGCATGAACTAGTTTGTTGCATTGCAATTCTTATTT
Source organism: Rhodeus uyekii (assembly GCA_037043235.1). Taxonomy (NCBI): domain Eukaryota; kingdom Metazoa; phylum Chordata; class Actinopteri; order Cypriniformes; family Acheilognathidae; genus Rhodeus; species Rhodeus uyekii. The sequence continues at coordinate 26,677 of JAWRVZ010000218.1, read as the reverse complement.
TGTGCACATCACTAATTCTCATGTGCATTTGCATTATTGCATTGCAAATAATCTGTTGTGCATTGAGAAAAAGCATGAACTAGTTTGTTGCATTGCAATGCTTATTTTGTGCACATCACTAATTCTCATGTGCATATGCATTATTGCATTGCAAAAAATCTGTTGTGCATTGAAAAAAAGCATGAACTAGTTTGTTGCATTTGCAATGCTTATTTTGTGCACATCACTAATTCTCATGTGCATATGCATTATTGCTTTGCATTGTTCCAGGTAAACAATCAGTTGTGCATTGAGAAAATGCATGAACTAGTTTGTTGTATTGCAATTCTTATTTTGTGCACATCACTAATTCTCCTTTGCATATGCATTATTGCATTGCAAATAATCTGTTGTACATTGAGAAAAAGCATGAACTAGTTTGTTTGATTGCAATGCTTATTTTGTGCACATCACTAATTCTCATGTGCATATGCATTATTGCTTTGCATTGTTCCAGGTAAACAATCAGTTGTGCATTGAGAAAATGCATGAACTAGTTTGTTGTATTGCAATTCTTATTTTGTGCACATCACTAATTCTCATGTGCATATGCATTATTGCATTGCAAATAATCTGTTGTGCATTGAGAAAAAAGCATGTACTCGTTTGTTGCATTGCAATGCTTATTTTGTGCACATCACTAATTCTCATGTGCATTTGCATTACTGCATTGCATTGTTCCAGGTAAGCAATCAGTTGTGCATTGAGAAAATGCATGAACTAGTTTGTTGCATTGCAATACATATTTTGTGCACATCACTAATTCTCCTGTGCATATGCATTATTGCTTTGCATTGTTCCAGGTAAACAATCTGTTGTGCATTGAGAAAATGCATGAACTAGATGGTTGCATTTGCAATACATATTTTGTGCACATCACTAATTCTCATGTGCATTTGCATTATTGCATTGCAAATAATCTGTTGTGCATTGAGAAAAAGCATGAACTAGTTTGTTGCATTGCAATGCTTATTTTGTGCACATCACTAATTCTCCTGTGCATTTGCATTATTGAATTGCATTCAATCTGTTGTGCATTGAGAAAATGCATGAACTAGTTTGTTGCATTGCAATTCTTATTTTGTGCACATCACTAATTATCCTGTGCATTTGCATTATTGCATTGCATTCAATCTGTTGTGCATTGAGAAAAAAAGCATGAACTTGTTTTTTGCATTGCAATGCTTATTTTGTGCACATCACTAATTCTTATGTGCATATGCATTAGTGCATTGCATTCAATCTGTAATGCATTGAGAAAAAGCATGAACTAGTTTGTTGCATTGCAATGCTTATTTTGTGCACATCACTAATTCTCCTGTGCATATGCATTATTGCTTTGCATTGTTCCAGGTAAACAATCTGTTGTGCATTGAGAAAATGCATGAACTAGTTTGTTGCATTGCAATACATATTTTGTGCACATCACTAATTCTCATGTGCATTTGCATTATTGCATTGCAAATAATCTGTTGTGCATTGAGAAAAAGCATGAACTAGTTTGTTGCATTGCAATGCTTATTTTGTGCACATCACTAATTCTCATGTGCATATGCATTATTGCTTTGCATTGTTCCAGGTAAACAATCAGTTGTGCATTGAGAAAATGCATTAACTAGTTTGTTGTATTGCAATTCTTATTTTGTGCACATCACTAATTCTCCTTTGCATATGCATTATTGCATTGCAAATAATCTGTTGTGCATTGAGAAAAAGCATGAACTAGTTTGTTGCATTGCAATGCTTATTTTGTGCACATCACTAATTCTCATGTGCATATGCATTATTGCTTTGCCTTGTTCCAGGTAAACAATCAGTTGTGCATTGAGAAAATGCATGAACTAGTTTGTTGTATTGCAATTCTTATTTTGTGCACATCACTAATTCTCATGTGCATATGCATTATTGCATTGCAAATAATCTGTTGTGCATTGAGAAAAAAGCATGTACTAGTTTGTTGCATTGCAATGCTTATTTTGTGCACATCACTAATTCTCATGTGCATTTGCATTACTGCATTGCATTGTTCCAGGTAAGCAATCATTTGTGCATTGAAAAAAAGCATGAACTAGTTTGTTGCATTGCAATGCTTATTTTGTGCACATCACTAATTCTCCTGTGCATATGCATTATTGCTTTGCATTGTTCCAGGTAAACAATCTGTTGTGCATTGAGAAAATGCATGAACTAGTTTGTTGCATTGCAATACATATTTTGTGCACATCACTAATTCTCATGTGCATTTGCATTATTGCATTGCAAATAATCTGTTGTGCATTGAGAAAAAGCATGAACTAGTTTGTTGCATTGCAATGCTTATTTTGTGCACATCACTAATTCTCCTTTGCATTTGCATTATTGCATTGCATTCAATCTGTTGTGCATTGAGAAAAAAGCATGAACTTGTTTGTTGCATTGCAATACTTATTTTGTGCACATCACTAATTCTCATGTGCATATGCATTATTGCTTTGCATTGTTCCAGGTAAACAATCAGTTGTGCATTGAGAAAATGCATGAACTAGTTTGTTGCATTGCAATTCTTATTTTGTGCACATCACTAATTCTCCTGTGCATTTGCATTATTGCATTGCATTTAATCTGTTGTGCATTGAGAAAAAAGCATGAACTTGTTTGTTGCATTGCAATGCTTATTTTGTGCATATCACTAATTCTTATGTGCATATGCATTATTGCATTGCAAATAATCTGTTGTGCATTGAAAAAAAGCATGAACTAGTTTGTTGCATTGCAATGCTTATTTTGTGCACATCACTAATTCTCATGTGCATATGCATTATTGCTTTGCATTGTTCCAGGTAAACAATCAGTTGTGCATTGAGAAAATGCATGAACTAGTTTGTTGTATTGCAATTCTTATTTTGTGCACATCACTAAATCTCCTGTGCATATGCATTATTGCTTTGCCTTGTTCCAGGTAAACAATCGGTTGTGCATTGAGAAAATGCATGAACTAGTTTGTTGCATTGCAATTCTTATTTTGTGCACATCACTAATTCTCCTGTGCATTTGCATTATTGCTTTGCATTGTTCCAGGTAAACAATCAGTTGTGCATTGAGAAAATGCATGAACTAGTTTGTTGCATTGCAATACATATTTTGTGCACATCACTAATTCTCCTGTGCATATGCATTATTGCTTTGCATTGTTCCAGGTAAACAATCTGTTGTGCATTGAGAAAAAAGCATGAACTTGTTTGTTGCATTGCAATGCTTATTTTGTGCACATCACTAATTCTCATGTGCATATGCATTATTGCATTGCAAATAATCTGTTGTGCATTGAAAAAAAGCATGAACTAGTTTGTTGCATTGCAATGCTTATTTTGTGCACATCACTAATTCTCATGTGCATATGCATTATTGCATTGCATTGTTCCAGGTAAGCAATCAGTTGTGCATTGAGAAAATGCATGAACTAGTTTGTTGCATTGCAATTCTTATTTTGTGCACATCACTAATTCTCCTGTGCATTTGCATTATTGCATTGCATTCAATCTGTTGTGCATTGAAAAAAAAGCATGAACTTGTTTGTTGCATTGCAATGCTTATTTTGTGCACATCACTAATTCTTATGTGCATATGCATTATTGCATTGCAAATAATCTGTTGTGCATTGAAAAAAAGCATGAACTAGTTTGTTGCATTGCAATACATATTTTGTGCACATCACTAATTCTCCTGTGCATATGCATTATTGCTTTGCATTGTTCCAGGTAAACAATCTGTTGTGCATTGAGAAAATGCATGAACTAGTTTGTTGCATTGCAATGCTTATTTTGTGCACATCACTAATTCTCCTGTGCATTTGCATTATTGCATTGCATTCAATCTGTTGTGCATTGAGAAAAAAGCATGAACTTGTTTGTTGCATTGCAATACATAGTTTGTGCACATCACTAATTCTCATGTGCATTTGCATTATTGCATTGCAAATAATCTGTTGTGCATTGAGAAAAAGCATGAACTAGTTTGTTGCATTGCAATGCTTATTTTGTGCACATCACTAATTCTCCTGTGCATTTGCATTATTGCATTGCATTCAATCTGTTGTGCATTGAGAAAAAAGCATGAACTTGTTTGTTGCATTGCAATGCTTATTTTGTGCACATCACTAATTCTCATGTGCATATGCATTATTGCTTTGCATTGTTCCAGGTAAACAATCAGTTGTGCATTGAGAAAATGCATGAACTAGATTGTTGCATTGCAATACATATTTTGTGCACATCACTAATTCTCATGTGCATTTGCATTATTGCATTGCATTCAATCTGTTGTGCATTGAGAAAAAAGCATGAACTTGTTTGTTGCATTGCAATGCTTATTTTGTGTACATCACTAATTCTCATGTGCATATGCATTATTGCATTGCAAATAATCTGTTGTGCATTGAAAAAAAGCATGAACTAGTTTGTTGCATTGCAATGCTTATTTTGTGCACATCACTAATTCTCATGTGCATATGCATTATTGCATTGCATTGTTCCAGGTAAGCAATCAGTTGTGCATTGAGAAAATGCATGAACTAGTTTGTTGCATTGCAATACTTATTTTGTGCACATCACTAATTCTCCTGTGCATATGCATTATTGCTTTGCATTGTTCCAGGTAAACAATCTGTTGTGCATTGAGAAAATGCATGAACTAGTTTGTTGCATTGCAATTCTTATTTTGTGCACATCACTAATTCTCCTTTGCATATGCATTATTGCATTGCAAATAATCTGTTGTGCATTGAGAAAAAGCATGAACTAGTTTGTTGCATTGCAATGCTTATTTTGTGCACATCACTAATTCTCCTGTGCATTTGCATTATTGCATTGCATTCAATCTGTTGTGCATTGAGAAAAAGGCATGAACTTGTTTGTTGCATTGCAATGCTTATTTTGTGCACATCACTAATTCTCATGTGCATATGCATTATTGCTTTGCATTGTTCCAGGTAAACAATCAGTTGTGCATTGAGAAAATGCATGAACTAGATTGTTGCATTGCAATACATATTTTGTGCACATCACTAATTCTCATGTGCATATGCATTATTGCATTGCAAATAATCTGTTGTGCATTGAGAAAAAGCATGAACTAGTTTGTTGCATTGCAATGCTTATTTTGAGAACATCACTAGTTCTCATGTGCATATGCATTATTGCTTTGCATTGTTCCAGGTAAACAATCAGTTGTGCATTGAGAAAATGCATGAACTAGTTTGTTGCATTGCAATTCTTATTTTGTGCACATCACTAATTCTCATGTGCATTTGCATTATTGCATTGCAAATAATCTGTTGTGCATTGAGAAAAAGCATGAACTAGTTTGTTGCATTGCAATGCTTATTTTGTGCACATCACTAATTCTCATGTGCATATGCATTATTGCATTGCAAAAAATCTGTTGTGCATTGAAAAAAAGCATGAACTAGTTTGTTGCATTTGCAATGCTTATTTTGTGCACATCACTAATTCTCATGTGCATATGCATTATTGCTTTGCATTGTTCCAGGTAAACAATCAGTTGTGCATTGAGAAAATGCATGAACTAGTTTGTTGTATTGCAATTCTTATTTTGTGCACATCACTAATTCTCCTTTGCATATGCATTATTGCATTGCAAATAATCTGTTGTACATTGAGAAAAAGCATGAACTAGTTTGTTTGATTGCAATGCTTATTTTGTGCACATCACTAATTCTCATGTGCATATGCATTATTGCTTTGCATTGTTCCAGGTAAACAATCAGTTGTGCATTGAGAAAATGCATGAACTAGTTTGTTGTATTGCAATTCTTATTTTGTGCACATCACTAATTCTCATGTGCATATGCATTATTGCATTGCAAATAATCTGTTGTGCATTGAGAAAAAAGCATGTACTCGTTTGTTGCATTGCAATGCTTATTTTGTGCACATCACTAATTCTCATGTGCATTTGCATTACTGCATTGCATTGTTCCAGGTAAGCAATCAGTTGTGCATTGAGAAAATGCATGAACTAGTTTGTTGCATTGCAATACATATTTTGTGCACATCACTAATTCTCCTGTGCATATGCATTATTGCTTTGCATTGTTCCAGGTAAACAATCTGTTGTGCATTGAGAAAATGCATGAACTAGATGGTTGCATTTGCAATACATATTTTGTGCACATCACTAATTCTCATGTGCATTTGCATTATTGCATTGCAAATAATCTGTTGTGCATTGAGAAAAAGCATGAACTAGTTTGTTGCATTGCAATGCTTATTTTGTGCACATCACTAATTCTCCTGTGCATTTGCATTATTGAATTGCATTCAATCTGTTGTGCATTGAGAAAATGCATGAACTAGTTTGTTGCATTGCAATTCTTATTTTGTGCACATCACTAATTATCCTGTGCATTTGCATTATTGCATTGCATTCAATCTGTTGTGCATTGAGAAAAAGCATGAACTAGTTTGTTGCATTGCAATGCTTATTTTGTGCACATCACTAATTCTCATGTGCATATGCATTATTGCTTTGCCTTGTTCCAGGTAAACAATCAGTTGTGCATTGAGAAAATGCATGAACTAGTTTGTTGTATTGCAATTCTTATTTTGTGCACATCACTAATTCTCATGTGCATATGCATTATTGCATTGCAAATAATCTGTTGTGCATTGAGAAAAAAGCATGTACTAGTTTGTTGCATTGCAATGCTTATTTTGTGCACATCACTAATTCTCATGTGCATTTGCATTACTGCATTGCATTGTTCCAGGTAAGCAATCATTTGTGCATTGAAAAAAAGCATGAACTAGTTTGTTGCATTGCAATGCTTATTTTGTGCACATCACTAATTCTCCTGTGCATATGCATTATTGCTTTGCATTGTTCCAGGTAAACAATCTGTTGTGCATTGAGAAAATGCATGAACTAGTTTGTTGCATTGCAATACATATTTTGTGCACATCACTAATTCTCCTGTGCATATGCATTATTGCTTTGCATTGTTCCAGGTAAACAATCTGTTGTGCATTGAGAAAAAAGCATGAACTTGTTTGTTGCATTGCAATGCTTATTTTGTGCACATCACTAATTCTCATGTGCATATGCATTATTGCATTGCAAATAATCTGTTGTGCATTGAAAAAAAGCATGAACTAGTTTGTTGCATTGCAATGCTTATTTTGTGCACATCACTAATTCTCATGTGCATATGCATTATTGCATTGCATTGTTCCAGGTAAGCAATCAGTTGTGCATTGAGAAAATGCATGAACTAGTTTGTTGCATTGCAATTCTTATTTTGTGCACATCACTAATTCTCCTGTGCATTTGCATTATTGCATTGCATTCAATCTGTTGTGCATTGAAAAAAAAGCATGAACTTGTTTGTTGCATTGCAATGCTTATTTTGTGCACATCACTAATTCTTATGTGCATATGCATTATTGCATTGCAAATAATCTGTTGTGCATTGAAAAAAAGCATGAACTAGTTTGTTGCATTGCAATACATATTTTGTGCACATCACTAATTCTCCTGTGCATATGCATTATTGCTTTGCATTGTTCCAGGTAAACAATCTGTTGTGCATTGAGAAAATGCATGAACTAGTTTGTTGCATTGCAATGCTTATTTTGTGCACATCACTAATTCTCCTGTGCATTTGCATTATTGCATTGCATTCAATCTGTTGTGCATTGAGAAAAAAGCATGAACTTGTTTGTTGCATTGCAATGCTTATTTTGTGCACATCACTAATTCTCATGTGCATATGCATTATTGCATTGCAAATAATCTGTTGTGCATTGAAAAAAAGCATGAACTAGTTTGTTGCATTGCAATGCTTATTTTGTGCACATCACTAATTCTCATGTGCATTTGCATTATTGCATTGCAAATAATCTGTTGTGCATTGAGAAAAAGCATGAACTAGTTTGTTGCATTGCAATGCTTATTTTGTGCACATCACTAATTCTCCTGTGCATTTGCATTATTGCATTGCATTCAATCTGTTGTGCATTGAGAAAAAAGCATGAACTTGTTTGTTGCATTGCAATGCTTATTTTGTGCACATCACTAATTCTCATGTGCATATGCATTATTGCTTTGCATTGTTCCAGGTAAACAATCAGTTGTGCATTGAGAAAATGCATGAACTAGATTGTTGCATTGCAATACATATTTTGTGCACATCACTAATTCTCATGTGCATTTGCATTATTGCATTGCATTCAATCTGTTGTGCATTGAGAAAAAAGCATGAACTTGTTTGTTGCATTGCAATGCTTATTTTGTGTACATCACTAATTCTCATGTGCATATGCATTATTGCATTGCAAATAATCTGTTGTGCATTGAAAAAAAGCATGAACTAGTTTGTTGCATTGCAATGCTTTTTTTGTGCACATCACTAATTCTCATGTGCATATGCATTATTGCATTGCATTGTTCCAGGTAAGCAATCAGTTGTGCATTGAGAAAATGCATGAACTAGTTTGTTGTATTGCAATTCTTATTTTGTGCACATCACTAATTCTCCTTTGCATATGCATTATTGCATTGCAAATAATCTGTTGTGCATTGAGAAAAAGCATGAACTAGTTTGTTTGATTGCAATGCTTATTTTGTGCACATCACTAATTCTCATGTGCATATGCATTATTGCTTTGCATTGTTCCAGGTAAACAATCAGTTGTGCATTGAGAAAATGCATGAACTAGTTTGTTGTATTGCAATTCTTATTTTGTGCACATCACTAATTCTCATGTGCATATGCATTATTGCATTGCAAATAATCTGTTGTGCATTGAGAAAAAAGCATGTACTCGTTTGTTGCATTGCAATGCTTATTTTGTGCACATCACTAATTCTCATGTGCATTTGCATTACTGCAATGCATTGTTCCAGGTAAGCAATCAGTTGTGCATTGAGAAAATGCATGAACTAGTTTGTTGCATTGCAATACATATTTTGTGCACATCACTAATTCTCCTGTGCATATGCATTATTGCTTTGCATTGTTCCAGGTAAACAATCTGTTGTGCATTGAGAAAATGCATGAACTAGTTTGTTGCATTGCAATACATATTTTGTGCACATCACTAATTCTCATGTGCATTTGCATTATTGCATTGCAAATAATCTGTTGTGCATTGAGAAAAAGCATGAACTAGTTTGTTGCATTGCAATGCTTATTTTGTGCACATCACTAATTCTCCTTTGCATTTGCATTATTGCATTGCATTCAATCTGTTGTGCATTGAGAAAAAAGCATGAACTTGTTTGTTGCATTGCAATACTTATTTTGTGCACATCACTAAATCTCATGTGCATATGCATTATTGCTTTGCATTGTTCCAGGTAAACAATCAGTTGTGCATTGAGAAAATGCATGAACTAGTTTGTTGCATTGCAATACATAGTTTGTGCACATCACTAATTCTCATGTGCAAATGCATTATTGCTTTGCATTGTTCCAGGTAAACAATCAGTTGTGCATTGAGAAAATGCATGAACTAGTTTGTTGCATTGCAATTCTTATTTTGTGCACATCACTAATTCTCCTGTGCATTTGCATTATTGCATTGCATTCAATCTGTTGTGCATTGAGAAAAAAGCATGAACTTGTTTGTTGCATTGCAATACTTATTTTGTGCACATCACTAATTCTCATGTGCATATGCATTATTGCTTTGCATTGTTCCAGGTAAACAATCAGTTGTGCATTGAGAAAATGCATGAACTAGTTTGTTGCATTGCAATACATAGTTTGTGCACATCACTAATTCTCATGTGCAAATGCATTATTGCTTTGCATTGTTCCAGGTAAACAATCAGTTGTGCATTGAGAAAATGCATGAACTAGTTTGTTGCATTGCAATTCTTATTTTGTGCACATCACTAATTCTCCTGTGCATTTGCATTATTGCTTTGCATTGTTCCAGGTAAACAATCAGTTGTGCATTGAGAAAATGCATGAACTAGTTTGTTGCATTGCAATACATATTTTGTGCACATCACTAATTCTCCTGTGCATATGCATTATTGCTTTGCATTGTTCCAGGTAAACAATCTGTTGTGCATTGAGAAAAAAGCATGAACTTGTTTGTTGCATTGCAATGCTTATTTTGTGCACATCACTAATTCTCATGTGCATATGCATTATTGCATTGCAAATAATCTGTTGTGCATTGAAAAAAAGCATGAACTAGTTTGTTGCATTGCAATGCTTATTTTGTGCACATCACTAATTCTCATGTGCATATGCATTATTGCATTGCATTGTTCCAGGTAAGCAATCAGTTGTGCATTGAGAAAATGCATGAACTAGTTTGTTGCATTGCAATTCTTATTTTGTGCACATCACTAATTCTCCTGTGCATTTGCATTATTGCATTGCATTCAATCTGTTGTGCATTGAAAAAAAAGCATGAACTTGTTTGTTGCATTGCAATGCTTATTTTGTGCACATCACTAATTCTTATGTGCATATGCATTATTGCATTGCAAATAATCTGTTGTGCATTGAAAAAAAGCATGAACTAGTTTGTTGCATTGCAATACATATTTTGTGCACATCACTAATTCTCCTGTGCATATGCATTATTGCTTTGCATTGTTCCAGGTAAACAATCTGTTGTGCATTGAGAAAATGCATGAACTAGTTTGTTGCATTGCAATGCTTATTTTGTGCACATCACTAATTCTCCTGTGCATTTGCATTATTGCATTGCATTCAATCTGTTGTGCATTGAGAAAAAAGCATGAACTTGTTTGTTGCATTGCAATGCTTATTTTGTGCACATCACTAATTCTCATGTGCATATGCATTATTGCATTGCAAATAATCTGTTGTGCATTGAAAAAAAGCATGAACTAGTTTGTTGCATTGCAATGCTTATTTTGTGCACATCACTAATTCTCATGTGCATTTGCATTATTGCATTGCAAATAATCTGTTGTGCATTGAGAAAAAGCATGAACTAGTTTGTTGCATTGCAATGCTTATTTTGTGCACATCACTAATTCTCCTGTGCATTTGCATTATTGCATTGCATTCAATCTGTTGTGCATTGAGAAAAAAGCATGAACTTGTTTGTTGCATTGCAATGCTTATTTTGTGCACATCACTAATTCTCATGTGCATATGCATTATTGCTTTGCATTGTTCCAGGTAAACAATCAGTTGTGCATTGAGAAAATGCATGAACTAGATTGTTGCATTGCAATACATATTTTGTGCACATCACTAATTCTCATGTGCATTTGCATTATTGCATTGCATTCAATCTGTTGTGCATTGAGAAAAAAGCATGAACTTGTTTGTTGCATTGCAATGCTTATTTTGTGTACATCACTAATTCTCATGTGCATATGCATTATTGCATTGCAAATAATCTGTTGTGCATTGAAAAAAAGCATGAACTAGTTTGTTGCATTGCAATGCTTTTTTTGTGCACATCACTAATTCTCATGTGCATATGCATTATTGCATTGCATTGTTCCAGGTAAGCAATCAGTTGTGCATTGAGAAAATGCATGAACTAGTTTGTTGTATTGCAATTCTTATTTTGTGCACATCACTAATTCTCCTTTGCATATGCATTATTGCATTGCAAATAATCTGTTGTGCATTGAGAAAAAGCATGAACTAGTTTGTTTGATTGCAATGCTTATTTTGTGCACATCACTAATTCTCATGTGCATATGCATTATTGCTTTGCATTGTTCCAGGTAAACAATCAGTTGTGCATTGAGAAAATGCATGAACTAGTTTGTTGTATTGCAATTCTTATTTTGTGCACATCACTAATTCTCATGTGCATATGCATTATTGCATTGCAAATAATCTGTTGTGCATTGAGAAAAAAGCATGTACTCGTTTGTTGCATTGCAATGCTTATTTTGTGCACATCACTAATTCTCATGTGCATTTGCATTACTGCAATGCATTGTTCCAGGTAAGCAATCAGTTGTGCATTGAGAAAATGCATGAACTAGTTTGTTGCATTGCAATACATATTTTGTGCACATCACTAATTCTCCTGTGCATATGCATTATTGCTTTGCATTGTTCCAGGTAAACAATCTGTTGTGCATTGAGAAAATGCATGAACTAGTTTGTTGCATTGCAATACATATTTTGTGCACATCACTAATTCTCATGTGCATTTGCATTATTGCATTGCAAATAATCTGTTGTGCATTGAGAAAAAGCATGAACTAGTTTGTTGCATTGCAATGCTTATTTTGTGCACATCACTAATTCTCCTTTGCATTTGCATTATTGCATTGCATTCAATCTGTTGTGCATTGAGAAAAAAGCATGAACTTGTTTGTTGCATTGCAATACTTATTTTGTGCACATCACTAATTCTCATGTGCATATGCATTATTGCTTTGCATTGTTCCAGGTAAACAATCAGTTGTGCATTGAGAAAATGCATGAACTAGTTTGTTGCATTGCAATACATAGTTTGTGCACATCACTAATTCTCATGTGCAAATGCATTATTGCTTTGCATTGTTCCAGGTAAACAATCAGTTGTGCATTGAGAAAATGCATGAACTAGTTTGTTGCATTGCAATTCTTATTTTGTGCACATCACTAATTCTCCTGTGCATTTGCATTATTGCATTGCATTCAATCTGTTGTGCATTGAGAAAAAAGCATGAACTTGTTTGTTGCATTGCAATGCATATTTTTTTGCACATCACTAATTCTTATGTGCATATGCATTATTGCATTGCAAATAATCTGTTGTGCATTGAAAAAAAGCATGAACTAGTTTGTTGCATTGCAATGCTTATTTTGTGCACATCACTAATTCTCATGTGCATATGCATTATTGCTTTGCATTGTTCCAGGTAAACAATCAGTTGTGCATTGAGAAAATGCATGAACTAGTTTGTTGTATTGCAATTCTTATTTTGTGCACATCACTAATTCTCCTTTGCATTTGCATTATTGCATTGCAAATAATCTGTTGTGCATTGAGAAAAAGCATGAACTAGTTTGTTTGATTGCAATGCTTATTTTGTGCACATCACTAATTCTCATGTGCATATGCATTATTGCTTTGCATTGTTCCAGGTAAACAATCAGTTGTGCATTGAGAAAATGCATGAACTAGTTTGTTGTATTGCAATTCTTATTTTGTGCACATCACTAATTCTCATGTGCATATGCATTATTGCATTGCAAATAATCTGTTGTGCATTGAGAAAAAAGCATGTACTCGTTTGTTGCATTGCAATGCTTATTTTGTGCACATCACTAATTCTCATGTGCATTTGCATTACTGCATTGCATTGTTCCAGGTAATCAATCAGTTGTGCATTGAGAAAATGCATGAACTAGTTTGTTGCATTGCAATACATATTTTGTGCACATCACTAATTCTCCTGTGCATATGCATTATTGCTTTGCATTGTTCCAGGTAAACAATCTGTTGTGCATTGAGAAAATGCATGAACTAGTTTGTTGCATTGCAATGCTTATTTTGTGCACATCACTAATTCTCCTGTGCATTTGCATTATTGCATTGCATTCAATCTGTTGTGCATTGAGAAAAAAGCATGAACTTGTTTGTTGCATTGCAATGCTTATTTTGTGCACATCACTAATTCTCATGTGCATATGCATTATTGCATTGCAAATAATCTGTTGTGCATTGAAAAAAAGCATGAACTAGTTTGTTGCATTGCAATGCTTATTTTGTGCACATCACTAATTCTCATGTGCATTTGCATTATTGCATTGCAAATAATCTGTTGTGCATTGAGAAAAAGCATGAACTAGTTTGTTGCATTGCAATGCTTATTTTGTGCACATCACTAATTCTCCTGTGCATTTGCATTATTGCATTGCATTCAATCTGTTGTGCATTGAGAAAAAAGCATGAACTTGTTTGTTGCATTGCAATGCTTATTTTGTGCACATCACTAATTCTCATGTGCATATGCATTATTGCTTTGCATTGTTCCAGGTAAACAATCAGTTGTGCATTGAGAAAATGCATGAACTAGATTGTTGCATTGCAATACATATTTTGTGCACATCACTAATTCTCATGTGCATTTGCATTATTGCATTGCATTCAATCTGTTGTGCATTGAGAAAAAAGCATGAACTTGTTTGTTGCATTGCAATGCTTATTTTGTGTACATCACTAATTCTCATGTGCATATGCATTATTGCATTGCAAATAATCTGTTGTGCATTGAAAAAAAGCATGAACTAGTTTGTTGCATTGCAATGCTTTTTTTGTGCACATCACTAATTCTCATGTGCATATGCATTATTGCATTGCATTGTTCCAGGTAAGCAATCAGTTGTGCATTGAGAAAATGCATGAACTAGTTTGTTGTATTGCAATTCTTATTTTGTGCACATCACTAATTCTCCTTTGCATATGCATTATTGCATTGCAAATAATCTGTTGTGCATTGAGAAAAAGCATGAACTAGTTTGTTTGATTGCAATGCTTATTTTGTGCACATCACTAATTCTCATGTGCATATGCATTATTGCTTTGCATTGTTCCAGGTAAACAATCAGTTGTGCATTGAGAAAATGCATGAACTAGTTTGTTGTATTGCAATTCTTATTTTGTGCACATCACTAATTCTCATGTGCATATGCATTATTGCATTGCAAATAATCTGTTGTGCATTGAGAAAAAAGCATGTACTCGTTTGTTGCATTGCAATGCTTATTTTGTGCACATCACTAATTCTCATGTGCATTTGCATTACTGCAATGCATTGTTCCAGGTAAGCAATCAGTTGTGCATTGAGAAAATGCATGAACTAGTTTGTTGCATTGCAATACATATTTTGTGCACATCACTAATTCTCCTGTGCATATGCATTATTGCTTTGCATTGTTCCAGGTAAACAATCTGTTGTGCATTGAGAAAATGCATGAACTAGTTTGTTGCATTGCAATACATATTTTGTGCACATCACTAATTCTCATGTGCATTTGCATTATTGCATTGCAAATAATCTGTTGTGCATTGAGAAAAAGCATGAACTAGTTTGTTGCATTGCAATGCTTATTTTGTGCACATCACTAATTCTCCTTTGCATTTGCATTATTGCATTGCATTCAATCTGTTGTGCATTGAGAAAAAAGCATGAACTTGTTTGTTGCATTGCAATACTTATTTTGTGCACATCACTAATTCTCATGTGCATATGCATTATTGCTTTGCATTGTTCCAGGTAAACAATCAGTTGTGCATTGAGAAAATGCATGAACTAGTTTGTTGCATTGCAATACATAGTTTGTGCACATCACTAATTCTCATGTGCAAATGCATTATTGCTTTGCATTGTTCCAGGTAAACAATCAGTTGTGCATTGAGAAAATGCATGAACTAGTTTGTTGCATTGCAATTCTTATTTTGTGCACATCACTAATTCTCCTGTGCATTTGCATTATTGCATTGCATTCAATCTGTTGTGCATTGAGAAAAAAGCATGAACTTGTTTGTTGCATTGCAATGCATATTTTTTTGCACATCACTAATTCTTATGTGCATATGCATTATTGCATTGCAAATAATCTGTTGTGCATTGAAAAAAAGCATGAACTAGTTTGTTGCATTGCAATGCTTATTTTGTGCACATCACTAATTCTCATGTGCATATGCATTATTGCTTTGCATTGTTCCAGGTAAACAATCAGTTGTGCATTGAGAAAATGCATGAACTAGTTTGTTGTATTGCAATTCTTATTTTGTGCACATCACTAATTCTCCTTTGCATTTGCATTATTGCATTGCAAATAATCTGTTGTGCATTGAGAAAAAGCATGAACTAGTTTGTTTGATTGCAATGCTTATTTTGTGCACATCACTAATTCTCATGTGCATATGCATTATTGCTTTGCATTGTTCCAGGTAAACAATCAGTTGTGCATTGAGAAAATGCATGAACTAGTTTGTTGTATTGCAATTCTTATTTTGTGCACATCACTAATTCTCATGTGCATATGCATTATTGCATTGCAAATAATCTGTTGTGCATTGAGAAAAAAGCATGTACTCGTTTGTTGCATTGCACTGCTTATTTTGTGCACATCACTAATTCTCATGTGCATTTGCATTACTGCATTGCATTGTTCCAGGTAATCAATCAGTTGTGCATTGAGAAAATGCATGAACTAGTTTGTTGCATTGCAATACATATTTTGTGCACATCACTAATTCTCCTGTGCATATGCATTATTGCTTTGCATTGTTCCAGGTAAACAATCTGTTGTGCATTGAGAAAATGCATGAACTAGTTTGTTGCATTGCAATACATATTTTGTGCACATCACTAATTCTCATGTGCATTTGCATTATTGCATTGCGAATAATCTGTTGTGCATTGAGAAAAAGCATGAACTAGTTTGTTGCATTGCAATGCTTATTTTGTGCACATCACTAATTCTCCTGTGCATTTGCATTATTGAATTGCATTCAATCTGTTGTGCATTGAGAAAATGCATGAACTAGTTTGTTGCATTGCAATGCTTATTTTGTGCACATCACTAATTCTTATGTGCATATGCATTAGTGCATTGCATTCAATCTGTAATGCATTGAGAAAAAGCATGAACTAGTTTGTTGCATTGCAATGCTTATTTTGTGCACATCACTAATTCTCCTGTGCATATGCATTATTGCTTTGCATTGTTCCAGGTAAACAATCTGTTGTGCATTGAGAAAATGCATGAACTAGTTTGTTGCATTGCAATACATATTTTGTGCACATCACTAATTCTCATGTGCATTTGCATTATTGCATTGCAAATAATCTGTTGTGCATTGAGAAAAAGCATGAACTAGTTTGTTGCATTGCAATGCTTATTTTGTGCACATCACTAATTCTCATGTGCATATGCATTATTGCTTTGCATTGTTCCAGGTAAACAATCAGTTGTGCATTGAGAAAATGCATTAACTAGTTTGTTGTATTGCAATTCTGATTTTGTGCACATCACTAATTCTCCTTTGCATATGCATTATTGCATTGCAAATAATCTGTTGTGCATTGAGAAAAAGCATGAACTAGTTTGTTGCATTGCAATGCTTATTTTGTGCACATCACTAATTCTCATGTGCATATGCATTATTGCTTTGCATTGTTCCAGGTAAACAATCAGTTGTGCATTGAGAAAATGCATTAACTAGTTTGTTGTATTGCAATTCTTATTTTGTGCACATCACTAATTCTCCTTTGCAATATGCATTATTGCATTGCAAATAATCTGTTGTGCATTGAGAAAAAGCATGAACTAGTTTGTTGCATTGCAATGCTTATTTTGTGCTTATCACTAATTCTCATGTGCATATGCATTATTGCTTTGCATTGTTCCAGGTAAACAATCAGTTGTGCATTGAGAAAATGCATGAACTAGTTTGTTGTATTGCAATTCTTATTTTGTGCACATCACTAATTCTCATGTGCATATGCATTATTGCATTGCAAATAATCTGTTGTGCATTGAGAAAAAAGCATGTACTAGTTTGTTGCATTGCAATGCTTATTTTGTGCACATCACTAATTCTCATGTGCATTTGCATTACTGCATTGCATTGTTCCAGGTAAGCAATCATTTGTGCATTGAAAAAAAGCATGAACTAGTTTGTTGCATTGCAATGCTTATTTTGTGCACATCACTAATTCTCCTGTGCATATGCATTATTGCTTTGCATTGTTCCAGGTAAACAATCTGTTGTGCATTGAGAAAATGCATGAACTAGTTTGTTGCATTGCAATACATATTTTGTGCACATCACTAATTCTCATGTGCATTTGCATTATTGCATTGCAAATAATCTGTTGTGCATTGAGAAAATGCATGAACTAGTTTGTTGTATTGCAATTCTTATTTTGTGCACATCACTAATTCTCATGTGCATATGCATTATTGCATTGCAAATAATCTGTTGTGCATTGAGAAAAAAGCATGTACTAGTTTGTTGCATTGCAATGCTTATTTTGTGCACATCACTAATTCTCATGTGCATTTGCATTACTGCATTGCATTGTTCCAGGTAAGCAATCATTTGTGCATTGAAAAAAAGCATGAACTAGTTTGTTGCATTGCAATGCTTATTTTGTGCACATCACTAATTCTCCTGTGCATATGCATTATTGCTTTGCATTGTTCCAGGTAAACAATCTGTTGTGCATTGAGAAAAAGCATGAACTAGTTTGTTGCATTGCAATGCTTATTTTGTGCACATCACTAATTCTCCTGTGCATTTGCATTATTGAATTGCATTCAATCTGTTGTGCATTGAGAAAATGCATGAACTAGTTTGTTGCATTGCAATTCTTATTTTGTGCACATCACTAATTATCCTGTGCATTTGCATTATTGCATTGCATTCAATCTGTTGTGCATTGAGAAAAAAAGCATGAACTTGTTTTTTGCATTGCAATGCTTATTTTGTGCACATCACTAATTCTTATGTGCATATGCATTAGTGCATTGCATTCAATCTGTAATGCATTGAGAAAAAGCATGAACTAGTTTGTTGCATTGCAATGCTTATTTTGTGCACATCACTAATTCTCCTGTGCATATGCATTATTGCTTTGCATTGTTCCAGGTAAACAATCTGTTGTGCATTGAGAAAATGCATGAACTAGTTTGTTGCATTGCAATACATATTTTGTGCACATCACTAATTCTCATGTGCATTTGCATTATTGCATTGCAAATAATCTGTTGTGCATTGAGAAAAAGCATGAACTAGTTTGTTGCATTGCAATGCTTATTTTGTGCACATCACTAATTCTCATGTGCATATGCATTATTGCTTTGCATTGTTCCAGGTAAACAATCAGTTGTGCATTGAGAAAATGCATTAACTAGTTTGTTGTATTGCAATTCTTATTTTGTGCACATCACTAATTCTCCTTTGCATATGCATTATTGCATTGCAAATAATCTGTTGTGCATTGAGAAAAAGCATGAACTAGTTTGTTGCATTGCAATGCTTATTTTGTGCACATCACTAATTCTCATGTGCATATGCATTATTGCTTTGCATTGTTCCAGGTAAACAATCAGTTGTGCATTGAGAAAATGCATTAACTAGTTTGTTGTATTGCAATTCTTATTTTGTGCACATCACTAATTCTCATGTGCATATGCATTATTGCTTTGCATTGTTCCAGGTAAACAATCAGTTGTGCATTGAGAAAATGCATTAACTAGTTTGTTGTATTGCAATTCTTATTTTGTGCACATCACTAATTCTCCTTTGCATATGCATTATTGCATTGCAAATAATCTGTTGTGCATTGAGAAAAAGCATGAACTAGTTTGTTGCATTGCAATGCTTATTTTGTGCACATCACTAATTCTCATGTGCATATGCATTATTGCTTTGCATTGTTCCAGGTAAACAATCAGTTGTGCATTGAGAAAATGCATGAACTAGTTTGTTGTATTGCAATTCTTATTTTGTGCACATCACTAATTCTCATGTGCATATGCATTATTGCATTGCATTCAATCTGTTGTTTATTGAGAAAAAAGCATGAACTTGTTTGTTGCATTGCAATGCTTATTTTGTGCACATCACTAATTCTCATGTGCATTTACATTACTGCATTGCATTGTTCCAGGTAAGCAATCATTTGTGCATTGAAAAAAAGCATGAACTAGTTTGTTGCATTGCAATGCTTATTTTGTGCACATCACTAATTCTCCTGTGCATATGCATTATTGCTTTGCATTGTTCCAGGTAAACAATCTGTTGTGCATTGAGAAAATGCATGAACTAGTTTGTTGCATTGCAATACATATTTTGTGCACATCACTAATTCTCATGTGCATTTGCATTATTGCATTGCAAATAATCTGTTGTGCATTGAGAAAATGCATGAACTA
The DNA here is from genome assembly GCA_037043235.1 of Rhodeus uyekii. Taxonomy (NCBI): domain Eukaryota; kingdom Metazoa; phylum Chordata; class Actinopteri; order Cypriniformes; family Acheilognathidae; genus Rhodeus; species Rhodeus uyekii. The sequence continues at coordinate 6,741 of JAWRVZ010000218.1, read as the reverse complement.
GTTTGTTGTATTGCAATTCTTATTTTGTGCACATCACTAATTCTCATGTGCATATGCATTATTGCATTGCAAATAATCTGTTGTGCATTGAGAAAAAAGCATGTACTAGTTTGTTGCATTGCAATGCTTATTTTGTGCACATCACTAATTCTCATGTGCATTTGCATTACTGCATTGCATTGTTCCAGGTAAGCAATCATTTGTGCATTGAAAAAAAGCATGAACTAGTTTGTTGCATTGCAATGCTTATTTTGTGCACATCACTAATTCTCCTGTGCATATGCATTATTGCTTTGCATTGTTCCAGGTAAACAATCTGTTGTGCATTGAGAAAATGCATGAACTAGTTTGTTGCATTGCAATACATATTTTGTGCACATCACTAATTCTCATGTGCATTTGCATTATTGCATTGCAAATAATCTGTTGTGCATTGAGAAAAAGCATGAACTAGTTTGTTGCATTGCAATGCTTATTTTGTGCACATCACTAATTCTCCTTTGCATTTGCATTATTGCATTGCATTCAATCTGTTGTGCATTGAGAAAAAAGCATGAACTTGTTTGTTGCATTGCAATACTTATTTTGTGCACATCACTAATTCTCATGTGCATATGCATTATTGCTTTGCATTGTTCCAGGTAAACAATCAGTTGTGCATTGAGAAAATGCATGAACTAGTTTGTTGCATTGCAATACATAGTTTGTGCACATCACTAATTCTCATGTGCAAATGCATTATTGCTTTGCATTGTTCCAGGTAAACAATCAGTTGTGCATTGAGAAAATGCATGAACTAGTTTGTTGCATTGCAATTCTTATTTTGTGCACATCACTAATTCTCCTGTGCATTTGCATTATTGCATTGCATTCAATCTGTTGTGCATTGAGAAAAAAGCATGAACTTGTTTGTTGCATTGCAATGCATATTTTTTTGCACATCACTAATTCTTATGTGCATATGCATTATTGCATTGCAAATAATCTGTTGTGCATTGAAAAAAAGCATGAACTAGTTTGTTGCATTGCAATGCTTATTTTGTGCACATCACTAATTCTCATGTGCATATGCATTATTGCTTTGCATTGTTCCAGGTAAACAATCAGTTGTGCATTGAGAAAATGCATGAACTAGTTTGTTGTATTGCAATTCTTATTTTGTGCACATCACTAATTCTCCTTTGCATTTGCATTATTGCATTGCAAATAATCTGTTGTGCATTGAGAAAAAGCATGAACTAGTTTGTTTGATTGCAATGCTTATTTTGTGCACATCACTAATTCTCATGTGCATATGCATTATTGCATTGCAAATAATCTGTTGTGCATTGAGAAAAAAGCATGTACTCGTTTGTTGCATTGCAATGCTTATTTTGTGCACATCACTAATTCTCATGTGCATTTGCATTACTGCATTGCATTGTTCCAGGTAATCAATCAGTTGTGCATTGAGAAAATGCATGAACTAGTTTGTTGCATTGCAATACATATTTTGTGCACATCACTAATTCTCCTGTGCATATGCATTATTGCTTTGCATTGTTCCAGGTAAACAATCTGTTGTGCATTGAGAAAATGCATGAACTAGTTTGTTGCATTGCAATACATATTTTGTGCACATCACTAATTCTCATGTGCATTTGCATTATTGCATTGCGAATAATCTGTTGTGCATTGAGAAAAAGCATGAACTAGTTTGTTGCATTGCAATGCTTATTTTGTGCACATCACTAATTCTCCTGTGCATTTGCATTATTGAATTGCATTCAATCTGTTGTGCATTGAGAAAATGCATGAACTAGTTTGTTGCATTGCAATGCTTATTTTGTGCACATCACTAATTCTTATGTGCATATGCATTAGTGCATTGCATTCAATCTGTAATGCATTGAGAAAAAGCATGAACTAGTTTGTTGCATTGCAATGCTTATTTTGTGCACATCACTAATTCTCCTGTGCATATGCATTATTGCTTTGCATTGTTCCAGGTAAACAATCTGTTGTGCATTGAGAAAATGCATGAACTAGTTTGTTGCATTGCAATACATATTTTGTGCACATCACTAATTCTCATGTGCATTTGCATTATTGCATTGCAAATAATCTGTTGTGCATTGAGAAAAAGCATGAACTAGTTTGTTGCATTGCAATGCTTATTTTGTGCACATCACTAATTCTCATGTGCATATGCATTATTGCTTTGCATTGTTCCAGGTAAACAATAGTTGTGCATTGAGAAAATGCATTAACTAGTTTGTTGTATTGCAATTCTGATTTTGTGCACATCACTAATTCTCCTTTGCATATGCATTATTGCATTGCAAATAATCTGTTGTGCATTGAGAAAAAGCATGAACTAGTTTGTTGCATTGCAATGCTTATTTTGTGCACATCACTAATTCTCATGTGCATATGCATTATTGCTTTGCATTGTTCCAGGTAAACAATCAGTTGTGCATTGAGAAAATGCATTAACTAGTTTGTTGTATTGCAATTCTTATTTTGTGCACATCACTAATTCTCCTTTGCAATATGCATTATTGCATTGCAAATAATCTGTTGTGCATTGAGAAAAAGCATGAACTAGTTTGTTGCATTGCAATGCTTATTTTGTGCACATCACTAATTCTCATGTGCATATGCATTATTGCTTTGCATTGTTCCAGGTAAACAATCAGTTGTGCATTGAGAAAATGCATGAACTAGTTTGTTGTATTGCAATTCTTATTTTGTGCACATCACTAATTCTCATGTGCATATGCATTATTGCATTGCAAATAATCTGTTGTGCATTGAGAAAAAAGCATGTACTAGTTTGTTGCATTGCAATGCTTATTTTGTGCACATCACTAATTCTCATGTGCATTTGCATTACTGCATTGCATTGTTCCAGGTAAGCAATCATTTGTGCATTGAAAAAAAGCATGAACTAGTTTGTTGCATTGCAATGCTTATTTTGTGCACATCACTAATTCTCCTGTGCATATGCATTATTGCTTTGCATTGTTCCAGGTAAACAATCTGTTGTGCATTGAGAAAATGCATGAACTAGTTTGTTGCATTGCAATACATATTTTGTGCACATCACTAATTCTCATGTGCATTTGCATTATTGCATTGCAAATAATCTGTTGTGCATTGAGAAAATGCATGAACTAGTTTGTTGTATTGCAATTCTTATTTTGTGCACATCACTAATTCTCATGTGCATATGCATTATTGCATTGCAAATAATCTGTTGTGCATTGAGAAAAAAGCATGTACTAGTTTGTTGCATTGCAATGCTTATTTTGTGCACATCACTAATTCTCATGTGCATTTGCATTACTGCATTGCATTGTTCCAGGTAAGCAATCATTTGTGCATTGAAAAAAAGCATGAACTAGTTTGTTGCATTGCAATGCTTATTTTGTGCACATCACTAATTCTCCTGTGCATATGCATTATTGCTTTGCATTGTTCCAGGTAAACAATCTGTTGTGCATTGAGAAAATGCATGAACTAGTTTGTTGCATTGCAATACATATTTTGTGCACATCACTAATTCTCATGTGCATTTGCATTATTGCATTGCAAATAATCTGTTGTGCATTGAGAAAAAGCATGAACTAGTTTGTTGCATTGCAATGCTTATTTTGTGCACATCACTAATTCTCCTTTGCATTTGCATTATTGCATTGCATTCAATCTGTTGTGCATTGAGAAAAAAGCATGAACTTGTTTGTTGCATTGCAATACTTATTTTGTGCACATCACTAATTCTCATGTGCATATGCATTATTGCTTTGCATTGTTCCAGGTAAACAATCAGTTGTGCATTGAGAAAATGCATGAACTAGTTTGTTGCATTGCAATACATAGTTTGTGCACATCACTAATTCTCATGTGCAAATGCATTATTGCTTTGCATTGTTCCAGGTAAACAATCAGTTGTGCATTGAGAAAATGCATGAACTAGTTTGTTGCATTGCAATTCTTATTTTGTGCACATCACTAATTCTCCTGTGCATTTGCATTATTGCATTGCAAATAATCTGTTGTGCATTGAAAAAAAGCATGAACTAGTTTGTTGCATTGCAATGCTTATTTTGTGCACATCACTAATTCTCATGTGCATATGCATTATTGCTTTGCCTTGTTCCAGGTAAACAATCGGTTGTGCATTGAGAAAATGCATGAACTAGTTTGTTGCATTGCAATTCTTATTTTGTGCACATCACTAATTCTCCTGTTCATTTGCATTATTGCTTTGCATTGTTCCAGGTAAACAATCAGTTGTGCATTGAGAAAATGCATGAACTAGTTTGTTGCATTGCAATACATATTTTGTGCACATCACTAATTCTCCTGTGCATATGCATTATTGCTTTGCATTGTTCCAGGTAAACAATCTGTTGTGCATTGAGAAAAAAGCATGAACTTGTTTGTTGCATTGCAATGCTTATTTTGTGCACATCACTAATTCTCATGTGCATATGCATTATTGCATTGCAAATAATCTGTTGTGCATTGAAAAAAAGCATGAACTAGTTTGTTGCATTGCAATGCTTATTTTGTGCACATCACTAATTCTCATGTGCATATGCATTATTGCATTGCATTGTTCCAGGTAAGCAATCAGTTGTGCATTGAGAAAATGCATGAACTAGTTTGTTGCATTGCAATACTTATTTTGTGCACATCACTAATTCTCCTGTGCATATGCATTATTGCTTTGCATTGTTCCAGGTAAACAATCAGTTGTGCATTGAGAAAATGCATGAACTAGTTTGTTGTATTGCAATTCTTATTTTGTGCACATCACTAATTCTCCTTTGCATATGCATTATTGCATTGCAAATAATCTGTTGTGCATTGAGAAAAAGCATGAACTAGTTTGTTGCATTGCAATGCTTATTTTGTGCACATCACTAATTCTCATGTGCATATGCATTATTGCATTGCAAATAATCTGTTGTGCGTTGAGAAAAAAGCATGTACTAGTTTGTTGCATTGCAATGCTTATTTTGTGCACATCACTAATTCTCATGTGCATTTGCATTACTACATTGCATTGTTCCAGGTAAGCAATCAGTTGTGCATTGAGAAAATGCATGAACTAGTTTGTTGCATTGCAATACTTATTTTGTGCACATCACTAATTCTCCTGTGCATATGCATTATTGCTTTGCATTGTTCCAGGTAAACAATCTGTTGTGCATTGAGAAAATGCATGAACTAGTTTGTTGCATTGCAATACATATTTTGTGCACATCACTAATTCTCATGTGCATTTGCATTATTGCATTGCAAATAATCTGTTGTGCATTGAGAAAAAGCATGAACTAGTTTGTTGCATTGCAATGCTTATTTTGTGCACATCACTAATTCTCCTGTGCATTTGCATTATTGCATTGCATTCAATCTGTTGTGCATTGAGAAAATGCATGAACTAGTTTGTTGCATTGCAATTCTTATTTTGTGCACATCACTAATTATCCTGTGCATTTGCATTATTGCATTGCATTCAATCTGTTGTGCATTGAGAAAAAAAGCATGAACTTGTTTTTTGCATTGCAATGCTTATTTTGTGCACATCACTAATTCTTATGTGCATATGCATTAGTGCATTGCATTCAATCTGTAATGCATTGAGAAAAAGCATGAACTAGTTTGTTGCATTGCAATGCTTATTTTGTGCACATCACTAATTCTCCTCTGCATATGCATTATTGCTTTGCATTGTTCCAGGTAAACAATCTGTTGTGCATTGAGAAAATGCATGAACTAGTTTGTTGCATTGCAATACATATTTTGTGCACATCACTAATTCTCATGTGCATTTGCATTATTGCATTGCAAATAATCTGTTGTACATTGAGAAAAAGCATGAACTAGTTTGTTGCATTGCAATGCTTATTTTGTGCACATCACTAATTCTCATGTGCATATGCATTATTGCTTTGCATTGTTCCAGGTAAACAATCAGTTGTGCATTGAGAAAATGCATGAACTAGTTTGTTGTATTGCAATTCTTATTTTGTGCACATCACTAATTCTCCTTTGCATATGCATTATTGCATTGCAAATAATCTGTTGTGCATTGAGAAAAAGCATGAACTAGTTTGTTGCATTGCAATGCTTATTTTGTGCACATCACTAATTCTCATGTGCATATGCATTATTGCTTTGCATTGTTCCAGGTAAACAATCAGTTGTGCATTGAGAAAATGCATGAACTAGTTAGTGTTGTATTGCAATTCTTATTTTGTGCACATCACTAATTCTCATGTGCATATGCATTATTGCATTGCAAATAATCTGTTGTGCATTGAGAAAAAAGCATGTACTAGTTTGTTGCATTGCAATGCTTATTTTGTGCACATCACTAATTCTCATGTGCATTTGCATTACTGCATTGCATTGTTCCAGGTAAGCAATCATTTGTGCATTGAAAAAAAGCATGAACTAGTTTGTTGCATTGCAATGCTTATTTTGTGCACATCACTAATTCTCCTGTGCATATGCATTATTGCTTTGCATTGTTCCAGGTAAACAATCTGTTGTGCATTGAGAAAATGCATGAACTAGTTTGTTGCATTGCAATACATATTTTGTGCACATCACTAATTCTCATGTGCATTTGCATTATTGCATTGCAAATAATCTGTTGTGCATTGAGAAAATGCATGAACTAGTTTGTTGTATTGCAATTCTTATTTTGTGCACATCACTAATTCTCCTTTGCATATGCATTATTGC